>VCHN02000014.1:24014014-24711405 GCA_007115665.2 Sequoiadendron giganteum
GAAGATCCTAAGGAAACACATGTTGTTGTTAAAATAATATTCATATATTTGAATGACACTCCAAATTATGGCTTATGGTATCCTAGGGATATTGACTTTATACTACGTGCTTATAAAAATGCAGATTGGGTTGGATGTGTATATGACAGAAAAAGTACAAGTGGTGGTGCATTTTTTCTTGGTTGCAAATTGGTGGCATGGTTGAGTAAAAAGAAAGATTTAGTTTCATTATCTACTGTTGAAGCTGAGTATATTGTTGTTGCATCTTGTTGTACACAATTTTTATGGATGAAACATACATTGAAAGATGTCAAAGTATTGTATGATCATCCTATTTCTATCTTCTGTGATACTACAAGTGTAATTAACATTTCAAAGAATTCAATGATGCACTTGAGGACAAAGCATATATCTATCAAGTATCAATTCTTGAGAGAGAAGTTTGTGGAGAATGAAGTAAATCTTGAGTATGCACCAACGAAGGATTAGATTGCTGATATATTTACAAAGGCTCTTCCTAAAGATACTTTTGAGTATCTCTGGGAGAAGTTAGGGCTGATTGCCCCTCCTTTTTTGAACTAGATGCATATGGAGATGCATTAGTTTGATGGGTCTATGTATCTATCTTTCTTTTGTACTAATGTTTTGATGGCTACCTCTCAAGGGGAGTAGGTAGTGTCATGTGTTGTCATTGGAAGAAGTATTTTGTTTTTAATGTCAAAGGGGAAATCAATGTAAAATATCCTTTTCCTTTTCCATTTATGTCAAAGGGGGAGATGAATAATATGTGAAATGAGAGATGAGGAAGATGTGAAAAAAAGGAGTATCTACTAAGGTGGAGAAACATAAAGCATAATCATGAAAAGTATGTTCAGAGCTAGTGTGTTGTCTTTGATGGTTTTTTACATAATGTGTTGCCATCAATGACAAAGGGGGAGATTGTTGCAAGAATTAAGGTGTTGTCATTGATGTCAATTGGTTCACTAGTTATCAACTGGTTGTTGTTGTCATTGATGTCATGGATGTAGGTTGTTGGTTGTATATGTTGAGGATATTGAGAAAATTGTAATGAAGAAAAGTTGCAGGTGTTCAGTGGTTGCTCCAGTTTTTTCTCCTATGTTTGTGTGGTTCGTATATATTTATTATGGTTGTTGGAAGTCGTTATGTCCATATTTTTGGCTTTTGATTCATTGTACAGTGCGAGTTATGTTCACCAGTTGTGAATTATGGTTTTTTGTGTATTTGGCTAAGGTCTGGGAGAAATGTTGTTGGTATGGATTTCTTCTTGGTTGATTCTTATGACTTGTGGTTCTAGATTTAAGTTGTTATGATTGTGTTGAAGATAATTTTGGTATTTGGAAATATTGGATTGTGCTAGGGGTTGTGTGTGCTTAAATTGCTCTATTTTTTTACACTGGTTTGGTCGACCTTGTGTTAAACACTACTTTCGAAGATCATGAAGTGTGTTGGGACTTATTTGGGTCCTCAAGAATGTGTTTGGGTCACCCTCATTCTAATTCCACCAAGCATGTGTTTGAGTCACCCTCATTCTAATTCCACCCTAGGATGTTTGGTATCGACCTAATTTGAATTTAAGTGATGGATGGTCGACTTTGGATATGTGTCAAAGTCAAAGATGGTATAAATATAGGATGAGATGTTGGTGAAAGATGTAAAAAGAGATAAGTGAAAATAAATAGAGTAGATAGATGTGAAATAGATGTGAAATAGTGTGTGTATGTGATGCGAGTGTGGCAGATTAGTGTGAAATCTAATTGCTAAGTTTTTTTAAGCAGTGAGCTGAAGGTGTACTCTATCATTCATGCATGTCTACAAGTGGTTGAGAAAATTGTGGTGGAAATATTTGTTCCATTGAGATTGTCTTCTTTGTGTGACACATCTCTTCTATGTTCTTTGTATCTCTATGGCAGTGAGTCCTGATCCAGACAGTTAGTCCTATTTTGGCAATGAGCCTTTTTTGGTAGTCATCCTTTGTAATAGGTTTTGATATTCTTTGTATTGTGAGCTAATCCTCACCATGGTTTTTCCCTTATTGGTTTTTCCACATAAATTTGGTGTTATTGTGTTTGTGTGATGCTCTATAGTTTCTACCCTTGCACTTAATGTTTAATCATTTTATCAAAGTTAAGGATTTGTGATTGATCTAAGTTCTAGTGAATGTTTTAAAGGTTAAATTTTCTACAATTGATTCAAATCCCCTCTCAGTTGTCTTGTTCAACAAGTCAATGATCAACTACCTCAGGACCAATGAATTCAACACCAAAGCTAAAGGAGTAACAAGAATAATAAACTTAGGAATCTAAGCAACTAAATCAGGATTTGGATGGGACTCATCAATAGGAGCCAACTTGGATCTATATGAGTGGAACTCACCAAATTCATGCCAACCACATGAGAAATTCCCTCGAGAGTGTGACTCATTATAGGGGGAAAAGAAGAGATGACTCGTCATCTTAAGAGGAACCATCAACTAGAGAGTCAGACGCATTAATAGTCAAGTGATCAATGTGAACATTCTTCCACCATGTAGTCACACCCTTACATCAAAATATTAGGCAATCTAAAGCCAGGTGGTTGATGGAAAATCATAGTCTACATCTGAAGGTGAGATCCTCATAGTTCAATAGTTGAGACTAAAGACCATCCCTCACCATTAAAATAATATTCTTGTGATGAGCCTTAGAGATATCAATTTCTACCAAAATATGAGTAAATGTAAATGACCTATGAAGGAATTATTAGAGTTAACCTTCAAAAAGCAATTGATTTCATTGTTAATGGCCAATTAATATTTTTTTTGTGTTAAGTATAGAGGAAACAATGATTAAAGATTACAAATTGGATGTTTTAGTTCAAAATTCTAGTTTCAAGACTACCCTAATTATTGTTGAAAATGAAAGTAAAACAGTAGAATAATATAGCTTAAAATTATGTAAATCCTATGTAACTGTAGATTTGATTTTAGTATTCTTTATCACAATCTCTTGTGTATGATTAATCTTGAATTAGATCAATTTTAATGTTGTACAAAGTAGACAAAAGATTGATAGAAGAAAGTAGACAGAATAGAAAGGACACATTATGTATGTAGAGAAAACCCTTTTGGGTAAAAAAATCCACCAGAATTGTTCTTGCTTGTATTATTTAACCTTTGAATGAGTTACAATAATACCGATTCAATTCTCCTACATGCTTCTTCTGTCTTCAAGAAATCTTCTTCACAACCTGCAATATTTTCTCACAAAACTCTCTCATAAAATGGCTGCAATGATAGACAATAAAATTGCTTGCAAACTCATAAGAGTTAATATATATAGTATCAAAAAGACTCTTGAGAAAATCCATGCCTAGGGTTGCCAAGTTGATTTCTAAGATGCATGAAAAATTCAAACAACAGACTCCCTCAAATTTGGTGCCCAACACTCAAGTGTTAACCTCGTAGTCATCAAAAATATCTTCTGCAAGCTCATCCTCAAGAAGGCATCCATTCTGGGTCCCACTTAGTTGAGCATTACAAATATCTTTTCCTTGCATTAATTGTAACTCAAAGATGCCAACTTGGGCGCCCAAGGTTGGCCCAAGTTGATCTTTGTTAACTAAAACACATCTGTCACTGATTCATGCAAAACAATGTGCATGCATGATCCTCCATCTGTTAACTGAATGTATCACCTGTTATATGTCCATGCAACTCAATTCAAGTGAGATTAACTAACATGCAACTGAAGATAATTGAAATATAACTGAACTAAACTAAACTAAACTAGACTGAACTGAACTTCATACACATCACCCCCTATTTTATAGGACCTCAACATGCATAAATAAAAATCCCTATTTTGTAGGAACCTACGATGCATTTCTGAAGTGTACTCAATTCACCAACTAGTTAACTGAACCAAGGTGGATCCCACCTCCCATGTGTGCGCCCATGTGCTCCTATTTTGTAGGATCTCATTCCAAGGCATCCCCACATGGTCCTAACACTTATAATTAATTACAAATGTCAAATTAAATATTTATTTCATTCCAAATTAATCTCTTCCTAATCCTAGAGTTGTGAAACCCATTCCAAGGGCTTAGGAGATACATGGAATATGTTTAGAATGCAATTAAATGGCATCCTATTCCCAATAATTACTACATATCAATAGATTATCCCTTGTTACATCAATTACAAAGTATCATCAGATTACCCCTTGTATATACCTTTCTATATCAGTTACAAAATAACATCAGATTACCCTTGTATATGCCCTCACACATTATGGTACATTGCCCAAGTTTGTCCTAACTAGATACAATTGAACATCATGTCATAGCTATACAAAAATCCGCACAAGTATATTTCATTATCTTTTACAAGTATACATACGGAGTAAAATATACAAAATTCCTTTTGTTGTCCCAAGGTAGAAGCCTTTCATGTCTTGTTCGTACCTTAGATTGCCACTAATACCTTTGTTGATGTCAGTTCATCCATAGAAGGTTTTGGTGCCCTGCTGCTCTTCTCCTCCATAAGCACTACTATTACACCTTTGTTCTTGTTAGGTATTGTGATTTTCTCCTCCATAAGCTCTTTTTGAAATGCTTGCAGTTCCCTTAGAAAAACATCCACCCCAAGGTGTCCTTCCTGCCATATATGTTCATATTAGACTCAAGGATATCTATAGTTATTTCTCTGTTCTCCAAATATTTCCAAAACATTTCCTTGGAAAGTTCCACTATTATATAAACCTACATAGCAACATTATATAGCATGAGTCTTTTATAAGACTCAATAAGCAATCTTCTCCTTCCTTGAAACCTGTCTTCATTCCTAGCTTTCCATATGACCCACAAAATGTTAGTTGAAAGGAGATGCCAAAATAATGCAGCAGTTTTCCCCATTTTCACATTATGAATAAATAAAATCTTTTTAGGAAGAGGATCACCATTGTTTCCCCATGTTCCAGATTTCTTTAGAAAAAATACAGTCAACGAAAATATGATTAATTGTCTTAGGTACTCTACATAAGGTACACATGTCAATGTCATCATATTTGCTTCTAAAAGAAAGTTTTTGAATTATCAAGAGCCATCTGAAACAGGCTTTCTTAGCTTCCATCTCTTTATGCCAATTCTTCTTAAAGATTTTTTGCCACTCATTTTTATTCATATTCATTTTCCAACTTTCTTTCATATGTTTTGTTAGATCTATTTGATCTGTTAGCATGGAGTATAATTCCTTAGCTTTAGTTTTCATTATATTATTTCCATTTTTCCATTGGATTTCTTTAAAATGGGAGTTATCAGTTTTAGTTTCCACTGGGAGTTTTAACTAGCTTTTGGCTTCCCTTAGTATTGTGTATTTTCTCCAATTACTATTAGGTATATTGAGTTTTGAGCTAAGGTCATTCTAGTCTTTTAGCTTACCATTTTTTATAATTTCATTGAAGCATTTAATTCCTTTATGAGCCCATTGTTTTGTTGAGCACCTTTGAATTAAAGCAAGTGGCTTTCCCTTATGCTTTAAGTTCCACTATATTGATCTATTAGCATGTATGATCCTATTATCACTTTTGATGAAGTGGTAGTTGGTTAAGAACTTTTTTATTATTTCCCACACCTTCCAAATGGTCTTGAATACATTGGATCCTGCAGGCGACATAGTCCATTCACTACTAAGGATATCACTGAAGGGAAAAGATTTCCATGACTTTTCTTTCTTGGGGACAACATTGAGAATATTTTGTCTAATTAGCACCTTCCATGGCTCCCCACCTTCCAAGGATCCAATCACCCACTTAGCTACCAGGGAAATGCCTTGTAGCCTTAGGTCTTTCAATCCTAGACCACCTTTGGGTTTTTCTATAGTGCACCATTCCCATTGCACTGATTGTATTTTCCTCTTTCCTTTACCATCCAACCAAACAAAATTTCTTATCCTTTTTTGTATATCATTAATCTGGTAAGAGTTGAAAACCCACACAGAGGCAAAATAGATGTTGTAAGATGAAAGTATTTTTTGAAAAACCTAGAGTCTACCAACCAAGGAGAGGAAATGTTTGTTCCATTTGGAAAATTTCTTGTCTATCTTGTCTCTTGTCCATAGCCACATTTCCTTTAAATTGGGTTCCACTACAAAGGGGATCCCCAAAATACTTCACTAGATTTCAAGGTCTCACCCATTAAAGACAAAATCTACTAACCTAGTTTGGAGGTTCTTCTTTCCATCCCAAGAGGCAAGATTTTGAGGGGGGAACTTTTCCCCAGAAGCCCTAAAAAAGATGTTCAATTTTCCCATTAGATTAGCAAGATTATCCTCTTCTAGCCTCAAAAGGATTGAGGTATCATCAAAAAACTGAAGGTTTATGAGTTCATTCTTATCAGGGAAAATGATGCCCTTCACTCTTGGGACTGCTAAGTTCTCTCTTAAAACATAGTGCAATGCATCTGAGGCTATTACAAATAATGTCGATGCAAGTGGGTAGCCTTGTCTTATTGATCTCCCAAGAGAAATTTCTTGGGTAAGAACTCCAGTGACTTCTACCTACGCAACAACATATTGGAAGAGGGTTTTAACCATATGACAGAAGGACTTGGGGAATCCAAAGGTCTCCAATACTAAAAGTAAAAAGTCACATTCAATTCTATCATATGATTTTTCAATGTCAAGTAACAACATTGTCGTATCTTGTCTTATTTGCCTATCCCAATTCATAGCTTCCCAGCTTGTGATAAGGTTTTCCAAAATATATCTCCCCTTAATGAAACTATTTTGTGTAGAATTAATGATATTGGGTAGGATTACTGCCAATATTTTAGTTAACACTTTAGCTAGAAAGACCTTATCACATTCTTTTGGAATCAACTTAATGATTCCCTTATTGATATATTTTCCCAATGAGCCTCTTTTAATGGCTTCCTTATATACAAGGTATAAGTATTCACACATCCAGTAAGGAAGGTCTTATAAAATTTTGTTGGGAGGCCATCTACCCTTGGAGATCTGTCATCTTTGGGTGAGAGAATGGATTTTTTAACTTCATTTTTAGAGATCTCTTTCCCAAGTTCAGATGCCATATCATCATTTATCCTCTTCGATATAATTTTCTTTATATATTCCTCGGCCTTAGAGCTAGGCTCACTTCCACCCTCAAAGGTAAAGATATTCTTGTAAAATTGGAAAAATTTCTCTCTTATCTCTTCTTGATTCACCAGAGTGGTATCATTTACAGTAATTTTATCAATATGCTCTCTAGCATGCTTCTCCTTGATGTACTGGAAGAAAAATTATGTACCTTTATTGTCATTCTCAAGATAATTTATTTTGGCTCCAACTCTTAGCCCTTGTATCTTATTTGCTTGAACCCTCCTTAGGCTATTTTTGGCCATAGTTAGCTTGTTTGTTAGCAAATCATTAGTGGGATTTTCTTATAACTCAATTTCTACTCAAAGAAGCTTATCTTGAAGGAGAGTCTCCCTCTTTATTCTATCTTTGGCTCTTTTCTTTCCAATAGTTTGGAACAAAATTTTCCATCCTTTTACATTCTATTCCCATATTTCAATAGGAGAGAGGTTCTGATACAACCCTTTGTTGATTAGTCTGAGAGAAACTATCGCATTTTTGCAATCTTTGTCTTTGAGGAGGTTGGTATTGAGACATAATCCATTTTCATTGCTCACCACCTTTGTCACGCCTTCCTTAAAACAAAACCTAGCCCTTATTGGGTGGTGGTCAAATAGAGAGTAAGGAGTTACCTCTATTTTGCACCCATCTTTCACCAAAATGGCCAAGAAGAAGGCCTTGCTTATGTAAAACCTGTCTAGTCTGCAGTAAATTCTCCTCCCTCCTTTCTAAAAGTTGCACCATGTAAACCAAATATCCTTTCATTTTGGCCTTCAATAGGATCTTCAATTTTCAATTTAGACTTCATTATTATCCAATAAAATCTCTCATTGCCTTTCCAATCTTTTTTTGAGCCACCCCACTTGTTTTCCTCTTTCTCAAATTTTTTAGTCTCCCCCAATGATCCAAGGGATATCTTTCATACTATAAAGCCAATTCTAGATGCAGATTCGGTCCTTGTACTCATTAGGAGCATACACTGAGAAAATTCCAAAGAAAATCTCTTTCTTCTTGATGATCACCCACACAGCTCGGTTGCAGGGGGAACCCCATAATCATCAACAAATTATGCCCATTTATCTGCAAGAAGGATTACAGCCCCACCCTTCCCTTTTTCATGTTTGGTGGCAAACTGGGAGGCTTCTTTCTAGATCACCTTTAGGCTAGTTTCAAGCATAAATCCCATGGCTTTGACCTCTTGCAGTAGGACAAAGTCCTTTTCTCTCGTTTGTGATAGGAACCTTCTAACAACATGTTTCCTACCTAAAGACTTGAGTCCTCTTACATTCCAAGAAGTGTTGTTTATGTCCATTAGGTGGGAGTTCCTTTCCAATTTTAAAATTTTCAAAACATTTGGGAATCTATTTTTGGATTCCATCCTTTTAGCATTTGGTGGAAAAATCACTCCACTAAGTTTTTTCCTCTTGTCCTTTGATAACTAGTTGAGATCTTTATCTAGGGGTTGCTTGGTAATGTTTAGTCCTTTCTTTTTTCTATATCTCTGATTTTTTTTAACTATGACCTCCATGGGGAACCCCTCCCCATCAGTGGCCTCCTTAGTAGAGAAAACTCCTAAGTCATTTTCAGAATCCATGCCCGACCAGGAGGCAAAACCATATGAACTTACCACTCCACCAAAAGTGTTAAGAGGGGCCAATGCAAGATTTGGGACCAAAATTTCATCAACCTTTTCATTTCCATTCACAAAAGATACAGTATTGAGGGAAACTAGGGCCACTGATCCTTCTTCAATATCATTGAATTGTAATTCTTCCAGATCCACTTCAATTCCATCAGATTTTCCTCCCTCCAAATCCACTTCAGAGCTATGGGGGAAGTTCCCCTACCCCACTAAGCCTGTTTCAATTCCATTAGATTGTAGGTCCTCCCTTCTCAATTCCAAGGGATAGTTGCGAGCATGAGTGTCCTCAACCTCACTTGTGCTATTTTCCTCTCTAAAATATTTGGAATTGAAAGAGTATATCTCTTTAACTAGTTTTGCATTATTTTCCTTAGATTTATGTGTTTGCCTAATTTTTTGCAAAGCCAATTGTTGAGCATTTAATTTACCATTATTTATAGGTTCTTTAGATCCATCTTGACAGAGAAGTTTAGTGTCCTCTCTCTCTTTATTATTTTTTCTGCATCCATGTTTCCACTCATTATATTATTATCTATTTCCTATATTAGATTTGTTAGGCTATCCTCCACCAGAGAGGCCTCACTGTTATTTCTGATTGTTTCCATGTTTGTAGGCTGGGAGGTAATATTAATCCCATTATTAGAATTAAGATTCAAGGGTGAGGAGCTCTCGTTGAGTTCTTTCAAAGTGAGGTTACATTCCATAGTCTTCTCCAAATTATTTTCCATTCCTTCCTCCCTTCCTTCCATTGTCGAAGGCTCATTTTAGATTTACCATTTTTGCCAAGGGCATAGTTCTTGTTATTTTTGCTTCTTATTAACGGGTAGTTTATTCTGATGTGTCCCTCACGTCGACATAAATAGTAGGTGTTAAGCCCATCGATGGTTTCAAGTTCATAAATTATGCTACCACTTTTCAATTCTATTTCCAGCATCTATGGCAGATCCATCCCTGGAGATAAGAATACCAAGACCCTTGCATCTGAGTGCGGAAGGGGAGTTTTTGTATCATCAATTTTTAACACATTTCCATAAGGTCCCAACAGAAGAGAAACGAATTTCCAAATTCGAGGAGGGACTTGATTTATAACCAACCATCTAGGCTTGGAAAATGCCAACACTTCTTCCTCCAGTGCCTTAGGGAGCCATGTCAGGGCACAAAAAAACCTTTCCAACATTCCAAAATTATTTTTTGATTATTTTTTGTTGTGATTTATGATTATTGAATAAAATTACATACAACCCCTTTTGCGCCATGCGACAATAATAAAATTGAAACCCTAATTTTTTAACACAGATGCTATCAAACCATTCATCCATATATTTCCTTGTCGAAACCCTATTGGTATCATCAACAACAAAGAACATAAGAGATTCACCTTCCTCTAGTTCTTCCGCTTATTTTGGTGATGCCATACTTTCTTCCTCCTCTTGCAATGTGATTTCTAATGACACTCCTATTGTTATTTTCTTGTTGTAATTAAGGGCACTCAAAATATTTATGGCCAACTTCTCCACACCTATAACAAGAGAAAAAAATCAATATTTTTGATGTCACTACAAAATAATATTCTCTTCACTTCACGAAAGGTTCTAAGTAGTGCTTTGAGTTTAGATAGGGATATGAAAACCATGTCAAAGGTCAAAAAGGTTGTGACAACCTCATCAAAAGCTAATGTAGGTTTTGAAACCATGACAAATTACTAATGTTGTTCTTCAAAAAAGAAAAAATTGTCATGAGTTGGAAAATTTCATTAATGATGGAGATGAATTCAATAACCAAAATTATCTTTGATGCAAACATATTATTTTATCAACAAGGAGGTTATGAAAGGACTATCAAGTTCTATTGAGGTTGTGACAACCTCATCAACAACCGACATAAGTTTTGAAACCTCTTGATTTTATTGATAGCTGTATATTTATAGTACTTGACCACTTTGAAACTTTTTGTTTAAAATATTTTCTAAAACCAAAAAGAGTGCAACAAAACTAAACAAGATTAAAAACAATGACTAATTTTTTTGGGTGATGCATGATTTCTTGTGGACCTAGATGCCTTCCATCATTAACATTATGTAGTGTGCTTCTAGCTCTATTCATCAAAGTGACCTACATTTCTTTTGCTACAACATTTTACTATGGAGTATATAGAGTTGTTTTATCTAATAATCCATGCATGTCTACAATAATCATCGAAATCCTTGAGTATTTCTCACCACCATTATCTAATCTCAAAATATTTACTTTCTTATCTTTCTATTTCTTAATGAGTGCTTAAACTCTTTAAAATTAGAAAATATAGTAGATTTTTTCTTTAGAAATTAAATCCATGAATATCTAGATAAATCATCAATAAATACAACATAGTAGTGAGACTTACCAATTAAAGGAACATCCAGATAACCAAACACATCACTATGACTTGCTTCCAATATATATTTATCTTCAATACTACCAAATTTAAAATAAACTCTATGTTATTTTCTATACAAACAATGTTCATAAAAGTTAAATCTAGCAAAATAACTAGATAAACCATCACCTATATTTTTATTAATGAGGATTTTAAGACCCTTCTCACTAATATGAATCAATCCATGGTGCTACAATTTACGTGAGGTAAAATTATCAGTTACATTCACAAAGTTATAAAAATAAGACGATTCAAGCCTAAATAGGGTGTCCCAATGTTTGGCCCTAGCCAACACCAAATTCCCTTTGCTCTACCTACAATCACTCTTCTCAAAAGTCACATGTGTAGGAGTTTAAATTTAGCTCTAGCTCAAGATTACTTGCAAAAACAATTACAACCTTCTACAAGAGAGTATGAAAGAACATCAGCTTGCCTGATATTAAGATCTATGAAATATGATGATGAGGTATATTACAAAGTGTACAATAACCTTGCATATATAGAAAAATGTGTGATGTAGTACCAACATTAAATGAGTGTTCCATAGCATGAATCAATATTAAATGACCCTAGGACACTAATATTTAATAAAAGCTAATAAGATATTAATCTTATCTAAGCATTAAATATCCTAGGACCTAAGTAGAATTAATATTTAAATAGGACCCCACTAAGTAACTAGATAGGAAATATGCCTATTTACGCCAACAATTACAACCTTCTACAAGAGAATATGCAAGAATACATGATTTCTTGATATTAATATCTATGAAATATGATGATGTGGTATATTACAAAGTATACAATAACCTTGCTTGTATAGATAAGGTGTGATGTAGTTCCAACATTAAATGAGTGTGTCATAATTAAATGGCATGACTCAACATTAAATGACCCTATGATACTAATGTTTAATAAGATCTAAAAAGATAAAATCTTATCTAATAATTAAATAGCCTAGGACCTAAGTAGACTTAATATGTAAATAGGACCCCACTAAGTAACTAGATAGGAAATATACCCATTTACACCAACATCCCCCCTTAAGTGAAACTTAGGGAGAAGAAATTATTATAAAAATGATGAAATGATGCAATGATGGGTCCTGAAAATGAGGCCATGCTAGGTACCCATGTGCAAATACAAATGTAATCTCTCACAAATGGAGAAAAGGCTAAAAACCACATGGGAAAAAACCCTCTCTAGAAGAGAGAAAAATATAATAAAGTGATAAAACATGGAGAACAACATAATGCATCCCAAGTTAAATATCCATCACATATATACATTATAAATACCCCCCATAAGAGGGAAATAAAGAGACCACATAGCCCCCCATAATGGAGTAGGTCCACAACCACTGAAAAAAGTTTGAATACAAAAGAGAATATAATGTTGAAAAATAACATGTATCCTCTTGGGAAGAATGAGATCCAATGACTAGTGTTGAAGAAACCTCATCTCCATGTTGAAGCAAGAGGAAAGAAGCCTCAATAATGATATCTCTGAAGATGCCACAAGTGTCTTTGAAGATGTCTTAAAAAAATTAGGTGTGACCCTGATCAAGGAAGAAGACAAAGGAGGTGGAAACTCAAGAGAAACCTCCAAAGATGTATTATCAAAGAGG
Source organism: Sequoiadendron giganteum (assembly GCA_007115665.2). Lineage (NCBI taxonomy): Eukaryota > Viridiplantae > Streptophyta > Pinopsida > Cupressales > Cupressaceae > Sequoiadendron > Sequoiadendron giganteum. Next base: position 24,026,831 of record VCHN02000014.1, read on the forward strand.
AGAGTGATCCCCTCAAACATGTCCTCCAAATATGTAGAAGAGGAATAAAAAACCAAATCTAATATACATGACATAAAACCATCCTACAAATGAAAATCTAGAAAAAAATATATATCCTGCTTGTCTGAAGTCCTAGAAACCAAGTCAATAGTCAAATTTGAAGAAGTAGGAGATGATAAAACCTCATAAAATGGCTAATGAATAGCAAGGTTCAACCAACCACTAAAAACACCATCTAAATAACTACCCACACTGGATCTAGGAGAGTGTTCCTTATAACATTCACCATCAAGAATAAAATAAAATAAAAATTAGATCTTTGCATCATGGGCAACCCTTCCCACTGCAACAAGTTGCCTAGTATAAAAATCACAAATAAATATTGAATCTAGAGTGAACTCAATGGATTTACCGGTTTGTTCTATTTGATATTACCAAAATAAGATTATATTCAATATCAGGAATGTAAAGAACATCATGAAAACTACCATTGGTCACATCAACAACTCCTTTGCCAAATACATCCAAATAAACACCATTATCCATCAATATTTTCATGATTGAACTATGCATCAAGGATGAAAACCTATTAGGTTGTATTGATATGTGATATGAAGCTCTAGATTCAAGAATCCAATTTCTAGATTATTCAACATGTGTTACAACAAGAGCCGAACCTTTCATCTTATGATCATTTACCTTATAACTCCCATTAGCATTTCCTATGGTACCTATGTGTAGAATATGAAGGTTGTTAAGAAGAAGAATAAGGTGAACTAGAAGACGTAGAAGGAAAATAAATATTATTTTCTTTTAGAAGTTACCTCATCTCATCTAATTCTTTCTTATAATAAGTTTGTTTACCATGTATAGACCTATTACAATAACCACACTTGGGTTTCTCCTTATTTGTATCCTGTCTATGAGAGGTGGGTGTATCATTGGATTTTGTCTTAGGTTTTGACTTCTTCTTTCATTTACCTTTAGGTGATGATGCAATTAAGGCATGATTCTTAGAGTTTGTATCATGTTGACTAAGTTTTGCTTGTTTCCTAGTCAACCTATCATAAAATGTTTCAAAAGAAGGCATGACAAATGAATCACCTAATCTATCCATTGTAGCATAAAAATAAGTAGATAAGTATGCAAATAAACCTTTCAACTTAGACAAAATTGAGAATATGCATTCCTTGTCAGTTTTATCTTTACCATAATTGTGACCTTAATGATTTAAATTTTACCAAATAGTCCTCAATGGCATTGAAATAATCTATGGATAGTGATGCCAATTCTGCCTCTAATTGCATAGCACGAATCTCACTAACTGAACCAAATAATTCCCTGTAATTATCCCAAACCTATCTAGGAGCAGTACATTCCTCAATATGGAAGAACAAATTGTTAGAAACATGCATAGAAATCAAACCCATAGCCTCATGAAATTTATTCCTATGAGAAAATGTTCCATATTCTCTAGAAAAATCAAGTTGTTCATCATCCAATGTGTACCAAAAACCCTTACACCAAATCATTTTTTCTCATTCTTTCCTTCCATGTATGATAATTATGAAGAGTTAGGACCTCAAATCCTAATTCAACAATTAGAACAAAAAGTGCCAAGAGTGAAAAGTAAACAAATATCTGATGTGATATCACCCAAATCTGAAAATACAACTGAAAATGAAGCCCCCACAAACAAAACTTCTCTAGGAGATAGTATGTCCAAGTAATCAATGAATATGCCAAATATGCAAAAATTGAATAATTTATACTTGGGTCTAAATCTAGAAAATGTATATGAACCAAATGATAAAGTTATCGAATACCTTTCAATTGTCATTGGAATCACAAAACTTAAATAAATTGGAAAACATTTATGATCTTGAAGGTCCAAAAGGGAAAAGGCACTTCAATTGTCAATAAAATGTACTTGCAACAAAATTGGGAAAATGACCTGCACCGCTATGAAGTACATGGAACCATCTTTCTGTCAATATATTGTTTGCAAAATTTCAATACTTGGGTGAAGATTTATGCTCCCAAGAAAAAAGGCCCAATTTGGGGACTTAGTAGACTAAATAGGCACAAAAAACTAGCCCTCGGGGGTTAGCAGTCAATCACCAATGTGACCATGGGGCACAAAATTTCAAAATAAAAAATTCTAGACGAATGGGCAACAAAAGTTAGGGAAACGAGATTCCCATGCCACTCGTTGGGATTACCCTCGATTGTTGGTAATAAGACTAGGGGCCATGTGCTCAAAACACCTATTGCTTAAATGTTTAAACCCATTGATATTTAAATAAAATAATATTTAATTTTAAAAAACCATTGTACCTAACATCGACATGACTTGTTTGATTTGACCTATGCAAAGAACGTACAAAGATGTTGATGTGAGATGATGTAAGCACTATGCAAGTGTATAATATTTCATCAAGTAAATCCTACCAACTACACCCTGTTGATGTCATATGTTAGAGCCATATGATACAAATTTCATACAATTTTACGAACAAAAAAGACAACAATTTTACAAAAAACCTCTGAGGTCCCGATTCAAAGTCTCTGATTTCAATGATTTGATAGGTGTTCTTAGGGTTTTGGGGAATTTTGGATGCAATGGAAAGGTTGAGTTTGGCCCAAAGTGCTCCAAAAAATCAGCTACCTCATGTATTTGACAACCATCTCCCAACTTGAAACCCTCATAAATTTAAAAAAAAATATTGAATTTTGAAAAATGAAAGGCAATATTGACTTTCTCAAACACCTTGGACTTAATGGTGAGCTCATATTACCTCCAACATGATCCAACATTAACCTACAATGAAAACCCACAAAATGGAACCATCCACAATCGGTGTTTTTTCCAATTTTTTGATTCCCCATATCACCATTGGGTGCAAGGGAAGAGCATACTCAACCTTACTAAAATTCACCAAGATCTCTCATTGGTAATAGCTCGACCCTAAAATTTGAGAAGGAATTTACAAGGCTTGCTCTCATACCATGTAGGAGTTGAAATTTAGCTCTAGCCCAGGATTACCTGCAAAAACAATTACAACCTTCTACAAGAGAGTATGCAATAATATGAACATGCTTTTATCTTATAAATCTATGAAATATGCTAGCGAGGTATATAAAAAAGTGTACAATAAACTTGATTATATAGAAAAGGTGTGATGTAGTACCAACATTAAATGAGTGTGTCATATTTAAATGACATGACTCAACATTAAATGACCTCAGGACACTAATATTTAATAAAAGAAGCATTAAATAGCCTAGGACCTAAGTGGACTCAATATTTAAATAAGACCCCAGTAAGTAACTAGATACGAAATGTACCTATTTATACCAACAACTTGCATCCCTAAATCATTCATTTTAGATATTAAAAACAAAATTTAAGCTAAAATATGGATATTCAATACAACTATGAGTATTTTAACATCTTGTCACTAAAAATAATTTTACCTCCCCTTGGCCCTTAATATTTCATGTGTTATTATCCTCAAGTAAGACTTCCCCACAATCATATGTTTTATATGCCAAAAACCATTCCCTTTGAGGAGTCCTTTGGTAGGATGCACTTCAATCTCTCAAAGAATCATACAATGCATCAATAGCCTCATTATCAGTGGATTTAATAATAGAGGAATTTTCATCTTTATTTTTATTATTTGAACATTCCACTATGTGTAGTAAATTGTTACCCCTAATAATTTCACACTATATTGGGCACCCTGTTTTGCATGTACAATTAATTACATTTATAATTTATCCATTTTAAGGAAATATTGAGAAAATACATTTAATTCCTTGATATCCCTAGTCGGATAGGGGTATTGGGCACCCTAGTCTTGAGAATGCACTTTTTAAAATTTCTTAACTTTAGTCTCGGCCTTTGGTGTTTTATAAGTGATTCCAAGTTATCCTAAGTTCAAAAAATTAATTGGGATGCATATATAAACAAGTTTTCCCTCTCATTTTAACATCCAACAATCATAATATACACTCTATTATGAATTATGAGCAATTATTATGTGTAAATTGTGAATTTACAAGAAACCTCCTCTCTACAGGCTTGCTACAACTCTCTATTGTGTTATGTGGACTAAAACCTTGTAGATCTTCAAGGAAATCCATTCATTCTTCATCAAATCTTTGTGACAACCTATGGTGTGACATCACTTCAACAAGGGTTAAATGCCTAAGATAACTTATCTTATGTTAGTCATTTATTTCAATCATTATTGTTACTTTGCCTCTGCCTTTTCAATGCCACATAATTTATATCGCCATTATCATTGCTATTGTGGAGGTGAAAACACCAAAATTGGGGTTTGACTTAGGCAAGTCCTTATAAAGAACAACTTCTCACCTATTTTTGTGTGTACATGTCAAATCCAAAACTTTTGCTCAAAGGCAAGTACATAAGAGCAAAGAGCAGACTGTATCAGAGGAATTTTGCATATGAACATCCAAAAACTCCCAATCTAGGGTGCCCAACACCCCTATCCCTGTATTTTAGGCTCAACTTTCGACCACATGTGCCTCTCTATATTTTCCAAATTTATACTTGTTTCTATAATTTTAATTTTTTATCTATGTGATTATTCATATTTTCTAGATTTAGGCTTGTATCAATTAGGTTAATTAATTACAATAAAAAAATATACTCTCTTTGCAACAAATGAATAAAATCCTAGCAAATTAGCTCTCCTTTGAGGTAGTTAGCCAATCATCAAACTCTAGCTAGTTTTTGTTCCAATGTTAAGGAAAATGGAAATGAAGATCTAGGCTAATTTTCTTGTTAGATCTAGGATCACTTTTTCCATTTAACACATTTATTTTTATATGTCTTTGTTTGGCACAATTCTAACATCTCAATCTATTATTACTAGGTGTTTTGGATCTACCCTTGGAATTTGATCTATCCTTAGACTTATCCTTACCACCTTTCTTCCCGTCCTTCCCCTTCTCTTTATATATGTGTTGCACATATAATACATATTTAGACTTGTCCTCCATAGAAATTCTCCCTATTTCCTCTTTGAGCAAGGTAACAATGAGAGCATCCATATTTGGATCTATCATGGAATCACTAAGTGCAAAAATAAAATTGTCCTAAGATTTAGGCATGAACATAGTAGTAAAATCCATCGATTCTCTTTCTTTATATTCACACCTATTGACTATAATTTACTTGATATTAGATTAAATGCATTTAAGTGTTTTGTAATTGAATATCTTACTCTAGTTACCCTAGTGATAAATTTATGGAATAAAATGGAAGAAATTTCCTAGTTACAATAGGAATGAAATAAAGAAAGAACATGTTTGATATTAAAGCATGATAAAGAAACTGAGAATAAAAACTCAAAAATTAAGAGGTTAATGGTAAAAATTGATGAAATGGCTGACATGACTATTCAGCTCATAAGATACATACCACCTGCTAGGGTCCATGCCCTATTCTTGCAAGAAAAGTTTCTGAGTTTTCAATTTAGTCAGTTAGTTAGTGATCTTCCTATTTCGTTATCATCAACGATATTATTTTCAAAAGCTTATCAAGAAACCACATCAAACATGCAAGATCAAATATGTAAATTTTATTTGCATAATCTAGCTATTCCATATGATACTACCTAGAACCCACTAATTTTTATGGGAGGTGTTCAAATAAAGGCACTAGTCTAGTTCATTCAGATTAATGAACATCAAAGAGGCTTATTGCGAAAACATTATCATGAAAGGGATAAGTCACTTCCCCTTGAATTAGAGTAGAAGTAGAGGACCTGAATGAGGTATTTGAGGAATGGATTGAACTAGTGAACAAACCTAGGGTGGGAAATAAAATATTGGAATGCAAGGAAAAATACTATAAAATATTTAAAGAATTGGTAGCTAGAACAAGAAAATAGGCACTCAATTTCTCCCAAGATAGATGGAATGAACTAACTTAGGAATTGAAAAGGAAAGAGCCCCATTCTATTTTTAACTACTTAGCATTAGTCATTAGAGCACATAAATACATCAAGGCTTCCCTCCAATACCAGATTACTTGGTTTCCTTTGATGTTTCATCCTCCCCTTCTCCTTTACCCAATTTTGCATTAGACATGAAGAGAGAAGAAGGGACAAAAAAGAAAGTTATACGGGAGAGTGTAGACACTTACAATCATCTTGATCGATATTACACATCTGAATTTGATTATTAACACCATTTTTCATTTGAAAACATCTATTTTCAATCATTTAATTGAATAATCCTAGTTGTTTAATTAAATGCATCAATTTCATCTATTAATCTGATAATCAATTTTATTAGGTTAATTCACCCCCTTTCACACTAATTTCCATCATGTTTAATTGGATAATGCGAATTATTTAAATTGAACCCCTTAAGTCTTCTCATTTGATTAAATAATTCTAATTATTTAATTAAATTTCATTAACCCCATTTCATTAAATAAGTTAAGTATTTAATTAAAATCCTAATTTCATTCATCATGCACAATTAAGTAATTTCTTAAATTACTTGTTTAACTAATTTTCTCCCACCCTCCCACTTGCAAGGGAATATTCCACCATTTGCACTCCTCCAAAATGGGAAATATCTTGTAACAACTTCCTAATTTTTAGGAAGTGTGCTTTTTCAAATCAATGAGATCCATTGATTAAAATTTTTGATCCTTGTCAACTTGCATTCTCATACATTGACGGGAATCCTTGATCCATGCCAACTCCTCTTATTGATTTCCATCCATTGATTGATCAAATCAATCTTGACCATCAATTATGTTATTTCTCCTATAAATTGTCCTCATTTCTATGAGAAAAGGATCCACTTTCATTTAGAGTAACTAGACTATGTTGAATTTTAGAGCATTCTCCATTAAGCATTTTAGCATTTAGCATTTAGCATCCATTTTAGTAAGCTTTTACATCCATTTTAGCTAATATTTCATCAATGGCATCCATTTTCAAACTTGTTTCAACCAAGGGAATGGGAAAGGGATGAAATTCCACATCAATTCAGCACTAATCCCCCAATGGGATGAGGTTTGATGCATTAGAATAGGTTTCCATTATGCATTTCTAATTTGTTTCATGTTTTAATGGTTTCTTTGCTTAATGTTTTTAAGAATCTCATTGGGAGCTTGACTTAACTAGTTAGATCTTGGTTAAATATTGTATGTTTAATCATGTTTAGCTTAGCTTATTATCATGCTCACATTTTGGCACTAGACAGAGGGCTTTACTAACCAATTTTGATCAAATTTTCATGATATTTTTGTGCGTTTCAAGTTTCAAGGCAGAAAAGCACAATTGTAGGGTAGAAAAACATAATTACAGTTTACCAAAGCGGTGCAATTATTGTATTGGAGCATAATTGTTGCATTCCCATACAAAATTGAATTTCTAACAAAGTTGTGCAATTGATCATTATATTTTTGTGCAGGTTCAATAGAGAAACACAATTGAAGTGAAGTAGAGAGGTGCAATTGATAAATACGAGCACAATTGGCAGAAGGTAGAGAAGTGAAATTGTTAAATTAAAATGCAATTGATGTCTAAAAAAGAAACACAATTGCAAGGTAAACCAGAGAATTAAATCTTCATGTCTAGCTTTTAATTTTTCAATTAAATTTGTTCTTTGATCATTTACTAACTGTTGTTTCTATTTTGTAAGGCTAACTCATTTGCAAGTTTGGAGAGGAGCATAAAATATTGAAGTGAAGGAGAAAAGTATCATTTGATATTTTATTGTAAGGGTGTTTTTAAAAACTCATGGGAAGATATAACCCAACTTGTTGCTTTATTTCATGCTTTAGGATAACTAGATTTCAATTTGGGCTTTAAAACTTACAATGCTATGATTTTTTCAAAGTTGGATAAAATTGAACCCAAACATCCTCACATTGCAATGTTGGTTTAAAATTGAACACCACAAACTTACACTTAGTTTTGGTGTAAATTAAACGAACATAACATCTACTTTGGTGCACTAAAACAAATCAGCGTCTTTTGTGATTGTCATGCTTGTGTAACCTTTTAGTGTGTATCCTCTCCCCTTGCACTTCGTGCAATCTTGGGTGAAGAGAAATACTCTGTTTACAAAAAAAATTGAGTCATCCAAAGGATTTTCTACATATTCTTTCCCCTTGCACTTCATCTAATCTTGGGTGAAGAGAAATAGCATTCCTTTTCTTTTATTAGAGAGGGCCTACCATTGAGATACATCTTACAATAGAGAACTCATGGTGACCTTCAAGATGTTTACCGGTGGGCTATATAAAGTGTGTGAAAACCAGAGTAAGTAGCACAAATCTACAGGCATTATACCTTGCGAGTCTACTCTCATGTGAACGAATGGATCACTTAGGGGAAGCTAGAGACTTTAGTGTCTCTCATCTAAAGTATACCTATGGTGTTCACGATGTCACTAAAACCTTTTGTATCTAGAGGCCAACCAAGTTTTTTGAAATATCCTTTGATGTAGCACATGGGATGCACACCACTCCTAGAAGTTACTTGCCATGCCTGATTTAATTCTCTTGTACAAAGCTAGCCATATCAAGATGGTAAATTTCCTTGATATGGCCTATTTGACCCATCTAAAATTTTGGATTTAAAATCATTCCTTCAAGGGTGAGGTAAGCCTACTAAGAAGTGGCATACCTTTATTCCTCTAGATTATTAAAGTGGTTATTTTGTTGAGCCAAACTAGTAAGTCTTGTGGAAGAATACTATTGAAATATCTTCCATACCCATTGAGTCAGTTATACACATTTCTTGGTATTCAAACAACTCAAACAAACATCAACTTGATCAAAAAAATTCAAACCCATTGTTTATGTGTGAGTGCACTTGAAGGACAATATATTGTTGCATACCCCTAAATATATCTTGGTTTTTTCAAAATAATATATTAGTGGTTTCCCAATATATTTGACCATATCTCTACTCACTTATATCAAAGTTAACCTAGGGAATTATGGCTTAGCTCTTTGATTTTCATATTGTCAAGCTTTTGTGGAAAATATTTTTCCTTGGTGTAGACATTCTTAGTTTAAACTTAATCAAGAAATTTGATGTGGTAAAAGAAATCTCATTAATCAAATATTAACTCAATTTAACCCATAAAACGGGTACACCTTGGTTTCATTTTCAAACATATTGACTTCCACACAAAAAAGAGAAAACATGGAAATGCATACCAAAACAATGTATCAAAATTCTACCATCAAGAAAACATTAATTTCTTAGGTTTATATCACTCCAAGGGAGAAGAATTTCTTTCAACACCTTGATCTTGTAAACAAAGTCCCTCTTTAGGTTCAATCATTAGGATAAATCCTCTCATTCACTTCAAAACATTTGGCATCTCATCTCACAAACAACTTTGAATTTTGGACACAACAACCTCCTAGACTTAGGTTATCATCAATCAAAACACCTAGTTTAGCTATATGTTTTGAAAATGAATCCTTCTTCATACATTTAGTTAGATTAGAAAACAACCTTTTGAACAAGTCTACTTTTAGTATTCACAAGTTCATTAGCATCCTTATCAAAAACATCAAACATCAAACATCAAACCTTTAGTCTAGTATTGTCCAAAAAAAATAGTTCATCATCCATATCACTCATCCTTTCATCATCCACTCAAATCATTGGTCCTAAACACCTTATAGGTCCACTTATACCAAAATTTGAATCAACTCAAGAGTTCCAACAATATAAATCCCAACACACTACTCCCAAAGTTGATCCAAAATTTATGGTAAAAACAAATTCACAATACAAGAAAGACATGGAGAAAAACAAAAATTCATCCACCATGAGTGATCCCAACCAACAAGAATTTGATCCTAGGAGTTACTCAACCCCATCAAAAAATCCACCACAAAAATCACTAGAAATGGGGTATGAAGTATAAGATGTTACCAAAAATCCACTTGAACTCACCACAGAGGAACTCCTTGAAGCACAACAAGATCCCAAAACCCACCATCTCATCAACACATTGATGAAGTTGAACCTAAAACAATACATGCTATCCTTAGCAAAGGAAGGAGCAAAACTCCCTTCAACATTCAATTTTGACACAATTAGGGAGGAACCTTTGGGAAATGTGGCTTCTATTCCTCAAACATCCATTACACAACCCTTGGTAGAACATGTAACTCAACCTATCACTCAACCATCTTCATCACATGTTCCAAGTCAACCTTTGACTACTAACCTTGCAGCTCAGCTTGGAACCAACCTTGGTCTCATTCCAAATCTAGGAACCAACACAAATTTCGATACACAAGACACAACTATCCCCCAAAACACAAATTGAACACCAACATTTCATGCCCAACCATATGTTTCCATTACAAGTATCCAAATTATTGTTATTTTTCAAAAAAATCAAATGATTAAAACACCCCAAGTGGATCAACAAGGAAAATTAAACACCATCATGCAAGGTCAATCCTTAACACAAAAAGGTCAAACATCAAACCATCCAATTGACACATCAAATCAATTGGTTCCACAAGTCACTCAAACCAACCAAGGAAACACATCAAACCCATTGGTCACAAATCCCATCAATCAAGGAAATTCATTAGTACCAAATCAAACACATCAAGGAAATGCATCCAATCCATTGGTCCCTCAACATCAAATCAATCAAGGGAATTCTTCCAATCAATTGATCCAAAGTCAAAGTATGTCACTAACATTGCAACACCAAGTGGCAGCATCTCAACCTTTGGTCCCCAAAATAATGCAAAATCAAATGGGACCTCAAGCCTACATTCCTCCACCCCAATCTCAAATTTTACAAGGAATTATAGCACAAAATCAAGAACAAAATGCACCAAATCCAAATCTAATGTCCAACCCTCAAAATCTCATCACCCATCAACCACCCCAAAATTAACTCAACCCACAAATCCCTCACAACATAATCCCTCAAAATCCACCACTCATTCCACAAAATCAAAAAATTGCAAGCCAATACATGCAAACACCTCAATTTTTCCCAAACCAAAATACTATCCCATTATCACAACGATAAAATAAATTGGCTTATCAACAACCTATTGTAAATCAACAACACCAAGCTTAATTTATAGCACAACAACAACAAGTACAATTTCTAGCACAACAACAACAAGGACACTTGCTAGTGCAACAACAACAGGCTCAATTACAAGCCCAACAACAACAAGCTCAACTAAAAGTCCAACAACAAGCTCAATTGCAAGTGCAACAACAAGCACAATTACAAGCCCAACAATTGGAAGCACAATTGCAAGCGCAATAATATGCACAAAAACAATAAGTTCTTGCACAATAATAACAACAAGGCTTTTACTACAACCCCCAACAACCATACACAAGCACACAAAATACATCTTGAACCCAACTTCACAAGGAGCATACAACACACCTCCACCATTATCACCATTACATAAGTAATATCAAAATCCTCCTTACACACCATATAACACACCCCCATATCAAAATATCATGTTTAATTCATCTACCATTCCACAATATAACATGTATGCTCCACCACCAAACTCACAAGTCAATTTTCCTTGAAAATTAGGGTACTCGTACAATAAATCCAAGACATCCAAGTGGGGAAAACCAAGAAATCACACGCACAATGAGATTTGTGTCCATACTTGTTTGATAGAAACATTGCAATGGTACCATTCCCACCCAATTTTGAAATATGCAAGTTTGACAAATATAAAGGGCGGGGAAATCCATAGGATCATATCAAGGATTTTTACATAGCATGCATGGAAGTTTTGTACAATTGCTCCTATTTTATGTGCCTCTTCCCATGAAGTTTGGGAGGCCCAGCAATAGAATGGTTCTCACATTTACCTCGTAGAATTCAAACCTTCCAAGACATAATCGATCGGTTTGTAGATCACTTCTCCTACAACCTAGACATGGACATAAGCTTGGAAGAAATATACACCCTAAAATAAAACAAGGGTTAATCCTTTGTGAATTTCTTGCGAATATGGAGGCATAGAGCCAGCAAAAGCAAATGGCCAATTCCTAAAGAGCAAAAAATAGGTATCATTATTGCCAATGTAGGCACACATCTCTCCTTTCAACTAAAAATGTAATGTGTCTCATCATATGAAGAGCTCATCCCTATGAATCTTAACATTGAGAGAGCCCTTATTGCACAAGGAAACACACAAGCATTAAAGGACAAGTTCCCATCTACTAGTTTCAATGACAAGCCCTGCATTTGGGCCAAGAACAAGAACATTACTAACAATGGTGTCATTGATGCAAAAGTGGTCCTAAGTTCTTAAAGACAAACAAACACCCAACCAACGAACACACAATATAACACGCAACAAACAAACATACAACTGCAAAACATCCAAGTCAACAATTTCAACACACAAAGAGTACCACCCCCTAGAAAAAACTACCCTCAACAATGTAAATACATGCCTTTGGGGGAACCTATTGAGGCAGTCATGCGAAATTTAGTGCAATCCAATCTCATCATGCTCTCTAACTATCAAAATTACCAAGAACCTCAGGTTAAACCACCATGGTACAACAAGAAGGATCTTTGTTAAATCCATCAAATCAAGGGACACAAGATGACGAGTTGCATGAAATTGAAAAATATCATTCAAGATCTTATATACAATGCAGACATAACTATAGATCAAAAACTAGGAAATCAAGATCTTAAAATATACAAGAACCCGATGCCTAATCATAGCAATGGAAATGACAATGGTAGGGGGAAGGATTATACCAATGTGGGTCATTTGTATAACAATGTGGTGGCCTCTTGTGATAATTTTATATTTTTCATCACCATCAAAGGGCCTAGTGTAGAGTGTGGAGTCACCACACATCGAGGAAAGGTCACTATCCAAGGAGCACCATCACAACCTAGGGCACAACCCTCACTTGTAAAGTCAAACCCTAGTGATTACAATTTATTAGACCAATTAAAGAAGACCCCTGTCCAAATCTCCATCTTGAGTTACTAAAACTATCCCCCGCACATAGTGATATATTAGAAAAGGCTTTTTCAGCTTCTTCTGTACCGAAGAATCTTGATACTAAGCAATTTCGAGCTATTATAGGACACATTACCACTCATCTTCTTACCTTTTCTGAGCAAGACCTCCCAACGCAGCCATCGCACAATCACACATTGCACCTTAAGGTCGTCGTCCATAATAACAAAGTCAAAGGAGTCCTGGTGGATGGAGGTGTTGGTCTAAATATTTGTACCCTTCAGCTAATCAAGAACTTTGGTTCCTATGAAGATTCCATTGAAAAGGTGAAAGCAATTACTATAAGGGCATACGATGATCAAGAACAGGTTTCTCAAGGTGCAATCAGGCTCCCTATCCAAGTAGGACCTACCATTTCCAAAACTACTTTCCAAGTGCTCGATCTTGACCTTCCATATAACATTCTTCTAGGTCATCCATGGATCCATGCCATACAACTCGTAGCTTCCACATACCGTAAATGCGTTAAATTTCCCTATGAGGATAAAGAAGCTACAATCCATGACAATCTCGAACCTTTCTATTACTGCAAGAACCTTGAAGAAAAATACTACAAGATCTCGCAAGTGCCTAAAAATGATGAAGGGCCAACATCCTCCTCATTCATTGACCCATCTTCCCTAGCTTCCACCTTTGAATCCAAAACACCCATCATACAGAGCATACCAAATATCAAAGCAATAATCAAAGATAATGGTTGTGGAGACTATAACTTGAAGAAGGATTCTTTTCTAATTGGAGAGTTTCCCCTTTCTCCTAAATCTCATGGGAAGCCTCAACCTATTAATAAGGTATCTAAGACAATGAAGGTAGCATCTACCACTTTCACTAAGTGGGGAGATTTAAATAAAGAAGTCATCAATGAGGAGATTATATCCAAGTTATTATACCAAGATAATAGATCTATGCTCATTCTTCTAATGGAAGATGACAACAAAGGATTGTGGGTAATGATGGGTTGGGGATACAACAATAATTAGAAGTTGGGTAGAACAAAAATGGTTTGCTAGAACTCCTTACTCCTAAGAAATGACCCAAGAATATTGGTCTTGGATGTACCACAAGCAAAGCGACCATTCTTGGCAAGGGTGATTCTAATAAATGAGTCGAACCTGCCTCTTGGTTACCTACTTCATGTGATAATACCCTCAATTACTTTCCCCTCGGTATCATAGATTTATTTGAGGATACCTCCATATTCACGATAACCACTACATGATTTTCTCCAAACAACCAAATCACCGAATTAAAGCTAGTCTACCCTCAACTAATCATCTAAGACCAACGAGGACCACCTATTCTGGATTCGTTCAAAAATGATGAAGCAATCTCCAAGTTTATGGGACTTCGTGACAAATTTCCATATGGGTATCACAAAGAAGGTTTTGACATAGAACTAGATACACAAACTTACTATGGGGAAACAATTGAGTCCCTCAATCACAAAATAACTGATATGAGAATCACATGTTGATCCTTAATTGAAAACCACACTATGGCACTTTCTAATCATAAAATAGTAAAAACAAAGGACAAATCCAAAGGTGAAAACCTCTCTAAGGGACCGAAGGATGAGGGATTCAATATTACCCTTAGTGCGATGCATCTAGAAAAGTCAGTAGTACTTGCAAAGAAAGCTAATCTAGTAAATGTGAGGACAAATGAGGCACCTCAAACCACTTTCTATGCAGAACCACTATTGGATGAAGATAAAACTAACTTGGCAACCTTATTAAAAGAGCAAAAGACAAAATTTGCATGGTCCTATACAAATATTCCTAGCCTCAATCCTAAAGTGGTTGTCCACCATCTTTCCATATACCCTAAGGCTAAACCAGTAAAGCAGAAGTTGAGAAATATGCATCCACAGATACCGTTGTTGGTTAAACTAGAATTGCAAAAACTTCTTGGCATATGATTTATCTGACCAATATACTATCTTGAGTGGGTTTCAAACTTGGTGCTAGTCTCAAAACCCATTGGGGGCATCAGAATATGTATTGAATTCGAGAATTTAAACAAAGCATGTCCCAAAAATGTCTTCCCTCTTTCAAACATTGACATCATTGTAGATTTGACTGTTGGAGATGAGATGCTATCACTTATGGACAAATTCTTAGGATACAACCAGATCATGATTGCCAAGGAAGCCCAACACAAAATAATGTTTACATGTTTGTGGGGAACCTATTGCTGGAATATGATGTGCTTTGGGTTAAAGAATGTTGGAGCTACTTATCAGAGGGCAATGGCATTGATCTTTCATGACATGATCCAAAAAACTATTGAAGACTATGTGGATGACATTATAGACAAATCAAGAACAAGGAAAGAGCATATATAATTACTAAGAGCAATTTTTGACAAACTCAAAGAGTACAAGGTGTGGTTGAATCCAAAAAAGTGCATCTTTGGTATCACACCAAGCAAACTCTGAGGGTACATAGTGTCATAGAGAGAAATCAAGATAGATCCAACCAAAGTCAAAGCAATTCTGGATATGGAGCCACCATAAACAGTGAAGCAAATGCAAGGCTTACAAAGGAGATTACAGTCTATCAAGAGATTTATAGCATAACTAGTAGATAATATTCATCCCCTTTCTCACCTTCTTCACAAAGGGATAACATACAAATGGGACAAGAAATGTGATAAATCTTTCCAAAAAATCAAATATTATTTATTGACAACTCTCGTCCTTATGCCACCAACATTGAACAAACCTTTGATCTTATATATCTCGGCCACATCAATGGACTTGGGTGCTCTTCTTTCTTAGCATGATGAAATAAGGAAGAAGAGAGAAATTTCCTATATCAGTAGGACTTTGGTTGGATATGAGACAAATTAATCACCCATTGAAAAGTCTTGCCTAGCAATAGTCTTCGCCTCATAGAAATTTAGACACTACATGCTTTCTGTAATGCCCCGCCACGCAAACCCCATAGGACAACTAAACAAATACATAATTTTTTTTTTTTTTGAAAGTAACAATAACACATTGCAACATTAAACATTAATACAACATAAATATAACATAAAACATTAACCAAATCCTAGGGGGTACATGGTGCATTACTAAAATGAACCCAACAAAAGATGATAAGCGATTCTGACTAAAGAGGAATAAGGAAAACATGAAAAAGTACATCAAGAGAAAGATATAATCTCATAAATATAAATCATGTAATATTACAATTAACCTCGAATTACAAATTACAAAGGTGGAATATATTTCCACATATACAACACATTAAAGAATTCCAAGTCACAATACAAGGCCTCTTCCCTTATAACAATGGGAAGGGTAACATCCAATTTACAAAAGTACATAAATGAAACAGAAATCTTCAAGGAACAGTCTTCTCCATGAACATTGAGATCATTGTTGTTGCATCCATGCCTCGGTCACAACTGGGGACCTAATAGGTGCATTGCACGTTTCCACCTGACCATGTTAACCCAAAGGAACACCCCCCGTGCAAGGAGTCGGTAAGAAGGAACCCTCGGCCACAGACTCAAACATAAAGGACACATGTCACAAGACTCAAGCCCACAAAGAAGCATAAAAATAAACCAACTAACACAACTCCAGAGGTACAAGAAAAGAAGGGAAACAAAGGGTGCAAATGGGAGAGTGTCATTGCATGGCCTTTATGGATTCACCAGACTACCTATAATCTAGGAGCCACCTCCATCTACAGTTAACCATACATCTTGTTTCAAGGTGTCGCCCTGTAGGGTGACTCATGCGGAGCCAACTACCCTTTGGGAAGACAAAGTAGAGACCTTACCGACTAGGTCTTCCCACCCATCCTTAGCCTTAGGGAGCGCTAACAGTAGGGGTGAGGTGTCACTTTTTTATCTTGTTATATGATATCTATTCCCAACCCACTAAGTAAATTAAATTAGGTTTTCACTTGATTAAGGGAACTCTACCACGGGTGACCACTAGAACACTGGCCCTGAGGAGAGCAACTCTCCCCTCTGGTTGCCCTAAAACCAAAACCAAACTAGGAGATGGGTACCACAATGCCTAAACCAAAGAAGTGGAACCACAACAGGGTACCTCCCACTAACTCCCACATGGTAACAACATGAACTATATAATTGCAACCATAGAAACACTCACATATTCCCTAACCTCTGGAGAAACACTAAGTCCACAGTGGACATACTAAAAATACCACATTTAATTTAAAAATACACTTAACAAAAATTATTAGACATTTAACTCATAAATCAGCTAAGTCTCCATTAAAACATCATTAATATCAATTCTAAATAAGAAAAGGCATTTCCCTAATATTTCCATTTAAACAAAACCCCAATTTTTGAATTTAAATATATCTTCCTACAGTTAATTTATTCGCAAATTAAATAACTAAATTTATAACTTTGCTAGAAACTAATTTGAAGAGCAATAATGATAAATTTCATGATCAATAACCATAATAAAATATTTTTTTAAAATTAACTTACTAACTTAATTTATCAAACCCAAGGTATAAATATTATTTACTAAATCCAAATTTTCAATCCTATTATATTTCTGATTTTTCATTCATTCCCACAACAGTATCTAAATTCTGATTTTTCCTAATTAAATGAAATCTAAATTATAAATTAAGAAAATCAGTTGCAACATAAAAAGCAGATTAAGTCTTTATTTGACTAAGTACAAGAAGATCAGTTTTGAATTATATAATTAAATTTATAAATAAATCTGATTTTTCCATAATACAGTCAAACTAAAAAGATAAAGAAACCAATTTCCAAATCACTATCAAAATGCAATTATTTCTCTGCTATTTAAACTGAATAAAAGGGAAATCATTTCTAGACAAAATATTAAATCCATTACATTTCCCTCTTTAATTTTTTCCTTAATAATTTAACTAGATAATATTAATTCATCATTCCTTTTGAAAATACAAAGACATTTTCCAACCTATACATCATATATATATATATATATATATATATATATACACATACACATACACATACACATACACATACATATATATATATACATATACATATACATATACATATATATATATATACATATATACATATGTGTATATATATCCATACTGAAATAAATACATATATTAAATTCAACTGATGAAATTGATATTGAAATCATAACAGTAATCCAATATTTTATTTATGAACAAATATATATATACAATACATATATACATATATGTATATATATATATATATATATATACATATATATATATAATTTATCATTAGTAACCACTTCAAATTTAAATCTGCAATGAAAAAGAAAACATATATATATATATATATTATAACTAAAACATTCACAATTAAAAATAAACCACATCACATTATAACCAGCGGCAAAAACCAAATTCGCAGGCTTTAACAGAGGTGAGAAGCATGTGAATGGGGAGGGGGAAGGGGCGGTTGTATATAGCCAACCCCCCCACCATTTCCTATGCATAAGGGAGAAATGGGGAGGTGGTGGAGGCTCTGCCTCCACATCACTATCCCCAATATGGGGGCGATGGTGGGAGGCAATACCTCCCCCAACCATCCCACCAACCACAAACAGGGCACGTCCAATAAAAACCATGAATCTGCCCTCAGGAAAGAAATACAGGTATCTCCATTATGTCGTACGGCATACGAAGCAAAGGCTCAACAAAATAATATATATATATATATATATATATGTATGTATGTTATCTTTTCTATTTTTTTCCATCCAGATTTAGGGAAAGACATTGCAAAAAAATGGAGAATAAATTAAACAACAAAGGATTAAAATAATATCCTCAATGATATATATATATATCTATATCCACCAAAACCTTCAAGCAATTAATTTACAATGAAATCACAGGGAAGACGCACAAATTTTCCAAAAACCAACTTGGGGAAAACGAACAAAAG
This sequence comes from Sequoiadendron giganteum, assembly GCA_007115665.2. Lineage (NCBI taxonomy): Eukaryota > Viridiplantae > Streptophyta > Pinopsida > Cupressales > Cupressaceae > Sequoiadendron > Sequoiadendron giganteum. The sequence continues at coordinate 24,045,846 of VCHN02000014.1, forward strand.
ATTTCCAAACAAGAGGGGTTTCCAAAAATTTTTACAAACTGAGAAGGGAATCAACAATTTTCGAAGGGATACAGAGAGGGGAAAAAAATAAGGAAATCTCTGAATAGGTAAAACAAATTTACAGAGGAAGAGGAATTTCATTATGCCATTTTCTTTTTCATGAAAATAAAATAAAATTACAGAGATCTAATGAAAATACTGGAATTACCCGAAGTCCAATGCAAGCTCGATTCGAGGATGAGTTGCGCAAATCCAACCAAAGAGAATCCTTCAAAATAGTGATACAAACACCCGCAACAATGGATTCATTCAAAATCCCAATGCAAAAATAACCAACTTTCAATTTCAATGATCAAATCGACGAAACATTTTCAAAAATCCATGATCCCACTATAATTTTTTCATCAAAAATTTAGTTGCAGACAATTTTCCATTTTTCCCAAATTTCTTCCCACTTGCTTTTTCAAAAAAGCAGCAAATGGGAAATATATCTTTTCTCATAAAAGCCAGCCAGAAATTGTCATATCATTTCTAGAAATTTCCCATGCAAGAAAATCCATTAACTCAACATTACTGTCTCTTCCTAAATTTGGAAGAGAATCTTCCCAATTTGAATTTGCACAATCAATTACTTTTTTAAATATTTTGAATTGAAATTAAATGAATTTATTCTCAACAAATAAAAACTTACATTACAATAATTTTGCCAAGTCCCCACTCCATTAATATTTTTAACTTAAAATTTATTTAATAAGAAAAAATCACTTTTATTTTAAACATGGGTAAATATGATAATATTTCCCTAACTTAAAATTCTTTTCGAAATAAAATTAAACTATAATAATTTATTCAACCATATTATTTAATTTTATTAGTTTAATTAAAGAATCACTTAACATTATAACATAACAATACTTTTACTAATGTGCTTATTATTTTCCAAGGTATAATTATCATATGCAATTTAGGACATCTCATAGCTTAATATTTTGCATCACAAGACAACATTTAATTAAAGTATAAAACCCTAGATCAAGCCATTAATATACTTGCAAAATTCATAAAATAAAATGATTAATTAACAACCATACCCACACGAACGCAAAATAGACACGACAAGGACAATCCCTGAACCAACTACTGACATAGGCGAGGGTACTTTCTTACCAACTCCCTAACCACATCGGCCATTGGGTAGATAGGATGCGCTCAAACCTGACAGTGCGGGTGGAGTCAGCATTCGATACCTGCATTCCTGCATAACACAAAATATCGAACAACATATAGACATATAACTCATAATCAAACACATTGTGAAGGAGAGTTATGGTGAAGCAGGGCGCTCACGAATGAGAGATGTCACCTCGTCTCCTTCACCCAATCAAAACAATAAAGAAATATCTAAGCATCACATCATCAAAATATACCCACAAAGTAATATCATCATAACATGAGTATCTCACACATAATTCCATTTATCGTAATCAAATGAGCATAATAGTTTGCCACACCCAACACATGGCAAAAAAGATGACAAACAGAGTATCATGAATGCATCAAAACATAGTCAAAAAATCAACTGACGCAAACACACACACACCAAAGCAATAACAGAGTATCAAAACATGAGAGGCACTACATCCTCACCCCCTAGAACTAGGCTTACTCATGTAAGCTAGAAAAAAATTAAGGAAAAGAGGCTCGGATGCGGGATGCATCCTCCCATGTCATTGAAGTCTCATCATTCAGGTCCCATTGAACCCGCACCTGATCAATCTCTCTGCCCCTGAGTGTGAGTCTCCTATGCTGTAGCACAACCACGAGCTCCAGAGTGAGCTTCCTGTCCTCGACCTGAAGAGCATTCCAATCCAGTACATGAGATAAATCAAGAAAATAAGGCCTAAGCACATAAACATGGAACACATCATGAATGTGTGCAAGGTTGGGCAGCAAGGCCAAATGGTAAGCAACGGGTCCAATCCACTCGAGAACCTCAAGTGAACCCACAAAATGAGGTGCCAACTTGGAGCCTTTTCTATAACAGATAGGGCTCTTTCATGGACGCACACAAAGAAACACACGATCACCCATTGAAAATTGACGATCTACCCTATGAGCATCGACATACTTCTTCTTTCAATCATGAGCAACTACCAAGTGCTCTTTGATGAGAACAACTTGTTGCTCCATTTCCTATAGCATCTCTGGCCCAAGAAGAATCTTGTCCTCCAATCGGTCCCAACTCAGAGGTGTTCGACACAGGCGACCATACAAAGCCTGGAATGGTGGCATCCCGATCGAACTGTGGTAATCATTGTTATAGGAAAACTCAACCAAATGTAGATAGTCTTCCCATCAAGACTGCTGATCCATAACGTACATGCAAAGCATGTCCTCAAGAACCTGATCGACCCATTCAGTCTGACCATCTATTTCTGGATGGTAAGCAGAACTAAAGTTCAATTGTATTCCCAAGGCACACTACAGTGAGGTCCACAATGCAAAAGTGAACACTGGATCTTTGTCTGAAATGATTCTCTATGGAATCTCGTGCAGCCTCACAATGTCATCCATGAAATTTTTAGCCATAGACGAAGCAGTATAAGAAGACCGAATAGGGGAGAAATGTGCCACCTTAGTCAACCTATCCACAGTGACCATGATAGCATCATGTTGACGTGTAGTCATCGACAACCCAACAATGAAGTCAATAGATATAATATCCCATTTCCATTCTAGAATGAGATTGGGTTGTAGAAGACCTACTGGATGATGGTGCTTTGCCTTCACCCTCTAACACTCTAGGCATCTCACCACAAGATCTGCTATATCCCTCTTCATCCCTGCCCAAAAGTACAATGGATGAAGATCTGCATACATCTTTTTAACTCCTAGATGAGCCGAATAAGGAGTTCGATGAGCTTTAGACATGATCAGGGTACGAAGACCCTCAGAGGAAGGAATATATATGTGACCCAAACATCACAAAAGTCCATCTAACACAAGAGTATAACCAGAAAACCTTCCCTCAAGCACTCTACCCGACTCCAACTCCGACTTCACCTCCACAAACCAACTGTCCAAAGGAAGTGTTGCCAGAATATGACCTTTTAGATCAACTTTCAGAGCCACATAAGATAGCTCATGACAGTGACAAACTAAAGCATCTGCCACTACATTCTCCTTGCCCTAAATATATTTCACTTCAAAATCATACTCACAGAGGAATCCCATCCATCTTCTCTGCCTAGCATTAAGATTCGGCTGCGTGAAAATGTATTGCAAACTGTGATGGTCAATGTGCAGCTCAAACCTATGGCCCAACAAGAAATGCCTCCACCTTACCAAGGCATGAACAACCACATCCAACTCCAAGTCATGAGTAGGTTAATTTAGCTCATGGTATTTGAGCTTTCATGACTCAATGCAATCACTCTTCCGTCCTGCAACAAAACAACCCCCAACCCTTCCAAGGATGCATTTGTGCAAACCACAGAGTCCTGAGTCGGATCAAGGACAACAAGAATAGGTGCACTAGTTAGCTTCTCTTCGAGAGCTTGAAAATCCAACTGACACTTTTCAGATTAATCATATTTCTTTCCTTTCCTCTGCAGAGAGGTGATGGGATGCACAACCCTAGAGAAACCCTGCACAAACTGTCGATAATAGCCCGCCAGACCCATAAAGGTGTGAATTTTGGAAACATTTTTGGGAGTAGGCCAATCTATAATTGATTGGATATTTGAGGGATCCATGGAAATGCCTTCTCCAAAGATCACATGTCCCAAATATTTCACTTTGAACTTATAAAATTTTCACTTTTGCAAGTTTGCAAATAACTGGTTTTCTCTCAAGCATTGCAACACCAACTTCAAGTGTTCCTCATGCTCCTCTATGAATCTAGAGTAGATAAGTATGTCATCGAGAAACACAAGTACAAATGGTCCAGATAGGTTCGAAAAACACTATTCATTAAGCTCATGAAGACTAAGGGTGCATTAGTTAACCCGAATGGCATGACAGTGAATTCATAATGTCCATACTGGGTACAAAATGCAGTTTTGTGAATATCCACCTCAGCAATCAGCAACTGATGGTATCCAGATTTGAGTTCAATTTTAGAGAACACCTTTGCTCCCTTGATTTGATCAAATAGATGATCAATCTTCGGCAAGGGATAGCGATTCCTCACTATTACCTTGTTCAACTTCCTGTAATCAATACACAACTGAAGCAAACCATCCTTCTTTTTCACAAAAATTACTAGTGCTCCCCAAGGGGAAACACTAGATGGACAAACCCCTTTTCTAGCAATTCTTCCAACTACAACTAAAGTTCTTGAAGCTCCTGAGTTGTCATCCTGTAAGGAGCCTTAGAGATAGGCTCAGCTCCTGGAATGAGATCAATACGGAAGTTGATGTCATGCTTAGGTGGCATCCCAGGTATGTCGCTCAGAAACACATCAAAAAACTCCTTAAGGAGAGGATAATCATCCAAATTTATCTCTCTAGTCTCCTCCACATCCAGGTCGCTAACTAAGACAGTGAACAACTGACACCATTGACGGAAACACTTCTTCAATTGCATTGCGGAGATAATCCTCAAGGAGATAGGCTTTTGAATGCCCACAATTTCCACTTCTCCTCTAGAATCATCCTGACAGCGAATGGACTTACAATGATAATCAATTGTCGACTGGTGTGCACTCAACCAATCCATTCCCAATATGACATCATAAGAACCCAGGGGAGGAATCTGAAGATCCACCGAAGTCGCAACTAAACCAAACTCCAACTTACAACCAAGAACGAGAGACTCCACTGACACTTTTTCCCTAGAAGCTAACTCAACATGCCACTTAACACCTTGCTTTATCGCAACCAGATTACAATGCTTAACAACTAAAGGGTAAATAAAGGAATTTGATGCTCCACAATCAAATAATATATAAATAGGGGTGCCCTACAACAAACCTGATACCTCCACCATAATGCCCTGGTGGTTGGCCTGATGATTATCGACTGCAATGAAAACTTGATGAGACCTGCTAGTGTCTCCAACGGCCGGCTCAGATGTTGTCGGCCTCTGACTAAACCCTACAGTGCTCCTCTACAGACATTATCTGGCAATATGTCCCTACTTCCTACAATTGAAACACCCAGTACCATGGCCAAAACCTTTGACACCAAATGGAACATTAGACTATTGATAGCTACCACGGCTAGGTGCAGGCTGTGAGGACTGTGCTGGTTGCTCAACCCAATTATGTTGCGATCATTGCCAATGATGGTTCCTCCTGGACTGAAACCTATTACTCTCATGAGACTAAGAGGGTTTATTCTTCGACTAAAACTATTGATGTTCACCCTTAGCGGGTGCAAAATGAGCTCTAGAAGGACGTGTAGCCTGAGACTGCCCACCATGGGAACCACCACATGCAGCAGGAGTGCTACTAATCTAACTCCAACATGACTTCCTAAAGCCAAGGTCAAATTCTCCTCCACAAGGTGAGCTTTCTCGACAACAACCTCCATCGTCTTTGGTTTGAAGAATCAGACACCTCCACTAATCCTAACATTCAAACCTCTGACAAAATATTGAACTAGCATAGCCTCATCATTAGCAATTCTAGCATACTGCATAAGCTCAAAGAAGCAGCACTCATATTGCTCTACGGACAATGCAATCTATCTCAAATCATGAAATTCATTTGCCCGACACTGCCTCTAGTGATTAGATAAGAAACAGGCCCTAAACCATTCTAATAAAAATTCCCATGTCACTGAACCGGTGTCAAGGTGTAATTTTTGTTCTTCAAGTCACCACCATGTGGATGCAAATCCTCTGAGGTGCATGATGGTGCACCTTGCCCTAGTATTATTGTTGTAGGGATGCATAGCAAAGCATCGATCCAGATCAATGAGCCAGGTTTCGGTTTTAAACCTCCACTAGAACCATTGTAAATAGGAGGACATGCCCTAAGGAGATCTCTCATGTGCCTAGCGACCATTGAATCCTGATATGTTAGTACCTCATTCCTCCTAGGCGATCATTCTCTCTCTGATCACACACTGCTCATCCTACCTAGGACCCAGACGACCAAGAGCATCCTCCAACAATTGACGCAACTACTCACCACCCTAAAACTGTTATTCTAGATTAGGACCTCCACCCGGTGGGTTGTTCTAAGAACTCTGATTTTCCTCCTAATCTGATTCATGGGAGCTCTGAGGTGGATAATTATGACTGCCAGCTCCACGACCACCATGACCACGACCGCGACCACGTCCCCAACCCCTAGGCATGATTCTTCACAACAAGAAAGGGATTACATGAGTTCAAAGTTATGCAACAAGATTAACATAATGGGTTTAATTAACCTATAGTACCCACTATTGTTAACCTTGGCTCTGATACCAAGTTGTAACGCCCCACCACGCAAACCCCATAGAACAACTAAAAAAATACAAAAAAAATAAAAATTGAAAGTAGAAATAACACATTGCAACATTAAACATTAATACAACATAAATATAACATAAAACATTAACCAAATCCTAGTGGGTACATGATGTGTTACTAAAATGAACCCAACAAAAGACAATAAGCCATTCTAACTAAAGCGAAATAAGGAAAACATGAAAAAGTACATCAAGAGAAAGATATAATCTCATAAATATAAATAATGTAATATTACAATTAACCTCAAAGTTCAAATTACAAAGGTGGAATATATTTCCATAGATACAACACATTAAATAATTCCATGTTACAATACAAGGCCTCTTCCCTTATAACAATGGGAAGGGTAAAATCCAATTTACAAAAGTACATAAATGAAAGAGAAATATTCAAGGAACAATCTTCTCCATGAACATTGAGATCTCTATTGTTGCATCCATGCCTCAATCACAATGGGGGACCTAATGGGTGCATTGCACATTTCCACCCGACCATGTGAACCCGAAGGAACACCCCCCATGCAAGGAGTTGGTAAGAAGGAACCCTCAGCCACAAACTCAAACATAAAGGACACATGTCACAAGACTCAAGCCCACAAAAAAGCATAAACATCAACAATAAGATAAACAACTAACACAACTCTAGAGGTACAAGAAAACAAGGGAAAGAAAGGGCGCAAATGGGAGAGTGTCATTGCATGGCCAACTACCTTTCATGAAGACAAGGTAGCAACCTTACCGACCAGGTCTTCCCACCCGTCCTTAGCCTTAGGGAGCACTAGCAATAGGGCTGAGGTGTCACTTTTTATCTTGTTATATGATAACTAGTCCCAACCCACTAAGTAAATTAAATTAGGTTTTCAATTGATTAAGGGAACTCTACCATGGGTGACCACTAGAACACTAGCCCCGAGGAGAACCACTCTCCCCTATGGTTGCCCTAAAACCAAAACAAACTAGGAGATGGGTACCACAATGCCTAAACCAAAGAAGCAGAACCACAATAGGGTACCTCCCACTAACTCCCACATGGTAACAACATGAACTATATAAATGCAACCATAGAAACACTCACATATTCCCTAACCTCTGGAGAAATGCTAAGTCCACACCAGACATACTAAAAATACCACATTTAATTTAAAAATACACTTAACAAAAATTATTAGGCATTTAACTCATAAATCAACTAAGTCTCCATTAAAACATCATTAATATCAATTCTAAATAAGATAAAGCATTTCCCTAATATTTCTATTTAAACAAAACCCCAATTTTTAAATTTAAATATATCTTCCTACAGTTAATTTATTCACAAATTAAATAACTAAATTTATAACTTTGCTAGAAACAAATTTGAAGAGCAATAATGATAAATTTCATGATCAATAACCATAATAAAATATTATTTTAAAATTAACTTACTAACTTAATTTATCAAACCCAAGGCATAAATATTATTTACTAAATCCAAATTTTCAATTCTATCATATTTCTGATTTTTAATTCATTCCCACATCAGTATCTACGTTTTGATTTTTCCTGATTAATTGAAATCTAAATTATAAATTAAGAAAATTAGTTGCAACACAAAAAGAAGATTAAGTCTTTATTTGACTAAGTACAAGAAAATCAATTTTCAATTATATAATTAAATTTACAAATAAATCTTATTTTTCAAGAATATAGTCAAACTAAAAAGATAAAGAAACCAATTTCCAAATCACTGCCAAAATGCAATTATTTCTCTGCTATTTAAACAGAATAAAAGGGAAATCATTTCGAGATAGAATATTAAATCCATTACATTTCCCTTTTTAAATTTTTCCTTAACAATTTAACCAGATAATATTTACTTTAATTCATCTTTCCTTTTGAAAATACACAAACATTTTCTAGCCTATACATCATATTCATAAATATATATATATATATATTAAATACATATATATCCATACTAAAATAAATACATATTTTAAATTCAACTGATTCAAATGAGACTGAAATCATAACAATAATCCAATATTTTATTTTTCAATAAATATATATATATACAATACATATATGCATATATGTATATATATATATATTTACACACACACATATATATATACATATATATATCTATATAATTTATCATTAGTAACCACTTAGAATTTAGATCTGCTTGAGTATTTGATATTTGGTGAATGAGCTCTGCTAGGGTTTTGTGTTTTCTGCGGTTACCCTTGGCCCCTCTTGCATCATACTGTGCCTTCTACGTAGGATTTTTCCTCCCTTATTGAGTACGGATGCATTTACTGTGGTTTTAGGGGTTTATTATGCCTTCAACCGACATTAACCTAGGAATTCGTGCTGGTGTTAACGGTTCGTCGGCGCAACTCAATGGATCCTCCTCCGAACAAACCTCCTCAGAAATTTGTTTCAAATTTTTTTCACGAGGTAAGCATTATGATGCCCCTGTTGATGTCATTTTGCCTTTACCTAATTTTGACTCTGCTTGTCAATGGGTCGAACAACACACCCTTGTGGGTTTTTTTTTGGGAGGACTCCCCTCGAAAGTGTGTTGAAAGAATGGGTCAACAAGGCTTGGGCCCCTCATGGGGTCCGCCTTGATATGGTCCAAAACTTGACTGAAGGCTTTTTTTTGTTCCGCTTTGCGGAAATTAATCATGTCCAAGCCATTCTACGGCATGGGCCTTGATATGTTAGGTCTTCCTTGTTGGTATTCTAGGCATGGACTCAGGATTTTTCTGTCTCAGATGATGCTAAAATGCAAGTCCCGGTCTAGATTGATTTTCCTAGTCTGCCTTTACCATATGTGCCCTTCCTGCACCGCATTGCTTCTTCACTAGGGAGGGTTGTTTGTATCAAACCTGACAAGTTCTTCCAAGCCCATCCGCAAAAGCAGGTTTGTGTGGAAGTTTATCTGTCAAAGGACTTGAAAGAGTCTGTAGACATTCAAATTGGTGCTATTAGGCATACCTAGAAAGTTACGTATTTCAATCTACCCAACACATGCTATCGGTGCCAGTCAGCTGACCATAAGATCAAGGACTGCCCTTTGACAGTTCCTCGTACACCATCGCCATCATGAGATGTTGAAAAGCCTCGCTAGATGGAGCCTTCTGCTAAGGTGGAGTCAAAATGGGCAATGGTTACAAACTAGAAAAATAGGCCAATTGGTTCTGGGTCGGCTCCCAAGGCCCCTGAACCATCTAAAAATGTTTCAAACCCTTCTAAAGAGGGGACATTTGCTCCTTCTGGAGTTGTTACTACATCAATACAGCCTAGGTCAAAGGCAATGCCTCAGCTTGTGGCTATTATGTGCGCCCAGCCGACTATTCCTCCCACAACGGGGGTTCAATGGCGGTCCCGCAGCCCGTCTCCACCATCGGAAGAAGGAGAATATGTACCCAAAAAATGGAGGCATTCGTCGCCTATTCAAATTGGTTTAGTCCCACAGGATTTTTTGAAGAATAGTTTCTCTTCCCTGATTTAGGAGGAACTAGGTTCCGCAAACATGGAGGAGTTTCATCCATGAATTTTCTTTCATGGAATGTTCGAGGTCTAACTGACCTCTCTAGAAAGTATTCTGTTAGGGATACTTTACAGAAATACTCAGGAATTGAAGTGCTTTGTCTCTAGGAATTTAAAATTTTAGGACTTTTACTTGCTTTGGCTGGTCACACTATTTTACCAGCTAGCACTATGTTTTTTACTTTGCATGAAGTCGGGCGAAGTGGAGTCACCACTCTTTTGTCCTCCTAGTTGCATTCTTGCATTGTGGATCATGGGGCCGATCCTTCCCAGCGAGCCATCTAGGTTCTTCTCAACATTGATAACCATTCCTTCGGGGTTTTCAATGTCTACGCCTCCAATGATGTTTTGGAGCGGTCTTTGTTTTGGCGTTGGCTTGTTGATTCTTTGCCAGTCACCACCTGGCTGCTCTGCGGGGATTTCAATTTGGTTGAGATGGCGTATGAAAAGGATGGAACCTTACCCTTCCATTGGGCTGCTGGTGAAAGGGAGGCGTGGTTTTACATGTGTAATAAATTGGGTCTTTTTGATCCCAACACTGGCTGCCGCCATTCTCATTCCCTCTAGCACACTTGGTGTAACTACAGGGTTGGTTCTGACAGAGTCTTTAAACGCCTTGATCATGCCATGATCTCGGCTCAATATTTATTTTCTTTTGCTAGCTCTGCCTTGCTAGTGAAGCTGTTAGTGGATTTGACTCTGTTTGATCACTTCCCAATTCATTTTCACATTGAATGGACTTCTTGCCAGCCCCGCACGTGTAAGACTCAATTCTTTTTTAATACGTCTTTTCTTTGCCACAAGCCTACTCTGGACCACATTTGTCAAGTGTGGAATTTGGAGTGTAGACCAGCTGGACAAACAGGTTGGATTACGTGGTGGAATGATGCCATCATTCGTACTGCTCAGTTCTTGTGCATTTATGGGCACTAGTTGGCTATTTTTTGATGGCGATCTTATGAGGCTAACACTGCCAACTTACATACGACCATGGAGGCTCTGATGACCAGTCCCTTTTGCCCATCACATCAAGTTAGGGTGGTGGAATTAAGACACAAGAAGCAAGTGACTGATAATTATGCTACTAGAGGAGCGCAAATCAAAGCTTGGTTGCATTGGCTTAAGATCGATGATCATGCCTCCAAATAATTTTTTTTGGCACTTCGTGCCAGGCACTCATCCCCAGGCATCAAAAAAATTAAGGATGGAACTTGGGTGCTCTCAAAGCTTCCTGACATTCTCCAAGATTTTGTGCACCATTATGAATAGGTGTTCACTACACAGGATTCCATGCCTATGTGATAGCAAGCTCTTCAGGACTGCCTTGTTATTGTGCCACATAGGCTTTCTTCAACCCAGATCAATTTTTGTGATCAATTGTTAACAATTGATGATCTCAAGGAAGCCATTTTTTCTATGGCCGATGATAAGGCTCCCGGGATTGATGGCTTCCCTTGAGAATTTTACAAAGCTCTTTAGGATTGTGTTGGGAGTGATTTACATCATGTCTATCTTAAAGCTTTTGATACTAATTCTCTAGGTAATTTAATAAATAAGGGCAATACAAAATTCATACCTAAGCCTGGGGATCCAGAGGATATTTGCAACTAGAGGCCTGTCACGCTCCTCAATGTTTCCTACAAGATCATTGCCAAATCCTTGGGTTTGAAAATCTGCCACCTCTTACCTCAACTTGTGCGCCCTGAGCAGACTAGTTTCATCAAATCCAGGTTTATTTTGGATAATATCATTGCTATTTGGGAAGGCATGGAGTGGGCCCGACGCTCCAACCAAAAATTTGTGTTCATTAAAATTGATTTTGCTAAAGCCTATGATCGCATCGAATGGCCTTTCATTCTTGCAATGTTGGAAGCCTTGGGGTTTGGACCCAACTTCATTCAGTCTGTTCGAATGTTGTTTGCTAATGCTTCGGCCTGCATTAGCATTAATGGTCGTTAGTCTTCTGCCTTTAGTCTTTTCCTTTCCATTCGTCAAGGGTGTCCTCTCGCCCCTTCTTTGTATGTGCTGGCTGTTGAAGGCTTTGGTTACCTATTAGCCCATGTTGTTTCTCAACAATGTGTCAAAAGGATTCTTCTCCTGAATTCATAGAAGCAACTTGTCAATGACCACTTTGCGGATGACTCCTTTCTCACTCTCTTGGAAGAAGAGGAATCTATCACTATTGCCCTTGATTGTCTTAATACTTTTTGTCTTGCCTCTGGCTTGGCCATACAATGACACAAGACTTTATGCTACAGACAATCTATGTTACCCACCCTTGCATGGTTTCAAACTTATAATTGGAAGTGGATCGGGTAGGGAGAGATTTTTCACTTTCTGGGCATTCCCTTTGCCTTCCAGGCTTCCCTTAGGGAGCTTTGGCAGGCCGTGCTCTCCAAAGTTGAGAAGAAGCTTGCTTACTGGATTACCAAGCCTCTTTCTTTGGCCGGTAAGTTCCAGGTGTGTTCTTAAATTTTGGCAGCCACACATGTTTATTATTCTTCTTGTTGGGCTCCCTCTAAAGCCACTTACAGCAGGCTTGAAAAGTTGTTGCGAGATTTCTTATGGGCTTCTTCTGAAATGCACAAGGTTTTCCATCATGTTGCTTGGGAGTTATCTTGCCTCCCTAGGGATTCTAGAGGGCTTGGTTTGCTCTCCACTCAATGACAAGGGACTATTCTTTGTGTCAACTAGATTATTCGAGCCCTTACCAGAGAGGAAGCTTGGAAGATTCTCCTCAGGCATTGCATCCAGTCCAGATTTCCTACTCACAGACCCACCCGGAAAGGGATAAGCTTTCAAACCCTCCTAGTTATAAGAGAGCATATTCAAATTGTTGGAACTTTTGTGGCCAAAAGAATTTGGCAAGCCTGGAAAGCTATCAAGCCTTGGCTCCGATGGGCTAGAGTTGGATTTCATGATGGGATTTCGTTCAATCAATAGAACCTCTGGTGGTCTCCCCTTCTTGCTCAAAATGGCCAACCTCTGGCCAAGTCGCCTTGGCTCAAAGCCCTCAAGTTTCACAAAAAGGGTATTCAAATCCTGCAGCAACTTTTTCATCGACCCATGATGTGTCTTATGTAGTGGGATACTTTTAAAGCCTAGCACAGCCTTTAGAACCAGGACTGTGCCACCTTTGACAGGCTGGTGAACGCCATTCCGGTCAAGATGATCCATAAAGTGGGCATTCGTGGCCATAAGCCTTAGTGGAAAGATTGGAAATGGTTCCCAGATACTCCTCTTAGGAGCTACAAGCCATGGCTTGGCTATAGGTGTCTTTCACCCCATTTCATATAATCAACAGTTTAAACTAGAGGTGGTTGCTTAATTCCTTCGCTCATGTTTGGCGGATATGATTTGATGTTGTTTGGTCTCCAAGTGTTAATCCCAAGATGGCCCACTTTGCTTGGTGTATTATTTTCCAAGGCTTGCCTATGGGATCTCAGCTTATTCATTTGGGGGTCTAGGACCCTCGTTGCCCTTTTTGTGGGTAGCCAGAAAGCTTCAAGCATCTTTTCTAGTTTTGTCCTAGAGCTCAAAAACTCTAGAATTGGATACATGATTTTTTTTTACCTTTCTGGTCGGAACCTTTTTCTTAGCATATGGTTTTTCTTGGGGATCCACCAGGGATTCCTGTTAAATTCACTCAGCTTTGGCACACTTTCAGGGTGGAAATCCTCTTCAGCATCTGGAAAGACATAAACTCTTCCATCTTTGCTCATTCTCAATTAGATGTTAATATTTCTCTCTATGCTAAAGCAGGTATTTGTTCTAATGTTCTTTTACAGATTCAAGTGCAAGCTAATAAATTTGTACTGGAAGTGGCTCACCTTCAGGTCCTCCTGGACCACTGGAGCAATGCCCCGTGTGTTGTGGCTTGGGTCCCTAATACCCCCTCTTCCTTCCGTGGCCGGTCGCCCTCTTGGGGCCGGCAGCAGAGTGGCTCTGCTCGCCCCCGATCTTATGCCCCTGCTCGGCGGGAGTCTCTTCCTCCTCAGTGTGCCCACTCTCCTCCATTGTGGGTTGCTCAAGGATGGCCTTCTAGTGGTGCAACTAGGAGTGGCGGTGGCAGTTTTGGGTGGCCCTTTGATTCTTCGCCTTCTTCTAGCTCTGGATGGCCTGCTAGTGGTAAAAGTTTTCTACGACTAGCTCTTGCAATCCTGCCTCGACGTGAGGAAGAAGATAAAGATAAAGATAAAGTTGATGATGGTTGGGGTGCTCCTCCTGACGTCACTCCAAACCCTGCTGATGTATGGGGGTAAAATATGGATGACAGAGACCCCCCAGGCTCTGCTGGCATTGCTTTGGCTGCTTAATGGCCTGTTTGTTTAATTATTTCTTTCATGCTTTTAGACTTCTGGGCTTGGTCCATGTGATATGATATTTTGATTTTTTTGGGTTTTTCCCATGTGACTATCGAGGTGTGCCTTCTTACCACCTACCCCTTTTTTTGTGAATATGTATTCTTATCTCTAAATTAATATAGATATCTGCCTATTCATCAAAAGAAAAATTAGATCTGCCATGTAAAAGAAAACATAACATATATATATATATATATATATATATATATATATATATATTATAATTAAAACATTCGCAATTAAAAATAAACCACATCACATTATAACCAACGGTGAAAACCAAATGCATAGGCTTTAACAGAGGTGGGAAGCATGCAAATGGAGAGGGGGAAGGGGCGGTTGTACACAGTCGACCCCCCACCATTGCCTACGCATAAGGGAGAAATGGGGAGGCAGTGGATGCTTTGTCTCCACATCGCCATCCCTAATATGGGGGCGACGGTGGGAGGCAGTGCCTCCCCCAACCATCCCCCCAACCACAAATAGGGAAAAACCAATAAAAACCATGAATCTGCCCTTAGGAAAGAAATATAGGTATCTCCATTACATTGTATGACGTACGAAGCATAGGCTCAACAAAAAAAATATATATATATATGTGTGTGTGTGTGTGTGTGTGTGTGTGTGTGTGTGTGTGTGTGTGTTAATTTTTTATTTTTTCCATCTAGATTTAGGGAAAGACATTGCAGCAAAACAAACAATAAATTAAACAACAGAGGATTGAAAAAATATCCTCAATATATATATATATATATATATATTTATCCACCAAAACCTTCAGGCAATTAATTTACAAAGAAATCACAGGGAAGACACACAAATTTTTGAGAAATCAACTTGGGGAAAACAAACAAAATATTTCCAAACAAGAGGGGTTTCCAATTTTTTTTACAAACTAAGAATGGAATCAACAATTTTTGAAGGGATACAGAGAGGGAAAGAAAATAAGGAAATCCTTGAACAGGTAAAACGAATTTACAGAGGAAGAGGAATTTCATTATGCCATTTTCTTTTTCATGAAAATAAAATAAAATTACAGAGATCTAATGAAAATACTGGAATTACCCGGAGTCCAATGCAAGCTTGATTCGAGGACAAGTTGCGTAAATCCAACCAAAGAGAATCCTTCAAAACAGTGATACGAACATCCGCAACAGTATATTCATTCAACATCCTAATGCAAAAATAACCAACTTTCAATTTCAATGATCGAATCAACGAAACATTTTCAAAAATCCATGATCCCACTATAAATTTTTCATCAAAAATTCAGTTGCAGAAAATTTAAAATTTTTCCCCAATTTCTTCCTACTTGCTTTTCCGAAAAAGCAACAAATGGGAAATATTTCTTTTCTCATAAAATCTAGTCAGAAATTGTCATATCATTTCTAGAAATTTCCGATGCAAGAAAATCCATTAACTCAGCATTACTGTCTCTTCCTAAATTTGGAAGAGAATCTTCCCAATTTGAATTTGCACAATTAATTACTTTTTTAAATATTTTGAATTGAAATTAAATGAATTTATTCTCAACAAATAAAAACTTACATTACAATAATTTTGCCAAGTCCCCACTCCATTAATATTTTTAACTTAAAATTTATTTAATAAGAAAAAATCACTTTTATTTTAAACATGGGTAAATATGATAATATTTCCCTAACTTAAAATTCTTTTCGAAATAAAATTAAACTATAATAATTTATTCAACCATATTATTTAATTTTATTAATTTAATTAAAGAATCACTTAACATTATAACATAACAATACTTTTACTAATGTGCTTATTATTTTCCAAGGTATAATTATCATATGCAACTTAGGACATCTCATAGCTTAATATTTTGCATCACAAGACAATATTAATTAAAGCATAAAACCCTAGATCAAGCCATTAATATACTTGCAAAATTCATAAAATAAAATGATTAATTAACAACCATACCCACATGAACGCATAATAGACACTACAAGGACAATCCCTGAACCAACTACTAACATAGGCGGGGGTACTTTCTTACCAACTCCCTAACAACATCAACCATTGGGTAGATAGGATGCGCTCAGACCCGACAGTACGGATGGATTCGACATCTAGTACCTGCATTTCTGCATAACACAAAACATCAAACAACATATATACATATAGCTCATAATCAAACACATTGTGAAGGAGAGTTATGGTGAGGCAGGGCACTCACGAATGAGCAATGCCACCCCATCTCCTTCACCCAATCAAAATAGTAAAGAAATATATAAGCATCACATCATCAAAATATACCCACAAAGTAATATCATCATAACATGAGTATCTCACACATAAGTCCATTTATCATAATCAAATGAGCATAGCAGTCTGCCACACCCAACACATGGAAGAAAAGATGAGAAATAGAGTATCACGAATGCATCAGAACATAGTCAGAAAATCAACTAAAGCAAACACACACACACACACCAAAGCAATAACAGAGTATCAGAACATGAGAGGCACTACACTTTCACACCAAATAAATCTCATCACTAATATTGATCTATTGAAATATTTGTTATCCAAGGAAACTCTCACGAGACGAATGGCTAAATGGGTGACGATCCTAATAGATTTTGATATAGAGTATGTAGAGAAAAATGCTATCAAGGGGCATGTCATCACAGATCGATTGGTAGAGGCACCTATCTATGCAAAGAATCCATTGGTGTCTAAATTTCTTGATGAGTTAGTATTTTTCCTCAACGTAGTGGATCAATGGAAGATGTACTTTGTTGGATCACATACACTACACGAATATGGGGAAAACATTCTCTTCATCATCCCATAAGGTGATTACATTCCTAAATCATATCAACTATCTTTCCCATGTACCAATAACATCGCTGAGTATGAAGCTCTTATTACAGGACTGAGAATTGTAATACAGAGGAAAATCTAGGAATTGAAGGTCTACCGAGATTCACAATTGATTATAAATCAAGTCAATGATGATTATCAAACCAAGGATGATAAGCTCACACCTTACAAGAAGATGGTGGAAAGTCTCAATAATTTCTTTATCGACATCGCATTTGAGCAAATACCATGTGTCAACAACTGAGCAGTTGATGCCATGGCAACCATTGGGTCCTAATTAGACATGTCGCATAACATTCTTAAATATGAATTCCTCATCGAGTAGCTTCTCGTACCAACATTCGAGGTACCAAAATTTGAATTCATATGTGAAATTTCTGGTCTTGGCTCTCCCTGGTATCATGATATCTTCACCTACCTACATAGAGGTATCCTCCCATCTGACATTACTACAAATCTTAAGAAAGCCTTTGTCAAGAAAGTATCTTGATTTGTTATCCTAGGTGATACCCTTTAACGTCAAAGTCTTGAAGGGAGATTATTATGATGTCTTAACCAAGAGGAAGGTTTGACTATGTTGAATGAAGTACACAAAGGCATTTGTGGATCACATTCAAGTGTTATAACCTTATCTAAGAAACTATTGAGGAAAAGGTATTATTGGCTTATCATGGAATGGGAAGCTCGTCAATATGTAAAGAAGTTCATGTAGTGTCAATAATATGGGGACCTTATCCATGTGTCGACTCAAGAACTCCAACCAATTATTACACCTTGGCCTTTCTCGCAGTGGGGATTTGACCTCATAGGAAAGATCACCCCTACCTCATCTAATGGTCACAAGTTTATCATTACAACCACTGAGTATTTTACGAAGTAGGTTGAAGTGATCCCTATGACCTACATCATGGGAAAAAAAATCTCTAAATTCATCCTAACCTACCTTATTTGTTGCTATGGTGTTCCACAAGCCCTTATCTCATATAATGTAACACCCTTCAAAAATCAGGATGTTTATGAGTTATGCCAAAGGTTCAATATCCAGCACTGGTTCTCTACTCCCTACTATCCCCAGAGCAATGATCAAGCTAAGGTTTCAAACAAAACCATCCTAAAAATCCTCAAGAAGATGGTCAATGAAGTTGGTCGTGACTGGCATCTGCAATTGAACCCCACCTTATGGGACTATAGAACCAGTATCCACACGCCTACAAGTGCCACACCCTTTTCCCTAGTTTATGGAATTGAGGCTATCCTACTCATCGCGTTCGAGCTCCCAATGTTGAGAGTATCATTGAAAAATCTAATTACTGATGAAGAATATAGGGTGTCTTGATTAAACGAGCTATAACTATTGGATGATCATTTTCTTGATGCTTTGAATCATTTATGGGCTTATCAAAACTGGTTGAAAAGGAGTTATAAAAATAAAATTAAAAGTTTGTCTTTCTAGGTGGGAGATCTTGTACTAAAGGAGAATCAGAAGAACATGTTGGATCCCGAGAGCAAAGGTAAGTTTGACCCTAATTGGTTGGAACCATTTTTCATCACATCTAGTTACCGATAGGTTCAGATAATAGCTCATTTTCTATTGTTCTTATACATATTTTGAGATAATTTTAGATAAACTTTCCAGACAATGCTCCTATATTATACTATCCTTTTATATCTATTATGCAGACTTGAACTTAAAACACAATGATGGAATTATGGTTATAATAAACTAGTATTGTATGGTTTATATGAAGATATGTATGAAATGTTGATGGAATTCTATGTTTTAATTGTAATAGTTGACCTTGTATACATGATTTTCAAAATTAACTTGTTTGCAGCTGAAGAGGAATTATGGCATGCGACAATTGCAGGATGAACCTGTAGCAAAAGGAGATTGGAACGAAAAAACAAGGGAGTTCCAGATTACGTTGAATGTGATGATTGTTGATTAAAGGCACTTGATGAAAGTTGAACGTGTGTTATTATAACTAGTTAATAAATGTTGAAGAAGAGGTCTCCTCTACTTATGGGATTTTGACAATTTTTTGTATGTTTACATGCAATTCTATTGTGACAGAGTTCTAGTCCTATTAGAATTCTTTTTCCTTTTTAGTTATAGGTTGAATAAATTAGTCTTAGCTTTATGCTCTAAATATCTGAGAGTGGATTTAATGATTTCAGTTAAGTTGTTACTTTGGATAAGATTCCCTCAGGCTTGTATATAGTTGTTGGTTGAATCTGTAGGGCAATTAGTTGGTCTTTTAGTTTTTATGTCATCAGTTACCTTTAGTTGAACAAGACATGAAGAATATTCAGAACGATTGAGTACCATATGTGAAAATATATTTTGTAATCTTTCATAATGATATGCAATGAATGTGGTTAATTTTATGGGATGTGTAGAATCTAATTAATTAGATTTGGGTTCAGTTAAAGTGGGAACAACCACTTGATCAAGCCACTCAAGGTATTGTTCCTCACTTCATTTTCAGTTGTTCATTACTATTTAATAGCTATTATTAATTTATCACTACTTCATAAACCATATGCAGGTTAACTAGAATCTCATATCTTGTTTATTATGAATGAATGCTCATGAATATACATGTAATGGTTAACTAGTAACAATCCAGAGGATATTTTAGCTTATTCATTAGTTTTAATTAGTTTTTCAGTTGGTACAATAATATTTTATTAGTAATAGTTCAGTTACAGTCTAAGTTGTAGGTACCCATAGCCACTAGTTTTGGTTATGTCTTTTACTATTTTGTAATTCTATAAGTTTCTAGTTGTAGACACATAAAAATGATCAAGGCCTGCAAGCAATATTTTACCACCTTTCGTCCTAGCATAATTATGACTTTGTAATTATGTTTCTAACCCACCTTCAACTTCAACTATCAATTGAATAATTCATAATTATTTAATTAATTCATGATTTTTCTATTCTTCATGATTATTAAATAAATAAATCTTGTTTATTTAATGTGTCACTAATTATCAAGTCTTCTCACAATTAAATAAAGTTCTCAATTTATTTAATTAATCTTTATCATTAATGTCGTCTTGATTATTAAATAAATATATTTTTTAATATATTTATTTAATATGTCACTAATTCCCAAAATCTTCTTTTAATTAAATAGATTTATCAGTTTATTTAACTAAATCATTTGCCTCTTTTAAATTAAATAATTATTCCTAATTATTTAATTGCCTTATGTGACATTTCCCTATTTTTAAATAAAACAATTTATTTAAAAATGACTTCACATAGTTAACCGATTCTTCTTTTAGTAATTAATTTTAAATCAATTACTTATTATCTCACAAAATCCATATTTTGAATTAATTTTAATTCAAAATGGAAATATTCTTCCACAAATCAAGTAATTGCTAAAATTACTGATTTTCTAAAATCTCATCTTCTTATCTTTTGATTTTTGTTAATTTCATCTCACTGTCACATTCATTCTCCATCATTGATTTAATTTCCTAAATTAAATTTTGTCCACACATTTGGGGATTTTTACCCTAAACCTAATTGAGAGTTTCCATTTTGAATCTTGACCATTGATTCTAGGGCATTTCTCAATCTCTCATCTCGTTCGTCCATTCAACATTACATTTTTTATAAAATGTCAATTTTGTCCTCATTTTCAACATCTCTTAATATCTTTTGCATCTTGAATCTTGAATCTTAATCTCTTGCATTTTAATATTGTCATTTTCATTGTTTGCATCTAGAATTAAGTTTCTTTTTGCAACAATACTTAGGAAATACTTCAAATCTTTGTTTAGGACTAGGCATTATAGAATTTGCTCATCAAATTTGAGGGCACACTCTTCATCACAACAAGTTAAGGAGGTACAATGGAAGTCAACCATGGAGGAGAGAAGATTGAGTGAGATTGTTCATTGTTTTCTTTTCTCGTTTATCTCCTATACATTTCATTGCTTGATTGGATTATATAATATTTCATGCATGTATTACTAACAAATCTATCTTGTAGAAAATCCACCATTACATTGGTGAACTCGACAAGTTTCTTTAACACATTTTTTTGTAGGTTTTGTACGGCTTTCAGATTTTTTAAATTTGTAGGTACAAGTATGGAACGACGCATTTGAGAGGTCGTGCGATGCAAATGCTATGTTGTGCTCCATTTGACTTCCCTTGCGACGCATTCGCTCTGTCGCACCACATCTGACATCCCGAGCAACACATCTGACCTGTCGCGTCGTATTTGACAGCCTCCAAACCGCAAACGCTAGACAGAGCCGCATATGCTCCGTCGTGACACATTTTACTGGTAAAAGTTTTTCCTCGCTTTTCTTCTTTCTTTTTTAGTTTCTTTTTGTTTTTTTCTTTGTGCTACTAATCTATTTATCGTAGTGTGTGTCCAGCTAGAGTTAATTAATAAATCTATTGTTGTTGTTGTTTCTTTTTCCAATAAATCTTGCATTTATTTTCACTCATGGGATAAAAATGAACAAACATTCAAGTGCATAAGGTTAAAAATAATAATACACTTTGTTTTACATGGGCTTAAAATTAACTCTTAGTTAGAAAATACTACAGACGGTTAAAATAAACCCCTTTGTTTGCAAAACACTACAAACGGATAAAATGAACACCATGTATTTTATCTTTGTACACATTTGTTTTTGGGTTTAAAATGAACACCACGCGAGTGTGAGTTAACATATTCATGTGCTCTCTCTTTATTTCTAAACAAAGATTGATTGAACTATGAATATGTTGGCTCACTTTTCTTAAGCCTTAGATCTTGGGCCTGCTTTGGTGGGAAAAAGTACTCACCCCAAAGCGACTCAAATTAGGAAAGTGCTAAAGCCAAGTGATGCCCAACCGGTATATAAATTTGAATGTTAAGGAAAGCTTAACATTACAAAACTTCCTGCGGACCAGCAATTGCCTCCCCAAGTACCCTTATGGTGTGTCAAAACCTGTAGAGTGTAACCTCTATAGACTGGGATGATAATGCCTCTCACGTGGCCTTCTGAATGGGTGCCCGAATTAAATCCTTTGTTGTAGAAAACCAAAAACCTTTTATTCTTTGGTGCAGCAACGGTCGTTGCCAAGGCACCCGCACCTGCGCAGTTCTTAGTAGAAATGATCAATCTGCCATGGGAGTTTCATGGAGGTTGGAAGCTTGGTTTCCCTGAGAAGTGAGTGCACTATAAGGGGGAGCTCGTGGGGCCAAGCTTCTGAATTCATTCGCTAAGGATATGCGGTTCGTGGGATCCATAAGAATATTGTCCTTGCAGCCCTAGGTTTTTTTGTCAATGTCTTCAATGTGGTTTATTTTCAATTCTTTTTACAACACCAAGTGTTTTCCAAATTGTTTTTAGAAAAATTCCACCACTGAACATCAAACTTGCTAAAATCTGAGACAACACTTGGAAATTTGTGAAAACTTTTCCAAAATTGCTTGCTGAGACGCAATCATTCTGACAAACCACATTCGTTATACCTTGATTCACAATCACTCTAATGAGCTACATTTGAAACATCTTGCATTGCATTCGCCATTATGAGCCGCATTTTCCAATATCAAACTGCATTCACCATTCTGAGCCACATTCACCAGTTCTAGAACTGCATTCGTCATTCTGAGCCACATATGCTCTGTCGTGTCGCATTCGCTGCGACGCATTTGCAAAAACTTCACAACCATCTTCCCACTATCAAAATTGAAGTCCAAAAACTTGTCTTTTCCAAAATTCCATCAAGTCTTTCTTTACTAATACTATTTAAACCAGACACTAAATTTCTCAACTTCCCTCAAACATTGCATTATAGATGTCATTTTTAGGATCACAATAGGATTCCATTTCCATTCCATTATTTGCATTGTTAAGTCTATCATCTCCTTAGACACTCATTTTTTGCAGATTTTAGGAGTAGACCCTTACCATCCATTGTCAAAACTTTGCATTCAATATTAGGTTATCTTTGGACTTAATCACCCCTTATCTGTCAGTCAAATATCCTTGTGAATTATTTCCCACTCATCAGTCTAGTGTGGAAACTTCACCTTGTCACTCCTTGTCCTTTTTGCAGTTCATTGATATTCCAAACTTGAATCATTGCCAAAACTTTGCTCGGTTAAGTATTCCTCTCCTTAGATTTACCAATAGTGAGTACATCTTATGCTCCTTTTTAGTTGCATACCATTTAGACTCTCCATTTTAGTGTCACACCATTTTCATTCAAGAACCTTTGGTTTACTTTTGGTCTCATTTGCATCTCATAAACATTCCTAAAATTCCTAAAATTTCAAAAAATATAGTGTCATATTTAGATCATTCTCCACCATCATCCCAAAGTTGAGCAAAACTTTTATGGTTGAAACTAGATTACAGAAAAAGAAAAGACTCATGGCTTCCTTTGGACAAGACACCAACTTTCTTGGTTTCACAACTGGCATGGGTTCCTTCCCTAATGACATGACACACTCTTTGTTTAGGATTAGGCATTATAGAATTTTCTCATCAAATCTAATGGCACACTCTTCATCACAACAAGCTAAGGAGGTGCAATTGGAAGTCAACCATGGAGGAGAGAAGATTGGGTGAGATTTTTCATTGTTTTATTTTCTCGTTTATCTCCTATGCATTTCATTGCTTGATTGGATTATTTAATATTGCATGCATGCATTACTAACAAATCTATCTTGCAGAAAATCCATCATTACATTCTATGAGTTTCCAACAAGTAGAATAACTTGAGTAGGGTAGCTTAAGTAGTTTTGATTCCTTGAAGGCATATATAATGGTGCACCATCACAAGATTACAAACCTTGGATTGAAAATTTAATGTATCCTTGAGCAATGTTGAGTGGACTATTCAGTTAGTTAAACCTCTGAATTGTGTAGGTTCTACCAAGTTTACAAGACATTAGCTTAGACTCTACAGTTATGGTTCAAGAGCATATCAGTTATCAACACCTGAAGGAGAACCCTTGCAAGAACCTATCAACAACTTGCATCTCAAAAAAATATATTCCTAGGCTTGAAGGGTATAAATCCAAAAAAATCAACAAAAAAAGTAACAAAAATCCAAAAAAAATGAAAAATGATTAAAAACAATAAAGAAAAAAATCCTCCTCTAGTGAAAACCACTTTGGTGGTGCTTTGGGAAAGTAACTTGGTATAAACCTATAAAATAGGCACCTTACGTAAAATATCACTATCCATCCATCATTGACTCTTTGACTTATCTTGCTTTGCTATCCATCACATTCATCCTTCATCCTATTATCCTATTTATTCCATCACCCACTCGCATTTGTATAATAGCTAGTATTACGTAAGTATCATATTCCCCTTTAGTACTACTTGGCACATTCTTAAGGTCAGTTTGTCCTACCTATATCGAGGTAGTCGATTGCATCGCACTAGGGGCAATTTTTCTATACTTACATTGGATCAGGTTCTTGTATATCCCTTTAAGGTTATTTTGAAAAATCCAAATTAGTCGTAAAATCATCAAAAATCCAAAAACATCTAAAAAAGTGTATAGTCAAAATCCAAAACATTCAAAACATATTCAAAACACCAAAAACATCCTAATCACATCAAAATCCCTAAACGTCAAAAAGTCAAAAAATCAAAAACATGGTTGT
The DNA here is from genome assembly GCA_007115665.2 of Sequoiadendron giganteum. Classification (NCBI taxonomy): domain Eukaryota; kingdom Viridiplantae; phylum Streptophyta; class Pinopsida; order Cupressales; family Cupressaceae; genus Sequoiadendron; species Sequoiadendron giganteum. The sequence continues at coordinate 24,070,710 of VCHN02000014.1, forward strand.
CGAACTACAATGTCTCTAACCTTGAATGTAGGAAAGGCCATCATCGATGTGCCCTCAAGGCATTAGGTTAGTCTTTAAGAGTCTATCATAATAAATTAATAATCCATCAATGTTCATATATCATCAATAAATGGTTACTATTCAAAATCAATCAAACTACATTGTCTTTGTGTGTATAACATAGGCAAGGCCATCATTGATGAGCCCTCGAGGTGCTAGGTCAGTTTCCCCTTAGGTCTTGGTCTAAACTTAGAAAACATAAAAGTTTACATTTTAAAACTTGAAAATCCAAAACATTGGAAAACATTCAAAAAAACTAAACAATCTCAGATAACCTGAAAACCTAAACATTCACATACACCCAAAAAGATCAAAAATAGCCTCAAAACACTAAAAAAAGTGTCAAAAATATTGAAATATTCAAAAAATTCCAAAACCACCCATCCCATTTCACTTTCACTCATAATAAATCGATTGTCACTTTCAACCTTTGGTAAAACAAGTGGAAAAAAGTGTGGCAATTCATGAAGTGTAAACCTGAATGTGAAAATCTAAAGTCTAGATCATGAGTAAAAAAGTTGGTAACGTTTGTATCAATGACCTATCAAATAATTTAATCTTAGCCAAAACATATGATAAATGTGTCCTAGGATGCATCCTTCCTATAATGGACATCGTCATCAAAAATCACCTTAGTTTTGTTACTTTCGAAAGAGATATAAATAACATTGACTATTTGTTCATTTTCATCTTTTCTTATGATTTATCTTATTGACCCATTTCGAGGACCTTTCGATGATGTCTATCAAAATTATTTAGAGAGAAATGAATAGGGCATTGATCATTATCTTTCATTTTTTGTGTTTTTTGCATGTTCTTATAAAATAACCTTGGTGAATACTTATTTTGTTGTGTAGGGAGGTTGTTTTGAATAAATTGTTGACTATTGCGTATGCTTTGGTTTGAAATGTTCTAAACTTCTAAACTACATTCCAACGAGGTTTTTGTATGTCAGGTGTGAGCAAGGATTATCCTATCTATTTATAGATTCAAATTCCATTGCACTAGATACAACACCATTCGGGTTATTGATACCTTGATGCATCATATCTCTATGAACATATGTGAAAATTAAGGAATGAAATGATGAAGTATCCCAATCCCTGAAACAAGAAAATCCTCAATCTTGTCACCGTATCTAATAAATTCTCAAATAATCATAGAGTTATTGGACTACTAAATCAATCTCAAAATTAATGATTATTCTACCCTATTCTTTTATCTCCTTTCTACACTAACATGGTATCATGACATTCAACACAAAATAAATGCATCCATCCTCCATCCACAAATCATCAGCATACATACATCTTGCATAATCATATCACAATCATCATCACATCATAAGCATAACATGATCACATAGGAGAAATGGATCCATCTCATAGCATGAACATTCTGCATCATCATCACATATCATATAGAAAAGATACTGAAAAAGAAATTAAATCATCTATCGCATTGCATTCATAACATAAATCATACATTGCATATCATATGGCATCACATCATGAATCATAAACATCACATCATATTCATAAAAAAGTTATACATCCATAATGTAAAAATTTGCATCCATAACATCTACATCCATACGTAAAGCATAAAGCATCACATAAAATGATACATCACATCGATAAAGTGTCGCATCAAATCATCTCATATATATCATCATCAAAATATGACTGTCATGATACAAAAATTTGAATCAGTGTGTAATATCATTGAAAGTGGATATACAAGAGGCTATAAAAATCTGTTGATGAATGTATATACATATCAATATCAAGGCTATACATCAAAAAAGTGTCTATGCAGGCATAAGAGTTATTTGTTACTTTGTTGATCATCTTGATGGGATTGATCTTGGTGTCCCCTTGATGGTTGCCTGATGGAAGGTTCTGCTAAGCCACTCAGTGCATTTTTTCTCCTTTATGAAAAACTCAGTTGTTGTCGATGAGGTGGAACATCCTAGTAATAAAGGGTCTTGTAATAGGCAGCCTCCATCATAACATGTCCATACATTTGTGCTAAGACAACCCACCCATGTGCTTGTTGAGAAATAGCCTCTAGTTGTTATCGACAACTTGTCTTTTGTGCCAACTACACGTCAGATTGTTTTCTCAACTGGCGCTCTTGGTCATGCTCCCTTTTGTATCTATCCTAGTCACCATTCAATTGTTGGACCTATTGGAGTAGTTGGTCCTTCTTTGCCATTAGTTTCTAAATCTAAGCATCCCGAGGATTGGGACCCTACTGTTGTTGTTGGTGTGGTGGTGCCTATCATATGGGAGGAACTAATGGAGGTTGTTGATGCTCATCTTTGGGCACTTGATCCTACTATTGGTGTTCATCTTTGGGAACCTGAACATCATGCCCATCATGCTATGGGGGTTATTGGGGAATCCTACCTCATCCTCATCCTCGTGCTCTCCCCCCAACCTGTCCTTCAATGGGATATGTGAGTCACACAAGGGCATGTTGTCTAAACCATGCATCATATGCAGTCTTAGTACCTACATCAAGTGGTCCTCCTACATAAGCCTAAGGAAAAACAGCTAACTATCTGAAATCAATAATCACATCCTGTGGGTCAACTTGCTAGCCCCAAATCTATCTCTCTGGTCGTCCATTCAAATATTTCTCTGTACTCACAAGGGATGACATCTTGAATCTCTCCAAACTATCTAGTGACCCAATCAAGAAGATATCTCTCAATCATATGGTGCTCTTGGCCCATAAACCATCAAGTTTGTCATGCATAAAACATCAAGCTTGATCATCGTACTATGGGTGTGCCTGAATCCATAGTCTCCATCTAAATATTGTCATATCATCTATGACCTGTCTCTAATATGTGATCCCTGAGGTACCTAAGTGATACAATTTAGTAATGGATTTGTATATGTACACTATTGGTTGATTCACATCTATATCAGCTAAGATAATGATCGATCTCAACACAACAATGTGCTCCCATGCCCAGATATGAAGTAATGTAACCCCTGCTAATAAAATTTGATCCCGCATATAAACGACCTAATGCATGTCATGGTAAAGGGAGGTGAGAATAACAGGGCCCCAAGCAAAGATAGTCATATCCTGCACCATCCACACCCAAGCTACTCCCCAACCAAAATTGAAGCCTCAGACTCGTTTGTCTGGCACAAGCACGTCGTGGATCAATGCTACTATGAATAATACCAAATCTGGCACCTATCCTCTATGTAGTCGCAATTCAAGTTGATGGCTATCAAGCCAAATAGCATATGTCCCAAGAACATCAAATCAAGCATCTAGATTAGATTATGTATCATAGATAACTCTCTCGCCATGAATAGTAACTCCCAGTATGTGCCAGACATCCTCCAAGGTAACCATTGCCTCGCTAGTGGGAGGGTGAAATGAAGATGTATCATTATGCTATCTCTCCACCAAGGTTGCCATCATAGCTAGGTGTGTGTGAATCTCTAGCATGTGCCTATGAAACCCAATCTGATTGCTTCAAGAAAAAAAGTTCTCATCATCCCCAAAATGGCGAATGCGAGATAGAATGTTGGGTTGACACTCTCTAGATTGGAGCGGGTGTATAGTCTCCTACAAGAGCAAAGTGCACCACGTCAAAATTGCTAAAAAACACTAAAACTCTAAGGTCAAAACCCTAAATTTGCAAAATCGCCTCTATTTAGCAATTGCGCTAGAGTGTCATTTCTCAATTGTACCGCAATTTTTCAATTACACGCCTATACACAATAGCGATTTGGTATTTCATTTGCGCTCCTAGGACCAAATAGGCAATTGCATGCCTATATGCAATGGTGAGGCATAATTTCAATTGCGCCTCTATAACCTAATAGACCATTGCACCAAAATTTTGCAATTGTGCACCAATCTTGCAATAGTGACTTAACCCTAACTTGGAAATTGTGCGACAATACGATAATTGTGTCATCAACCGAAACAACTACACCGCCAATTGAAATAATTGTGCCTCTATATTGAAGCACAATTACTTTTCCTAATTAACCTAAGTTTTAAAGCATAAAAAAAATGTGAAAACAAAAAAAAATTCAAAGTGTGTATCGAGGGTCTTGAGCCTAGAGGCCATTGGTACTTGCGGACTCGATCTGTGAGGTGCTAAGGGATCTCATGATCAGCCATAGTGCTGGGTACTCAAAGCAAAATCTCACTAGGTTTCAAAAGTCAAATGTGCAAATGAATTGAAAATGACCCTCTTACTCATATTTAAGCCTAACAAATTGTTATTTTTTGCCCTAATTAGGGTGGGAAAATGGGATTTTTAATCCTTTTAATCAATTTTTGAGCTATGCAGCTTATTTTGAGGCATTTTTTAGGTTTTTGAGTTTCTTTTTGCATTGTGGAGCTTATTTTCTACACCTAAACCTATGTTAAATATTTGTCATGATCTCGACCTAAAAAAAATTTTTTGCTCAATCTCTTGAGGGGGCAGTGTATTAGCATAATTCCTTTCACTAGGGAAATAGTGGGGCGTCCGAAAAAATCAAGAATTTTTAATTTTTTTGATCTAACCAGCAATGTTGATCCAAAAAGTGTCAGTCTTTGAACCAATGTAACAAGTACCTCACTTTAAAGAGGGGCAAAATGTAGACACTTAAAATCATCCTAATTGACATTGCACATCTGAATTTGATTATTAACACCATTTTCATCTTGAATCACCTCTTTTCAATCGTTTAATTGAATAATCATAGCTATTTAATTAAATGCATCCTTTTTGTCTATTAATTTGATAATCAATTTTATTAGGTTAATTCACCCTCTTTCTTACTAATTTTCATCTAGTTTAATTGGATAATGCAAATTATTTAAATTGAGCCCCTTAAGTCTTATCATTTGATTAAACAATTCTAATTATTTAATTAAATGTCATTGACCCCCTTTCATTAAATAAGTTAATTATTTAATGAAAATCCTAATTTCCTCCATCATGCACAATTAAGTAGCTAATTTTCTCTCACCCTCCCAATTGCAAGGGAATATTCCCCTAGAACATTCCTCCATTTGCACTCCTCCAAAATGGGAAATATCTTGTAACAACTTCCTAATTTTTAGGAAGTGTGCTTCTTCAAATCAATGAGGGCCATTGATTAAAATCCTTGATCCTTTTCAACTTTCATTCTCATCCATTTATAGGAATCCTTGATCCATGCCAACTCCTCTTATTTAGTTTCATCCATTGATAGATCAAATCAATCTTAACCATTGATTCAACTATTTATCCTATAAATAGTCCTCATTTCTATGAGAAAATGATCCACTTTAATTTAGAGTAACTAGACTATATTGAATTTTAGAGCATTCTCCATTAAGCATTTTAGCATTTAGCATCCATTTTAGTAAGCTTTTACATCCATTTTTGCTAATATTTCATCAATGGCATCCATTTTCAAGCTTGTTTCAACCAAAGGACTAGGAAAGGACTATCATTCAACGTCCAATCAAAACCAATCCCCCAATGGGATGAGGTTTGATGCATTATAATAGGTTTCCATTATGCATTTCTAATTTGTTTCATATTTGAATGGTTTATTTGCTTAATGTTTTCAAGAATTTCATTGGGAGCTTGACTTAACTAGTTAAATCTTAGTTAAAACTTGTATGTTTAATCATGTTTAGCTTAGGTTATAATCATTCTTACAGAGAGAATATATGGATAAAAAGGGTTCTACCTAAAATAGGGAGAATAAGTCACTGACATTATGGACTATAGAGAAACTACATTAAAGTATAACAGGAGACCCTAAATTGCTAATGGACAAGCAAAAAGCTAAGTTGGGGGAAATGATGAGTCTTGGAATTGTCCTCTTTTCCTTGTTTAAGTTAAATAATTTTTATGATATTTGTGATGGTTTCAAAGATATTACCCATACCTTCCTACTTATTTTAAGTATTTAAAACATTAAGGATGATATATATTATATTGTCAAACGATTGTGTGAATATGTGAATGTCTATGCAAGTTAAATAGATTTTTTGTTGATTATGGTTATTAATGATGAAGATATGCCTTTGAAATAAACTAATCCCTACAAAAAAGGATTTGCCAACCCACAAAGGATTCATGTTAGCCCATGTTCAAGGGGATGATCAACTACAACACATGCAGTCTTTTGTAGTTGATGGAGGTAATGATCAAAGATTGTGGAAATGATTTATTTATAGATCATTCTATCTTTTTGCTTTATGCTATCAACAAATAGATATGGTCATGAAGGAAATAAGATATTTGTAATAACAATGGTCATGGCTCACAAATAAGTTATTCCTTGTGATGGGCTTTATAATTAGCTAGTTTCCTATTATTGTTTCATACTTTTTATCTTTTCTTTTTGCCAAGATTTAAGACATTACCAAGACCTTTTATGCATTTCATATAATTTTAAGCAGTTTTAAGCATTTGGAATGAAAACATGTTATGTTAATATGTGTATGTATGAATTCATGAATGCCTATGAAGTTTAGTAGGATTTTATGTTCAATTTATGGTTGTTGATAGTGAGAATGCATTAAGAAATAAGACTTTGCAACATAGACAGTTGTCAACCCACAACAACAATATTTTCAACCTGTAGCATAATGACTACAGTTTTTTGTAAAGGAGAAATCAACCGAATGGAGAGTGAAACTTTCAAAAGAAGATAGAGGTGATCATTTACTGATTAGTCTGTGAGTCACCTAGTAATACTCTTACCTACCAATAAGACACCTAGGAGGAAAAGAAGTCTATTTTTAATAGCACTAAATTATTACGGAGTTGTTCTGCTGAAGCACATTTATGTTATAAACAATTAAGTTTGTTGGGCATAGAATCCTTGTTTGATTTCTATACTCTTGTTTTAGTAATTACTATTTTTTTGTTTTAAGAATTAGTCCTCTTCCTATTCTTGAGGAGGAGTTGACATATGTTCTTTAGTTTTTTTTCAATTCATAAATAATGGGACCCTCATAGACACTATATAGTAGGATCCCCTATTGAGGAGATCTAGTAACTTACTAGTAGCAATAGTATCAAAATAATAGAATGTGTTGTTGAAAAATATCTCCAACAAATTTCTTGTTATATTTTGTGTAATTTTTCTATATTAGAATGAAATAAAAGAGAATCAATTTGATAATATGTTTTGTTAAGTGAGTTATTTACAAAGTCATGTGGAAACAACAACTCAATCAAGGGGCACTTGAGGTACTACTGAACCACTTTAATTTTAGTTATCAGATTAGATGATGCATTGTGAATTCAATTGGTAGTTTTCAGTTATATGATTGTGAATGGATGTGTTATAATTCATGAATTAGATTTTGTAGATTAATATTATGTTTCATACTTTGGAGTTGACTAAGTTAGGACACATATTGTAGTGTAACAGTTAATGGTTATAGTCTTAATTATTAGATACCCATAGCAGGACATAGTTATTTATATTCTTTTACCCTATTTTGTGAGTTAGCAATTTACTCTTATTTCAAGTTTTTACTGTATTCACATGTGTTTATTTGACTATACTCAGTTGATGTAGGATATTAAAAATCCATGAATGTGTATGCTTTAGTAGCACTATTTGAAGCTTACAATTTCTTGGTTGATAATTTAGTGCAACCCTCTTATGAATGATGAACTACTTAGTTAGGGATCCTCAAGTCCTCTGAGCCATGTGCATAACTAGTAGCACCAAGTTAATTAGGCATTATAACCTGGGCTCCACACCCTATTGAGCAGCTTCCAGTTATAATTGTCATCTTTATGATGCAAAGTCTTAATGTGATTTTGACACTCTCACCTTCGTTAGTTTCCCATTACTGTTTAGAATAAGATTAATTCCTCTTCCAATATTTTTGGGAGAGTTGACAGTTTTTTCAAGTTATTTTGAGTCTACAAATAATTTGATTCCCAAGATCCTATATGTTGTGCATTTTTCACACACACGCCCCATTGAGGGCAGGGACCCTCTTTTGCTTGTTTTATTTGCTTGCTTGCTTCCGGGATTTTGACATTTTCCCCTTGAGGGATAGGTTTCTTAGTTTTGTCTTTTTTGTTTCACCCGTGTACTTAATGGTAAATCTGTATTTGATATTTCATTTTGTAACTTCATCAGGATTGCCTAACTCCTTGAGGCTGACCCTTGCTCAAAATTTTGAATTTGAGGCAAAATTGGTTAAGTTTGGGGTAGGTTCGGTAATTTCGAGGTACCTCGGATTACCTGAATCCAAGCCTCCTTGAATATCTTGAATCTACTGTTCATCCAAAATCCCAAACTTGGGTGAACACTTAGCGAATATCGAGCTCACCCTTTCGTTCAGTAATTCTGAGCCACCTCGGATTACCTGAACTTTAGTTCATCCAGGTAATCTGAGACTCCTTGAATTATCCGAGCTTTCTAAACCTCATACTCTAATGCATGAAGTGAATCGAACTTTGAATGAGGGCAGTCCGTGGGGTGTTTTCGAGATGATTAATGGTTGGAGGTGTTTGATTGTGTCAATGAGCCTCATCCATTAAATATTCAAGTAATCACAAGTCTAAGTGAGATCAATGTTTTGACTTTTGGGAAATACGAGCTTGCTCAAATTAATCGAGATCTAATCCAGTTGGGGAATCCAAGCTTATTTGGATTACCCGACCTTTCTCCATTAGTCCCAGATTTCAAGTATTGTTGATAGATGAGCTTGAATATGATGATCACATGTGTTGGTGTAGTATTTTTAGATTTTAATCCATTTGAGTATGATTCACTTGTATATCTTTGAATAATTTGATGAAGTGAATTGTTCTTCTTGCATTTGTTAGGAATAAGGTGTCTCAACCTTGGATAATTCCTATTCTTATTATTTGTTTTGTAAAATGTATTTCTTGCAAATAATGTAATTAAGTGTGAGTGTACATGTCTAGTTTGCATGTTGATGTGTCACTCCACTTAATGTGTCGGCATCTTGAATTGTGTGTAAGGAGATCATGGCTGAAACGGTTATGACGGATTCCTATGACACGTAAGAGCTATGTTTGGAAGATTCAGTGACAGGTGAAGACATGTGGCAACTGATAAAAGCGTTTTTTAGGGTTGCGAAGATGTGTGATGTGAGTGTATTGTTGGAACGTTTTGATGCTGCCGCATTTTGTCTTCAAGTGTTGGAAATCTCCTGAAAGAACTTGCATTGCAAGTGTGTTGTAACCTGTTGTGTTGAAGATAATACATTGTGCAGGTTTTGGAGTGCTGGGGTTTTTTACCGAAAGGTTTTCCCCAGGGTAAATCATTGTGTCATTCTTCATTTTCTGTATGTATGGTATATTGCTGCAATATCTTTGTTAAGTAGATTAACGAATCTGAAATTGTAAGGGTTTAAAACGAGTTTGCACCATACTTTCCTTAAGAGATTAGTGTAGGAAGTTGTTTCCGCAACTGAGTTTCCTTACAGCATTATCATTTGGGGCTCATATTGATGTTATAATTTGCATTGAATCATGTCATTAAGATTTTATTGACAAATATTATTGAATGTATGGCATGTTGTGTTATTGTTTGCATTTGGGTAATTATGGCTTTTCTCTAACAGATGCAGGCAGAGTTGAGCCTTGGAAAGACTTCCAAATCAAAAGGTCTTGCAGGTGTCCGAGGAGGATTTGGCTTGGCTAAATATTTTCACCTCAGATGAAATTGGAAAGGTGAAGGAGTGGGTTGAAGTCTAAAATTATAGAAAGGAACTCCTTTCCAAGGTTCTAAAGAAAATAATGAAGATACAAGGGAAGGTGAAAGAAATATATGATGGTTGCATTAGTTTTCTAGAGATAATGACTGGAAGAAAGGAGTTTGGCCAGAAGAATATGAACGTTGGCCGGTTGCAGGAATGGTGGCATGAGATTTATGCCCCTTCTAATAGTGCACCAGTTGCTAAAGATGATCTGGAGGATGCAACAATTTACATTTTAAAACTAGATAAATACGATGAGTTGTAGATTGAGTGGAATAAGGTGATGCCCCAGTATTTGAAGGAATACAAAAATCATAAAAAAAATAATTAAATTCATTCCAGTTCCAGATCCAATAGATATGGGAGAAATATTGGGAAAAGTCAATAAACTAGAGGTCAACAAAGAGGGAGAAAATCACCAGCTTGCAGCCTCCTAGAATTTTGTGCCAATCATGTGACAATACAGTTGGAGGGCGACCTCAAATTGTGTGCAATCAAAGAAATATCTTGGAAGAGTATAGGTCGACCTAGATGATGTTCTTTAGCATTTAATGCAATATTATTTCATTCAAAACACTCTAGGTCGACCTCAACGTGTAAACCCTAATTCTAGACCGACCTAGGGTTGATTTTCTATAAATTGAGGCTCTAGCTTCATTTATAAGGGTTAGAATCAGTTGGACATAGTTGTAAGAGCTAGAATTAAGATAGGAGTTAGTATTTTCTGAGAGAAAGTGTTGATACATTGAGAATACATGAATTATTGCATACTTGGGTGATTCAATATAAGTAAATGCATTGTTCTTTGGTGCTCTTGCTTGTGTTGTTTCACTTTTCATGGTTCTTGTTGTTACAAATCTTTAAGATTGCTTTGAGATTATTAGTTGCATGTTAGATTTTAGATATGTGTTTATGGTTTAATATTTGAACTGTTTGAGCAATCCTTGGTCCATACTTTTAGCAACTTGTTGATTGTAAGTTGTTGTGTAAAGTTAGCCTGCGCCTTGAATTTGTTTGCTAAGTTCAATTGTGGGTATTTATTCATTTCAATTGTTAAATAAGGTTGATTTGGGTGAATGCTTAATGATCTGAAAAACTTTATTTACCTAGAAGAATGCATTGTTTATGTGAAATTGCAGGTTTATTCTGGGTTTAACATGAATTAGTTTTGAAGGATTGATCCACTTTGAGTGTTTAATCATTTGCACTGTTGGTCTTAGGATCAATTTACTTTATAGAAATCTCTCTAAACCCTTCATCTTTTGCTATTTATTTTAAAATTTGGGTTAGTTTTAGGATCAAAAGCATCAATATATTGCAAGTTTGATGTGTCTGAAGACTCCAACATTTGTTTTGTAAGGTCCCTTGTGATTACCAACATTTTCACATTTATCACCGAGTTGTTTTTGCATTATCAAGACCTAACATTAGAGACCTTGGGGTTATCTCTTAAGGCTTGTTGATAGAGATTTTCCTTTCAAGAGAGATAGGACGTTATATTCTATCTGAGTTGTGCAGAAAACACCATCAACACTATATATGTTAGATCTTGTGAAAGGTCAAAGATATACTATTCTTGTGTTAGTAGATTTGGATATAAGTACTTTTCCTATCAATTCAATATGTTATTATCAATTTATCTGTTCAATTTGCAATAAATATAGATACATTATTTTTCATGAAATTCTAAGTTAAGATTTAAGAGGGATACCTTGGTAATTGCAACAACTCAAGAAAGGTCCACTTGAGGTAATTGCAATGCTCCTTTTAGTTTAGGTTATTACTAACAATAAAATGAATTGCTAAGTTTTATTTCATAATTTAAAGTTGAGGTGAATTATTGAAGTAGTAATTAATCATTATGACAATTTCTTTGAGTAGTTGCAACATAGTTGAGTCATTAATCACTGTTCTTACATGAGATTTTATTCATAGCAATTTTTATTTGATTAGATTTGCTCTAGATAAAATTATTTTCAATTAAGTTGCTTTCAAATGAAGTTACTTTTGTTAAATTTTCTATACACGATTGATTAGGACAAACTTAGAATCATTAGCTACAAATACAGTGCCAACATCATCCAATAAATTATGATTCCCTAGTTGATAAATTAAGTGTAGTACATCTAGGTTAGTGAATTGCTTCACAAGGGATACATTGGTCTTTTGAGTTATATGCATTCATTTCCTGCATTGATTGATTAAACATAGATGGAACTAGAAAAAAAACACAATAGGGGATAGTTTATCATTTAGAATGAATAGGTGCATCAACACATGGAAGAGTGATAACATGACAATTGAGAAGTTTTTGTACTTTATTTTTTAAGGATTAACATTCATTGGTGGAATGAACCAACACTCAATGATATACATAAAAAGAATGATTTGTATGATTGTGTTTATGAAATTTCTTGCGTGTTGGAGAAGGAAGAGTTATCAGATGGGCTTTGAGAAGCCTCAACAAAATATGCTCTTGCTCAAATAGGGGATAAGGAGTAGGAAGCAATACTTTCTCTTTTGAAGGAAAGTTTTTCTTCCCTTAAGAGGAAGTCATAAATACATTAGATGATAGAGGATGAGATATACACAAAGGAGGAGGTTGGAAACCTAAACCATTTTTTATAATGTGTGATGTAAGATTCATGGGATCCTTAAATCCTTGTTCCGTGTTTTTTTTTATATTCAAGTTTAGAACGAATTTTGAAACCAAACCTAGAACATGTCTCCAACTCATACAAAGAAGAAGAAGTCACCTTACTAGTCTTTTCTAAATGAGAAGTATGCTTATTTGTTGAAAGAGGAGTAGCAATATTGACATGGAAAGAACCAATTCTTTTGAAAGAATGCAAATCCTTTTAAATAGTTTTGAAATGTCAAGAGGAGGAGGATCATTGTTAGATTTTTCCAACACACGAGGGATGAAAGCTAAAAATACCCAACTGCCATCATGGGATGATGGTGTTTGTGAATTTTTTGATGTAAAAGGAGTTGGGATAATAGAGTTGAGTTTTTTAGAATATTGTGCAAATGAAACAAAAGATTCCTTAGGTTTAGATTGTGAGATTTTGCACTCTAACAAAGGAGGGTGTAAAATCTAATGAACCTCAATCATCACCAAAATATGTATCTAAAGATGAAGCAACATTCAAATTATTGTTATTGTTAGAAAGAGTTGTAGTGTTGAGATTAGATTTTTGAGAAAAGGAAAAGATTGTGTGGATGCTATTGAACAACCTTTGGCTCTTTAGGCTTTGATGGTGATATTTTATACTCCCCACTAAATGTAGGCGTAAAATCTAACGAATCCCAATCATCACCAAAGAGTACGATTGTAGGTAATTCATAATCATCAAGATTCTTATGATTTGAAGGCAATGGTTCCACTTTAATAATGAAATAAAAGTACTAAGATATTTATAAATAGAAATTTTTATGTTTGACTTCGACTTGTAAATAAATTTCAAGATTTCAATCCACTTTAACCATATAAACATTTTTGTTATATACAAAATTCATTATATGGTGAAGAGTAGATGAGACTCCTCCATGGAATGAATCCACGGTCTACCAAGAAGAATATTATATGAGAGAGAATTAGGCATGACATGGTTATGGGTGGGAAAAGTCATAGGTCCTACCGTAATTGGTAGTGTGATTGTACCTAGTGATTGTCTACTCAAATTATCAAAGACACAAATAGAAAGAGTATTTGGTTTATAAGAGACATATCCACATTGATCTTATGTAAAAGGTCAATGCTAAAAACATTAAGACCTAATTTATTATCAATTAGAGTACACTTAATTCAGTGTTGATTAATGATGATACATATTAAAAGAGGATCATGTTATTTTTGAACTTCAAGGGGTTGTAATTCATGTTGAGGGAATAAAATATCCAAGTTTAATGTATGCATATAACTAAAAAAGGTTACTAAATCATTTGGTCTAATAGAAGGTGGTACTATTATCTTTTGTAAGGCCTCTTGGAGCATCTTGTGGTATGTAGGTGAAGTTTGTATTAAGTCCCAAAGAGAGATCTTAGTTTGATTTTATGATGTTGCTAAACAAGATCATACTCTTTACTCAGATGTTGAGGAAGACAAGGTGCAGGAGAAGAAAAGGTTGGGGAAATAGAATGGAGGTGGGAGTGATTTGTGTTTCTTTAGGTTGTTTGTTGTTTTGAGTGTTGTATGTGTGAGAAAATATATGATAATTAGGTTGTTGCAATACACTTTGATCAAGATTATTGTTTTGAGTAAGTTGTTTTACAAAGTTTAGAATCTAACCAGGAGGTTTATATTGGTTTGAAACACCCCCAATAATGTGAATAGGTTTATTTTGTGGTTGAGGATTGTTGAAACAAGGATGGACAATAATTTTTGGTTTTAACATTTCAATTATGTTGACCATTTGTTGAGAATCCTCTATCAATGGGGAATCCAATGTGAGTTTGGAATCTTCATATATGCAAGCCATGCTACTAGCATTTGAAGGAGGGGTGGGGTGAACTTATATTAAGAAAGTTATCAATGATTGTATCTTCCTATGCCAAAACATCCTCGTGAGTAGGAGAGACATTTCCCTCCATACCTTCCCCTTCAAACTGAAGTGGTGGAAGCGCTACGTTGATGATACCAACATATGCTGGCCTCATGGTCTTGAGAAACTTGAAGCTATCCACTCTCACTTAAACTACTTATCCCCTTTCATTTCATTTACCAAGGAAATCAAGTCTGATAGCCAACTTCCTTTCCTTGATGTCCTTCTCATCAAGAAAGCAGACGGGTCTCTATCTCATACTATCTTTCATAAATCCACCCACACTGACCTATACCTCCACTCATCCTCTCACCATCACCCTATCCAAAAATATAGAGTTCTCAAAACTTTTGCCTTTAGAGCTTTCAAAACTTGTGATGATGATCACATTCACCAAGATTTAAACCACGTTACCCATTTTTTCTCTCTAAATGGGTATAAAAGAAATAAAATCAATTGGGCCATCAATCAGGCCAAATCTAGGTTAACTCTCCAACCTTGGCCCTTTCTTTCTTCACCTCTCCTTGTTGCTACCCTTCCTTATGTTGAAGGCATCTCCAAAAAAATTTCCAAGATCCTCCTCAAAAAAGGTTTAGCTTGCACTTTCAAGCTCCTCTCCATTTTAAGAAATTGCTTACCTTCTCCCAAGGACCCTCCTGACCCTTTCCTCAACTCAGGTGTCTACAAAATCTCTTGTTGTGGCATTCCTTACATTGGGGAAACTGATTGCTCAATCTCCATGAGAATCAAAGAACATGGTGCATACATTAGGCACGAGTGGGTCATAAAATCTACGCTTGTCGAGCACTTGTCTAAGGCCAAGCATCATATTGCCTTAGAAGATGCCAAAATCTTGGTCAAAGAAGATAGCTACTTCAAGAGAAATCTTAAAGAGGCCATGGAAATCCATAACCACCCCTCTAAACTTAACCAATATGGAGGTTGGAACCTTAGCTTCTCTTGGAGACCCCTTTTGAATAACCTGTTGGACCCCCCTCTTGGCAGCTCCAACATACCCCCTCCTCAGTATCCTTGTCTCTTATCCTTCTCTCCTTCCTTTCCCTCCCTCATTTTTCATCTCTCTCATCCTTGGTCTTGTTGCCTGTTGCTCCCCCTTTCCTTTCTTTTGTTCCTTTTCGTTGATCCTTTTTTGCTTGTTCCATTTTCTCCTTACTTGTTTGCCATATTTTTTGTAGTCTTTTTTCTTTTTTATTGACTCTTTATTATTTTTGTTTTTATAAGATAAGAAGCATTTATAGTGTGTCGTAACCTTAACACATTGGGCCTCAAGGGCCAAAAATATTAGGACCAAACAATAGAAACACCAATGTTACCCAAGAAACAGAAAGATAGACACAACAAAATCACCGCAGAAACACAACATACACACAAGCAACCTGGTTACTAGAGACTAGGAGTGAAAGCACACTTAGGATCAATAATAATCCTAGAACAGACCCATACCTTACACCCCATCAAAAGCACAGTAACCAGGATAGATCCAAACCTTAAACAAAAAGGCCTTGAGCCACTAAACGACCAACAAACAATGGGTCCAAAGAGATTGCCAGGAATAGTCAAACTACAGATCACCTGGAGCAGACGGAAAACACCAGACCTTCCACTCAATATAGACCAAGATGAGCCATACCCACCATAGACCCAATAGTCTGTAGAAAACCTACAGTACAGGAACAACAAACTCGAGCCCTTCTCCACACACTAGCCAAACTAGGAAGCCAACTGAAAATCTACCTCAAAAGGAGAGAACTCCCCTCTAATGGAAAGGATAACATGAATACTTCCCCCACAAGACCTAAAGATCTCCAAAAACCCATAACTCCACCTCCATAGGAGTAGAACCCACCTCAAAAGGGACAACCGTAGAGAAGACCAGACAAGGAAGCTTCCAACCAAAACCATAGCTACCAACTTCACCTCGATAGAAGAGGAATCCACCTCTAGAGGATCTGACTACAGTAATAAGGAGGAAGCCACCACACCAGTAGAAGAAGTAATCACACCACCCTTCAGTAAACCTGGCAACATCCACCACAAAAAAGGTTCCTTTCTTAAGAAACACTCCAATCACCACAAGGGGCAACCAACAAGCCAGTGGAGCCCCCTCAAACCATGAACCCACAACAAGCCACAAGGGAGCCCACCCATGGTAAGAAAGAAACAAGCCTAAAGAAGGAGAAAGGCATCTCTAGGCCACACCATGAATGCAAGAACCAACATCACTAGTGCCCTTATGCCAAAACCCCACCTAGGTTGTGAGAGAAAACAAGACTTCCAAAGGAGTGCAACAACCACCCCCCACCAAACACATTTGCAACAAAGTCCACCTACACTGATCAATATGCTTCACACGAGCAACAAACCCCCATCTCTTTGGAACCGAGATGGCCACACTAACCAGCAACTAGATCCCCAAAGGGTTTGAGACAAATCCAACACTGCAGCAACATACGTTGCAACTAAACACCACCTCGTACCCAAAAACCACTGAGAGAGTAGCAAGAGCCGAGCAAGCGAGAGACCACAAGCAACAAATCAATACCCCAACCACAGAATAGAGGAGGCAAAAGGAAACATCAGACCTCACCTGGCTAGAGTAGGCAAAGAAATAGACAAAAGGAAACACATCAGGTAAGGGAGAGACCACCATCAGGGTCCCTAGCCAAAACCCAACCACATGTTCCAGAGAAGTCCCAAACAAGCCACTCCAAAGCAAGGACAGAGCAAAAACAATACCCAAAACCTCAATAGCACTGAACAAAGGAAAAACCTAGATCCAAATGACTAGCAGAGAGAGAGAGCACTCCCAAAATCTAGGCTCAGTAACTACAGAAGAAAAAAAACACCCCAAAAGAGGAGAATGACAGATCCAAGCAGGTCACGACATAACCTGAGCCCTGACACCACTCTTGCAAAAGAAAACACAGTAGGGGAGTATGCAACCTGTGCCCATATGGGTGAAATGAATTGTCGCCTCACCATACCGCCACACCAAAGGATCATCAATATCTAAGGCAACCAGTATCACAAACAGGCGAAGCATTGGAATCCGCTCAAATGCCCAAACATGAAGAAGAGTCAATCCAGCCCCAAGAGCTCGATCCTCCAAGTAAGCAAACTCATGCAAATCCCTATATAAGGAGGCCAACAACACTGGTCCCCAAGCATAACACACTCGGCAAGCGCACATCTGCTGCCATGCTAGTCCCCAACCTGGACTGAAATATCGGCTGCGCCGATCAGGAGCTACAAGGCCAAAAATAATGGTGGCCACAATTAGGCTGTAAGTAGGGGCTATACCCCGGTACCTCTCCAAATCTATCTGACTGTCATAGAGCATGAGCTCCTCCACACCCTTGATGCTGAAGCAGGCATTCCTCCCCTCCTCCAAATCATAAATCACTTGCTCTCCATGAATAGGTAGTCACAGGATGCGCCATACATCCTCGAGAGTGATAGTGACCTCGCCAGTGGGAAGATGAAAAGATGAGGTCTCGCTATGCCACCTCTCGGCCAAAGCATCCATCATACCCAGATGTGCTCACACGGGAGGGACATAGGCAACGAACAACAAACCAAGCATCCCAAGCTACTCCTGCAGAAATATGTGCATATCAGCTAATCACTCAAGTACTGGCCATTGGTGCTCTCTCAAATGAATAACCTCGGGTGTCTCCTGCACAAGGAAAAGTACCGTGTCAACTTCCCTAGAAAAAATCTAGTGTTTGTATCACCTTTCACTTTTGAAACAACAAAAGTAGCACTGTTTGCAAAAGCAGTGTAGTTTGTAAGTCTCCAAACTACGCCGCACTACGGAGTTAGATAGATAAATTTTGCAAAGTGCATCGTGCGGCGTTGTTTGAGCAGGCGGCTGACTTAAAAAATTGAAAATCCCTAGGTCCTAACTCCACCGCATGGCGCTTTATGCACACACGACCCTATATAGGACTGCGTGGGCTAGTTTAGAAGTTTTTCGCGGTGCAATATCGTGCCACACCGACTCAACCGTACCTAAACTCTAATAAATGCATGTAAAACAATAAAAATAAAGGTGGGATAGGGGTACATACCACAGGTCCTGCGGTGCTTGGTCGTTGATATACTCGTACCCGCTCCGACACGTGTAGGGGAAGCTCTTGTTGCGCCATTTTGTCTAAGACTCAGAGCTCAAATGTCAATTTTCTAAAGGTTAAGAGTGCAAATGTTTTGAAAGTGACCCCTCGAGGTCTATTTAAGCTCAAAAGTTAGGGTTTTTATGCCCCCAACCCAATTTCGTCCAATCGAGAGTCATTTTGCATCCCTCCTGGCATTTTAATCCATTTTTCTGGCATTCTGGGGCATTTCTGGCCTGTCGAGCATCTTGTCATTTTTTTCGTGAGACCATCCAAAAATTCAAAATTTATGTCTGATCTCTCGAGGGGGCAATATCCATCAATATCCTTCTGCTGGGGTAGTAGTGGGGCATCTAATTTTTTTTATAAAAAATCTCAGACTTTTGATCACAACAGTTTTATTCTTTGAATCAATGCAACAGGTACATTGCTTCAAAGAGGGGCAAAATGTAGACATGGAAAAAATACAAGTTCATTTTGGCACACCTGATCCCGATTACTAACAACGCTTCCTCACATTCTCAACATTTCATTACTTGCTATCTTTTAATTCAATAAATCACTATTTATTGGATTAAGTTTTCCTCTTTCAATGATTAAATTAATTAATTAATTTAATTAACCATTGCATATCTGTTTAATTAAATAAATCATTTTATTTAATTAAAATCTCTAAAGTCCTCCTATTAAATTAAATAAATTAAAACCTTATTTGATTTAATCTAACATATTCCTTCCTAATTAAATAAATCAAATCATTTATTTGATAAATCATTTCCTCTCAATTCTTGACTTAAATCAATTCATAAATCTAAGTCTAAATTGTCACATCACCTAATTCTTCATTAAATTAATCAAATCCATGATTAACTTAATCTTTTTCACTAAAATCCTCTAGAGAATGCAAGTGGCACAATAAATCAAATACTTTGATTTATTAATTCTTCTATTTTCCCTCACAAAGCATCAAAAGGGAATATTCCCTCATTTGAATTCAAAAAGGCCAAGTGGACTTGGTCATTCCAACAAGACATTCAATGCCTCTTACATGTCCTTGACCTTGAGCCAAGTGATATTTACTTCACTTCTCTTCCCCCTTCAACAAGTCAACTCAACATTTCAAATTCAAATTTATGCATCTATCATGCACATTGGCCAAAATGTGTTCATTCCTCATCCAATCACATGTGGACAAGTGGCACAATGCCATTGGATTATCTTTTGTCCCACATTGCTTATTTTCATTATCTCTTCCAAGATTGGAATCTATAAATTAAAGACCTCTCCTCTCAATCTTCATCCACAATTCACATGCAAAGTTACTCTCTTCAATCGAGAACTAATTTTGCCCATTTCATCCAAGCATACCTCACATTTTTCATATTTACACCAAGGTTATGCTCAAATATCTTTGGAGATTTGACCATTTTTTCATCAATCTACATTGCAACATAGGAATTGGGAAAGGGCCAATTGCAACACATCATTGGCACCAATTCCCCCATAAGATCATCATTCTATTGGCTAGATTAGGATTTTCTTTTATATTTGAGTTTTTATTCTTCATTTCCTAATACTAGTTTAAATAGGTGGATTTCATGGGGAATCCTTCACTCTTTGCATGCATTTTGATCTAACACTAACAATCTTTGTTGTCCATGTGCATTTGCAGGTTTAGGGGTTCACACAACCTAAAGGCAACACAAAATAGGATGGAGGATCAACACCTCCCACTGTGAAAAACACAACAAACAACCTCCACTGATAAAACAAAAATCCACACGAGAGCCCACCAAAACCATCGAAATGACAAACTCAACCCCAAGGCGATAGAACCAAACATAGATTGAACAAAAAACCTGTCTAGTCGCAACCACCAAAAAAAGTGAGCTAGCGTACTCACCATCAGAGTACCCGCCCCAATCATGCAACAAAGAACGACGAGCACAGAGCCATTCTCAGCCAAGAAAGCATCATCAGACATGAAAACAGCTTGTGCAACAAGAAACAACTAAATGGAATGGGAGTCACCATCTCCATCTGCGTCCTCACCAGCACACTCATCAACGTTGCCTGAAAAAAATTTCAAAAAACACCTCAAGCGGCTCTTCCTACCCAACGTGTGCACACTCATAATAGGCGGATTCAATATAGTCAATTCTTTTTGTTTATTTGTGTTGATTTAATTTATTTATTGGTGTGCTTTTGATATTTGGTTATCTTTGTTCTTTTCTAATTTATTCTCTTTCTTATTATTGATCTTTTTAGGGTTGTTTCTTTAAGTTACTTATTTAGGTTGTCATTTTTATTCATTCTTTTTTCTTTGATCTTCATTCCTCTCATTATTCTTTTTTTGATTTGAGTTTGTTCTTTATTTACTCTTGTTTTATATGTGATTCTTTAATGCTTTTTGATCTTTTTATGAGTTTGTTCTTTAATTGCTCTTATTCTAATTTTTTTGTGCTCTTTATTTTCTTTTTGATATATATATATATATATATATATATTTATTGTTTTAGGTTTTTTAATTCTATTTATTTATTTTCATTATCCTCCTTTTCCTCTCTTCATCCCTCTTTTCCTTTATTCTATTTCTTTCCATTTTCTCATTCAGTTCTTTTGTTTTTATTTTATTTCTTTCTTTGCATTTGCTTTGATTGTTTTCTTTGATTTTTTTATAGCTTTATAATTATTAATTAGTTCTTTGGTTTTTATAATTGTCAAGTTTTTATTATTATTGCAGTGTTATTTATTTATTTGGGTTGAATTTTTGTTATCTTCCTCATTTGTAGAAGATTGTTAATTCTCTCATTTTCTTTATTATATTTGTTTTTCTTCTTCTTATTATTTTCTTTTTTGTAAATTCTTTTGTTCTTATTTTCCTCTTTATTCTATTTGGTTTTTTAATTTTCTCTATCTAGCTCTTAGTTATTATTATTTTTTGGTTGTCTTATATTATTTCTAACTCTTTTTTATTTTTTAAAGATAGTCTTAGCCCCTTTATTATTTTTCTCTTTTCTTTTGTCTTCCCTATTTAGCTCCTAGTTTTTAAAAGATTTGTATTGATATTTTACTATCATTTTATTGGCTAATTTTTGGTCCAATCTTATTTCATTGTCCTTTATCCCAATCAAACCCCTCACCTATTTATCCTCTTAAGTCTGTTATATCATTATATTTTTCTTCTCTGTGGTCGATTGCATACTATCTTGATGATGGATCATGGAGTTTGATCTAAAACGTTGATTCATAAAAACAAACACAGTTTCAATCCAAAAGATCAATAATTTACTTATGAGAGAGCTTCTTGACGTTGCTTAATGAAAGAGAATAAGAAGTTGATTATGAAAGAGAAATATAAAGAATTCGATCAAAGGTCGACATATATCCTTTTTAATGACATGAAATGGGGTTTGGGGCATTACCTCAAATCTTTTGGAAAAGGAATAGTTTGCTATGAAAATATAAGATTTTTGAAAGGAAGACATGTTATGTCTTTTTTTTGTATTTACTATGGTGAAAAGAGGATTATCTAGGCTAAATTGACTAAATACAACCAAATCTAGGAGTTTCAGTATAAACTATTCAAAATAGGAAGCAAATCTGAATAGAGGGTACAAAGATCACACTATCATTGAAATTTGGGTTAAAACTGGCAAGATAGGGGCATTGGGCATCTTAGTCTAGAGTACAAAGGTTTAATATTTTAAATTTTGTATAGGTAAAGAAAATTTTATAGGTTATTTTCTATGAAGACCCAAGTCCCACATTTTGTAGAGTTCAAGAAATCAATATGCCCTAATTTGTTGATAAGAGGCATATGGAAGCATGAATTAGGAATTTTAAGCATTCAAAGAAGTTGATAGGTTAAGTCAACTTCACACATGAATTCTCCTAGGAAGTAGAATATGAAAGAAGGTGACAATACAAATATGCCAATGAAATGGTAGAAGAAGGTGTTTTAGGTTGTATTTTTTGAAAGAACAAAGAATTGAAATGCTTTATTTCTTCCAAAGAAAATATACAATATTTGTAAATATAAATAAGACATTCAAATCTAATACCTTAAACATGTAAAATCAAATCTAAAATTATGTAATTAAATTTGAAAATATTTTGCAAATGCATTCTAAATTGAATTCGCCAAATCATGTGAAGCAAGAGGTGCAATGTTTATTTTTAAAAATTTAAATATAAAATGAATGATATGATTAACAAAATATTCAAACAACCTAATGTTTAGATCAAATTACAAAATATATGTTGATAAATTATAAAAATTATGTGTAAGAAACATTGGGCTCACCAAATGTCAAGTGGGAAAGAGATCCAAGATCAACCAAGTGAGCTAGCTTAGATCTAACTTCCCCCTTTTGCTTAACATCAAACACACACCAACTAGGGCTTGGTGATTGGATAACTAACACAAAGGAGATCCGATCTATTAGAGTTATGTTCCTTTGTTCCTATAGACACCTAAATTTGACCACTTCCATATGGTCATAATACCATCATTTATTCGTCTAATCCATCTATATTAATTAAATGACATATTTAATTAATATTATCCCCTTTCCCTAAGGTTCCCAAAAGTATTTAAATAAATACTTTATCCTTTACCATTTCCTCTCTAAATTAAATAAATAAATCAATTTATTTAATTTAGTCAATTATCCTTTTCAATTTTTAATTCATTCTTTCTCTCTCCTTGTCCCATCCTACATAACCCTTTCACTAATTTGGGTTAATTTAATTAATCCTTCATTAAGATGTGCATGTCCTTAATTAGGATTAATGTCACATCCTCCATGTCTCTCCACTTGCCTCTAATCATCATTAATTAGCCTAATCACCTATTTGCACAATCCTAATCCTAATCACTTACCTTTTCTAGAATGTCCTTAAGTCAACCTTCTTGGTACTTACCCTTTTTGGGTTGACCTCTTCCCCATGTGAATTAAAAATTCACACTTATTCCCCCCATACATTTTTCTTCCCCATGACCTCTCAGAAGTCACATCGTACTGATGGGACAAAGACCCCTTTTAGGGGGAATCTTCTCTTACCCATTGGTTTCTTCCAAAAAGTGAATTAAAAATCCACTTTTATTCCTCCAAGGCCATCTCCAATCCCCATGGTGACAAGAGTGGACTTTCTAAAAGTCCTCACTTGTCACTTTTAGCCCCATATGGGGCCAAGGAATACATTTTTAAGGAAATCCTCTCCCATCCCAAGGTACTTGCAAGTACGTTGGGACCACATGGCCTTTTCCATGTCACTTGTACCCTTTCCATCTCACCTTGTCCTTTGGACACTTCACTTGCCACATGGTGAGATGTGAGGGCTTGTGAGTCCTCAACTCACCATAGACCTCCATCTTGGCCATGGTGGGTCAATCTTGACCGTTGAATCCTCTAGAGAATTCAACTTCTTCTATAAATAGCCCCATTTCTCATTCATTAAGGGATCTTGATCTTGACTCTTATGAGGTAGATGCTATAACTTGTGATTTTATGCATTCATGCTCTCAAGCCATTCAAGCATCTTAATCATTTATTGTAGCATATTATCACCTCCATTTTCATTCTAGCATCCATTATGGAATCCACCCACCACCATTAATCCTTCAACCACCATTATTGCAAGCATATCATCCAAGGAGCACACATTATCAACCATCAAAGGGCCAACCAAGGATCAACACGAAGAAAAAGGTATAATCGGTTGTTTATTTTTATCTTCCTTTTGTTTGTGTTTAACGTAACCCAATCTTGAAGGTGTTAGGTGTTATTTGCTTCTCTTGCATTCTACTTTGTTTTGCATTTTTAAACTAGCAGATTTCTCCTAATCATAGTTCCAAAAAAGGTATATTTTGTGAGTGTAATTGATTAACTTAATTGATATAAGCCTAAATTTGAAAATATAAATGATTGCACAGACGAAAAACAAAAAAATCACAAAAATGAGTATATATTTGAAATGTGCAGACAAAGGGGCACCTGTGATATAAATTTGAGCTTGAAATGTAGGAACAAAGGTGTGGGGTACCCTAGTCTGGGTGCTTTTGGATGTTTAGATGCTAGATCACTTTGGTATAATATGCTCTCTATTCTTCTATAACGTGTCTTTGATGAAAGTTTCAGATCTAACTTGTACACATGAAAAGAGGGGAAAGGTTGTGTTGTATAGGGGTTTGCCTAAGTCAAAACCCAGTGTTGGTGTTTCTACCTCTATAATAGAAAATGATGATGGTATAAATCATATTCCCTCATAGAGGCAGAGGAAAAATAAATAATAAATGACTATAATAAATGTAATGGCATAAGACAATGTTACCTCAAGTATGAAACCCTTATTGAAGTGATGTTACACCATAAGTTGCCAAAAATATTTAATGATGAATGATTAAATTTCCTTGAATACCTACAAGGGTTAGTCACATAATACAATAGATTGTTGTAGTTAGCATGTAGAGAAGAGATTGCATTTTTCTTCACAATCAAAGCACAATAATGCATGATTTGTCATAATAATGCCTATTTTCATAATTCTTAACGTTTAAATGAGAGGGAAGCTTGTGTATATATACATACCAATTGATTTTCTTGGACTTAGGCCTACCTAGGGTCATTTTAATGCATCTAAGGCTGATACCAAAGTTGATAATAATTTGAAAGCATAATCTTAGGACTAGGGGACCCAACAACTACGTTCGTGACTTTTTGGCTCAAAAAACTAGAGATGTTGGGGAATTAAGTGTATTTTACCAATCTGGACCTAAAATGAGCAAAGTATGAATGTAATTAATTGCATATGCCAAATAGAGTGCTAACATAGTGTGAAATTATCAAGGGTGACAATTTACAATGCTACACTAGATACCAACATAGGTCTACATAAATGACAAGAATTTACCTGATTGTGCTTTTGCCCCAGTTTTAGTATCATATAAAGGATTTCCCACTCTCAAAATATCTAGACCTAAACTAAAAAAATATGATAGTAGATAATAATCCTGGTAAAGAAATTTATGCTTGATAATACAATTTTAGAAAATATAAGAGTAAGGGTCTAAGATAAAAGTTAAATCTAAATACATGATTTCTCAATGTTAGAAAATTTGGTTTTTGGAAAATTTGACAATAAGAACTAAATGGGAAAAATCATTGTATGTACAAGTGGGGATATCACTATAGAATATTTACATGGGAAATTATAATAAGAGAATGATATGTATATGTTGTTAGTTTAATTAATTCTCTATATCCATAAAAGATGAGGAAGCATCTAAATAGAAAACTTGAAAAAGGAAAATATGAACATGGTGAAGAGGGTTATGTTGCAAGAATGAAGGTGTTGTCATTGATGTCAACAAGGTTGTGTTGTCATTAATGTCAGTTGTGTAGTGGTTGAGAGAGATTGTTGCTTCGATTAGTTGCATTATGTTGTCATTAGTTAAGTTATCAGTGTTAACCTCTGGTGTTGCTTTGATAAGCTTCTAATTATGGTTGTGGTAGTGATAAAGATGTTGAGGATATTGAGAAAATTGATAAAAAAGAGGAAACAAATTGTTGCAGACGTGTTTTGGTTTTGCTTCACATTTCTTTTGGGATGAATATTTTCTTGTGTGGTTTGGATATGTTGGTTAGAGGTGTTTAGAGTTTCTATATCCATAATTTGGTCTTTTGAATTGATGTGCAAAAGAAGTTATGTTCACCAGTGTGTGAACTGGTTTTGCAGTGTTGCTTACAGAGGTGTCTGGGAGAAATGTTTCTACTCTGTGCTTCTTCACAACTTTTCTCTTTAGGTCTTACAATTTTGAAGGTGTGTTGATGGTGTTGATCGCTTTCCTTTGTCAAGAGGATTCATGGTTTGGTTCTCTAGAAGATGGATTTTAGAATTGTAGTGTTTGACAGTGTAGTCTGAGTGTACACGTTGTGTACATTCTAAAGGTGTGAGTTGTTACAAAGGAGTTTGATGGATTTCAGGATGTTAGAGGAATATTCTAGATTGTGATGAAGCATTGCGTGTGGTTTGTAAGTCATCCTTGGATTTGAGGAAGCATGTACTTCAAAGTTTAATGGTGTTTGCATAGGTAATAATCAACCTGGTGTTTACACTACATTCAAAGATGTTCAAGTATTAATGAAGGCATAACATAGCATATATGAGTTGATTTGGGTCCCAATTAAGTTTTTTATTGGTCCACTTTCATTCCTATACATCGCAGGAATACTTAGTGCCAACCTATTTTTGAATTTGTAAAGTGTAAGGTGTGTATAGCTGACTTGAAGATGTTTTTCAAGTTGTGGATGGTATAAATGCAAGGTAAGTTGATGTGAGATGGTGTGTGTAATATAATTGAGTGTTGCGATGCAAAATTAAGTGCAAAATTATGAAATGCAGTGCAAGCTATAATACAAGATTGTTGAATGCAGTGAGTTGGAGGTATCTTGATATCTTGAAGACTGCAAGTATTGTTGGAGCTATTGTGGTGGATTATCTATTGCATTGAGATTATGCTCTCTATGTAACATTCTATCTTCTTTTGAATTTCTATTTTGACAGTGAGCCTGGGCAATGAGCCTTTCTGGATAGTGTGTCCTATTATGGTAGTAAGCCTCTTTGTACTGATTTTGCATTTACTTATATTGTTAGCTAATCCTCACTGTGGTTTTTTCGTCCTAGGGTTTTCCATGTAAGTTTGGTGTTCTCTTATGTATGGTGTTGGTAGTTTCAATTTCTATTATCTGCTTTTCATGTTTAAACATTATACCAAATTAAGGGTTTAATAAATGCATGTGGATTTGATTACTATTGAGGGATTTGATGTTTTAATTTGATACAACTAATTCACCCCCCTCTCAGTTGTCTTGTTCATTCAATAGGTTATCACATAAATTGTTAAATATAGAAAATCTTTCTTAAACATTAATGGATCTCCAAACATACTGGCATTACCTATTTGATTCTTATTTCTAGTATGATTATTTTTGTAAATCTATGCCTTATTAAATTGCAAAGTTATCAAGGGCATTAAAAAATTTAGGGATTTAAGTAAGATGTTTGGGAGACAACTAAGCTATATGATAGGGAGAGCTCTTTTTGTATGGCATGTATTTTTATAATAGTAATTAATAAAATTGCAAACACATTATATTATGATTGCAAAGTTGTGCTTCCTATTTAGATTGAAATTTACTAATTTCCAAGCAAATTCTTCTTTAGAATTGGCAATAATTGTAAGATTTATATAAAGCTAATTTTGAAAATGCTTTAATAGAAGAGAAGTGCAAGATTGAAGTACATTAAATCTTACCCACATAAAATATAATATAAATAACTATATAGAACATATTACTCCAAAGAAGATCAATTATTGTAAAACAAATATGCAAATGCTAAGACTCAAAGCCCACATATGTTAGATAAAAAGTAAAGGGAAATGCGTCTAAAAGAGAAAATAGTACTATTATAGATCAATATCAAGTATGGTGCCAAAATTACTCCCCTAATGTAGCTAGTCTATGTGTGAGCTTGCATATTCATGTGACCTCTTACATCTTTTGTTATGCAAATTTCTACTACATAATAGTTAGTGTTGAAACATTGATTCTTTTCGTTTCACACTAGTAAATTGAATCACATGCATTCTAGATGCTCTCAAATGTCAAAAAAATTAAATCATTTAGATCCTCTAAAACTTCAAAATATTTTAAAGTCGTGCAATCATGTTGAATCAAAGACAATATAATATATTTAATTGTAGAAACAATCATAGAAAAAATATATTTTGTAGTAAGTTATAGGAAAGATCTAAGAAATTCATTTAGTATAAAGAATACACCACATTTCATAATATATACACAAAAAATAGAAATTCTACTCAATGACTCCTTTCCTTTGTTTAATAAGATTGTATTGGTGTTCTTAGAGTTTTAAAGCTTTTATACTATAAAATAACTATTTCTGCAATTAAGATTGGATTTGAGTCCAATCATTGATTTGCAAGTCTAAAGTTTGTTGGATGTTTTCTTGTATTTTATTCCTCCAACATTTTCTACATCTTTGCTCCTTTAATATTTTAAATTTTCTTAAACCATAGACCAACTTTTTCCAAATCAAACCACTAAATCTTTTTAGATTGGTTTGACATCCAATCCCTCATAAAAACATAAATGTAGAAAAAACCAAGTTAAGGATATATATTAAGGGGAGCCATACTTCTTTTAAATTTCCTTGTCAAACATCAAGTATGTGACGGAGTACATACCCTAAATATTTGAAGACTATAAAAATCATGATTATAAATGATATCTTTTGATCATACTTCTTGTAGAAGGATTGATTTCCCACACTAGCATCCCAATCAATCCACATCTTACACATTTGCTAAGCACATGTACCTCATCACAATAATGCCATCTCAAATAGACAAACATTATAAATAGAATTGAAATTTTAACACATAAATTTAATGCAAAGATTTATTTATTTTTTATCTATACTTTGGGAATTTTTAGTTTGTCCCAAGCTAGTATGGAGGCCACAAATGTGGGACCTCTTCCTTGACTCTAATGTAAGTGAATAGTCCAAGCCCAAGAGCATGATAGCCCAACAGGGGCACAGAGCCTGTGAGCACACTAGCCTGGGGGATTGGAACAACACATGCCTAAACACTTGTCTCATGGCATAAACACCATCAACAACCTCAATGCTGTGGTACAATCTTGTGAGCACATTAGAACAACCGAGGCATAGTGCCTGTGATCACAATGGCCTAGCAAGGTTTGAACTTGGATGGTAATAACAAGAATGCCACATCTTAACCATTTCACTATGGGGTGAAACCCAAAAAGATTTAAATTTTAATAGCAATAAAAACAATGCCAAAATACTTTCATTTCATTGGTTAATGAAAATAGAACCAAAAAAAGAGAGAGAAATGTCATCTCATTAAATATAGATCAATAAGATAAGAAAGAAATACATATTAATAATATTGATCAAAATAATTAAAAAAAAAAAATTCTAACTTTAAAAAAATTGAATCGATAACCCTAAAAACCATAACCTAACTAGACTAATAAAAAGTTGACACGAATATACAAATTTCAGTTTAGATAATTATTTTATTTTTGTGAGGTGCATTTGGCCCTTCACATCTAAGCGAAGAGAAGTATTCCAATTAGTCAAATGTCTTAACCCTCTCATCGAAGAAAACATTATTAAAGATCCGTAGGTTACCGATGTTTATTTAAAAAATAAAAAATATATAAATCAATTTGTAGAATACGTAAGGCCTGACTTTTATGATAAAAATACTACAAGAAAAAGCAAAGTAAACGCTCGCAGCTCACGAATCTGGCAGGAGCATTAAAGAACTTTAGACGATAAATAACCTCACAGAAATCTTTACAAATCCTTCCATAAAAAGTCAAAAAGTTACGTGTTCGACTCCAATCCTCGCCCAACAAACCCCAATTGTGCGGAGGCATTTTCCAACGTATTCTGTGATGGTGGAACCCAAATTTGTACAGAAATTGGCACTCCGCGGGTTAGAGTTGATGCAGACGGTCATGGCTGCATCCTCAAATCCTTCATTTAATGGCTTCAAGAATATCATGTACGGCAGGAGTGGTAGTAGTGCGAATGGCTTAAACGTTGTGATTACGGCTGTGGTGGGAGTTGCGCTGGCCGCTGCCATCGGCGGAGCTGTCATTTACTCCAATAGGTGATATTTTTTTTCCTCAATTCCTAAGATCAGGTTATTATGCACAATCATGTGTAGTTTATACATTAGATCACGATATAATGTAGATATTTGCATTCATAACCTAGCTCATTAAAACCTTAGATCGAGAATATTGATGAGAGGGCGAAGGTTTTAGGGAAAATCATATATGTATTTGTATTCATAACCTAGCACGTGGAATCGTAGGACATTAGAACAAAGGTTGGGGAGTTTCTGGGCCCTACATTTGTGATTTCAGAAACAATTTTACAGATATTTGAGCTTGTAAATTGAGACAATGAAACAAAGCTTGGAGAATTTGTTGCAACCACATTCGCATTCATAGTTACAATTATCAATATAGAGTTGTATCCTAGTAATGAAATATTAATTCAAGACTAATGAATAAATTTTGAAGAATTTGTTATAACTATGGTTGTGGCGGGCCTTATTCTGGGATCTCAAGAGCGAGCGATTTACTACATTTGTGAAAAATCATAATCTTCAAACTATAGGATCATGATATAAGGTGTGATTACATGCATATTGGCAGTTAGAGTCTAGTGCATGAAAGTTTAATTCAAGATAGTTGGAACAAAGATTGAAGAATTTATTCTAATTGATTTAAGATCTTGGGCACAATCACACATGCCTATAAAGTCATAACCTAACACATGAAATCTTTAGTTAAGATAATTGAACAAGGTTTAAACAATGCATTTCAACTACTGTTGTGGTGGGTCTTGTGCATCTTTGCATTGCCGTAGGAGGAGCTCTGGTTAACTTTTCATACATTTGTAAGTGATTAGATCTTTATATTAGGTAAATTACAGAGGTATATTTAAGGATTGTCTACTGCATGAAATAGGGTCTTGTGCATCTTTGCATTGCCGTAGGAGGAGCTCTGGTTAACTTTTCATACATTTGTAAGTGATTAGATCTTTATATTAGGTAAATTACAGAGGTATATTTAAGGATTGTCTACTGCATGAAATAGGGTCTTGTGCATCTTTGCATTGCCGTAGGAGGAGCTCTGGTTAACTTTTCATACATTTGTAAGTGATTAGATCTTTATATTAGGTAAATTACAGAGGTATATTTAAGGATTGTCTACTGCATGAAATATTATGTCAGGACTATTAACCAGAGTGTGGAGAGTTTGTCATAACTACAATTTTGGTAGGTCTTGTGCTTGTCATTGCCATAGGTAGAGTTCCAATCTACTATGTTATAAAGAAATAAAACATTCTAGGAAATAAAGATCATAATACTAGTCATAATTGCACATATTTGCAGTCATAAGGTAGTAGATTTGCAATATTAGGCAACATAATAGCAGAAATCAGCAATTAATTGCTGAGTGGACCTGCTGACAATCCAATCTGAATTGGATCACTGGTTTTCTATTCACTTGCCAGCAAAATTCCAGAGGGTGAATTTTTTGGGAATAAATTGTGAATTTTTTGTTTATTCACAATTAAACCAATTTTTACCAGTTGGCCATAAAATACTTGCTTTTTTGGTAAAAGCTTCATTTTTACATTGCAGGTTTGTTATTTCCTAAGTAACACTTCTATGCCGGGCACGATTGCACAAATGTTTGCAGTCTTAACCTGGTACAGTTAAACAAAATTTGTAGAATATGTTGCAATAACAGCTGTGTTATTAGCTGCAATTATATATATATATATATATATTTGTTTTCATGACCTAGTACGTGAAATAGATGTTAAATCAAAACAGCTGAACAAGTTTGGAGAATTCGTTGTAATTATGGTTGTTGCAGGCCTTGTTCTGGGAGCAGCCATAGGTGATTTTTTTGTTTACTACAAGAGGCAAATGCATTTGTGAAGAAACAAATTTCTTAGTAGATAAGATCATGATATTAGGCCTAATTACACAGTATTTGCAGTCATAACCTGATACATGAAATCCCCAATGAAGAGAATTGGCTAAGCTTGAAAAATTTATTGCAATTATGTGGTCCTTGCTTTGGGTGGTGCTATGGTTAGAGTTCTGATTTCTTACATTTGTGAAGAAGCGAAGGCCCCAAGAAATAAATCTTATCACAGATTATTAGATATTTGTAGCCATAAACTAGTACTTGAAATCTTAAATCGAGATAATGGAAAATTTTTAATACATGCAAATTACAGTTGTGGTTGAGCATGCACTGGGAACTGCAATAGATGGAGCTCATTTACTATATACATGAAGAAACAAAACCCTTAGAAGAGTGATATTAGTCATGATTACACAGATATCTACTCTTAAGTTGTAAGCTAATGCTTGTTTCAAGTTTAAGGCCATAGGGGGAGCTTTGATTTACTCTAGAAGGTAATTACATTTGTGAAGAAATAAAACCTACAAAAGGTACGATTACACAGGTATATTGGTGTGATTACACTGGTATAGGCAGTCGTAAGAATCTTGGATCAAGAAAACCAAAGGAGAAATATTCCAAGAGGTTTTTAAAATTTGCAAAGGAGAAATATTTAGAATGTAATGATCCTTTCTACAATCTAAACTAAAATAGACCAATATCTTTACAATACATGTACTTCAAGAAGAATATCATTCATCTAGATCATTACCACTTTGTAAAAATTAAAAAGGAATAAATCTGTTCTAGACTTATTGGAACAACCCAAGCTTTGAGGTAAGCCATTCCCAAGTGGTGAAGATAAACAATCTTCAGGATAAACTGCTACAGCATTCTGAATATCTGATTTTCCAACTCCTTGAAATGGTTATTCTCAATCCTTTACAAAGAAAGAGGGCTGAAGAGAGAAGATGAGTCTGCTTGTAGTTATCTTTCCTAATAATCCAATCACATTCAGTTAATATGCATAACTGAAATTCCAACCGCATTTTAACTATTTGTTATTTTAACTAAGTTTCCAATTAAACTCCTAACATTTAGCTTTTTGTCAAATCTTTTTTCTGAAGTAGACTTATTCTCCTGCTAAATAATCTCTTTCTAAAACTTTAAACTATTTATTTCTATCCTATGATAGAATCCTAATTATTTTATTTATTTATTTTTCTATTTTACTCCCTAATACTCATGGGCTTATTACAAATGCATGTGGCCTTATTACAAGTCTAACCTTACTTGATTGATTGGTCCTCAATCTAGAAAATAGGGATGGATCTGAAGTATATCATGTCCCTCCCATGAAGCATTCTCTGTGGGTAGATCCTTATACCATAGTTGGAAAACTCGGACTCGCCGCGGACTCGGCAACCCAAAAATATGACTCGGACTCGGGACTCGGGACGAACTCGGGAAAAGACTCGGCAAGGACTCGGCAAAAAAAAAAACCGTAGTTTTACAAAAAAAACAAGAACAAATTAATGCATTTAGAGAATATAAGAGCTTAATTTGATTATCAAACACTCATAATTCAAAGATTACACATGTCATATGATCATCAAACACTCAATAATTGAAATTTAATCATTCATAGTCATCAAATACTCATAGTTTCACTTTCAATGTATAACATCATAAGTTTATAAATGTTTACATATAATCATGTCAAAAAGAGGAAAACATTAACAACCACATATAATCTACATCTTCCTCTTTCCCCTCCCAATGGTACTCAATTTTGGAGGCCTAGAACTAGAAGGTGCCCGTGTTGTAGTATGCAAACGAGGACTAGGAGATCGAGCAGGGGAAAAATGATATTCAAATGTGTCTTCGTTGTCCTCCATGGCATCCAATCTTGCTGCTTCTTCTTCTTCTGCTGCTGCTCTCTCTAATTCAGCAATATCCTCATCAGTAAGTAAGACATCAGCCTCATCATTTTGTTCATTAATAGTCCATTCACCATATGGATCAATGTCATCCAAGTCGATGGACTCGTGTGAAACACCCTCCACCTTCCTAGTTCGAAGGCGAAGGTTGTACCGAACAAAAACTAAATCATTTAGGCGCTGCTGAGTCAACCTGTTTCTTTTCTTTGTGTGAATGTTTTCAAATAAACTCCAATTGCGTTCACACCCAGAAGCACTGCATGGCTGCGACAAGACACGTATGGCTAGCTTTTGAAGATTTGGTGTGCTAGCACCATAGTTCTCCCACCATAGATCTACAAAACCATGTTTAAAAAATATAAGTATTAAGAAATAAGAATAAAGTAAAAATCTATATGTAAGAATCAAGTTTCTAATTTCAATTTTTACCTGGTTGTTGTTTTCCTCTCCTTTCAATTGCTTGTTGGGAGGAAAAGAGTCTCCCCTCTGCACCCTTGTAGACCTTGAATAGATAAAAGAAAAAGTAAATCAAATATAGAAAATTCATAGATAGTCAAGGCTCAACATTGCAAATTCATAAATAAGATGTAACAAATCTCACCTCCAACTCATCAAGCACCTTATTTCTCAGCTCACTATCAGGCACCATCCTATCAATGCAAGTGACAACACCGTCCATGACCTCCTCATCCGCCTTAAATGAGTCCGAGAAGTAGAACTTCGGATTCAAGAAGTAGGCAAAGGCATGAATCGGCTGGTGGAGTTGGTTTGTCCATCTCCGATCAATGATGCGCCATATGATTTCATATTTTTTTTTGTTGCCGCCATAGTAATGTGATATGGCCTCTTTGGCCCTATCCATGGCCTCATAGATGAAACCCATTGGCATGCCATCTCCATCCACCATACGAAGAACCCTCACCAAAGGCTCTGTCACCTAAAAAAATGAAAACAAATGTTAAATTATAACAAAATTAACCCCTCAAAAAATAAAAAACAGCAAATAGATTATCATGTATAATTTTTTTTGTGTGATTGCTACTTACCCCCATCAGCTCCTCTCCATTTTTGATGAATGTCTCATCAAAAACTATGGTAACAATCCTCTCCCCTTCAGCTCTACTGGAAAATGAGGACTCCTTCCAAGCATCGGACACAAACATTTGCTTGAGATGACCAATGGCACCAAGAATGCTTTGCAATGTGAGGAAGTGGCTAGCAAATCGTGTCACTCCAGGTCGCACAAGGTCCTTGCCATTTGTGAATTTCCTCATCAAAGAAAGCACCCAAGTATGGTTGTAGATAAATTTTGTAACACTTTTTGCATCTTCAACCACTCTTTTGACCCATGAAATCTTCCCAATATCCTCTAACAATAGGTCCAAGCAATGTGCAGCACATGGAGACCATGCAATTGTGGGATACCTCTCCATAAGTAGCCTACCTGCAGCTACATATGCAGCTGCGTTGTCCGTGATAATTTGGACAACATTATCAACTCCAACCTCCTGGACCACCCCATCCAATAGACTGCATAAAGTCTCAGCATTTTTAACTTCATGGGAGGCATCTATTGATTTTAGGAACACCAATCCACCATTTGAGGCCACTAAAAAGTTCAGGAGAGTTCTATTCCGTCCATCTGTCCACCCATCAGATAAAATGCTGCAACCTTTTCTTCGCCAAAATTTCTTTTGCTCATCAACTACAAGCCGTGTATTCTTTACGGATTCCTCTAGCAATGGCCCACTCAAATCTTTAGCTGATGGGGTCTTAAACCCCTTTCCTGCAACTGTAAGGGCGTTCACTAGACCTTCCCAATATGGGCTGCTTGCAACATTGAAAGGTAGATTATTGTAGTACCAAAAGTTTGCAGCAGCCATCCTAGCTTCATGATGCTTTTCCTTATTCCAACCGGTACCTTCAAGTGAAGGTTGTGCTCCTGGAACATTACGTGGAATAAAATAATTTGGTCCTGATGAAGGACCGTGGCCAGCACTAGCAGTAGAATAGGAACCCTCAGGACTCTCACCAAAAGATGAATGTGGAGCACGAACACTTGGACTTGCAGCAGTAGCACCATGAGGCATAGTTGGTGTAGAAGGGGATCCACTCATCATTGATGCTAGGGCATTCTTTGTTTTTTGTCTTTCATCTTTTTTTAGCTCATAGTCAGCAAGAAGGGCCTTTATCTCTCTAATAATCTCAGGAGTAGTTTTAGGGCATCCCTCCACATTTTGCCCAGGTATCCTTGCAAGGTGGTATTTTAACCTGTTTATTCCTCCTGTCATCCATTTTGACATTCAGTACATGTCACTTCACCTTTTTTGATTCCTGGTATTCCATACTTCCATGCAGGGTCTTTTCTCATTCCCTTTGGATTTGAAGACGACATTGCTGTTTCAAGTTCAACGTGGAAAAAAAAAAATCAGCAAGGGTTTGCAAAAAAATCAGCAAAAAAATGTGATTCAAAGTTTCATTTATTTGCAAAAAAAAAGAATGCAAAACCAAGCTAGAAATAATAGGAATTAGGCTATAATGGCTATTAAGGAAAATAGAAAAAAAATTTGGCAGCATATCCCCTTATTTTTCTTGATTTTTTTAAATTTTGAAAGCAAAAAAACAAAAAAAAAGAAATGTTAGATCACTTACCTGGCTCTATTTTGATCTTTTTAGCTCCTCCTCCTGCCTTCTTTCAAGCTAAAACCAATTTGCAGACCTTGAAAACACCAATCTTCAAGTTAGAAATAACAAAAAATTAAAAAAATGTATGGGTTTTAACCCAGTTTGACGCCCCAGCCGCGGACGAAAGTCCTGGGTCGGGACTCCCGAGTCCGACCTCTGGACTCGGCCGGTTTTAACCCAGTTTGACGCCCCAGCCGCGGACGAGAGTCCCGACCCAGGACTCGTCTGGACTCGACTCCCGAGTCCGTGGCGAGTCGACTCGGCTCAGCCACGGACTCGCGAGTCCGCCGAGTCCGCGGCGAGTCCTGAAGAGTCCGCCAACTCTGCCTTATACTATGTCAGATATTCTGTTAGAACCTAGTTCCTTAAAATGTGTTCTCTTGTGGCCAGTATATGCTTTGGTAGCAACATCAATTTTCTTTCTACGCTAAGGGGAGGCGATAATGGTAAAGTTGTCAAATTTTGACCAAATTTATTTTTATTTTTTTATATTAGATTCATGGAAGGTATTGTATATCTTTTTAAATTAGATTCATGGAAGGTCATGCCTTCCAAATTTGTCAATCAGCCTCTGGCAAAGCTCCTCGTAGATGGCAATAAGGCTGTGCCCCTGAGTGACTGAACTATGATATTACCACTCATGTGCAACCCCCTCTAGGTGAAGGATCATGAATTTAATTCTTTTGCCTTGTGCGTAGGGCTCAATGAGAAGTAGATGTTTAGTTTTTGGTTCCAAGTTTGTGCTGAGGCTCTGTTAAATCCATCAAATGAGGGGATGGCCAATTTTATCAACTTGTTTTGCAAATATTTAAAAGATTTGTTCAGGGTGGCTTTACTTCCATTCTTGGTTCTAGTTTTTAACTTTAGTGTGCAAAAATTCATGAAAGAAATCTTTGCTCGAAATTCATTACTTTTTGCCCTATAATCAGCATGGAAGGTATTCATGTCATACTCCTATTGTTCATCTAGATCTTCTTCCCATGGCATGGCTTATTTCTAAAAAAATATGACTCTTGGTAACCCACTACCCATCACTGATTTCACTGAGGTGTTTTGATTTGCTACTGAAGTTGAAGATTCCCCTTGTGCAGCATCATTCAGAGGTGTAGTTGCTTAATTTATTTCCTTGGTTCCTTTACCTTGCACACTCTCGATGAAGAGTTCAATGAGCTGTTGTTGCCCATCCTTTAAGGATTTCATCACTACAAAAAATTCTTGTTCTTCATGTTCATGTCACATTTTCTGCTTCTTTTGTTCCCTCTGCTGAGACCTTGTACATGTGTTTGATTGTTTTGGTTTTTCCCTGTTTATGTTTTATAAAAATTAAAAATAAAAATCTATTGGTGTTTTTCACAGGCTAGCAAGATCAAAGCTCCGATACCATTCTAAAGACCTCAGCTAATAACCTACAGAAAATATCCCAAAAGAGCAATTGCAACGAAAAGACGAACCTGTAACTATTCTAGTCAACAGATAATTTTGTAATTCTTTATATTTCTTTAGAACGGTACAAATTGGAGTTCATCAAACTAATAAAACTTACTGAACACTCCCACATGCAGAACTGGACGCTACTGGTATTCCAAATGCCAGTTTGATTGCTGGTCTGCTGCTCAAGGGTTTCCATCTTCAAGAAGTCTGATCTGTACACCTGAAGGGCTTTGTCTCCAAGCCACAGCTGCTGAAACACCAACCTAGGAAAAGAAACGATTTTGTTTTTTTCAAATTTCCAGTGTATCCTTTCTTCTCTTCCTAGCACATTATATAACTCAAGCTCTCCTTTCCCAGTGCACCTCAATTGGAGGCAAGACATCCCTCAAATGCTGGCAGTAACTAGGCAGTTAACTGACAAATCAGTCTCAAAGTAATGCAGTCAGTTGGCAGGTTGGAGGCCAATAGAACTGCTTACTTGCATTATTAACAATACAATAGATAGCAACAACAAGCTTAATCAATTTATACTCATACACTGGTCCTCATTCACATGAAGCAGGCACCTAGGGCATGGTACATAAAAATTGATAGATATTTGGTTGAACAGGGATTCTAACAGAGTCTTTTGGATCCAAATCTGTACATCAAAAGCATAGGCAATGAGATCATTTTACTGACCATTTATGTAGATGATATCATTATTATAGGTAGTGAGACACATTTGATTGAACAAATCAAATGTAATCTAAGTAAAGCTTTTACATGATTGATTTAGGCCTCGTACGGTACTGTCTAGGTGTAGAAGTTTGGCAAATAGGTGGTGGTATTTTAATTTCTCAATCTAAATATGCCAATAGTTTGCTCGACAAGTTTAGAATGACATATTGCAAGATTTCATCTACACCTATGGAGAAAAGGTTGAAGCTTTCTGCCAAAACAAACTCAACTGTAATAAGTGAGTCAGCATTTAGGCAACTAGTGGGCAGCCTTATATACCTTACAGCCACTAGACCTGATTTGACCTTTGTTGTGAGTTTCATCTCTAGATTCATGACAACCCCAAAGGCAGAACATTAGGTTGCAGCAAAGAGAGTGTTGAGATATGTGAAAGGGACACTTGACTTTAGCATTTTGTACAGTTGGGTTCACAGATTTAGATCAGGCAGCTTTTTTGTTGATGACAGAAAATCCACTTTTGGATATGTTTTCAGCCTTAGCACGGGTGTAGTCACATGGACCGGCAAGAAATAGAAGACAGTAGTTCTTTCCTCGATAGAAGCAGAGTATCAAGGAATGTTAAAAGCAACATGTGAGGTTGTATAGCTTTGAAGGATGCTTTCAGACATGCAAATGTCTCAAGCAAGGCATTCACCCTTGTTTTGTGACAATCAAGGGGTGCTAAAGCTTGCCAAGAATCCAGTCTTCCACAAACGTACCAAACATGTGGAGCTTCATTGCCATTTCATCAGGCAACTTGTAGAAGATGGATTGGTGATGTTGCAGTATTGTTCATTTGAGGACCAAACTGTAAACATTCTTACCAAGTCTTTGGGTCCTAACAAATTTGTAAAATTTTGGAATAAGCTTGGTGTAGTTAGTAGATTGACCTTTAAGGGAGGGTATTAAAGTATTATTGTAATATTTAGTATATAATGGTCAATTAGTCTTTACGATAGACTTTAGGAATATTCTTTGTTCTTTTAGTTATGTTCTTATCCTTTTGCTTTATTAGCTGTCATTCTTATCCTTTCCGGATAAAGCAACTGATCTTCAGGACAAACTGCTACAGCATTCTGAATATCTGATTTTCAAAGTCTTTGAAATGATTTTTCTCTACCCGTTATAAAGAAAGAGGGCTGAAAGGAGAAGAAGAGTCTGCTTGCAGTTATCTTCCCCAATTATCCAGTCACCTTCAGTTAATATACATAACTGAAATTCTATCAGCAGTTTAACTATTTGCTACTTTGATGAAGTTTTCAACTAAAGTCCTAAAATTTGGCTTCAGCTCATATCGCTTTTCTGAAGTAGAATTATTCTTCTGCTGACTAATTTCTTTCTAAAGCTATCTGTTTCTACCCTA
Source organism: Sequoiadendron giganteum (assembly GCA_007115665.2). NCBI lineage: Eukaryota > Viridiplantae > Streptophyta > Pinopsida > Cupressales > Cupressaceae > Sequoiadendron > Sequoiadendron giganteum. The sequence goes on from VCHN02000014.1 coordinate 24,110,868, forward strand.
GAATTATTTCTTTTTGTATTTTATTCCCCTAATGCATGTGGGCTTATTATACAGAACATAAGATCATGATTTTAGGAATAATACTTGCATTCATGATCTATGACATGAAATCTGAAATCACATAGATTGATCGAAGTTAAGAAAATTTATTGTATTCATTAATTACCATTTCATTGGGCTTTATTTCTAAAGGCAGTTTTTGGATTTACTCTGATATATTTGTTGAGAAACAGAATGCTTGACAGGTAAAATGAATATATTGTGCATAATTCTGAAGATATTGGCATTGTATAGTGTAGCAAATCAAATCCAGATCAAGACAAACAAAACCAGGAGAATCTACTGCAACCAAAGTTATAGAATGTCTTACATTAACCACTGCATAGACAGAGAGCTGTGTTTTACTCCAAGAGGTGAATATATTCTTGAAGAAACAAACTCCTTAGAATACAAGATCATGATAATAGGCTTAACTACACAAATTCCAGTCATGACCTAATACATGAAATCTTAAATTAAAAAGAAATTAACCTTTGCAGAAGTTTACCTGTAAATGCAAGCATCTACAGATTCTACACCAAAAAACAAAATCAGGCTCCCTTCAGAGTCAATTTGATTTTCTTGTAGCCTTTCTCAAGTGGATCTTTGAACTTGCTTGATTTAAAAACAAGCCCTTGGAAGATAAATACTATTGCCATCTTAAAAAAAAAGTAAAATTATTGCCAGATCTCAAGTTTTAATAAGAGAATTAACAAACAACACAAAAATCATAGACTGTACTTGTTTAAACTAGGTAGAAAAATAAGAAAGCATTAGCTGTTCTGTGCATCCACTCAGGATTCCAACATACCTCCAGTAACTCTGATATATCTAAATCATCACCAGTAATTGTTTGTGTTGAGAATTTTGCATGGAAAAAATGTTTAGGGTTCTGCAGCATCCACTGCAAAGCCTCTACCAGACAATCCACCTCTATAACGATAACCACGATGACCTTCAAGCCATAGAAGAAGCCAGTGCAACCTGAGAAGACTCCTTACCTGCCACTGAAGCCAAGAACTCTGCCTTTCCCATTTTCCATTCAATAAGTTCTTTTCTCACTGCTAATATGTAACAGATTCTTAAGCCAACATATCATCAAAAATTCAATTCCATATGAGCTCAACCAATGATTTCTTATTCCCTAATGATGTCTTATGGATGCTGAGTAATCCATGCCTGAGGGTTTTGCTCATCCTTCTGGCAGTGCCTGGAGGGGGTGGCAGGGTTTCCCTCCTCTTAACCCTAAGCTCATTTCCTCAAATATAAGGCTTCTCAGTTGGAAGCTGGTGAAAAACAGGGTGAGAAAATTTACCCTTTAGACTATGACTACCATTTCCAGTGACCACAATTTCCCTAACTTGGTCAAATTTTAGAAACTTGAGGTATTTGGAGTGAATGGAATCAACTGCTTTCTCCAGGGCCTGCAGTTTGGAAAGTTGGGCAGGAGAATAGGATCCCCTGTACGCTGGTTCAGGGCTTGGTCGTGTGCCAAAACTCCACTAATCATAAAACCCTTCCCAGCTCCTTTTCCTCCTATATTAGAATCACCATAAACAATCATCCTCACAGTACCCTGGGTTGCATCCCAAAGCAGCCTCAAATCCTCTTCATCCAGTAGGTAGTTCTTGTACAAAAAGAAATCTGTGAGCCACCTACAGAGAACGAGTTTGGAGACATAAGTAGCCAATTTGCTTTAAAATTGTTCATTACCCCTGAATTTGTATGCTTTGTCAGCCCTTGCATTTCCTCGATTGGCACCAAATCCTGCATCTTTTCCCCAGAAAAACTGTTCTTAAGATGGTGATTAGAGACCATCCTGTTGAAAGGGACTTCCCCTTCTTATTGCAGAACCGCCTTGGGAGCTTCCAGATACCATGGTAGCAGCACACACATGAAGAAATGTAAACCATGATTTGAGTGGGACCAAACAAGTACTGAGTAGACAGTGAAAACAAAACAAATACCATCCACTTAAAGGGAATTCCTCCTTGTCATATCATAATTACTCTGCCAAGAACTGCAATCACTGTACAAGATTTAATTCCACCTCCAAAGGGCTTCCATATTCCATAATCATTGAGCATCGTGCATTCCAAGTTTTTAGTATTCTCTTCACCTTTTGTGCAGATCATATGTGTAGCCCCAGCTAGGTCTCTTGAGTCAATGTTAATGAGGAGGGGAAAACCAGCCTATTCACCAACTTCTGAACTGATTAAGTTAGATTGCGATGGCCATCACTTGTGTTGGTGAGCAAGTCCACCAGCAGGACAAGCTAATATTGTTGGAAATTCTGTGATAGCTCATGAAACTTGGGAAGGATACGGTTCAGTTTCCAACATGGCATGTGACCTTTTCTCATTGCTAGGATCATCATCTGAGAATCCATTTCCACTTCAAGAGTTGGAAGTTGTAATTAATGAGTCAACCTCATTAGGCCTTAAGCCAAGGCAATGGCCTTGGCTTCATTGTGCAATCCATGGGGAGAAATCTAGAAGAGGTCACAATTAGATGACCCAAGTTATCCCTTGTATTGCAGCCAGCACCAGCATGACCTGGGTTGCTTTTTGAGGTGTCGCTAAAGTTGACTTCCCAACTTGAGGGGGTAGGAGGGAACTACTTGACAAAGGAAATATCAACTCCATGGTATAAATAAATACATTGTAAGATAAATTCTTGACTTCTTCTTATAGTGGGGAATGAAGAATCAAGACTTAATAATATTTATTTTTTTGAATACTGCTCTTTCATGTACTCCGTTGTAGAAGAAATAAATCTTTAACCTGTTTCCTCTTGTTTTCTGTAGCAAAGAAATAAATACTATGTCATATTCTTCCTTCAGTGTTAAGTTAGATTAACTGTACTCTCATACTGATGATCTTATTCCAGTCATTCCAATATTAGTTTGATCTTACTACAGTTTCGTACAATAAGCTTATTATAAATCCTTACATTACTAAGGTAAACTTGTAAGTCATAGTTTGAAGATCACCTTCATTCCTTTCTAAAACTTGCAAGTCAGAGTCATAAGATGCCAATCACTTAAAAAATGTATTTACTATTTATCAATTCTTGCCAATCCTCCAAACTTAAGAGAGGTTCTCAAGTCTCAGAATAATTGCCTGTAGCACATTACTAGGAAGGTTGTAAGTACCAAGGTCTAATAGCTGGCTTCTTTATTGTGAAATCATAGGAGGCACAATATTATAGGTTTTTCCCTTAGATTCTGCTCTACTTCAGGAGAAATTTCATTGTTTTCTCAAGTTATTGATTAATAAACTGTTTTTGTTCAAAACAGCAGAGGATAAAAGGCTTGAACATTTCCCTTCCTAGAGATTACATGTGATTGGGAGATGATCTTTAATAGAAAACATTCATACCAAGTCCAATGACATGTCATAGTTTAATATGGTTGAATATCTACTTATAAATGTCTGGTAGGAGCTAATTCGATTTCTCTGGTTTTGTTATGCACCATCTCCCTTATGATTGGTATTTCTACTTCATCTAATACATTTTCAGTGAATAATCTATATAATCCTGCTAATATTAAATCGTACTGGCATTAATCTTAATTATATATCATTAACTCATTGAAAGGAAATGCAATCATAAGTTATCTTTTTATTTAATTTTGGTGTTCTAATTATCTTTTTGGATGATGAATTATGCTGATTATCTCAGACCATGTTTTGAGACGTGGGTTCTCTATTTGCCATTGAAACAAAAGAATATTTTTTATTTCTGCAGGCCGTTTACTTCATAAATGATGTGACAGGAGACTGAAATGTTTATATCTCAGTGTGGCTGCAAAGCTGGCCATGCTATAGCTCTAGTCATGCCTAGCAGGTTGTCACAATTCTACAGTCTAGAACACTTGAATTTTTGTGACTATTCCCTCTGCTGATCAGAAGTCTGGCAAAAATGCTTTACAGGTTATAGAAGAGGAATATTATTTGTCAGAGCGTTGCCAATCATGCACTATTATTCATTGTATGCCCATTTTTACCTGGGGGATTTTATGCATGATTTTCGCGAGGTGCTCTCAGCTGATACTGAATCTTGTGTGCAGGGGACATTTCAGATCACATTGGGCTCATAAAAGAAAGCGGCACCCTCTTTCACATCAGCAGTGGTCAACTGCCTTTCTACCTGAAGGTCGTCTTGCTGATGGGGGACTTAAGGTCTTGAAACGAGTATGCAGTGGGGTATGTATCTTGTTTGCATGGGCTCTTTAGGATTCCTCTTGCCAAATAGTTAGTTATTTACGCTTGAACCATGAATGACTTTCTAGGGACATTTCTAAAGGTTTGCATAGGCTATTTAGGATTCCTCTTGCCAAATAGTTTTCTATTCACATTTGAATCATGAATAACTTTCTAGAAGCATTTCTAAAGCTTTTGGCATTAAAATATGTGTATTTTCATAATTTTCCTCCCAATAAACGTTTGGCATAATGAAAGCATTATTGCTTGGCCTCTTCACTTTGACATCCATTGTAAATTTCTTACACTTACTAGCTTGTTGAGATTATAAATTTTGTACTTCTCAGTGTTGAATTGCATTTCATAGTACATGCCAAAATGGACTTTCTACCATATTCTTTTTTAATGATCCTTCATATGCTAGTTCTTCTATACTGGCTGTCAAACTGTTGGAAATATACTAACGTGCTCAATTTTCACTCTTGAACATCTCCTGACCGATCTTATTTCTTCTTCCAACTTTAAGTTTGTAGGATTAAGTTCACTAGTAATCTTAGAGAAAACAGTAAACATATATTTAAACATCTTGCTTCTGTTCTTTGCAGCTTAGTATCAAGTTATCAAGTTCTTTTACACTGGCTGGCCAATTTGTTGGAAATATAGAATATACTAATGTGCTCAATTTTTTGATTATCTTTCAGCCCATCTCATTTCTCCCTCCAACTTATATTTGTGGGATTAAGGTCACCATCTCTCTTTGAGAGAACACCATATACCACCATATGCATATTTAAACATTCTCTAATCGCTGCAGCTTGGTATCAAGTTATCAAATTCATTGAATTTTCAACAATAGTTTATGCGTTGAAGTTTTTCAGGTTTTACTGTTCAGTTCTTTGGTCTGTAATCCTTCCATTTTGTTTATTCTGCTTTTGATTTTCCAATAGAATTTGAATGGAGTTATGATTCTCTATTGCTTGTAAATCACTTTGAAAATGGTATTTATTTTCCTGCAACTTAAACAACATTACATTTTTTAGAGATTTTCATATGTAGGTGTGTCATTAATGTCTTGATCCTTACACAGCACTTGCAGTCTTATTTGCTTTGTTAATTTCAGGGCATTGACTCAAGTATAAGAGCAGAAGTTTGGCCATTCCTTCTTGGAGTGTAAGCATCGCTTTTCCACTGTCTTTGTTGATATGTTTGACATGACACTATTAATTATTTTGTTGATCTTATTATTTCATTCCTTTTGTTGTCTGGCCAAAAATTCTTAAGGCATCTCAAGGCATCAGTTATGCTTGTCATGCTGATAAGTGTTAAATATTAAATACAAAGGAATTGTGTCTACCAATGAATTGTTAAAGTTTATTTCTGTACTTAAGATGACAAGCTTTCATGATGTTAATTTTGTGGTGATGCACTTTGTACAGATATGATTTGAAAAGTACAAAAGAAGAAAGGGATCTTGAAAGAAATCGCAAGAGGTAAGTTTAAGAATTTGGATTGTATCTCACAAAATATGCAAATTATTTGGCAAAAAGTGTTAGGTTATTATCTAGCTGTAATACAGATGATGGATTCAAGGAAGAGTAGCACCAAAATGAATCAATGTTCATATGTTGGAATTTTGGAAATGTTCAAGTAGATGAATTTACTATTTATGCTTGAATCAGCATATAGGATTTCATTCTTTGTGGTATGTATTATTTGTGTATAAGCATTTTTAAAGCTTTTCCTTTTGAGTAATTGAAAGGCTGTTTTTTGAGCATGTAAGAGCTATGTGTGTTCTTATTCAGAGAGGAGTATGAACAGCTGAGAATACAGTGCCAGTATCTGCCAAGTGAAGAAACGAGTGAGATGACCAGTGAGGTAATCAATTGCAGTAAAGAAGCACAGGAATTTGGATCACAAGAAGATGATGCATTTTCTCACTCAGTTAAAGATGTGGGCATGACAAGTGAACCTATTTTTAGAGAAGTGGAGAGTCAAGATGAAGAGGATTCAAAGTTGTTGGAGTCCTCTGGTGGTAACAGTTTGCAAGTAAAGTATGACACTTCATCAGATAATGAGTCTATCACTGAAGATGATCCCAATTCAAACAAATTTTCTGATATTCCTAAGGTTGGAAATGGAAAAACTCAGGCCTTCTCAGATAATGAATCTTCAGTTGAAGATAATTCCAATCTGGACGATTTTTCTGCTACGGTAAAGGATAAGCACCAAGAAGAGAAGACGTCAGCAGACATTGAATACAAGGTTGACAGGGTAGAGAGGCTGAAGAAAACCCATCCTCAGGCATTGGAAGATTTCAGTACGTGGCAGAGGATAATTCGTCTTGATGCTGTGCGTATGAATGCAGAATGGGTACCATACTCTCCTTCCCAGGCAAATGTTACAGAAGAAGAAGCATCCAGGTTAGCTTCCCTTGTAGGATTAAAAAATGATGAGCACCTAGAACCATGTCAGAAGCATCATGCAGCAAGATTAGTTGCAATCCTTGAAACTTATGCTCTATATGACCCGGAGATTGGATATTGTCAAGGAATGAGTGATCTTCTCTCTCCTTTTGTTGCATTGATGGATGAGGATTATGAAGCCTTCTGGTGTTTTGTCCACTTTATGCATGTTGCCCGTGACAATTTTAGATTAGATGAAGTGGGTATTCGCAAGCAACTGAATATGGTAGCAAGAATTATCAAAGCTAAAGACCCACACCTGTATAATCATTTAGAGAAACTTGAAGCTGAAGATTGTTTCTTCGTGTACAGGATGGTGGTGGTGCTTTTTAGAAGAGAGCTGACATTTGAGCAGACACTCTGTTTGTGGGAGGTCATCTGGGCAAATCAAGCAGCTGTTAGGGCAGGAATAAAGAAATCAGCTTGGAGGAAAGGTAAGCGGAGGGGGAGGGCTCCTCCCAGTAATGATTTGTTATTGTATGCAATAGCAGCATCTGTGTTGCAAAAAAGGAATCTCATAATTGAAAAACATACTGGAATGGATGACATTCTTAGAGAGTGCAACAGCATGGCAGGTCATTTGGATGTTTGGAAACTCCTGGATGAGGCCCATGACTTAGTGGCTGCCCTTCATGATAAAATTTAATACAACAATTATTTTGGGTCACTTTTTTGGTTTCTGAAATATAATCTTGGTTGAGTTGTGCTCCTAAACCCTACACACAGATGGTGCTTCCCTTTAATAGTATTAGTTTTTCCTTGGGTCTTGAATTAATATCTTTAAATAACCATTTGACTAGAAAGCTTGAATCATTCTTTGTCAAATTTTTGAAGACATTTAGCTTCTAGTTATATAAAATATCATGTACTATAGCTTCTAGCTTAACCTCTCTATGTGATAAAGTGCAGGACTCTCTGAATTTGAAAAGTTGTTACAGCAAATTTTGTTACATGTGATATTAAATGAATTTGTAATGAATGTTATAAAACATAAAATTATATTGAATTTATTGTGTTCCAATGAGATTCCAAGCCATTAAGTACAATCCAATCAATGATGTTATACTTAGAACCAGTGAGCTCTAATTTAAGTTTATGTTTTATAGCATCAGCCATTGCAAAGCACCATGCATTACACAAAAGAATAACCAATATGAAACAATCCAACCAAATGATCAGGGAGGCATCCTAATTTATTTTAATTCTGTAAGATGTAGAATACCTGGGTCTCTATTCTTAGTTTTGCAGCTTTGTAATTTTAGGAATTTTTTTTCAAGTAGCGATTCTTATAGAATTCCTATAAATGTCAAGTATTATTAGAACTAAAGCTCCAATGACTCTTCTCAATTTATACTCTTAACCTGGACAAATATCAATAAGAAATACGAAATTAGAGCTGGGAAGCACTTGCCAGTGGCATTGGAAGTTTACTGTTAATAATGGATTGCCACAGAGTAAAGGAAAATCTCAAGCTAATATGTTCTCTCTGGAATATTTGCCAGTCAAAATTTAACTTCAATCAAACCTTTAGAGGAAAACTTGGCTAGCATGTTTTGGAAGATTTGTTGGAGATGCTAAGGGTACTAGATTTTTTAATATATTGATTTCCCATCCATTAACATACCCAAGGCTATATCATATCGATTAAGGAGTACCTATGGTGTACTTATCATGGAAGCAGGTTCAAAGGAGGAAGCCTATAAATGTTGCTAAGTTAACGGAATCTATACAGGTTATTGCTTAATCTTCTTGCTTTAATTGTCTCTTATTGCTAACAGCAATTGTCCAACAAGGTGTTTGACTGTCATCACTTAGGTGTTTCATGTGGCGATGAGCATTTTGTATCATTAATTTTTATGATCCTTCTAAATGTGTTTATTTATGGCATTTTCATCTCCATATTGAGGATCATGTTGATTCTATTCGAGGATCTCAAGGGTCTTAGCATATTTAGATTTAGAGTCAATATAAGGGCCATTGTGGATTATAACCCCTAAGGAGATTTTTGCTGGCAATATTACTACCCTATAAACTTATGGGTTTTTTCCATAATTCCACGGAGTTTTGGGGATGGCGATGGGGGGACGGTAGGGGACGCATTTCGGGGGTGTGGGGGCTGGGGGCCTAAGTTTGGGGACGGCGGGGGGGTGGTAGGGGGGTGGCGGGGGAGTGGTGCGTTGAAATACATATAGTACTTGAAAAATTAGTTATAAAAAGATGTATAACTGTAAAAGCCTAAGGAATAAGTAAAGTTTAGAGTTTAAACACATTGCAATAATTTCATTGAACTAGTGAACATTGAAACAATGAAAATAAACTTGTAACTTAATAGACATTGTGATTGGAACGAGAACTAGCTGTTTCATAGTTGTACGTGGTGAACTAGTTCATTTTGTGTTGATTGAGACTTTTTTTCCAGGTCTGAATATAATCATTTCTGAGTATGTTATTTATCATTGTGAAGACTGAAAATAACTTGTGAACTCAAAAAATAATTCTTGTTACTAAATCCGATTGTTGAATGTTCCAATAGTGTTATTTCCAAAGTTCTTTTCCCACTATTTTATGTTCTTTCTATCTGTACTTCATGCAATGTCTAGCAACATGAATGCCACATAAAGAAACACTGCAAACTATCAGACCAAACAACAATACAGAAAACATTATCAGAAAATTGAAACAGCAAGGGCATTATACTCTGAAAACCATATCAGCAGTAGCAAGTTTTAAAAAAAACTAAAAATAAATAAATTGGGGCTAGTCATTACAACCTCATTGTTTGATGCTCGTCTTAAAATTTAACTATGTAAATCTTTATTTTTTAATTTATTTTTTTAAAATCATTATTTTAATAGGGGGATTTGGGAAACTTGGAGTCTTGGGGACGCCCAGAAGACTCCGAGTGGAGACGCCCATAAGACTTCGAGACATGACAAATTCTCTTTCTGAAGGAAACGTTCAGGAGATGACGGAGGACATTTCCTTGACGTCTCTGCGTCTCAGTTACGTCCTTGTCTCCGAGACAACTCATTTCTCGCTGGTGGATGCGTCCCCGTGGAACTACGGTTTTTTCAAAGATGGCTACGACTTACTGGCGTTGGCATTGCCTTTACATGGCCAACTGATTCCATTGAGACTTCTCTAATCTCACGTATAACCTACTCCCATTATAGTTTGCGGACTCGTCGTGGACTCCGCAGACTCAGGAGTCCTTTGGCCAGCCAAGTCGACTCGCCACGGACTCGGGAGTTGAGTCCAAGAGAGTTCTAGGTCGGGACTCGGGAGTCCGACCTCAGGACTCGGCCGAGTCTTGAGGTTGGACTTGGGAGTCCTAACCCAGGACTCTCCTATGTGGTTGGGAGTTAAAATGGGTTAAAAACCCATGTTTTTTTTCATTTTTTCTTTCATTTTAACATTCAACTTTGTGAATTTCAGGTCTGCAAATTGGTTATTTGATGACTATGAATGATTAAATTTCAATTATTGAGTGTTTGATGATCATATGACATGTGTAATCTTTGAATTATGAGTGTTTGATAATCAAATTAGGCTCTTATGTTCTCTAAATACATTAATTTGTGTTTTTTTTTTTTGTAAAACTACGGTTATTTTTTTGCCGAGTCCCAATCGAGTCTTTTTCCCGAGTCCGTCCCGAGTCTGAGTCATATTTTTGGGTTGCCGAGTCTGCGGCGAGTTCGAGTTTGCAAACTATGGTATGTAGTATATATGTGGTACTTACAACATGGACATGAGGACAAGTTAAAGTAATGTGGTACAACTTGAACTTGATGACAAGTCAAAAACTTTTAGCTGGACTGCCAACTTTAACTGTGACATCTTTTTCTTGCAAGTTTTTAGGCCAACACCTTTTAGTGATTTTATTAGAAACTTTGGATGCTTGCGTTTAGTGGTTTTAATTCAACAAGAGTCATAATGCAACTCTTTGAATTTTTTGGGAAAAATATTGTTTGACAAAAAACAGAGGTTCAAAAGCACTGCTTTTATGGGGAGGGAACATTTTCTGACTTTAAAATGTTGCCACATTTCTTGTAAGTGTTTTGTTATCTTGCAGTGTACTTAAAATCATAATGCAGTTAATTATAATTTTTGTAAAAATTATTGGTTTGCAGAAAGCCAATGTTCAAAGGCACTACTCTTTTGTGAAGAACATTTTCTACACTTTTCAGTGTTGTTGCCAACATTTCATTGAAGTGTTATTGTTATCCTTAAATGGATTTAAAATATCCTACCCAACTTGTATTAGATGGGCTGAAAACTTAGGTTGGAAGTGGACGTGTTGCTCTATAGGGCATAATCAAATGGCTTTATATACATACATGAGAAAAAATGATATTAGTTATAGGGAAGGAGATCGATGTTGTAAAAGAATGACTATATAAGGTTTTTTATAGTAGAACCAATGGGTCATGAAGAGATGGGCAAATTTAGATTATGAATCTAATCCTTCCCTATATCCCAATCACTAGGTTGGAAAAAAACATGATTTATTATAAAGAGCAACATTTTAAACCTTGTGATACATGAGTGTTGTCAAGCTTCCATAAAGAGGATTCATACATATCACATTGCAAGGATCTTTACTCTTGAGGGCATGTCTAAATATGTATGGTGTGTTCCTTTTCTTAAAAAAAATGGTTTGAGACGAGCTTGCTCATGGCTATCCTTGCACAAAAGTGCAGAAATTCTTCTTGTTCCAGCATTAGGTTAGCCTAGATTTTCTCTTCACACCCAACCCGTCACACAATGTTTCATAGAGATCTCTCTCCTTCTAGGCACATGGAATCTTACTCTCTTAAAACAAGGGGGGCCCTGTAATGAAACAACTTGTAGAAGAAGAATATAATATGAAATATGCTGAAAATGCTTGATAATAATATGCCACTTTGAGGGGGCGACCTAATCCACTTCGAGGGGGATACCTCCAATAGTCTTCAACAAGAACACGATACTCAACATTATGATGAAATAAGACTCACAACCTCCTATATATACCTATTTATGCCTAGGATATCACCTAGGCCGACTTAGATAACCCTATACAAGCCCTAGAATGACCTAACTAACTAAATAATAATATAATAATGATAATATGACTTAATTAAGAGTAAGGTAGCCACAAGCCGACTACTCATAACCCGATACACACTATAGGGGTAAGGGCATAATAGGCCCACCCACATAGAAGCAATTTGGTAGACCAATATGATTAGAGTACTTTTTCGTTGTCATGATTACCCTTTTAGACATCTTACGAGTCCATCAACCTAGTCCACTACAATTTCTACGTATGTAAATGCATAACACTGCAACGAGAGATATAGAAACAATAGATAACTTCACTATGTGAACCACCCTCCCATTGTGAGTATAGGTCATATTCTAGAATACCCTCCCCTAGTGGGCTATCTTAGAAAACTTCCTCCCACATGGCCCTTCCCTCCTAGATATCAACATAAGACCATGGTCTGGGATGATTCACCAATAGTGGTACTTTTGATAACACCAAGACTATTCTCATGGCTTGTGACAATTGTGGGACTACTTCTTAGGTTTGTGGTACCTGTTATGCCCCAAAATTTAAGATATACATATATATTTGTCTTGAGAACACAAGTTGTTAAGACATCAAGAAGTTGAAAACGATGACATCTCTTAATTTAAGAGTGCAACTCTAAGAGTGTTCGATTAAATGCAAAGGCCTAGATTACCTACACACATTTAGTAAATCCGCACACCTACAATCTAGGGGGCTTAGGTGGATGTTATGTTTTTCAACTAATACCTATCTATCTCCATAGAATAAGCCTATAGGAACATTAGGGCCCCTTTGATATACCGAGCAATCCACTATTAGGTTTATTCCCTTAATCCTATATAATATGCCCCTAAAATATCCTTTATCCCTTAGGATTGGTTTAAAAGGTTAGGGGTTCAATTATTGATTACATAATTAAAGACACCTTAATATAAGGTCAATTATACTTTACACTATATTAATACATATATGTATATATAAAACATGCTTAAATTTAAAGTTTTATCATCTTACAATACTCACTTAATTTTTTTAATTTTTTTTGGTGTATATTTTTGCATCCACACTACTTCCAACCCTATAACAAGGTTTAAAATATATGATAAAAAATATGAGAATGAAATTTAATAAGTATATAATCAAGACATTAATTTGTTACATTGTTCTACATTATGAAATAACAATTATATCTCTAACTATCTTAATCGTATGTAATATTTATTGATCTTGTAATTCCTAATCAAAATTTAATCCTTCTATAGATTAATGCTATAGACTTGAATCGATAAAGAAGCTTCTATTTCCTAAGTTATTAGAACAACATTTAAATTTAGGATAAGACTTGGGATAAGCAAACCTTATCACTTATAATTCTCCCCACATTTTTAAAAATTTAATGGGAATTATCAACCACCCAAAATTTTCACATACGTACACATATTATATATACATATACATATATAATTTTATTCATTTACCATTGATTCAAACTCATGTTCATTTGCATTGAAAATCATTTCTCATGGCCAAACCCAAATCTTTCCCCAATCGCTACATAATATGTTTAAGTGGTATAATGATGTTGGGATTAAGGTGTTTCAACCTTAGAGTCCTAATATTGATTTAATTTGATGTAGTTAATGTATTTATTTGTATTATTTAATTGCCAATGGTGTCATGTCTTTAATTGGGACCCACCAACTGGGTGACATCCCCGTTGGAAGTGACTGAATGACACAATCATCCCAAGTGGACATAGGCGTCCCACTTTGGAATCTTTGACCTATAACAGATTTTATGACACGTCATAAGGCATCTTCGTGCATTGGTGAAAATTGGTGCCCAAGTTGGGTTATGACAGGATGTAAGAGAATCAACTATTTTTAGGCAGTTATGATAGATTCTCTTACAACTGTAAGTGCTGTCAGCTATGGAAATTTCTATAACAGTTGTAAGATGTGTAAGGCATCTGCCATAAGTTATTTTTAGTATATTCTAGGTGCCCAAGCTTGAGGAAGGAATATTTGCATGTTTGACCATTGTGAGGGGTGTAAGGGAATATGTTACATGTGTCCAAATGCATGTCTATTGCATGTGATATTGTGCGATGTGGATTTGGACGCCCCTATCTTTCTAGATGCTTCTTGAAGCTTGTATCACTCTATATATTGAGGGCCTTGCATTGTAGAATGCATAGTTTGTTTGTAGGTAACAAAGTGCTACTAGGTTAACTCCAAAACAGGTGTTTGTTTCGAAGTACTTGTGTAGAAGCTTTGTACTTGGATTGTATTGTAAGTCCTATTTGAAGTAATATAGAAGTACCGTGCTTTTGGAGGGTGGGTTTTTTTTTTACTTGAAAGGGTTTTCCCCACGTATATCTAGTGTATGTTAGTTTATGTGTACTTGTTGTTCTATTCTATTCTTCTCTATGTGTTTTTCTTGTTGTAACTAGACAAGGTGTTAAAAGTTTTTTTTTTGCAACTCTCCCCTACTTAGATTAGTGTAGGAAGTTGTTTCTGCTCACCTAGCTTCCTTTCAATTGGTATCAAAGCCTGGCCAACCTTGGTTCCTTTGTTGGATTAGAAGGGTTTTTTGAGCCGATCTTTGTTTCAGTGTGAGTTTTGCAGAAGTGTGTATTTTGTTACCTTGTTTAGATGGAAGACACATCTGGGATGATTGAGATGGAGAAATTTAATCGTGGTAATTTTGAACTTTGGAAGCTCAAAATGGAAGACATGATCGTAGACCGTGATCTATGGGCTGTTATTTCTGGAATCAAACCATCAGACATGAAACAAGAAGATTGAGATCTCATGGATAGGGAAAGCCAAGGGTCTTATTAGACTCTATTTGGTTGATTCCATCATCCTAAATGCCCATGAAGAGAAAAAAAATTATTCTCTGTGGAAGAAGCTTGGTGATGTCTATTAGATTAAATCCTTGGTAAACAAGCTTTTCCTGAGAAAGAAGTATTCTCTGAAAATGGAAGAAGGAGGGTCTGTAGTAGATCATCTAAATGTATTTAACATGTTGGTTGCACAACTGGGTTCCATTGGAGACAAGAATGACGAACAAGACCTTTGCATGCTCCTTTGTGTTTGTTGCCAGACTCTTGGGATCCCCTGGTAATGGCTATTGGAAGCACTACTTCCACCTTCAAGATGGATGAGGTTGTTGCCTCATTATTGTCTGAAGAGATGTGAAGAAAGTCTTTTGAGATGACTAAGGAGGCCCTTGTTGTTTGTGGAAGAACAAAGGAGAGATCTAGAAAGAAAGATAAGAAATCTAAATCAAAGTCTCTTGGTAAAAAGTCCAAGGAAAAATGTTGGATCTATGGCGAAGTTGGTCACATTCGTAAAGATTGCAAGGAGGAGAAGAAGAAAAACAAGTATTTCTTTGATTTTGAATTCGAGAAATCATCTCAAGATGATGGAGAAGCATTTATTGTAACCTTGACAGCTCATGCATCAAATGATGTGTGGTTGATAGATTCAGGTGCATCCTTTCACATGACTTCTCATAGAGATTGGTTCTCAAAGTATGAGGAGTACAATGTCAGAGAGGTGTACCTGGGTGATGAATCTCATATGAAGATTGTTGGCCATGGAAGAGTCAAAAGTAGACTTCTTGATAGAAGAGTGAAGAGGATTGATGGTGTCTTGCATATCCCAGGTTTGACACGAAACCTTCTTTATGTAAGTAAACTGAATGATTCGGGAGTGCAAGTTGTTTTCTCTGGTGGAGGATGCAAGATGACAAGAGGAGCTATGGTGTTAGCTCAGGGAGTTCGTATTGGAACTCCATTTCAACTTGATGCATGTACTGTATAGTGCAATAGTTCTTTTGATGTACCGAAGAAGAGATCTCTAGATTCTTCATCCTCACCATCAGATGTGTAGAGAAGAAGTATGTTGTAGCCACATCCGATGGTCGTGCATTTTGGGTACCTAAGGGTGCTCATTCCATGGAAATGAAGCTTCCTATAGAGAAGACAATGTTATGGCACCAACAACTTGGTCACATTGGTGAGAAGGGTCTTAGAACCCTGAAAAATAAGAGCCTTGTTGAAGGCCTTGATGATTGTAATCTCAAGTTCGACTTTTGCGAACATTATGTATATGGAAAACAACACCATGTTTCTTTTTACTATAGTTCTCATAAGTCTTCTGAGGTTTTGGACTATGTTCATTCAGATGTTTTTGGTCCTGAAAATGTTCCTTCATTATCAAAATATGTATATATTTTTTTGTTCATAGATGATTATAATAGAAGGGCATTCCTTTATTTTCTCAAAAGTCAAGCTGAAGTCTTTAGTCGATTTAAACAGTTTAAGGCTTTGGTAGAAAATAAGACTAGCAAAAAGATTAAATGTTTGAGGATTGATAATGGTGGTGAATTTTGTTCCACAGATTTTGACAAGTTCTGTAAAGAGCAAGGGATTGAGAAACATAAGACAACTCCGTACACTTCATAGAAAAATGGAGTTGCAGAGAGAATGAACAAAACGTTGATGGAGGGGGCTAGGAGTATGTTGAGCGGTGCTAGCCTTGAACATAAGTTTTGGGCTAAAAAGATAGAAATTGCATGTTATTTGATCAATAGATCCCCTATATCAACGCTTGTTGGTAAGACACCCATGGAGACGTGGTCTGCTAAAAATCCTTCGATGAGACATCTTAGAGTATTTGGTTGCGAAGCTTACACTGATATTCTGATTGAGAAGAGGTCTAAGTTGGAGAACAAGGTTGTTAAGTGTATTTATTGGCTATGGTGTCGGTGTGAAAGGGTACAAGCTTTGGGATCCAAAAGCTCAAAAGGTTCTCTACAACAAAAGTGTGATCTTTAGAGAGATGAAACCTTCTACTATTGAGCTGCAACCAAAGAAAGAGGAGAAACAAAATAAGGAGGTAGTTTAAGCCCCACCCACTCCGAAGAAAGAAGACTTAGCTACTCCTATTAAACTTGATGATAAGGAGAGCTCAAGTAGATTTGAAAGTTCTGAAGAAGGAGAACCTCAACCTCAACCTTTGAGGAGGTCTACACAAGTTAGGAGACAATAAAAAAGGTTTGGTTATTCATTATTGGATTCTAGTTGTATTTTTGCCTTGATTACTAACACTAACGAGCGTAGGATGGTTAGAGAGGCAGTGGGTATGAGTGATTTAGATTATTGGATGAAAGTTGTGGATGAGGAGATGGCTTCATTAAAGAAAAACAAGACTTGGGATCTGGTACCTTTTCCTGGTAGACATAAACTTGTTAGTTGTAAATGGGTTTTCAAGAAAAAGTGTGGTCCCGATGGAAGTGTTGAGAAGTATAAGGCATAGTTTGTCACTAAGGGGTTTTCCCAGGTGGAGGGAATTGATTATGGGGAGATATTCTCTCCTGTGGCAAAGCTGACATCTATTCGGATTTTGTTGTCACTTGCAACAACATATGACTTAGAAGTGGAACAAATGGATGTGAAGACAACATTCCTTCATGGTGACTTGGATGAAGAGATTTACATGTCATAGCCATAACATTTCATTGAAAAAGGTAAAAAAAAAGTGGTTTTCAAACTTAAGAAGTCTCTTTATGGTTTGAAATAGTCTCCTGGAACGTGGCATCAAAAGTTCGATACCTGTGTTATTGGGATTTTAGAGATCTATATCTGACCATTGTGTATACTTTAAAACTAATAATGGTCACATTCTCTTTATTGTCCTATACGTAGATGATATGTTGTTTATTGGGAATGGTAAAAGTATGATTTTAGATTTGAAGTTTCAATGTTAGCACAATTTGAGATGAAAGACCTAGGTGCAACTAGATACATTTTGGGAATGGAAATAATGAGAGATAGAGCTAACAAAAAGCTTTGGTTAAACCAGAGCAAGTATGTGAACTCTTTCAGATTTGAAGTTTCAATTGTTAACACAGTTTGAGATGAAAGACCTAGGTGCATCTCGGTACATTCTAGGAATGAAAATCACGAGAGATAGAGCTAACATAAAGCTTTGGTTAAGCCAAAGCAAGTATGTGAACTCAATGTTGGAGAGTTTCAACATGGTAGATTGTAGACAATTAGTTGTTCATGTGATGCAGGGGATGAAGGTTTATGTGAATGATTTTCTAAAATATCTTACTAAGATGGAGGACATGACCAAAGTACCATATGCCAGTGTAGTTGGCAATCTGATGTATGCGATGGTGTGTATGTGACCAAACATTGCCCAAGCAATGGGAATCCTTAGCCATTTTATGGCTAATCCTAAACGGGTGCATTGGGATGCGGTTAAGAGAGTGTTCAAATATTTACGGGGTCTTTTGAGTATGCCTTGTTTTTTCATGGTCATCCTAATGGACCTCAACATTCTATGAGCATTTGTGTATATGTGGATTCAGATTGGGTAGGTGACATTGACAATAGAAGATCCACCTATGGTTATGTGTTTATGATGTTTGGTGGTGCAATCAATTGGATGAGTAAGCGACAGGCTATAGTCACATTGTCCACGATAGAGGGAAAGTATATGGAAACCACTCATGCTTGTAAGGAAGCCATTTAGATTAAGAGATTGTGTTATGATATTGGTTTATATGCAGGACAAATTACTATTTATTGTGATAGTCAAAGTGAATTTTTTCTAGCGAAGAATCCTACTTTCCATGCTAGAACAAAACACATCAATGTTCAGTATCATTTTGTTCATGATATGGTAGAAGATAGAAAGGTGAACTTGGAGAAGGTTGACACTTTGGTGAATGCTGTAGATGCACCGACAAAACTAGTGAGCACAAAGAAGTTCAAATGGTGTTTCGATTCCATGGGCCTTGAGGCCTTGAGCAGATGATTTTGTATAACTCTTGGTAGGTCTTCGACAAGTGGGTGAATGTTGGGATTAAGGTGTCTGAACCTTAGATTCCTAATATTGATTTAATTTGATGTAATTAATTAATTAATTTATATTATTTAATTGCATATGGTGTCATGTCATTAATTGGGACCCATCGATTGAGTGGCATCCCCGTTGGAAGTGACTGAATGACACATAATCATCCCAAGTGGACATAGGTGTCCCACTTTGGAATCTTTGACCTATGTCAGATTCTATGATGCATCATAAGGCATCTTCATGAATGGGTGAAAGTTGGCACTCAAGTTGGGTTATGTCTAGATGTAAGAGAATCAACTATTTTTAGTTAGTTATGACATATTCTCTTACATCTATAGGGTGAACCCACAAAAGTGGTTTACAATTTGAGTGAGGAAGGAAAACTTCCAAAAATTGATCCCATTCAAAAAAAATCATTTTGGGGGTTTCGAACGAACTTTAAGTTCGAGCAAACCCATTAAATGTGGGAACCCATGGTTTTCCATTGTGGAAAGGGGGTTCACTTGAACCCCTTAGGTTCGAGCGAACCCCCCTTTTCCCACCTTCCCACCCTTTGACACAAAAAAACTCTAGATTTTTGCCCTTCGAAGCTCGGGTTGAGGATGAAAATGGAGGAGATTTCACAGACCCAACTAGAAGATGCTAGCTATTCCTATAAATGAGCTATCCAACAAGTATAATTTTAATATGTTTTGGTTTTATTATGTATTTGTGTTTTTAGTTTTATTAAACATAGGTTTTTCACCAAAAATCAAGCTTTGTGTTATGCACATGTGGAAAAATAGCAGATTATCATTTTTTTTTTGAAAAATATGTTCAGGTTGGGTATTGATGTCCTTGATCCATTTAAAATTAATAATTGAATTTCGATACATACAAATTTTTCTATGTTGTATACAGTTAGCCTATGTTTGTATTGTAATTGGTTTGACTTCAAAACTTGATTAAGGAAAAAATATTCAATAAAACACCATGAAACCAAATGAAAGTGCTAGATATCATAGTTAAAAATCTAAATTTGAAAAAATTAGAATTATATCTTTCATACAAAAAAAATATGTTGTATACAATGAGCATCACTCCTTAAAAATGCTATTTTAAAAAAAAAAACTAGTTTTCAAAGGAGATGGAAAAATAAGTGCAATCTGATTCCAATTTTTTTGAAAAAAATATATTTAGAATCTATAGACAAAACGTCACAAATCACTAGTTTGCATCATCTTCAAATTCCTCATGGTTTAGCCACTATAGGAGCTCGAAAGTAAAGATTTAGTTAAACAAATCAGTTCAATGTCTAGTTTGCCCAAAAATTGTAAACCAGTATTGTGGGATCACCTTGTAAGTGCTTTCAACTATGAAAAATTCGATGACAGTTGTAAGATGTGTAAGGAATCTATCATAAGCTATTTTTAGTATATCCTAGGTGCCCAAGCTTGAGAAAGGAATATTTGCATATTTGACCATTGTAAGGGTGTAAGGGAATATGTTATATGTGTCCAAATGCATGTCTATAGCATGAGATATTGTGCGGTGTGGATTTGGATGCTCCTCTCTTTCTATATTCTTTTTTGAAGCTTACATCACTCTATATATTGAGGGCCTTGCATTCTAGAATGCATAGTTTGTTTGCAGGTAACGAAGTGTTGATGGGTTAACTCTAGAATAGATGTTTGTTTCAAAGCACTTGTGTAGAAGGTTTGTACTTGGACTATATTGTAAGTCTTATTTGAAGTAATATAGAAGTAGTGTGTTTTTGGAGGGTGGGGTTTTTTACCCGAAAGGGTTTTCCCCGCGTATATCTAGTGTATGTTAGTTTATGTGTACTTGTTTTTCTATTCTATTCTTCTCCATGTTTCTCTTGTTGTAATTGGATAAGGTGTTAAAATATTTTTTTGTAACTCTCCCCTAATTAGATTAGTGTAAGAAGTTGTTTCCGCTCACCCGAATTCCTTTCAAATGACACTTTAAATATAAGAAGATTTTTCATAGCACATTGATGACAAAATTAAAACCCTAAATTCCTTTAATTTACGCTGCCCAACTAAAAATCCTCATTTTCTTCTATTTAGGTCACCCCATGTGAAAGCTCTAATTCATAGCCCATTAAACTCTCATGAGGATTTTTAGGGTGAGATAGGTAGAGGGAAATGACAACAATCATGCAAACATTGGAACGATTGAGGAAGCCTTCACAAAGGTAAAATGGGTAGTCATTGTTGAGAAAGGGTCATTTATTTACTAAGACGAGCTTCTCTTTGGGTCTTACAGGTTACAACTGAGTGTCGAAGGATGCCAAATTTTATGTGTACAAATATGGACTATTATTTTATTTTTTTATAAAAAAAATTGTATACCTTCGAGCAAAGCTACAAAAGTGTTTCACCCTTTTGTTTATTTGTTATTTGTTATTTGTTAATTGTTATGTTTATTATTATATTTTTTAATTAAAAAATAAGAACATAGGGTAGAGGTGGTTTCCCCACAAATGTCAACCCTCTATGGTGGGCACAAGTCCAAAGGGGTCAGTGGCACCCTCAATTAGGCAATGTGGAGCAACTAAGCTCAGCCAATCCCTCCCAGGCCATGACCACAACTATCTAAAATTTCTTGTTTTTCAGTTTTTTTTTTTATCACCTTTAAATTATGATATTATTTAAAAATTAATATTTAAATTTTATGACGTGTGAATTTATATGTTACATAATACATATTCTCATATAAACTTAGACATGTATAATTTTTATTTTTTTATATGTAGCACATTCCACTAAGATACAATTTTATGAACAAATATGTTTACACATGTATTGTGACTTCCACATATATTGTAATTCCCTTGCTGATTTTGTTAAAAATATTTGTTTAGATATATATATATATTATATATATATACAAAAGAAAACACCACTATATGAATTGACGGTTAATTTGGTTTTGATTTAAACTGGATGACAAAGATAAATTTGCACCACATATGACTACATATCAATATGATTCTATTAGACATACACACTTATTTTCCTTGAAGGCTCCTAAGTGCATCTAGAACAAGATCTATGAATGCACAATGCCATTGCAAAAATATAAAGCTATTTATTCATTAAGAATCTATATCTGAAAAATCATTTCTCTTGGGGCTCTCTTTTTATTCACATACAACAACTACAAATGATTCTCTTATTTTATTTCATTTATATGAATATACGTATATTTATATTTACATGTCATATATGATAAACGATGTAATGTAGTAAGTACAAGAAAATAGAGTTGTGAATATTTATTTAATCCCACTATTTTGAGAACATATAAAAGCTATGGGAACATACTAATAAAATATATAAACTATTTACCTATGAATTTAAGGACAACATATAGCTTTTTCTTGACTAATGTAACAACATGTTCGTAAAATTTACAACACATGTATGTATATTATCTCACAACTCAATATTACATTTCTTCTAAAAAATGCCCCTAATTGTTACAATCCTACACCTATTTTGCAAGAGGGATTAAATCATCCACTCCTCATAACAATCACACTTGAACTAAGGTTTTCAATAAATTACAAGGAGCCCACAAGGGTCCTTACCACGACTTTCTCCCAGACATATTTGCAATAAAAGGGTAGAGTATCATTATCCTATACAACCCCATTAAGGGTGGTTTCAGTTCATATTTGTTAGAGTAAAGTAATTAATTAACTTTACTCTCCTCTTAAGATTTCGCCTTGCACACATATTAGTCATTTAATAATTAATATTAATTATTAAATGCACTCACCTTTAGGATTAGGTTTTCCTTTTAGGTTTTGATCTCCTTTTATAAGGATTGATCTCTTGTATTTCTTTTATGCTCTATTTCATTTTTCTGGAATACATCTTGCACATTGTGAGAGCCAAACCCTTGTCTTGATCTCTCTCTTTCTCTGTGACAAGTCTTTTGCATGCAGGTATTGATCGGGTCTGTGGATTTGCATTTCTCAAATCCTACATGGTATCAGAGCCAGATCTGCTGCAGCTTGTTCAGTTTTTGAAAGGATTAGAGATCTAGGTTTGGTTGCATCAGATCTGTGTTTGTTTTCTAGTTTTTATTTGGAATAGGGGGTTTATTTTTTTGGTGCACTTTGAGCTCAAACGGACCTCACCGTTGAGCTCGCAGCATCCAAAAACCCCTATTTTGATATAAAATTCATCAAATTTGGCTTCACGGCGTTAGATCTACGAGGGTTTGATGTTTTTTGAGGGTTCCTGATCCAGAGCGTACCTGAAATTTTGGAGCAATTTCAGCCCAAACGGACCTCACCATCGCATTCAGAGCGCCCAAAAACCCCTAAATCGACTGTCAAATCGTCGAAATCGGACACAGTGACTCCGGGAGGAAAAATTTTTCATTTCTGGGTCGTACGGCCTGGTACGGCACGCAATCCGAAAAAAATAATTTAAAAATCAGAGAGTTATGGGCGCCGCCGTCAGTTAACCGCTAGCGGTTAACACTAGCGGTTAATGCTAGCGGTTAGCCTAACCACCAGGCTTAACCCTCAAACCTTTTTGGAGCAGTTTTGGTATTTTGGCCATAACTTTTGCATACGAACTCGGTTTTTCGAAAACAAAATATTGTCGGAAAGCTGGTTCCGAGCCCGTTCTGATGGTGTAGGAATTTCTTCAAAAATATTCAGTTTGCATGCAGTTTTTTGCAGTCAAAGTCAAATGATCTTTTTGCACTCGAGGGGCATAACTTGCTCAATTTTGCTCCATTTTTCGAAAGCGAATAGGCGTCGGAAAGGTGGTTCTGTGCTCTTTCCAGATCTTAGTTTATTTCACCAGAAAATTCTTCAGGTACACAGAGATTTGTCTCATACATATACTGCTTTCTATTGTTTTTTGGCTTTCAGTTTGTACTGGGGATTGGTTTTTTGCATTGTGGGGGGGTGTTTTTTCTTGCTTTCTGTCATTTACATCAGAAAACCAGAATCTATAAACACCAAAACAAAACAAAAACCCCTTCTGCATCTTCTGTCTAGTTCTGAAAGACCACTAAATAATAATAAAAAAATTCAGAGCAGTTGAGGCACAGTTCACAGCATGGCCGAAAATACTTCTAGTGTTGAACTTCTCACACCTCATAACTATCATACCTGGAAGACATTTATGACACGTCTTCTCAGATCAAAGGGGTTGTGGTCCTATTTAGATACGGTTCAGCCAATTTTGACAAGGCCATTTGAGATTATGCAGCATAGAAATAAGATGGATGAGGCTATGGGTTTGATTTCCTTACATGTTTCAGACAGCTTGTTGTTTCATCTTGATGCATGTAACAGTCCTCTTGAAATGTGGACCAAGTTCAATGATTTATTTGGTACCATCAATCAGTTCCGTGCACTACAGATTGAGGCAGAGTTGACTTCACTTGTACCTGATTCTTTTCCCTCCATTGAGGACTTTCTGATGAAATTCAAACAACAGAGATCTCTTCTACAGGGTTGTGGTAAGGTTAAGACTGATACAGAGTGTATTTACCTGATTTTGTCAAAGTTTCGTGGGAACTTTCAAATATTCTCATCTACCTTCCATTCCATTATGGATGCCTTGGGTGCACGTTTTACCATGCCTTCTTTTGAGGTGTTTTGTGATCGTTTGACACGAGAGCAGGCTAAGATATCATAGTTGGATGCTCTCACAGGATCACCACACCAAGCGTTGGTAGCACAGTCATCTCAGGGGAAGCAGAAGCAGAAATAGAAACAGAAACCACAGACCACAGAGCATTGGAAGGATTCTAGTTCACAGAAGACTTATGATTCACCTTCTCCTAAGGGGGAATCATCGAAGAAAGATAGACCTAAGTGTGCTTATTGCACTAAGCTAGGACATGATGAGTCCAAGTGTTATGAGAAGAAGATAGATGGATATGCAAAACAGGTTTCAGATTTGACAGCTCTTCTTGAGAAGAACCATATTCATCACTCTTCTTCATCTACTTCAGGCGGGTCTTCTTCTTCACCATCATTCCAGATAGATGGACAGGCCCCACATAAGGGTCATGCATTATGTGCAACCACCATTTCACATTCATCTAGATGGCTACTGGATTTAGGTGCTTCACACCATATGGCATCTTCTTAGGACATGTTCTCATCTTTCGAGGCTGCGTCCTCACCACACATATTGATGGGTAATAACACTTATATGAGTGTATGTGGGAAAGGTTCTATCGATATTGATGACGGTACATTCAATGATGTACTATGTGTTCCATCTTTGTCCACTAACCTTCTCTCCATCTATCAGATTGCTCACAGTGGGATAGGGAAGACAGTTGAGTTCACACCTGATTCAGTGCACATCAGAGACATTCAGACTGGCAACATTGTTGCAATAGGGACAGTTGATCATTCTTCCCGATTGTATGCATTTACACAATTTGGTCCATCATCTCCCTCTCTTTCTAAAAGAGAGCATGCAGTATCTGAGGAGAAGTTCGGTCACTTGAACTTATGTGTTCTTCCATCTCTTCATGAGACTAGTGTTGAGACTTCTACACCTCTTCCTCCTGTTGAGATCACATTTGTTCAGCAGGATACCTCTTTAGTTGTGACTGACATTGTTGCTCCACTCATCGAGCCATCAAGTGCAGTTGTTGAGGCCATATATGAGGATATTCCTTTCCTCACAGATGATAGATTCAGCACACCTGTTATCCCTTCTTCATTGGAGATTCCATTTCAGGATCATCTTGAGTTGTTTGATTCACCATTTTGTTATTCATACACTCATGTTGTTGTTTCGTTCTTCAGTGCACATCATCTAGGACTTCCATTTTCACCTCACATCCAGGGATTTCCTCTTCTTCGACCGTTGGATCTGTTTCTTCCTCCGAGGCGACACATTGGTTTGATCATTGGCACAGGGGTTCTCTCATTCTGGGGGGGCTTTGGAGTCTCCACTCTCTCTCATGGGGGGGTATCTGATTGTATATCTGCATATGTTCTTGAGAGAGTCTCTTGAGACATTCCATTTGTACTTTCTTTTTGCATCTCTTTTTGGAGAGGAGTTTTTTCCCACTGGGTTTTCTCCTTTTCTCCGTTTCATAGAGATTTCCTTGTACTTGGGTACCTGATCAGGCCTAGTTGTCGGGACCCAATTTTACTTTCATGCATTGTAGTTACTTTTGCTTTCTTGCACTAGTTTGTAGCTGCACTCTTGCTCATCTTAAGGGGGGGTGTTAGAGTAAAGTAATTAATTAACTTTACTCTCCTCTTAAGATTTCGCCTTGCACACATATTAGTCATTTAATAATTAATATTAATTATTAAATGCACTCACCTTTAGGATTAGGTTTTCCTTTTAGGTTTTGATCTCCTTTTATAAGGATTGATCTCTTATATTTCTTTTATGCTCTATTTCATTTTTCTGGAATACATCTTGCACATTGTGAGAGCCAAACCCTTGTCTTGATCTCTCTCTTTCTTTGTGATAAGTCTTTTGCATGCAGGTATTGATCGGGTTCTGTGGATTTGCATTTCTCAAATCCTACAATATTGACCAAAATTTTCCCCTTCAAGATCAAGTGAATAATACAATACATATACGCATAGTTGTGAAGCAAGAAACCTATCTCAAGGATGTGGAGCTCTCCAAATGTATCTTCAAGACCTGCAAAAATTATCTTGAAAATGAGGTCAATGGTGGTGCTTACCTCCCAACCTTAGGCTCACAAGCCACCCCCAAGCTAGGAGGTCTTCAAAGAGCTCGATGTCAACATACACATGAGAATGATTCCATACTTACCCAAAACCCACAACATACTCAACCAAGGAGAAAATTACAACACTTGGACCCATAACAAGATCCACAAGGGAGGTGGAGAGAGGTATTCACTTCTCTTCCTATCCCCAATACTTCACATCACATCATTAAAATATTATCCATAAAACCAAACCCTTAACATAAATGAAGGATTTACAACACAAAACCATATTAAATTTTTATAAATAAAACAAGTCCTTAACTACATCTATATTTTGGTATTATAACTTTACATTCATAAATAACACCAATAAATACACTCATAGCCAAGATTCTCCAATGCACTCATAAAATTAAGAAGCCAACAAAAATAAAAATTTTAGGAGATTGAGAGCCGGCAAGGGATTGATGAAGAGTTGGTGATGCCCTCTCCACAAGCCTCCAATCCAACCTCCTTCCCAAGTTTCTTCTCTCACACCCCTCAACTTAACAAAAATGAAAATGAAAAGAGACCTCCCATCCTTATCCTCAATGTGGAGATATATAAGAATTTGAATTCTTTGAACGAGGAGTGACACTTGTTACCCTCCCATTCCTCTCCAAGGCACATCCTCCCACAAGTTCTCACACATGTGTGAGAATTTGGGATGAATAGAGTGTACTTGTACACTTTTCCCATGAAATCCTTACAAATGTGGCTCACACATGTGAGAGACCTTTTGGGATTTTCTAAGCTCATAAATGAGCTTGGGAGAATGAGAGAAGGATGTGACAAGTCAACTACCCCAACTACCAAACCCCAAATTCGTCACTCCTCTTAATGGGCCATTAAGAGGGGTTACATCTTGGCTTAAGTTCAAGATAATGGTTCAAAAGGGTACCTAACCCATAGGTACCCACTCTAGGGCTCTGAAAAAACATAAAAAACATAATTTAAGACAATATATAACCCTTTAAAAACCCCAAAAAGGACCGATCCGAAAATTGTCAACTAAGATGCCATCACAACACAAAATTAATTCCTAGTGACTTTAAAACACAATATAATTTCAAAAAAACATTTTCAAACCAATTACAATAATCACATCACATTAAGACTATAGTCTCTCCAAATGGACTATAGTTTGACATTATGGGTATAGTCACATTAGTGTTCCTTGAGAGAACTCCAATTCCATTTCACACGTTAAGATATTTGTGAAATCTCATAGCTAAAGCAACAATTAAAACATACATGTTCACACATGTGTTCAAAAATAAATTACTAGTATTAATTTCAATAAGACATTTCAATGACATGAAATAATGTCAATTCCAATTAACATAATCCTCAAGATTCGTAATCATCAAGATCACACAAGAATATCCTTTCAATTCGCACAAGGTAATCATGAAATTTCATCACAAAGTTTTGTTTAAAAATCAAATCACTTAAATTTATCAACGCTTTGAAATTCACCTAAGCATCATGACTCCAAATTTACCTTTATACATATAAAGACTTTAAAGTGTAATTAAACTATCCTATGCATACAAATTTAATCATCAATCATAATCTAATATTGAGTCAATAATCTAAATCACCATAAGGTATTCAAATTTAAAGGTGTTAGTGAAAATATAATCAAAACAATGTCAATGATAAGTCCACCGAAGAGTGGCCTCACAAATCACATATGTATTTCACACATGGCTTAAAAAATATTTGACTACCTGATATAATGCATGCCTATAAATAAGAAGGTGCGTCTCCAAGTCCATACATAAGGAGAGAATTTACAATATACTAGTGAACCTTATAGGTCTTTTCGACAATTCAAAGACTAACTCTCTAACTCGAGCATGTGTTGCACATACTATAGTAATGGTGCAAAGCAATTAGAACAAAGATAAAGACACCTTGAAACACTCATACTTCATCCAAATATCTTTCTATTCTACCATAGTTTTATGAGATTTGTAGATCATTCTAAGTATCCATCTATAGTCTTCAGACAATATAGTCAATGCGAAAACCAAGGTAGCACCCACAAGGCTCATGCTATGCAAGTAATTTTTGAGCTCATCAAGAACATGCCAACATTTGGTTCATATTTTTAATTGTTAGGAGATGAGATTCAAACATAGGAATAAATTATAATCCCAAGTATGATGGTTTAACTTCCTAGTGGCTCTTGGGGTTTAGCGCATGAATCTTGTAATTAGAATAAACATTCCTAATATAGCTTGTAAGAAACGAATCATCAATTAGTTGATAAGAGATATAAGATAAATAACCATATACCTTTCCCTAGGGTATATCATATGTAAAATGAATAGCCGGACAAGATTACATTAACTATTTTAGTAGAACTATATTTCTCTAATTCTATCTATATTATGTTTGTTTAAATAGGCTTTCACATATGCCATAACTAATCTAGATTTTCCTTTGGGAGCTGTCTATTGGCATTCAAATTAGGCCCTATATTAGTGGTATTAGAGAAATTTCTCTACATCTTGCATGTTATTTTGAATGTGATTGAAGTACATAAGCCTTGGTGTTTAACCTTGAGATTGATCAAATACTTGAAAACTTGTTTCAAGATGGCCAAAACATTGTAAGAGGAGATACACATGATGATCAAGAGTGAGTGAAGAGACATTCATAGTCAAATGGAAATTCATGTTCAACTATTTTGTAGAGTTTATTGAATGGGTGGTTCCATTGGTCTCATCATCAAGTAGAGATTTTGGTAGTTGAGTCCGCCATAGGTTTTGGGGAAGCCTAGATTTTGTAATGCTCAAGGGTGAGATCAATGCTAATTTTTTGAGATAAGGGGGATTCGCAACTCATGAGTCTCTTTGTTCTCAAGAGAATCCTAGGGAGTGAACTGCCCTTAACCACCTCAATATTAGCTGAATGGAGAAATTGCAAAGAAATCACACATAAAGCCACTACCTCAAAAGATTACTTCAGAATTCGAGAAAGCAAGGTTCCTAGATCTCTGCCTCAAAAGGAAGAGCTCTTGACCAATAGATTACATCACGAAATTAGGATTCCAACATGGTGTGATGGAGTCTAAAGGATGTGTTGGCATCCCCAACAACAAAGAACTCAAGACTTGGGCAACATGACTAAATACCTCACTATCTAACATGGGTTTGAGGTCTGTTTAACATAGTAAATAAATAGAAATAAAAAAATGAAACAAAGTACAAGGAGAGCTAAAAGAAGACTTACAAATGACCAAACGTTTTAAACCTTCCTCTGACCTCCACTTTGGCAACCTGCACAAAAAATGAACGGGGAAAAATGTTGGGGCTGTTTTGGTGTTCCCACCTCTATGGATAGCTAGATAGATAGAGAGAGTAATTGAAATACACAAAAAGGAGTGGTGAAAACAATCCCCACTTGAGGAGAAGCCACACCACCAAATAGAAAATGAACCAAATGATCTAATCTATTCACAAATACATAGGAGCAAGATAGTGTTACCAACAGTTCTCGACCCCCTCTTGAATGCATAGATGCATCGTTGAATGTTTGCTCGAGAGATTTTTTTGTTGGGAGGACCTCAGTCCGATAGAGCTTCGCTTGTAGCAGTGTTATTGCAAAGAGTAGAAGAGGTTGAGAATCGATTGAATGAGAGAGAACCCCCCAAAATGAGAGCAAAAGGGATTTTTATTGCATGCAAGGGCAGAAGGAGCAGTTACACTCAGGAATTTGATTACGATGTGTGTCTCAAGTCAAGATTATGATATTCCACGTTTCAAACTTAGAAAATTGCCAAGATGCTAGTGTGTTGCGTGAATGTTTGCATGTCGTGCAATCATCCAAACCGTTAGTTTTCAAGAAATGAGGCAATAAACTATTGTCGCTTCATCATTGGACCTCATGGAATTGGAATCATGAAATTCTAACCCATGAGGCTCTTATCACAAATGCGTTTAGGCATGTAATAAATTATAGGAAAAGTGCTAAAATGTGAAATTGCCCCTAAGTACAATTTTGCGACATTACATTTTTCCCTCACTTTAGTGGGTTCGATTTTAGAAAAAATCAGCCACACTAAAGTAGAAAAGAAAAATCCAACACAAAACTCAAAATTTTATCGATTTACGAGCTAAAAAGGATACTATAGAGGCCATAGAGGTCGAGTTGGAAAGTACTAAAGATGCCCCAATGATTGAAATCAACACAAAATATAATGTTTGTTGCGAAAAAGTGCACAAAATTTTGTTTTGTAAAACTCTAAATTTTAAGTTAGCTCGAAAACTAGAAGAAGCTACCAAGGTGAGAAGAATGATCAAGAAAAAATTCAATGATTCAGAAGAAAAAATTGATAAATAAGTGATTGTATGCCCCTTCCTGGTTTTTCCCCTAGTCTAGTGGGGAAAAAGTAGGAGAAACAGAGGGGCCACAAGAATTGGGAAAAATGGGCCCTGGGGGGCCTATATATACTTAGGTGGGCCCCTAGAAGGGTTATTTTCACTTTTCACTGTTGGAGTGTTGTTGAATTTTGTGAGAGAAAAGTAAAAAAAATGCCACACAAACAAGATTATTTGAAGCCCAAGATGGACCAGCTATGGGAGGATGTGTGCAAGGGCCTTAAGAAGGATCAAGTGAGTCCTTAAACCTCCTTTTCTTGCATTTAAAAAATATTTTTAGTGGATTATTGAAAAATTTAGATTACAATCGTCCTTATGGCGCACCCACGTCCTCCTCACATGCTGGTGTCTTGCCATCACACTAGAGACCTCAACACATGCTAGTGTCTAGTCAAGCATGTTGGTTTCTCACCAACTTTAATGGCGGTCTTGGATGTTTGCACAGTGCATAGATGTCTGCGCAACACACATGCATCCTAGAGACTCCACTTAGTAGAATTTTGTTGATTTTTTTGCACATTTGAGGTTTTGAATTATATTTTTTTCATTTTTGTAGGATTATCCAAAGATGAGGGAGCATTCTAACGGATAGGTGCTTCACCTTGTTTGAGACCAAAATCAACACCTGTCTGATGTGAAGGAGATGCTTCTATGATAGGTGGGCCTCTAAAAGGTTTATCGAATGCTATAGATGCTTTACCATGATTGTATATTGATGGCGTTGATGGAGCGGTGGGATTCAACCACCTTGACCTTTCACCTCTTGATGGGCAAGATGACCATCATGCTCAAGGATTTCTATCGTATTCTTGGATTTCCCATCCACGGGCAACGAATCGTGATTGATGACATGCGCTTAACTCAGGAGCGGCACGATGGGGTCACATACTGCTTAAGACACACTGATGGTGGTGATGGGAAAAATCATATTTACATGTGTTGGTTTGAGCAGGGGCGTGGTGTTGTGCCCCTATTACGTCGAGTTTTGGTGATCACCATGGAAACTCAGGTCACGATAGATGGATGAGGCTATCACCTGCACGGGGCCTCATGCACACTATTCGTGAGATGGAGGATCTTAGGAATTTTTTTTTTTGGGGGAGGAGCATGTTGGCACATCTATAATTAGAGTTGGGAAAGTATGTGCATTATGAGTTTTGGAGTTTGACAACTTGCACCTTGCTCTAGGTGTGGTCCTTTTCCCACATTACATGCACATGAATCAAGGGGTATCCTCGTGTCTGAGACTATTCAGTACCCATGGCACACTAGTACGAGTGGATTTGATAGAGGAGGCACAATGACCTATAGCTTTGGCAGCTGCAATTTGACACCCTACAATCTAACTAGGTCAGATGGTGGCCCCACCACTTTTCAGGTGGGTAGATGATGGAAGGTTCTTGAGGAACCTACAACGCAACCATTTTCTCCTAGGTCACACAAATTTTGTTATTATGCCCTACTACTAGACCCGAGTCACGTGGCAACATGATCACATTCAAACTATCCCTCCTACGAACCCATCTTATGCACAAGTTGTGAGGAGTGCCACTCAACCGAGAGATCATTAGTGGCCCACCATCACCAATGTCACCATTTCTAAGCATGATGTTGATGATTAGGATTAGCTAGAGATGCAACTAGTCATCAATGTCGGTGTAGCAAGAGGCTTCCTGGCTTGGTGGAAGGCACATGTTTTTTCTCCCATTTTTTGATGGTGCCCCTAGGGGAGATCCCGACCTACAAGGAGAGGCACCACCAGGGTTGTAACAGTGGTGAGGTGATCGAGGTAGAGAGAAGTAACAATAGGAGGTCAAGGAGGAGGTGGCGGTAGAGGCAAGACCAAGGTGGTGATAAGAGGATGTCTTCTCCCCCCACCTACAGTCCTAGTTTCTTCTACGCCACTAGATCTTGTTGTCGATCCTATGAAAACTCTAGTGGCATCGGGAGCAACGCTAGATGTAGGAGGTGCTTGTCCCAACATCACACCACCTAATGATTTGAACTGGCAGCTAGGGGACCTAGGTATAGCAATTACATTATGTCATTTCATTTCAGTACTTCCAATTTTTATCTCATGTATATATGTTTTGATTTCGTATTATATCTGTACATCTCATGATACCGATATATTTCTTCTCTCTATGGTTGTAGTGGACACACAAGGATGGAATTGGCTCTTTCCCAATGTATATCAGAGGTGGCCTTTGTTGTGCCAGTCCAAGGCCCCATCCTCGATGCCTACCAACCACTATTAGTAGAGTGACATGCCCCACTTTTTGAGCTGGTGGTGCACTTGAGGATGACGTATGAGGAGGCACATGCAAAAGTTGTGCACAAGATAGTTGATATCACTACTACCCATGGACAAAGGGACCAGGTGTCAACAGAGTTGTAGGTTGCCTTGGCTGAGTGAGATCTAGCTATGATGAGAGTAGATGGTGTCAAGTAGGCATGTGACGCTCTTCAGAGCCAACTCGATGACCTCGTCGGGCAGCTTGTAGGGGACTACCGTCTCTTAGACGTTCTTAGAGCAGTAGAGATCTAGATAGCCTCCCTCTAGGGAGAGATTAGAGGATTTTGTGTGGCGATGTTTGTTTCTCAGTCGTAGAGGGCGTGCTTTGTATCCAACGTTCAGCCTTGGCCATAGCCATAGCCAAAGCCACCAAATCCAGAGGGATCATGCAACCATATGCTTGGGGCTTAGCCAACCATTTTGTATATCATTTATGTAGCAATTTTATATATTTTGTAGATTATTTTTTATGTATAGACACTGATACATATATACAACAACCACTCATTTTCTGATGACAATGACACACTACATGTACATGAAATTGATATATATATATATATATGAGATGTCATTTTTGAAATTATGTTCTTTATTTGATCTGTATGTTCCTTTCTTTCATGTATGTTGATGTGATGGATATTATATGTATGGATGTATGTTTATATTAGATGATATCATGATTTAATAAACACACATGGATGTATGTTAACTAAATACAATGATGATCTAATTTCCTAACTGTTGATGGTGAAAATGACACAAACAACATTAAAACAAAATATTTCTACTCTATTTCTCCTGAAAAAGAAAGACAACATGTAGTAGCCTAACTCCCAAGGTCCTGGTAGTTGGTTCTCAATTGTCTGGTGTCACTCAATCGGTTCATGCAACTTGAATATTCAAGGGGCCTGTGCTGATAATGAAAGATTCAAGCTATGACTCATTTTACCGAACTATTTTGGTAAATCCAATGGGGTTTCAAACAAAAGAAAAAGATAAATCAAAGGGGTAAACCAGTAGTTATGAATCAAATTTATCTAGCATCTGGACATATATCTTCAAATAATGAATGTTCTTCCAATCAGATCAAGAAAACCATAAGATGACACAATCTATAGCATAATATATACCACTGCATACATTTTAGGTGCTTAATTAACTTCACAATTACACATCACAAATATTTCAAGGACTTTTCAAAGCGACACACATTCATTCATCATCAAGATTATAGATCAACAGAATTTAATAACTCCAATTCAATAATAATCTAACAAGATAATCCTTAAATCTAGTTTCTTCTAATGACTTCTATCACATAAGAAACTATCATGCTTCAGCACAATCACTGGCATTCAGATAGATTATAACATATCAACTTTATCAAATAAAACAACTCAATGCTAACTCCATAATGTGTAAACCTGTAATTCTATTAACTGTAAAAAAAATCAAGTACAAAGTATCTCTATAAATCACTACAAAATTCTATCTCCTAATCTTAGGAAAGCCAATCCTATTCTCAATTAGCCGACCTTTACAATATGATACCCACAGGGTATTTATAGATGTATACAACTCGAACTCCACTTCTTATTTTAGGTTATCCACCTTTTTAGGGACTAAACTTCCCTTGGAAACTCAAATCAATTTGGATCTTGAGTTCTTACATTAGACTTTCAGTTTAATTAGAGAATAGAAAACAAAAGAGAAAAAGAAGTTATGCGCTCCAAAAACTGTCAGTGCTGCATGCAACATGCAAAGAAGAGGAAAATCCTGCATGCAAGGATTCATGCATGCGAAGCTGGATCTACAATGAACTCATTGTAGCTGGTGAAGACTTGTTGCAATGTATCTATTTTCGGCCCATCAATCCAGCTATCTTCAAATCTGATTTGATCCAATTCTGTTGCAACAAACTCCCTCATACCTTTTATTTTTATCAACTCTCTTCTAGCAGTTTTATTTCTTCCTTGACCTCCACTAGTCAATCTATTATCAAATCTTCTCCATCATCTTCTTTTTGCGTGAGTCCTTTGAACCTTTCATCCCACTTCTCTTTTATTTCACTCAAAGGCATGCCTTCTTTTGTAAATGCATTTACATCTACAATAATAGCAATGACTGCTTCCATCTCCTCTAATTGCTCAATCAAATTGTTAACAACCTCTTGAATCTCATCCTTATGTTTACACAAGAAGTCAGTTCTAAAATGGAGTATACGCGAAGTTTTCTCCATAAAATCCTTATTGTCCTCCTCAAGTATTGATTGTTCTAGAAGAGTAGTTAAAGGCAATGCACTCACTTTTTCTAACTTCTGATTGTATTCTTTATACTCTTCTTCTTGTTTCTCCGATGCCTCAATGTATTGATGCATTTGTTTTATCAACTCTTCCATGCCTTTGTAGGTCTCAAAACCCTCAACCAAAACTTCACCTACCTCTTGATTCAACTTGTCCATCCACCTGTCCACCATCTCCACTTTGCCTCTTACCTGCACCAAATCATCTACCTCCTTTTTACTTAATAAAATAGGAGTCTCAATGGCAGTTACTTGTTGTGATCTCGGAGAGGAAACACTTTTGAAGAATGAATGTAATTGATCTAATTGAGCGTTAAGCTCATCCTTCTTTTGTTTATTCTTGATCATTCTTGACTTTGTTTTTGAAGCCACCACATCAATCAAGTTCATCTGCTGATTCCTAGTGGACCTTCCCAAGTTGACAGTACTCAACTGATAATCTATTAGCTGCATGTCCCCTACCTCCTTTTTTATCATTGGCATGGCACACTCAACAATAATTTCTCCTTTGTCTGTGAGTCAGGTAGAATGTAAAATATTAGCTTTCTTTTAAGGCCTCTCCTGCTCAATTCCCTTCATCATATCCTCCCAATTGAGAGGTTGTGAAGGTGTTACTACCCTCTTCTACAGGTCCAATTTTAGCCAAGTGGGAGCACTTGGAGCAGCAGTCATCATAGAGGAAGAGGGAGCAATAACTGTAAAAGGTGGTTGTATATTTACCTGGGGTTGGGAGTCAACCCTTGATTTCTCTTGTTGTTCTTGTAGTATATGCATCTGCACAAGCTTTTCAGCCTCTTCTCTATCTTTCTATTCTCACCTTTTCTTATCTTCCTCTTCTTTCCTCAGACTCTCTTCCTCCAACCGATCTCTGTCCACTTTTTCTTTTTCCAACCTTTCCTTCTCTAGAGCTTCTTTTTCTAATCTCTCTTTTTCTAAAGCCTCTAGTCTTTCCCTTTCTAATCTTTCTGCTTCCAAAGCCTTAAACTTTTCTGCCTTTGCTTCTTCCTCTTGCCACTTCTTAACCAGCTCTTCAACATCCTTTTCCTTTCTTAAACTTTCTATTTCTTCTTCTTTTTGTCGAGCTTCCTCTGCAAGTTTTAGCTTGGCAACCAAGATTTCTCTTTCCCTCTAGTTCCTCGCCTTCTCCTCCTCAAGGTCATGAATCTTCTGTATTAGCTCCAACTTGTCATTCTCTTGTTTAACTTTGAGCTCATGTTCTTGTTGCCTTCTTTGTTTCTCTACTTCCTCAGCTGCTACCTTAATTTCAACCTGTTTAGCCTTTAATTGTTGCTGGTGTAGTATAGCATCAGCTTGTACCTTAGCATCAATTTCCTTTTGTTTCTCCACTATAGCCCTTGCATTAGAATCTCTTTTCGCATCTTCAAACAACTTCCATTGATCTTCGTGTGTCAAAATCTGCTCAACATCCTCTTCTAGAGGCATGTTCTCTTGCATATCCTTTTTTGATAGAGTCTCATCTGAATTTGTCCATACCTCCAGAACTTCTTTCTCCATTTCTTTTCCCTTAGCAGTTTTAGCCATGCTATGAAGAGCTCCTTCTTTAATTTCTTTACTCTTCTTCCTTGTAATTGGGACTTGGGCGGATGATTCACCTAATGTAGGTGTTGAAACAATAGATCCTACTGGAACCTCTCCTTCTTGTGTTTCCCCTTTATCATTTACCACCTCAAGTTCTATCTCTTCAATGTCCGAAGGAAGGAGTTCCAATGGCTCTTTGGGAGGTGTCTTCCTTTTAATCCTTTTGTATCCTTTACCCTTCTTAAGGGTTGATTCTTGAGGAGCTTGAGTCTTTAACATTAACCACTGCACACTCCTATCCAATACTGTCCTTCCGATCCTCTTAATATCAATGGTTTCTTCAACACTCCAATCAATTGCATCCAAACCCTTGGTGCCAATATTCAAAGCTTCATAGGATGGATCTAAAACAATTCCATTATCCACCAATGTGTTAGGAATGCTTTCTTTAACACCTAGCTCTGACATGAGTGAAACAGACAATCTTTCATAATTCTTCTTCCTTAGATCATACTCATGTTGTCGATCACTCCAGAAGTCTTCTAGCAAATTGAAATGTTTGGTAAACACCGAAGGCAACAAGACAAACATCTTACCCTTTGGATCAAAATACTTACGAGCTGTGTATAATCCTAACTTCAATTGTATCAGCTCATTACAACGTCCTTTTCTCCTACCAAGTGTTAACAACTATATTCACCCAACTTCATGGGGAACTTATGACATCCAATTTTATGTTTGATCCCAAACCGAGCATTAAATCCAAGAGCTTGATACACAAACTCCATTAGCACTATCCTGTTATTGCAGCACCTTGAAAGAAAATGTGGGTGACCTTCGAAACCAAATAACCTGAAATATGTGAATTTGGGGTATTGAATGTAGCAACATCCCCATTCAACAATGAACGCCATGGCTTCTTGAATCAATCGGTACCCTACATCCTCATTCAACTGATTGATGACCACATATCAAAATGCATCATTGACTCTCCTGAAATGAGTCTCAGCAACCTGAAGAGACAATTAGTCATAGTGCTCCCATACCTTCTTCTGTCCATCCAAGGCTCCCATTATACCCACTTTTCTCAAACCTGGGAAAATACCCAACCTTGCTGCTGCATACACCACATAAGAAGTCATAAAGAAACAGTTGGTCTGCATGACACTAGTCAATTGATCATGAACAACATTTGACACAATCATCGGCCAATCAAACTGTTGTTCACTGTTCAAGATGTTCTGAATAAAAGTAAACATCCACTCCTTGAAGTGAAAGGCATCCCTCTTTCCAAATACCCTAGACAACATCAAGATCAAGTCTGAAAATTCTTTGCGAAATTCTGCTCTCTTTGGTTGATCATGAAGCTTGAGCAGAGACTTCTTCTCTGTTATCAACCATTTCTTATTCAAATGAGTTTTATTAGATGTTGTATACTCGCTATACTTCTCTAAGGCCTCTGCCTCAGTTAGTTGCACCAAGTTCTTGGGATCCGGAACACTAATTATATTTTGAAACATCTGAGGAGTAAGATCAATGATCACATTATTTTGTGAATTCATGCATAATCTTGTAGCAGGATTGTAAGCACTGGCTACTGTCAAGATCAACTCCGAGCCTTGGACTGATAAAGGAAATATAGTGATATTGGCCAAGCCAGA
This sequence comes from Sequoiadendron giganteum, assembly GCA_007115665.2. Lineage (NCBI taxonomy): Eukaryota > Viridiplantae > Streptophyta > Pinopsida > Cupressales > Cupressaceae > Sequoiadendron > Sequoiadendron giganteum. The sequence goes on from VCHN02000014.1 coordinate 24,149,434, forward strand.
ATCAATAGTTCTTTATGTCCTTCCTATTATATTTTCCCGTTCTGCAAAGGTTTCATCATATAGCTCTTCACAATTGTATTGACCCAAATTGGTATCAGTGATGTCTGACCAGTCGGATTCCACTTTGCTGACTTTGATAACTAGACTCCTGTGATTATACGTCAAGGTGTAAGGCAATTGTTCTGGCTTCAACTTCTTTGGTTTTGGTGCTGCCTTTGATGTTCCTGCAGACTGGTTCCTCTGAGCAGTTTCCCCTGATGTTCCTGACATCTTTCAACTTTCCTGCAAACGAAACCTCTAATTAGATCTTTAGATATTATTATAAAACATTTTTGAAAAACCATACCTTTCATATATGCACCGGAGGCGGAACCAAACAAAAACACAATCTAAAACAGTCTCTTTTTCAACACTGCTGTACTCAGAGCCAAAACCGATATAGATATTTCACTAACAATGAACGGGCTCGGAGTTGGAACCGGGAAGGTGATCGGAACCGGGATCGGAATGAAAAAGGGATTTGGTTTTTTTTCTTCAGATTTCCATATATCCACATTCTATTTCCATTCTGCTTCCGTCCATGTTCTCGTTATTTCGAAAGAAGACTTCTCACTATACGCAGAGCCGGAGACGAGATATAAATGGAATCAATACCTTTTTCAAAACAAAATTCTCAAGTTCAAGATCGATTCTGATCCCATCTCCGCCTAGGTTGACGATGATGTCATCAAAGATTTCATCAATTTAACACACAACTCCATGATTAAAACCAAGGTCATATTAAATGAAAAGAGGCTTAAATAAGACTATACCCATATGACCCTAGGGAACAACTGTATGTTAGGGCATCACATTTTAATCATTTAAATTGGATCACAGAAACCTACGAAACCCTAATCTAGAAACAACATGATAAAACTAGGGCACGAATTTTAAACCTTACCATTTTACCAATTTGAATGCGCGATAAAACCCTAAGTAAAAAATGAGATTCAACTAACCCTAAATCACTGTAAAAAACACGAATCTAATCTACCTCACTGTAGATCCCTAATTTAAACCAATGCTACTTAAACTCAAAACAACACGACGCGATCATGACTAAAACGTGAAAGCGACCGTGCCCTAAAACAAAAAGAACCAAAAATACAAAGAAAAAAGAAACATGAAAACAACCAAACAAACAAAATAAAGCAATAACCCATTCAAACAAGCACGCTAAAACCATGAATTTGTTAAAAACGACATGATTCCAAGCACGGGCAAATATAAAAAAAATGCAACAGTAAGTAAACGAAAAAAAATAACGATAAGAAATCCTACCTCGAATACACAAGAACCTAGCTAACCTTCTGAATTGATTCACTTGCAATAATCTTCTCCTCCTTCAATTGATTCAGTCAAATGAACTCTGCCGCTGCTCTTTCGTGCTCTTCAATCTCTTAACAATGATAATAATGATTCGTTTAACCCTTAATGAAGGTAAAAATGAAGATTTTTACCTACATGAGCAATTGCCATTAATGCTTTAAAACATAGTTAAGGCGGAGTCGAAACTAGAAGAGAACGAACAGTTCACTACAATGCGACTTCAGTCAAAAAGTAACGACCCAAAAGCGGCGGGGGCGGAATCGGAATGGAAACTAATTCAAAAACTTAAGAAATTTCCTAACTTTGTTACCGTTCCGGTTTTGGGTCCGCCAACTAAACACAAAACAAAACCAAACACAAAAAGTAAAACAAAAGATCGACATAATAAAACTTAACACAAGGACTAAGACCAAAACCAAAAGTAGAAACACCGAAGGTGGGGGCGGAATCGATTATGATTTTGCAATCTTCGGTAAAGACTAACTCAACACCCACTCTGGCTCCGGGTCCGCCGAAGACAAAAGAAAAGACCAAAAGAAAAGATCATTGGGATGGAAACCAAAACAAGTTTCAACTGAACGTTCAGAACCAGATTCAGTTCTGGTTTCGCCTCCGACAGAGAAAACCAAAATAAACAAAGTGTTGGAAGCAAAAAACTCCAAACTTTATTTGAAAAACAACCAAGGATAAAGAACAACAAGGGGGACCCATGTTTACCAAGGAAAAAGATGGGGTGGTTATGCAAGGCATAACAAATGGTGACTCGGCTAGGAAAATGGTTCACCCATTTTCAAGATACCCAAAGAAAATTTCAGTCACCCAAAAACTTCTTAGCTTATAAACTCTTCAACTTGAAAAAGATCAGATATATTTAGGATAAGTTTGAGCTAGAATCTCAGACGTATGTGCTCATGAGTCATTTCTGAATCTAAGTGTGTGCTTATATTGTGCATCATTCTTTATAGATACTTTCTCTAGTCTTTGAACCACCATACCTAAAATTCAAGCTACATGAGTTGAGTCTTTTAATTATCGTGCAGTAAAATCCTGGGTATTGCTCTGCTGCCAGATAGGTGTCCATAGCCCCGATGAAGATGCCTCTAGTTTTCACAAAACATCGCTCTACTGCCAGCCAGGCGTCCATAGCCCCGATAGAGATACTTGATTACCCACTTGATATTGAGCTTGCCTTTTCTTTCTTTCTTTTCATTCTCTTTTTTTTTACTTCACTTGTGGAAATTCTTTTATGCATCTTTCTCAATACTCAGATTCAATGAATCTAAAATGTGGGTTGAAAAATACAATGGATTTCATGATAGTCTTGGAATCGGATTTTTCACTTAAATCAAAGGTAGAGTCATTCTAAAACAAATAGGCACCTACTCATGCAGATGTTTTATCTAATTTGGTGACAAATTTCTGATGACAATTCATGCGATATTCACAATGTATCTTCTTATCTTTAAATAACTTCTCAAATCCAAACTAGAATGATCATAAGACATAAGTTTCAGAATGATATCCCTTTCCAATGATGATGATGAAAATACCTAAACCAATTTCTCTCCTAGTACCAATAGTATACTTTAAATAACAACCCCAAGTCTTGAGATGAACAAAATGAAGATCCCCAACAAAATAAACACAAACAAAACAAAGAAAACAGAAAAAAAACAAAAACAAAAAAACAACCATAAGAAAAACCTAACTAAAACAAAAACTTAATTACATATAATACAGTATAGTACATTCTTTTCCAAAACATTAGACCTTCTATGCACCAAAATAGTGCTTGAGAAACTGACCATTAACTGGTAATGGAATAGGCTCTCCTGTTAAGGTACTCAAATGAAAAGCATTCTCACCTAATATTTCAGCCACTTGATAGGGACCTAACCAAAGTCTATCAAACTTCTGGTGATCTCCCTTCTTTTCTCTAGCCTTATCCCATAATAACACAAGATCTGATATTCTAAAGGCTTTTATCTTGGCTCTTTTGTCAAACCAGCATTTGACAACAACCTGATGTTTAGAGAATTGCTGCAAAGCAACATCTCTTTGTTCTTCCATATTTAACAAATTAAGTAGTCTAACCTCAATCCTATCATCCTTGTTATAAAACTTCCACATAAACTTTAGAACAGGTACTTGCAAATGAATGGGGAAGATTGGATCTTGGCCATAGACTAATCTAAAAGGCAAATTCCCTAGGGCTACTTTGATTCTGGTTCGATTTGCCCATAAGGAAAATCTCAGCTGGGTGTGCCAGTTCCTAGTGTTTCTTTCTAACAACTTTCTTATAACTTCCAAAAAGTTCTTATTTGTGGACTTAGCCACTCCATTCCCCTGAGGGTAATAATTGGAAGAATATTTTAACACAATCTTATGTTCATAAGCCCATGAAATAAACTCAGCAGAAGAAAAAGTAGGGCCATTATCACATACCAGAGCAAATGGAACTCCAAAATTGGATGTGATGTTCTTTGTTAGAAACTTGATGACCACCTCCGTGGTACTATTCTTGCAAGGTTGTGCCTCAGTCCAGCGTGTGCAGTAGTCAGTTGCAGTCAAGATGAATTTATGCCCTGCAAAAGAATTTGGATTAATCACGCCTACAAAATCAAGTGCCCATTAAGCAAATGGCCTTACCTCATATACTGGTTGTAGGGGCATTGCAAGATTCCTTTCTCTAGGTGCAGAGGTTTGACATACATGACATGTCCTGCAATGTTGATGAGCATCTCTAAACACATATGGCCAATAATAGCCTGATCTTAAAATCTGATGAGCCAAAGCATCAACTGATCCATGTCCTGTCCCATGCCTTCCATGAAATTCACTTATGGCATGCTTAACTTCTTGCTGATCCAAACAACTTAGATAAATCCCTTGAAAATTCTTCCTGTAGATGGATCCCCCTTTGAGCATGTAATGGGCACTCTTCATCCTCAATGCTCTCCTTTGAGCAGCATTCATTCCCTCTGGACATTTTTTATTGAGGAGGAAGAAGACTAAATCTGTATACCAGGGATCCTTTGTGAATGATTGAACTGTGTATTGTTGACAGGTAATACTTCTGACTACTTTTGCCATTGCCTTTGAAAAACCTTGGCCTCGAACAAGTTTCATTGGGTGAATCTCCAAGTCAAATTCTTGCAAGATGGCCATCCATTTCCCTCTTCTTTCCCCTAATTCACTTTGCATCAGGAGAGACTTCACAGCTGGATCTGGGACTATGGCCATAACCTGACTTCGGATTATGTAATGCCTAAACTTCTTTACTGCTCATACCAATGCAAAGGCTTGTTTTTCTAAGGATGAATATCTTACTTCTGCATTCTTAAATGGAAAGCTCATAAAAGCAATTGGTCTCTCCTCATTCTCTTCTCTTCTCTATGTTAAGACTGTTGCGCATGAATGCTCAGAAGCAAAATAATAAATGTAGAAGGGTTTTAGATAATCTGGGCTTGTTAACACAGGTGCCTTAGATATAGATTGTTTAATTTGCATGAAAGCAGACCTAGCCTCTTCACTCCATTCAGTCTTTGCATCCTTCTTCATCATTTCATTAAGTGGTTTGACAATCTCTGCAAACCCTGTTATAAATTTCCTAACAAAATTGATCCTTCCAAAGAAAGACCTCATTTCCTTCTTACTTCCTGGCTTTGTCAATTTCAAGATGGCCTCCACTTGGTCAGGATCTATGGATATTCCCTCCTCTGATATAATGTGACCTAAAATCTTTCCTTCAAAAACTCCAAATACACATTTCTTTGGGTTGAGAGAGACACCATAACTGATACATTTCTTTAGCACCTTTTCCAAATCAACAACATGATCTTCTCTATTTTTAGAGAAGATGGTCAAATCATCAACATAGATGATTATACATTTCCCTATCAAATCTTTGAAAGCTACATCCATCGCCCTTTGAAAAGTAGCACCAGCATTGATGAGACCAAAAGGCATTCTCATGTAGGAAAATGTGCCCCATTTAGTAGTAAAAGCAGTCTTCATCCTATCCTCATGACTTATAAGGACCTGATTGTATCCTGAATACCCATCCAAGAAAGACATCATCTGAGATCCATTGACCTTTTGCAATACTTCATCAAGGGAAGGTAATGGATAGTTGTCCTTCTCAGAGGCCTTGTTTAAATTTCTGAAATCCACACATAACCTTATTTCACCATTCTTCTTCCTTACAGGAACTAGATTAGCCACCGAAGTAAAATGTCTAACTGGAAAGATTATCCTTGCAGCCAAAAGTTTCTGCACTTCTTTCTGAATCAGAGGCTCAATTAATGCATTGATCGAGCGTTGCTTCTGGCGAAACGGCTTAACTTTTGGATTGAGAGGAATTGTATGTGTGATCATAGATGTATCAAAAGTTTTCAAATCATCATAGCTCCAAGCAATTGCTTTGATATTCTGCTTCAAGACCTTGATTATCTCATCCTTTATTTCCTGAGGATAGGTCTTCCCTATAAGAAAATTCCTTTATGGGCCTGAGTGAGTCAAATTAACAGATTCATACTTACCTCCCTCACTCTTTGTAGGCATTCTTTGATAAGCTTGTGGATCTGAATCAAATATTCTTTCTAATGCTATCATCCCTTTTGGGATGTTATTTCTCTTTAAATCCAGTATCCCTTCCGAATTGTCACTTTCTGGATCCCAGTCTCCCTGATCTCTGTCAAATTCATCAATTATCTGCCCCTCAAAAACATCAAAATTTGCCAAAAAGGCCAATATATGTTGATCATCATTAAATACTTGAAAGTGTTTGACATTGTCATGAATTGCTGGGACTGAAATCAACTCTACCAAAAACCTCTTCAAATTTGAGTCTTGCATAGGCTCTAATGTACTAGCAGCAACAAAAAGAGCATCTGCAATTTTATTTGCTTCCCTTGGGATGAGAGTAATCCCAAAGGCATCGAAATCTTCTATTAAATTCCAAACCCTATTTCTGTATGCACCCAATCTTTTGTTATGGCATGTGTATTGGCTATGTACCTATTTCACAATCACTTCAAAATCTCTCATCACTATTAGAGCAGTAACCTTCTTCTTATGAGCAAACATAAGCCCTCTTGCAAGTGCCTCATATTCAGCCACATTGTTAGTGCAACCAAACTGCAACCTATAAGAAGCAAAATAAGTCTTTCCTTTTGGATTGGTTAGTTCAATTCCTGCTCCACTTCCCGCTTTAGATTTAGAACCATCAAATTTAAGAGTCCATAACTAGTCTTTGGCTGGGAGTTCCTTCTTTTTAGAAGCAATAGGGAATTTGTCACTTGAGGGGTGTGGCGGCTCGGACTTCTGCTGTTTTTTAGAATTTGTGTTGGGGAGAGGCTCAGCTAAAGATTTTTCTATATCTTTAGTTTTTTCAAAAACTACTTCCTGAATGATTTCTTGGGTTGATTTACCATCTAATTCATCTTTCATTAACTCCTTTGGCATTGGTAGAGCATCCAGAGTAGGTGCATTGAAAAGGCACTGTGTTACCTCAATCTCTTCTTTAATTTCAGAACATAAGACTGGAGTCTGTTCTACAGATGTGGAATTTTCCTTCTGAGAAAGGTTAACCCGAGTAAGAATAGTATCATCCTTAACTTTGAAAGAGAACTCATTGATGGGAGTCTCAGATTCCTCCTGGTATTTTTGTTGTGACTGATCTATATGACCTACAATACCTAGGCATGACTGACATGTTAACTCTGAATGATTATGATAGTGAATCCTACACCAATTAGGAAGCAACAAACTACTCAAATCAGTTTATGCTCCTAAAACCAACCTATCTTGTTGTAATTTCCTAATTAGAACCTGCTGGTTGATGTGGATCATCGGGTCACTATGATCTAAGGGTAATGTATCATCAGGACTGACTACAGAGAAAGTAAGAACTTCCTCTTGTTTGTAAACACCTATCTCAGTCTCAAAGAATGCTACCTCATTTGCAGCATCATATTCTGTGATCATGTGTTTGAGCCTAGGTTCACTTTCAATTCTTATCTGTGTGGCAACTCCTTTCCATGGCAACCACATGTGTGAGAAATCCAAGGATAGATATCCCCCTATGCTTTTCATTAGCTCTCGACTTAGGAGCATACCATAAGTTTTTGGGATATCAGCTACTTGGATATCTATATAGGTCTGGATCTTGGGATCTGATCCAACCTGCACATGCATGTTCTTTAATTCACCCACAACATTAACTTCGGTTTTATCCAACTGAATCGCCTTTTTATTGGTTGGGATAGGACTCAATCCTAACTTCTTACAAATTGAAAAAGGCATGACATTCCCTGATGCTCTAGAATCTAATAAACAATTGTGTAGGTTCTTTCCAAAGATTCTCAAACTTAACAGAAAAGGTGGGGTACTGGTCTTACCTTTATACATAGCTGCATTTTTCTCCTTTGTGGGAGTCACTTTACCTTTCCCTTTTAGGCGATCTGCCTCTTCCAAATCCTTTAATACCACCTCCCGTTGAGTTGGGCACCACTTCATGATATCAAAGAAAGACAGTGATGTCTTTTGTCTTTGTAATTCTGCAACAAAGTCAAACTCTGAATCATTCCTAACTTGATATTTAGGTAAAGGAGGTGGATTACCTCTATTCTAAGAATCAGAAGGTCCCTTGGGTGGAGGTGGATTGTTATCTGCATTCTGATTTGGTGGAACCATATTATTCGAGGGTGCAGATGTAGTGAATGGCCCCTTATTCTAATTTCTTAGAAAGTGACCACCCTTAGATTGAAAAGCTTGAGCATCATAAACATCTTCTTCTGGCTCATTATCTCCTTGCATAGGGAATTGATATTATTCTTCAATGGTTTCATAAGTCATGGCAATGCTGACTGGCCCATTATCCTGATTGGAATTTCCTACTGGAGGATGGACATCAACCTGTGCAATTTTCACAATTTTCTCCATTTTTGGGCAATTGACCTCAGAATGTGTTGTTGTATCATGCAGCCTACACCAATTTGTCATAAAATTCAAATCAGCAACATTAGCAGTATGGGGTCTTTCTTCACCTGTTTGATAATTATGGGGAACTCCCCCATTGTTAAGTCCAGTATTCCACTACCTATTATTGTTATTGTTATTGAACCTTTGATTATATCCTCTATTTTGATTTTGATAATTTTGATTTGAAGAGTTTTGACCCTGAAAGTTCCTATTGGGTTTTTGATTTTGATTCTGATTAGAGTAATTACCCTGATTGTTATAACCTCCCTGATTGTTGTAATTCTGGTTTTGATTATGGGGAGGGTTTTGCCTGAGTTGTGCCATGTCATTTGACGTCTGAGAGAGCATCTTCTGAAGAGTCTCTACCTCACTTATGAGTTGAACAGTTTGTTCATTATGCACATTTTGGACTATGGCTGGGGAATGGACATGGGTTGATCCTCCCACTTGTTGCAATTGATTTTGAGGTTGTTGTTGTTGAGGTTGATGAGAGGAATCTTGCATGCCATTGCCAAAGAAGGGCACAGTGGGTGGAACTTGCAACTTAGATGCAGGTCCATATTGGGAATAAGACATCCCTGGGATAGTGTTGTATAATGGTGGATTAGGCATCTGATAATTCATGGGAGGCATAGTTGCTCCCAAACCTCCAAATTGCAGAATTATCTGCTGTTGTAATTTGATAGCCAAATGATAAATTTTGGACAGTGAGTCAATCTCAGTAGGTTGATAAGTTCTTTGTAAGAACATGCCAATCAAATGATCAAAAACTGTCAAATATGCCTATATGGCCATACCCTTCGGCACTAAGTAGAGCTCTTGTAGCCTATGATACATCCTTTGGAATCTAGTGTTAAACAAGGGAAATGGTTCATGATGTTCCTTTCTTATGGTGGCAAACTGGTGATATAATATTGCAGGATCTACATAAACCCTTAATTGATTAATAAAAGCATTTTCTAGATCTGTCCAACCTAGAATAGATCCCTGGGGAAAATTTAGATACCAATTATATGTCATATCTCTTAAACAGTAAGGAAACAATCTACATACCACATCTTGATGAGCAACTTGAGCTCATGTGCAAGCATCCTTGAATTCTTGTATATGTTCCTCAACACTTCTCGATTCTCCATGCATGTATTTTGGACAGAACCTCTCTGGGTTCTTTGGTAAATCATGGAATCCCCCAGGAATAGTCCCTAATGGGGAGGGATTATTTACAAAGTAAGCCATTGGTGGGATTGGTTGGGAAGGTGGTGATATAGGCCTAATTGGTGGTGGTGACACAAGCCTAATTAGAGGTGGTGATGTAGGTCGAACTGGTGGTGGTGTAGGTGGATTTGGAGGAAATCCAGGTGGAGTAAGTGGTGACGACAGTGTAGGTAGAAAAACCCTACAAGCATGAGGTCTTGGTCTAAATGGGGCTTGCAATTCTTGTAATGGTTCAGGATCAGTAGAAGATCTGAGAATCCTGTATTTATTTGGTGAGAATGACCCTATGCGAGCCAACTTTGTTCTTCCAGGCCCTCCTTCTAGCGCCAACTTCTGTTGATGGTGAAAATGAAACAAACAACATTAAAACAAAATATTTCTACTCTATTTCTCCTGAAAACGAAAGACAACATGTAGTAGCCTAACTCCCAAGGTCCTGGTAGTTGGTTATCAACTGTCTGGTGTCACTCAATCGGTACATCACAAATATTTCAAGGAATTCTCAAAGCGACACACATTCATTCATCATCAAGATTATAGATTAACAGACTTTAATAACTCCAATTCAATAATAATCTAACAAGATAATCATTAAATCTAGTTTCTTCAAATGACTTTCATCACATAAGAAAGTATCATGCTTCAACACAATCACTAGCATTCAGATAGATTATAACTTATCAGCCTTGTCAAATAAAACAACTCAATGCTAACTCCATATTGCGTAAACTTGTAATTCTATTAACTGTAAAAAAAATAAAGTACAAAGTATCTCTGTAAATCACTACGAAATTCTATCTCCTAATCTGAGGTAAGCCAATCCTATTCTCAATTAGCTAACCTTTACAATATGATACCCACAGGGTATTTATAGATGTACAAAACTCGAACTCCACTTCTTATTTTAGGTTATCCACCTTTTTAGGGACTAAAATTCCCTTGGAAACTTAGATCAATTTGGATCTTGAGTTCTCACATTAGACTTTCAGTTTAATTAGAGAATAGAAAATAGAAGAGAAAAAGAAGTTATGTGCTCCAAAAACTATCAATGCTACATGCAACATGCAAAGAAGAGGAAAATCCTGCATGCAAGGATTCATGCATGCAAAGCTGGATCTGAAATGAACTCATCGTAACTGGTGAAGACTTGTTGTAATGTATCTATTTCCGACCCATCAATCCAGCTATCTTCAAATCTGATTTGATCCAATTCTGCTACAGCAAACTCCCTCATACGTTTTATTTTTATCAACTCTCTTCTAGCAGCTTTTATTTCTTCCTTGACCTCCACTAGTCAATCTATTATCAAATCTTCTCCATCATCTTCTTTCTGCATGAGTCCTTTGAACCTTTCATCCCACTTCTCTTTTATTTCACTCAAAGGCATGCCTTCTTTTGTAAATGCATTTACATCTACAATAATAGCAATGATCGCTACTAGCTCCTCTAATTGCTCAGTCAAATTGTTAACAACCTCTTGAATCTCATCCGTATGTTTACACAAGAAGTCAGTTCTAAAACGAAGTTAGTTCTAAAACAGAGTATACGAGAAGTTTTCTCCACAAAATCCTTATTGTCCTCCTCAAGTATTGATTGTTCCAGAAGAGTAGTTAAAGGTAATGCACTCACTTTTTCTAACTTCTGACTATATTCTTTATACTCTTCTTCTTGTTTCTCTGATGCCTCAATGTATTAATGCATTTGTTTTATCAACTCTTTCATGCCTTTGTAGGTCTCAACACCCCCAACCAAAATTTCACCTACCTCTTGATTCAACTTGTCCATCCACCTGTCCACCATCTCTGCTTTGCCTCTTACCTGCACCAAATCATTTACCTCCTTTTACTTAATAAAATAGGAGTCTCAATGGCAGTTACTTGTTGTGATCTCAGAGAGGAAACACTTTTCAAGAATGAATGTAATTGATCTAATTGAGCGTTAAGCTCATCCTTCTCTTGTTTATCCTTGATCATTCTTGACTTGGTTGTTGAAGCCACCACATCAATCAAGTTCATCTGCTGATTCCTAGTGGGCCTTCCCAAGTTGACGGTACACAACTGATAATCTGTTAGCTGCATGTCCCCTACCTCCTTTTCTATCATTGGCATGGCACACTCAGCAACAATTTCTCTTTTGTCTGTGAGTCAGGTAGAATGTAAAATCTTAGCCTTCTTTTTAGGCCTCTCTTGCTCAATTCCCTTAATCATATCCTCCCAATTGAGAGGTTGTGAAGGTGTTACTACCCTCTTCTGCAAGTCCAATTTTAGCCAAGTGGGATCACTTGGAGCAGCAGTCATCATAGAGGAAGAGGGAGCAATAACTGTAAAAGGTGGTTGTATATTTACCTGGGGTTGAGAGTCAACCCTTGATTTCTCTTGTTGTTTTTGCAGTATATGCATCTGCACAAGCTTTTCAGCCTCTTCTCTATCTTTCTGTTCTCGCCTTTTCTTATCTTCCTCTTCTTTCCTTAGACTCTCTTCCTCCAACTGATCTCTCTCCACTTTTTCTTTTTCCAACCTTTCCTTCTCTAGAGCTTCTTTTTCTAATCTTTCTTTTTCTAAAGCCTCTAGTCTTTCCCTTTCTAATCTTTCTGCTTCCAAAGCCTTAAAATTTTCTACCTTTGCTTCTTCCTCTTGCTGCTTCTTAACCAGCTCTTCAGCATCCTTTTCCTTTCTTAAACTTTCTATTTCTTCTTCTTTTTGTCGAGCTTCCTCTGCAAGTTTTAGCTTGGCAACCAAGATTTCTCTTTCCCTCCGGTTCCTCGCCTTCTCCTCCTCAAGGTCATGAATCTTCATTATTAGCTCCAACTTGTCATTCTCTTGTTTAAATTTGAGCTCATGTTCTTGTTGCCTTCTTTTTTTCTCTACTTCCTCAGCTGCTGCCTTAATTTCAACCTATTTAGCCTTTAATTGTTGTTGGTGTAGTATAGCATCAGCTTGTACCTTAGCATCAATTTCCTTTTGTTTCTCCACTATAGCCCTTGCATCAGAATCTCTTTTCGCATCTTCAAAACACTTGCATTGATCTTCGTGTGTCAAAAGCTGATAAACATCCTCTTCTAGAGGCATGTTCTCTTGCATATCCTTTTCTGATAGAGTCTCATCTGAATATGTCCCTACCTCCAAAACTTCTTTCTCCATTTCTTTTCCCTTAGCAGTTTCAGCCATGCTATGAAGAGCTCCTTCTTGAATTTCTTTACTTGTCTTCCTTGTAATTGGGACTTGGGCAGATGATTCACCTAACATAGGTGTTGAAACAAGAGATCCTACTGGAACCTCTCCTTCTTGTGATTCCCCTTCATCATCTACCGCCTCAAGTTCTATCTCTTCAATGTCCGGAGGAAGGAATTCCAATGGCTCTTTGGGAGGCGTCTTCCTTTTAATCCTTTTGTATCCTTTACCCTTCTTAGGGACTGATTCTTGAGGAGCTTGAGTCTTTAACATTAACCACTGCACACTCCTATCCAATACTATCCTTCCGATCCTCTTAATATCAATGGTTTCTTCAGCACTCCAATCAATTGGATCCAAACCCTTGGTGCCAATATTCAAAGCTTCATAGGATGGATCTAAAAAAATTCCATCATCCACCAATGTGTTAGGAATGTTTTCTTTAACAACTAGCTCTGACATGAGTGAAAAAAACAATCTTTCGTAATTCTTCTTCCTTAGATCATACTCATCTTGTCGATCACTCCATAAGTCTTCTAGCAAATTGAAATGTCTGGTAAACACCGAAGGCAACAAGGCAAACATCTTACCCTTTGGATCAAAATACTTATGAGTTGTGTATAATCCTAACTTCAATTGTATCAGCTCATTACAAACCACCTTTGCTCCTACCAAGTGTTGACAGCTATATTCACCCAACTTCATGGGGAACTTATGACATCCAGTTTTATGTTTGATCCCAAATCGAGCATTAACTCCAAGAGCCTGATACACAAACTCCATTAGCACTATCATGTTATTGCAACACCTTGGAAGCAAATGTGGGTGACCTTCGAAACCAAATAACCTAAAATATGTGAATTTGGGGTATTGAATGTACCAACATCCCCATTCAACAATGAACGCCATGGCTTCTTGACTCAACCGGTACCCTGCATCCCCATTCAACTGATTGATGACCACATATAAAAATGCATCATTGACTCTCCTAAAATTAGTCTCAATAACCTGAAGAGACAATTGGTCATAGTGCTCCGATTCCTTCTTCTATCCATCCAAGGCTCCCATTATGCCCACTTTGTTCAAACCTGGGAAAATACCCAACCTTGCTGCTGCATACACCACATAAGAAGTCATAAAGAAACACTTGGTCTACATGACACTAGTCAATTGATGATGAACAACATTTGACACAATCATCGGCCAATCAAACTATTGTTTACCATTCAAGATGGTTTGAATAAAAGGAAACATCCACTCCTTGAAGTGAAAGGCATCCCTCTTTCCAAATACCCTAGACAACATCAAGATTAAGTCTGACAATTCTTTGCAAAATTCTGCTCTCTTTGGTTGATCATGAAGCTTGAGCAAAGACTTCTTCTCTGTTATCAACCATTTCTTATTCAAATGAGTTTTATTGAATGTTTTATACTCGCTATACTTCTCTAAGGCCTTTGCCTCAGTTAGTTGCACCAAGTTCTTGGGATCCAGAACACTAAATATATTTTGAAACATCTGTGGAGTAAGATCAATGATCACATTATTTTGTGAATCCATGCATAATCTTGTAGCAGGATTGTAAGCACTAGCTACTGTCGAGATCAACTCCGGGCACTGGACTAACAAAGGAAATATATTGATATGGGCCAAGTCGGAATCAACAATTCTTTGTGTCCTTCCTGTTATATTTTCCCATTCCGCAAAGGTTTCATCATATAGCTCTTCACAATTGTATTGACCCAAATTGGTATCAGTGATGTCTGACCAGTCAGATTCCACTTTGCTAACTTTGATAACTAGACTCCTGTGATTATACCTCAAGGTGTAAGGCAATTGTTCCGGCTTCAACTTATTTGGTTTTGGTGCTGCCTTTGATGTTCTTGTAGGTTGGTTCCTTCGAGCAGCTTCCCCTGATGTTCCTGACATTTTTCAACTTTCCTGCAAACAAAACCTCTAATTAGATCTTTAGATATCATTATAAAACATGCTTGAAAAACCATACCTTTCATATATGCACCAGAGGCAGAACTAGACAAAAACACAATCTAAAATAGTCTCTTTTTCAACACTATCGGACTCAGAGCCAAAACCGATATAGATATTTCACTAACAATGAACGGGCTCGGAGTTGGAACCGGGAAGGTGATCGGAACCGGGATTGGAATGAAAAAGGGATTTGGTTTTTTTTCTTCAGATTTCCATATATCCACATTCTATTTCCATTCTGCTTCCATCCATGTTATCTTTATTTCGAAAGAAGACTTCTCACTATATGCGGAGCCAAAGACGAGATGGAAATGGAATCGATACCTTTTGCAAAACATATTTCTCAAGTTCAAGATTGATTCTGATCCCGTCTCCGCCTAGGTTGACCATGATGTCATCAAAGATTTCATCGATTTAACACACAACTCCATGATTAAAACCAAGGTCGTATTAAATGAAAAGAGGCTTAAATAAGAATATACCCATATGACCCTAGGGAACAACTATTTGTTAGGGCATCACATTTTAATCATTTAAATATGATCACAGAAACCTACAAAACCCTAATCTAGAAACAAATGATAAAACTAGGGCACGAATTTTAAACCTTACCATTTTACCAGTTTGAATGCACGACAAAACCTTAAGTAAAAAATGATATTCAACTAACCCTAAATCACTGTAAAAAACACGAATCTAATCTACCTCACTGTAGATCCCTAATTTAAACCAACGCTACTTAAACTCAAAACAACATGACGTGATCATGACTAAAACGTGAAAGCTTTCGTGCCCTAAAACAAAAAGAACCAAAAATACAAAGCAAAAAGAAACATGAAAACAACCAAACAAACGAAATAAAGCAATAACCCATTCAAACAAGCACACTAAAACCACGAATTCGTTAAAAACGACATGATTCCAAGCACAAGAAAATACAAAAAAAATGCAACAGTAAGTAAAGGAAAAACAATAACGATAAGAAATCCTACCTCGAATACACAAGAACCTAGCTAACCTTCTGAACTGATTCACTTGCAATAATCTTCTCCTCCTTCATTCGATTCGCTCAAATGAACTCTGTCGCTGCTCTTTCGTGCTCTTCAATCTCTTAACAATGATAATAATTATTCATTTAACCCTTAATGAATGTAAAAATAAAGATTTCTACCTACACGAGCAGCTGTCATTAATGCTTTGAAACGTAGTTAAGGCGGAGTTGGAACTAGAAGAGAACCAACAGTTCCCTACAGTGTGACTTTATTCAAAAATTCAACGACCCAGAAGCGGCGTGGGCGGAATCGAAATGGAAACTAATTCAGAAACTTAAGAAATTTCCTAACTTCGTTACCATTCTAGTTTCGGGTCCGCCAACTAAACACAAAACAAAACCAAACACAAAAAGTAAAACAAAAGACCGACATAATAAAACTTAACACAAGGACTAAGACCAAAACCAAAAGTAGAAACAGCGGAGGCGGGGGCAGAATCGATTATGATTTTGCAATCTTCGGTAAAGACTAACTCAACACCCACTTCGGCTCCGGGTCCACTGAAGACAAAACAAAAGACCAAAAGAAAAGATCGTCAGGATGGAAACCAGAATAAGTTTCAACTGAACGTTCAGAACCAGATTCAATTTTGGTTCCGCCTCCGACAGAGAAAACCAAAATAAACAAAGTGTTGGAATCAAACAACTCCAAACTTTATTTGAAAAACAACCAAGGATAAAGAACAACAAGGGGGATCCATTTTGACCAAGGCAAAAGATAGGGTGGTTATGCAAGGCACATTTTGTATATCATTTATGTAGCAATTTTATATATTTTGTAGATTATTTTTGATGTATAGACACTGATACATATATACAACAACCACTCATTTTTTGATGACAATGACGCACTACATGTACATGAAATTGATATATATATATATATATATATATATATATATATATGAGATATTGATTCTGACTTTATGGTGTTCTTTATTTGATCTGTATGTTCCTTTCTTTCATTATGTTGATGTAATGGATATTATATGTATGGATGTATGTTTATATTAGATGATATCATGATTTAATAAACACACATGGATGTATGTTAACTAAATACAATGATGATCTAATTTCCTAACCAAAAGATGTAATGTAATGTGTGAATACATATCATAGTAAAACACACGTATGCACGTCTCTCTCACACACACATGGTTGAATCTAACACACAAAAAAATCATAATGTGTTAATGAAGGAATTTCAAAACACGCAATGCTACAACCCATGAAAGTGAACATTGCATGTATCACACATATACACTACTCATAGTATTGAAGAAGGTGCTGATGAGTCCAGTTTATGGTTCAATTTTGATAGACTCTATTATCCATTTGCTGCAATTGTCATAGTCTTTGATGCTTGGATGTTGATCTTTTTATGATATTTCCTCAAAACCATAGACATTGGGTATAAGCTTATTTTTGTAACCTTTAAATGAAATTGACATGCTATATGAACTATCTATGCTAATTTTACATATGGATTAATGATTGTCACTTTAAGATAATTATAGATATGTTGTTGTTGTGCGTACTAATATTGTCATGCAGATACAATTAGAGGCCTGCAATTCAGGATGATTCTTCTAGCTGGTCATTCATCATATCAATCAACAAGGTGATCATTTAATGAAGGGAAGACTCTCGACAATAGGAGATTCCTTATTCAAATAAAAAATGTAACCACCTTGTAAATTCTATCAATTGTTTGTTGAGCGAATATAGGAACTACTGCTATGCTAGATCTGCGTTAAGGAAAAAATGCCTGACAAGATTATGCACATGCATAACCGCCTCTCCACTTTTCATGCTTTCCCTAAAGTGGCATCCTCCGAGTTTGTTGGAGTTGACCACCTTGCTAGGTAATTAGTTAGTAGCTTCTTTTATTATAAATAAGACTTAGATGCTCCTTCTCAAGGGGTTGCTTAGTCTGATGATGTACTCACACTCTTAGTTTTTTAGTAATAAAGTCATGTTGCTTGATTGTACTCATGTTTTCCAATGAATGAAATGAAGTTATAAGTTCGTGTATCTGATTTTACACTTGTTTTAGGGGATACTCATCCAAGGGGGCCCACTTGGTGAGTATTCCATCCCTTAGATTAGTTAGTTATTATTTTTTGTTCAATAATTAGTGAAAAGTCTAGCACTGTTTGTTCCTGTAGCCACTAAAATTCCATTTTGTGACTGTTCATGTAGCCAAAGCAGACAGAGTAGTTTCCTATTTGTTCGCTCATATTTTCATTTATGTCATGCATTTAAGCTTAGTTTAGTTATTGGTTGACACTCACAATGAACCTTGTGGAGGGAATTTTGTAGCTAAGAGGACAAAAATGAATATTTTGAACATAGGATATTACTAGCCCACACTCCACAAGGATGCAAGGAGATATACAAGGAAGTGTGATAGATGCTAGAGGATGGGCTGACCAACTAAATCTAATGAGATGCCACTTTACCCCCAAGTAGTAATCAATCCATTTGATAAGTGGGGAATGGACTTTGTAGGACCCATTGATCCTCCATCAAATAATATGAAAATGTATGCAGGGTAAACTATCAGAGTAAAAGAAGGGGTCTAAAGAAGGAAAAAGGCCAGATCAGTAACAAGTCAATACCTTGGAGAGCAGTTTGGTAATGAATTGAATGATATTCGCCAATATTTTTTATTTCAGTCATATCATTGATGATTCAATATGACTATATCATTAATGCAGAGAGTTCTCAACTAATAATTTGATCAGACAATGGTGGGAAACAAAATTGTCCCTACGTTTTTGGTCTCAGCCGCCATGATTGAAAGAAGGTGGTATAGAACGTTTGGCACACTCATTCTTCTCTCATGCCTAATGTGATTCAGGAGTGTGAAATGCACAGAATGTAGATTCGACTGATGACCTTCACAAGTAATGTATTTCACAACATAAACAACTACTTGCTTCCAGAGCCTAGTCAAAGAGATTCTCTTCGCACCTTGTTTGTCCACACTCAATGGAGGGTCACCAGGTTCTGTAAATTCAGCCCTAGATGACATGGCATCTCTGATAGTAGGGTAATTTTCACCATCGGCAAGAAACCCGGTAACTTTTGCAATCCTTTCTTCAATAGTTGTGACCTTCAAAATTTTTATTGTGGCCTTTCCTTCAAACAATGTCTAGGAAAACTCCAATGCAACGTCTTCATCAAAACCATTCAGATTCAAGAAATAATCTAACCATCCGCAATTTCTTAACTCACCCTAGAAAAGTGCATCCTGTAGTAATACATCATGAATTGTGGATTTATTTCGAATTAACCCACCTCCCATTGTTTAGTTTTCTAGAATCAAACAATCGCTCTGCAAAGTTTTCCTTCCTGCAATCTTCGTCTGAAAGCTAATCTTCTCCTTCTTGCAACACTGCTAAATTTCCAATGCTAGTGTCATTTGAATTTTACCTTTTTGGCTTAAGATTATGATAGGAGAAATAAACAATAAAGGAGTAATAAATGAAGGATATGATAAAGGAAAATGGCAGTGGTTGATGTCGTTTCACACATGTGAGCCGTCATCTCACTCAAAATTCAAATTGGCTCAATAAATTAAACTTTGTTGACATGAACCAATACAAACAAACACACAGACATGGAATTCACACATTCCCCCCAACCTAAATTTTCACATGTGTCCTCACATGCGAGGTGGTAAGGACGATTTGACAGGGGCAGGGAATAATTACATGCTATAGAGAATGTCCTATTAACGTACAACAATTAAATGAATGTACTAAAAGACAATTAAGATATAAAAAATTGATTGTGCATGTACATGAATTTGTGAAAGATTTGTTGCAAATATTATGGAGAAAGTATTGGTCACTTTTAAGAAATCAATTAAGCAATTAATGAAAGCAAAGCAGAATGAGGTTAAATGGAATGAAGTGAAATAAAATGATGGTGGCATGATGGAAGAGAGAGAAAGGTGGAGATGGATGGGCAGATGAGTGAAGAAGTGGACCCCCACAAAGTGGAAGTCTTTATTATGACAAGTTACATATCTTAGTTAGCCAAAAGGAGGGACACTAGGTCCACTTCCTTCAGCTGCAGGAAGTTTGGATGTTGCATGCTGAGTGAATTGTTTCAAGAATTCCTCCTTGGAATTTGGCTTGTGATACAAACTGAGGTGATGATCGTTGACAAGTAGCTTAAATTTGACATGGTCAATGGTAGTGAGTTGAAAAACTCCATTGGAAAAGACTTCAGAAACCTCATATGGTCCTAATCGCCTTGTTTACAATTTCCCTACATTGTCTTGATACCTTGAGTCATAGAGTAGTGCCCAATCTCTTGGCTATAATTTCTTATCCTTTATGAATTTATCATGCCACTTTATTCTTTGATTCTGCACTACCTTTGTGTGATGCAAAGTTTCCTTCCTCATCTCATCCAAAACATTCAGTTGCATGATTCTTTCCCTTTGTGCCTCAGAGATATCCACCCCCAAGTCTATTGTAGTCCTAAGAGTCTTATACTCAAATTCAATTGACATCACAGTTGTATTTCCATATAGCAACTCAAATGGAGTGAATCTTGTAGTTTTTTTCTAGGTATTTTTGTAGGCCCAAACAGCTTCTGGTAGCCTGCTTGCCCAATCCTTTCTATGAATAGCCATGGTTTTGGTCAAAATGGCTTCAGTTTCTCTATTGGTCACCTCAACTTGGCCATTGGATTGGGCGTGATAAGGAGTATACTTCTTGTGCCTAATTTTGTACTCATTGACCACTGTTGTAACAAGGGTTGAAGTGAATTGAGCCCCTTGATTAGTCACTATATCTCTTGGAACCCCATACCATGTGAAAATTTCCTCATAAATAAATTATGCAACCTTATTATCTCTTGCATGCTTCATGGCCTTAACTTCTACCCAATTGGTTACATAATCAACACATACCATAACCACCTCTCCACTTTTCATGCTTTCCCTAAAGTGGCATCCTCTAAGTCTGTTGGAGTTGACTGCCTTGCTAGGTGATTAGTTAGTAGCTTCTTTTATTATAAATAAGACTTAGATGCTCCTTCTCAAGGGGTTGCTTAATCTAATGATGTATTAACACTCTTAGTTTTTCAGTAATACAATCATGTTGCTCGATTGTACTCATGTTTTCCAATTAATAAAATGAAGTTATAAGTTCTTGTATCTGATTTTAAACTTGTTTTAGGGGATACTCATCCAAGGGGATCCACTTGGCAAGTATTTTATCCCTTAGTTTAGTTAGTTATTATTTTTTGTTCTGTAATTAGTGAAAACTCTGGCACTTTTTTATCTTGTAGCCACTAGAATTCCATTTTTTGACTGTTCATGCAACCAAAGCAGACATAGTAGTTTCCTTTTTGTTCGCTCATATTTTCATATTTTCATGTCTAGCATTTTGTAGATAAGAAGACAATAATGAAGATTTTGAACACAGGATATTACTAGCCCACACTCCACAAGGATGCAGGGTGATATACAAGGAAGTATGACAGATTCCAGCGGATGGGCCGACCAACCAAATCTGATGAGATGCCACTTTATCCCCAAGTAGTAATCACTCCATTTGAGAAGTGGGGAACGGACTTTGTAGGACCCATTGATCCTCCATCAAATGGTAAATCCTATATCTTGGTATGCGCTGATTATGTAACCAAGTGGGTAGAAGTTAAGGCCATGAAGCATGCAAGAGATAATAAGGTTGCATAATTTATTTATGAGGAAATTTTCACATGGTATGGGGTTCCAAGAGATATAGTGACTGATCAAGGGACTCAATTCACTTCAACCCTTGTTACAAAAGTGGTCAATGAGTACAAAATTAGGCACAAGAAGTATACTTCTTATCACCCCTAGGCCAATGGCCAAGTTGAGGTGACCATCAGAGAAGTTGAAGCCATTCTGACCAAAACCGTGCCTATCCATAGAAAGGATTGGGCAAATAGGCTACCAGAAGTTGTTTTGGCCCACAAAACTACTTGGAAAACAACTACAGGATTCACTCCATTTGAGTTGCTATATGGAAAGACAACTATGATTCCCATTGAATTTGAGTATAAGACTCTTAGGACTACAGTAGACTTGGGGATGGATATCTCTAAGGCACAAAAGGACAAAATCATGCAACTGAATGTTTTCGATGAGATGAGGAAGGAAAATTTGCATCACACAAAGGTAGTACGCAATCAAAGAATAAAGTGGCATGATAAATTCATAAAGGATAAGAAATTTCAGCCAAGAGATTGAGCACTACTCTATGACTCAAGGTATCAAGACAATGCAGGGAAATTGTAGATAAGGCGATTAGGGCCATATGCGATTGTTGAAGTATTTTCCAATGGTGTTGTTCAACTCACTACCATTGACCATTTCAGATTTAAGATGCTTGTCAATGATCATCACCTCAGGTTGTATCACAAACCAACTTCCAAGGAGGAATTCTTGCAACAATTCACTCAACATGCAACACCCGAATTTCTTGTTGCTAAAGGAAGTGGACCTAGTGTCCCTCCTTTTGGCTAACTAAGATATGTAACTTGTCATAATAAAGAATTCCAATTTTGGGGGGTCCACTTCTTCACCCATCCGCCCATCCATCTCCACCTTTCTCTCTCTTCCATCATGCCACCATCATTTCACTTCATTCCATTTCACCTCATTTCGCTCCACTTTCATTAATTGCTTAATTGATTTCTTAAAAGTGACCGATACTTTCTCTATAATCTTTGCAAAAAATCTTCCATGAATTCATGTACGTGCACAATCAATTTTTAATATCGTAATTGTCTTTTAGTACATTCATTTAATTGTTGTACATTAATAAGACATTCTCTATAGCATGTAATTATTCCCTACCCCTGTCAAATCGTCCTTACCACCTCACATGTGAGGAAACATGCAAAAATTTAGGTTGGGGGGAAATGTGTGAATGCCATATCTGCGTGTCTGTTTGTATTGGTTCATGTCAGCAAAGTTTAAGTTATTGAGACAATTTGAATTTTGAGTGAGATGAAGACTCACATGTGTGAAATGACATCAACCATTGCCATTTTCCTTGATCATAGCCTTAATTTATTACTCCTTTATTGAAATTATTGCCTTTATTGCTCCTAATATAATCTCAAGCCAAAAAGGTAAAATTCAAATGACACTAGCATTGGAAATTTAGCAACATTGCAAGAAGGAGAAGATTAGCTTTCAGATTAACATTGCAGGAAGGAAAAATTTGCAGAGTGATTGTTTGATTCTAGACAACTAAACAATGGGAGGTGGGTTAATTCAAAATAAATCCACAGTTCATGATGTATTACTACAGGATGCACTTTTCCTGGTCGAGTTCAGAAATTGCGGATGGTTAGATTATTTCTTGAAGCTGAATGGTTTTGATGAAGACGTTGCATTGGAATTTTCCTAGACATTGTTTGAAGGAAAGGCCACAATAAAAAGGTTGCAGGTCACAACTATTGAAGAAAGGATTGCAAAAGTTACCGGGTTTCTTGTCGATGGTGAACATTACCCTACTACCAGAGATGCCAGGTCAGCTAGGGCTAAATTTACAGAACTTGGTGACGCTCCATTGAGTGTGGAAAAACAAGGTGTAGAGAGAATCTCTCTGACCGAGCTATGGAAGAAAGTAGTTATTTATGTTGTGAAATACATTACCTGTGAAGGTCGTCAGTTGAATCTACACTATGTGCATTTTAAACTCCTGAATCACATTCGGCACTCAAGAAGAATGAATGTGTCAAATGTGCTATACCACCTTCCTTTCAATCATGGCGACCGAGACCCAAAAATTGAGGGACAATTTTGTTTCCCACCATTGTCTGATCAAATTATTAGTTGAGAACTCTTTGCATGATGTGTTTGATATGAATTGGGAAAAAATCTTGAATATTGATCAAATTAGACCAGAGCATTTGTGACCTAGGGTTTTTCCTGAACCTCGTAGGCTTAGTAGGAGAAAGAGAAATGTTGGAGCCACTCCTAGAGCCTCAACTTCTAGCACAAGCCCTAGTGCAAACCATCTCACAACTAAACAAACCATAGATATTAGTTCTTTTGAGGAAAAACATTCAGAAAAAGAAATTTCCTCTCTTGATTTTGATGATGATGTTCCTCTTGACATCCTAATGAGAACTAGGGAACAAAAGAAGAAGGAAAAAATAAGAAAGGGAAAACCTAAAAACAAAATGACAAAAAAAGAAGTGTCAAGCTCTAAGAAACAGAAGGCTAACACCATTCTTCTTGCAACAAAAGAAAAATATGAAATCCCCCCTAGAAAATCAAGACCAACTAGGCTAACCTTTGGTGAATCTCTGGAGGAAAGCCCTAATCCTAGACAAACATCACGGGAGGATACAAAATCTCCAATGGGGCAGGTGCATGTTGAGGAAAAGGACATATTTGAGGAAGCAACAAGCATGATGTTGGCAGATCTTGTTGATATTGCAGAACAAGTTGAGAAAAATTAGGAGCTCCTAAAGCATGAGTAGAAGAAAGAGTTCTTGAAGCAAGAGAAAGAACAAGAGGTCTTGTATCCAGAACTAGGAGAACAGTCAACACCCTTGTAGCTGGTATTGGTTGAACAAAAAAAATCTCTACAGCTGGAGCTTTACAAAGAGCAAGAAAAAGTACTAGGAAATTTTTTGGTAGGAATACATAAGCCCTCTGATTTTTCAATGCACTTGGTAGCCCTGAACTTATGGAAATAAATACAAAGGAGGGAAGAAGAATGGAAAGAGGAGAAACACAGGCTAAGAAGGGAAATTCAAAAGAGAGATGAAGAGATTGCAGATAAGAATGAATAAATTATTGCTTTAAAAGGAAAGGTGGATAATATGACAACCTTAGTACCTCAGATATTAGAGTGCAGGACTCCTCCAAGGGTCTATTCTCTATATTTGAAGGAGAAGCATCTTTCTTTTAAACTAGCAAGGATTTTTTCAAGTTTGAATCCTTCCATTGAGACTCCTCTTGAATTTTTCAATGCTTATCGGATTGCTCCTCCTGAAATGAAGATTTTTTTGTGTAAATTCTATTTGGATAATTATGCTGTGACCTAAGACCATGATTGGAATCCATTGTTGTATGTTGGGGATGCCAAATTAAGGGAATTTATGTCTTGGGTACAGAATTAAGTTAGTTGGATAAAATAGTTCAAGACTTATAGGTAAATTGAATCCAACACTCCCTTGTATATCAGGGCTGAATCTAGAAATCTTGGAGACATTTTCAAGGATTGGCACATAATTATTTACCAAACAAGCTATGGCAATAGGATTCTTTATGAGAGAGAAGGAATTTATAAATAATATGAGGAGGTAGCAAAAACCACAAGGCAATCTATAATGGGATACCTGTCACAAAGGTTGAACAACCTAACTGATGAATTGAAACAAGTTGAGCCTCACTCTATGTAGAACTATGTTGCAACACTTAAGAGAGTTGATAAATATATATCGATTGGGAGGACAAAGGGACAATTTCGGCTTCCACTAAATTTTCAGCCACCTATCCTATTGTGGCCTATGTCAAATTTCAGGTATTACCATTATGACATAGCTGATGAGAGACAAAGATGGAGCAAGTTGGATAGACAACAAGGGTTCTATTGGGACTTATATTCATGCACAATAGAAAATGATGTTGGACAGCTGGCAGTTGCAAATTTCAAGGCATTGACCAAGCAAAAGCACAACCCTTCCTCTGCTAGAGGACCAATAAGACCTTAGGTTGGGGGGAGTGATTAGTCCAATTTATGATTCAATTTTGATAGAGTCTATTATCCATTTCCTGTAGTTGACATAGACTTTGATGCTTGGATGTTGATATTTTTTATGATATTTCCTCAAATCCATAGACATTGGGCATAAGCTTATTCTTGTAACCTTTGAATGAAATTTACATGCTATATGAACTATCTATGTTAATTTTACATGTGGATTAATGATTGTCACTTTAAGATAATTACAAGTATGCAGTTGTTGTGCATACTAATATTGTCATGCAGATACAATTAGAGGCCTGTAATTCAGAAAGATTATCCCAGTTGGTCATTTTCCATATCAGTCAACAAGATGGTCATTTAATGGAGACAAGACTCTTGATGACAAGAGATTCCTCATTCAAATCGAAACTGTAACCACTTGTAAATGCTATTAATTGTTTGTTGAGTGAATATAGGCATTACTGCTATGCTAGATTTGCGTTAAGGCAAACATGCCAGACAAGATTATGCGCATGTGTAACTACCTCTCCAATTTTCATGCTTTCCCTAAAGTGGCATCCTCCGAGTCTATTGGAGTTGACCACGTTGCTAGGTGATTAGTTAGTAGTTGTTTTTCTTATAAATAAGACTTAGATGCTCCTTAAGGGGTTGCTTAATTTGATGATGTACTCACACTCTTAGTTTTTTAGTAATACAATCATGTTGCTCGATTGTACTCATGTTTTCCAATGAATGAAATGAAGTTATAAGTTTGCATATCTGAGTTTACATCTGTTTTAGGGGATACTAATCCAAGGGGGGCCACTTGGTGAGTTTTTTTCCCCTTAGTTTAGTTAGTTATTATTTTTTGTTCAGTAATTAGTTAAGAATCTAGCATTGTCTGTTCCTGCAACCACTAGAATTCCATTCTATGACTGTTCTTGCAGCCAAAGTAACTAGAGTAGTTTCCTATTTGTTCACTCATATTTTCATTTATGTCATGCATTTCAACTTAGTTTAGTTATTGGTTGATTCTCAACACTTATTTTATTTCCTTCCAAGCAATTTACTTTCAGCATTGAGTATTTTTTAGCTGCAGGATGAATATGGTTACTTTGGATTCTTAGTGCACATACTATGCTGACCCATTTCAAGTTTACGCCCTCGGGTTGACAAGTTAAATCCACCTTCATGATGATTGAAATAGCTATTCAGGTTAGATGTCCAATCTATGAATCACAACTATAAGGGCTTATTTGTTAAATCATTGTAGGAGGCTGATAGGTGCATTGCATTAATAGGTTAATTTAGAGGCATCCATTCCATAGATGACAATCCATATGCACCAGAACTATACATGGAGATGAAAATATAAGGGCCTAACCAATTAGGACTAAATTTCACCTTTTGATCAAGCGACAGATTTATATTTATTTGATTCTCGTAGAGAACCAGGTCACCTACCTTGCAAATTCTAGGAAGAACACCTTGATTATACTATTTTAAAAAATCATTGATAGGATTTAAGATGGTCGAGGGCCTATAATCGACACTCATCAAGCATCTCAAGCTGATGCAAATGATTAGATAGGTAAGTTTCAAACATCAAATAACCCTTTAAGGGAAACCCACAAGAATGGGATATCCAACTCCAAACACATGATAGATTCAATGCCATACACAAGGTTTTAAGGCATTGTTCCCGTTTCCATACAAACACTCATGTGATAGGCCCACAAAGCATATTTCAATTGAATGCACCAATACTTACCATGTTTGTTCATTGTCTTACAAAGAATGAGATCAAGAGTCTTATTAGACACTTTCACTTGGCCATTAGATTGAGGATAATATGATGTAGAAAATCTATGCTGAATATGGAACTTCTCTAGGAATTGCTTCACTTCCTTGTTCTTAAATGGTGTGCCATTATCATAAACTAAGGTGGAAGGCAACCCAAAGCGAGCAATGATGTTATTTTGAAGAAATCTACAAATAGATTTAGTGGTTGTGGATCGAAGAGGGATGACTTCAACCCACTTCGTGAAGTAATCGATAGTAGTGATGATGAAGACATGTCCTTTAGAAGAAGGAGGTGATATTTTTCCAATAATATCCAACCCTCATTTTGCGAATGGCTAAGGAGAGGTATGATTTTGTAACTCTTGTGCAGGAGCCTGAATAAGGAAACTATGTTGTTGACATTATGGACACTTCTTAACAAAATCGAAGGAATATTGTTTCATCATTTTCCAAAAGTATCCCATGTGAATCATTTTTTGCACCAAGGATTTACCACCAAATGGTCCACCCCCAGAACTTGAATGGGTTTCCTTAAGGACAAGGGGTATTTCCACTTTAGTGAGACATAAAATTAGTAAGCCATTATAATATTTTTGATAAAGAACATCTGACAGAACAACATAGCAGACTGACAACTGTCCTTACAAGTACGATCATTCTTTATCGCATCATTGGGAAAGTTTCTAGTCTTTAGATAGTTGTAGATGTTGGAACACCATTCTCCTGAGTCTACATGAGAGAACACAAGAGCATTAGATTTAGTTTGTTTGGAAACATCAAGATATTGAAGAATATGAACCACAAAGTGATATTTTTTTGTATCCTTATTCGAAGGTACTAGGGAGGAAACACTCGCCATGTCATCCACATTTCAATTTTCTCTCCTAGGGAAACTATCTATTATGAAAGAGGAGAATCGATTAAGCAAAGAAAAAGTAAGGCCTCGATACTGAGACAACTTAATTTGCTTAGCTTAATAGGTTCTCATAATTTGGTTCACAATAAGCTCAGAGTCACCATGTATACAAAGATGTTTTATTTTTAATGCGATCGTGACACACAAGTCAAAAATAATGGATTTTTACTCAACGATGTTATTGGTGCAAGTAAATTCTAATCAGAATGAGAGAGGGACTGACTTACCTTCAGTTGAGATTAAAACCACACCCGCTCCGGAGCTAGTCTGACATCTCGATCCATCAAAATACATCTTACACACAAGATTTTGATTAATTATGAAAATTATCCTCATCAGGGAACAAGTCCAAACCTGGGAAGGAGCGAGATGACGGAGCGTAATCCAATTCATCAGCAACCACTTGTCCTTTTATCACTTTTCACAATAACATGTGTTTCAATGTTAAGAATATAGTGTCTTAACTTCTGTGTTACAAAGACGAGAAATAAATTATTTCTCCATGGAAGAATAATAAGTTTCATAATCAACTAGGACACAACTAATATAGTAGACCATTTTTCTCCCGAGATCATCATATTGGGTGATCAAAGCTTCCAAAGCATATAGTGACGTAGCAAGGTAAAGAAAAAATGGTCTATCCTACATAGCCGACATTAATATGGGGGGATTGGCCAAGTAAGTTTTTATTGACTCAATATATTTTTAGAACTCTTCATCCTTTATAAAGCGGACATCCTTCTTTAATAAACGAGTGAAGGGAAGGGTATGATCAACCAACTAAGATATGAATCTTTAGAGTGCTTGAATCTTCCCTTGTAAACTCTGCAACTCTGTAATGTTCCTAGGTGGAGGTATGTTAACCATTGTGTCGATCTTATTCATGTCGACTTCGATTCCATAATGAGAAACTATGAATCCAAAAAAATTTCTTACTCCACATCGAAGACACACTTAAGAGGATTAAGCCTCATCTTATAGAGTTGGAGCCTTTAAAAAATAAGGCAAATATTCCCTACATGATCTTGACGAGTTACAAATTTCACCAAGATGTCTTCAATGTAGTCTTCTAGAATTTTATGTATGAAATCATGAAAGATAAGGGTCATTTCTCACTGGTATGTTGCTCTTGCATTCGTTAACCCAAATTTAATGACCACATAACAAAAGGTACCCCAAGGGGTACTAAAGGTTGTATTATACTGATCTTCCAGATTAATATGAATTTGATTATAGCCCAAGAAGCCATCCATGAAAGATAAAAGAGCATGGCTTATAGTCGAGTCCACAATTATATCAATATTAGGCAACAAAAAATCATCCTTAAGAGAATCCTTATTAGAATCACATAATTCAATGCATATATGGATACGACCATCGGGTTTTCTAATGAAAAAATATTGAAAATACAAGGCAAGTAGTCAATTTGATGGATAAAACCTACTTTTAGTAGCTTATCTATCTCAATCTCTACCAAGAATGTGACCTTGGGATTGATCTTTCAGATTTTTTTCTTAACTAGATTGATATCAGGACATAAGATGATATTTTGAACCATTATAGAATCTTCAATACTCAACATGTCCTCATATGACCAAGAAAATATATTCAGATGATAATGTAAGAGATAGAAGTGTTCCTTAACTTCCTCGAAATAAAGGAACTTCCTGATATTAATCACCTTTTCAAAAGATTTAGGATCCATAAAAACTTCAGTAGTATCCCCATTGAGGAGGGTATTACGAGCTTCAAGATGTAGTATTCAGACACCATCATCTATGTTTGACAAAGGGGCCTCCTCATCCATATTCAAAATAGATTTACCAAAGTATGCTTGTTTACTTAGACGATATGAGAATCATCGTTTATGGTGAAAGGAGGGAGGACAAGAGTAGGCACCTAAAAATTCCTCTAGTGCTTCCTCTGAGGAGAAAACATCTAAGTGGACTTCTTCAGCCTCCGCCCCATCCTCTATTAATTCACGATGGACCAGATTAAGCGGTTCAATTGAAATCATGTTAACACTCCACCAAGGTTTTTGCTTAGATTGTTAAACAAAGCATCCCAAACCTAGATAGCACTTGCAAGGCTTAAATTGGATAGGGACATGAATTCATTGTTTAATATGTCCAAGGCATTTACACCCATAACCATATTGAGAAATGATTCTATATTCAGGACCATAGTGTGTTTGTAGAGCTTTGAAAGGTGATGGCTCCACATAGAGAGCATCATTACCCCAATGGACATCAAATGCATCTACAAGGCCACAACCATATCCTTTATTCAATTCACAAATTTTAACCTCCTTAGTGAGAGTAGGATTATCCTCCTTGGTAGGGGAATGATTTGTTTCTTGAATGGGATCACAACTTTCCTTCTCCATGGGAGCTTGATCCATCTCCTTAACAAAGGTGTTTGAGGTTATCAAAATTTTAAGGTGAGTGGGGTTCACTTTGTAGTCTCCAATGAATAATTCAGAGAATTCCAAGGATCCTCAATCATTACCAAGTGATGCATTCAATTCAAAAGAAGTATATGGGGAAGACTTAGGACTTTCTACTTTAGGTTGCTCTTCTTTAGTGAGATTCACTTCAAGGAAAATCTCTATAGAGGGTATCACTTAGGAACATGTCATTGCATTAGAGGTTAGAGATGGAAAACAATTATTAAGAGTGGAAACAATCAAAGCTCGATCAACAACCGCCAGTTCACAAAGGTGAACAAATTTTGAATCAAATTTGACTCTGACCACTCGATTGTTTACAAAAAAATTCAGAGAACAATGTAGGGTGGAAGTTACAACACCCATAGCATGAATACAGGGTCTGTTGGAAACACAAGGGAAGATAATTGAGAGGGGTGAATCAGTTGTCACAAAATTTCAAATTTATTAAATTTTTTAACACTTATTCTCAGATCTGTTTAATAACCATGGAAGCATAAATCAACAACACATCAAAAACACACAAAACACCAAGATTTTTGTGTGGAAACCCTGTTAGGGGAAAAAAAACTGTGGAGGTTAATCCACAAGTTTATACTCTGTTAAAAGTATAGAAAAATGGGGAATGCACATGCATTCAGGCACACTTCCTAGAGCTCACTTCTCAATTACAAAAAGGCTTACTACCCAAGGGAAGACTCATTGTCTTACAGTATTATTCAGATTAGATCCATCTAAAAGATCTTGAATTGAGCAAATAACATCTGCTAATGCTTGATTATAGTTCCAGTGAAGCACATGAACACTTCTTCACTCTTCTTCACACTCTGTTTTGCCTTCAAAAGTTTTGGAACATTATTCATGCACTCACACTTGCTCGCTCAAATTAAAATGAAGAAAAAATCGCTTATATATATCCGCAACAAGGAATTATATCATTACATGTTGACTTCAACAAAATAATAAGATGAATACAAACTATCGTCCCAAAATAATAAAGATTATTAATGTGAATCTACCAAGGTTGTCCACAACATAGTGAAGACCCAAAATAATATCCTCAAACAGAAAACACCTTAAAAAATTATTCCTCAAAGATCCACAACATGCTACGATCACCTTGTTAGCCATGAACATGAAAGACATGACAAGAGAAAATCATCGATCATGAGCACAACGATCAATACAGATGTGAAACATAGATAGAGAACGATCTCTAAAACTTTGAAAAGCACCACAAGAGCATATGAAACAACTCAGATTACTAGAATCACATTATCTTCTTCCAGGAACACTAGCTACAGTAACAAAATAACTGTCGGAACACAAAAACTCATAACTTGCTCAAATCTGCATGCGCACCTATGAAACTTTCGATGGATAAACTAGATACACCTGAAAAAAACCCTTTAATATTCAACTACTCACCATCAACATACTAAAATTTCCATCATACTGATCTTCACTGCTTCACAAACAACCTGCAACATATTTTATTATAATTTTCTCAATATCCTCGACATATACACTCTCAAAGATATTAATGCTAATAGTGTTGACATCAATGAAAACCATACATCAACAACACAATCACACCATCCAATAGGGTCTCCCCAAGAGAATGATATAAGGTAAGGGGCTAGGACTCACATAAACCAAGGTGGGTAAGGTAACAAGGCCTAACTGCAAGGGAAAGATTATTGTGCCTATGGCTTGTCGACCAACATTATCAAATCCATGAATATACAAAGAAGAAGCAACTAAGGAAGAAGAATTAACTTTAATTTTAGGTACTAGATCTATACCATAAATGTTGAGGGCTGAACTAGTGTCAATGAGGGTATGTCTAATACCGATAGTATTAACATTAACTATAATCATTAAAGGGTCTACTTGCTTCTGCACATTCGGGGGTAGAAATTCTTGCAAATCGAATGTGATGAATCTGCATGAATATGAGCCATCAACACATTAACATCTGTTGGCCTAGCAAAGGTAGGAAAGAGACTCTTTTATAAGGATTTCTAAAGCATACCTTGGTAAACCAAAGCGGTCTAAAGAAAATCACAAAGCGAGATCTTAGCCAGAGTAACACGAAGTTACTCGACAAGATCATAACCTCCAAGTGCTTTATTCACAGTTTTAGGTGCTAAACAAAGACCTGGTTGTGAAGGAGGTAAAGAAGTAGGAACTTGAGTAGGTTGAGGTGTAGTAATAGATGTTTGTTGATCCAAATTCTTCTTATTTTTTCTTGTATTATATGTGTCCCCAACAACATTATAAGAAGTAGAGTCTATAGCATTTAAAAACATTGAATATAAATTCGATGAATAATTATGATATGGAATTCTAAAAATATAATGGATCCTCTTAAGAGAGGGGCTATCCAGAGTCAAGTAAACAATAGGTTTCTTAGGACTTGGAGAAGCCACAAATACTACAACAATGTTTATTGACTCCTCAACTTGCAAAGGAGAATTTTGTTCAGAAGATCTACAAGTAGAGGAAGATGCTTCTAAGAAATCATCTAGAGCATCATCCAACATATTGAAATCTTCCATAGAGAAAGCATTATCATAAACACTAAAACATTGCAAAAAAATATCTGACACGTTCATGTCAAGCTCACCAAAATATGAGATAAGGGGGATTCGCTGCTCATGAGTCTTCATTCTCAAGAGAATCCCGAGAAAACTACCCTTAGTGACCTCAATATTAGTTGAATGAAGAAATTGCAAAGAAATCACACACAGAACCACTATCTCAAAAGAATGCTTCAGAATATGAGAGAGAAAGCTTCCTAGATCTCTGCCTCAAAAGGAAGGGCTCTCGGCCAAAGGACTATAATGCGGAATCAGGATGCCAACACAGTGTGTTAGAGTTTGACTTGCATCCCCAATAATATATAACATCAAGACTTGGGTAGAATGAATAAAAAAATCACTATCTAACATGGATCCGAGGTCTATTTAATAGAGTAACTAAAAATAAAGCAAAAAATGACACAAAGTACAAGGATAGATAACATAAGACTTAAAAACGGTGAAATTTTTGAAATCTTCCTCTGAGCTCTACTTTGGCAACCTGCACACAAAACGAATGGGGAAAAATGTTGGGGTTGTTTCAAGGCTTTCCATAGTCAAACCCCCAGTTTGGTGTTCCCACCTCCATGGAAAACCAAATAGATAGATAGAGTAAATAAAATAGATAAAAAGGAGTGGTGAAAACAATCCATGCTTGAGGAGGATAACCCACACCATCAAATATCAAATGAACCAAATGATCTAATCTATTCAAAAATAGATAAGAGAAAAAGAGCATTACCAATAGTCCTTGGCCCCCTCTTGAACACAAAGATGCACCATTTAATTATTACTAGATATATTTGGCTATTGGGAGGACCTTAGTCATACAAATCTTCGCTTGTAGCAGTGTTGTGGCAAAGAGTAAAAGAGGTTGTGAATCGATTGAATGAGATAGAACCCTCCAAAATGAGAGAAAAAAGGAGTTTTGTTGCATGTAAGGGTGGAAGGAGCCATTAAAATTGGGAATCTAACTATAGAGATGGGTGTTCTTAATCAAGATTATGGGATTCCATGTTTCAAACTCAAAAAAATTCCAAGACGCTAGCGTGCTGCACAGATGTCCAAAACATTAGTTTTCGAGAAACATGGAAGCATATTGTTGTCACTTTGTCATTGGACCCCATGGAATTGGAATCATGAAATTTTAACCCATGAGGCTCTTATCACAAATGATTTTAGGTATAATAAATTCTAGGAAATGTGCTAAAATGTGAAATTGCCCCTAGGTGCAATTTTGCAACATTACAATTTTGTAGATAATTGAGTAGATTAGATGAAATATTAATTTTAATGAATTAATTTTTTGATGGAGGAAATATCAAGATTTCAATATTAAAAGCTTATTACCTTTGAAGAATTTTTTACAAGCCCATGCACTTTGGCAAGAAGAGCAGACAAAGGGAAAATTTGAACCAACCTAGGATCACTTGTTAGAAGCCTTCATGAGCGAGTATATCCTAAAGATGTTTACGATGACCACTACAAGTAGTGGTCACTTTTGTGGTAGGGACGTGGATTAGGCCTATGCCAATGTCTTCCATGAGTTCAATGTGAGGCTAGGATCATTTGAGTAAGAGCAACACAGGGTCGCCAATTATTGTAGTATCATATTTATACCAATGCTAATGAATATCAAGATGATGAGAGATGCATATCACTCTGTGAAAACCATTGAGGATTTCAAGTAGAAGGTCAAGTGAGATGCAATAAACATTCCAAAGAATACATTTCCTTCAAACAAGAATAAACCATCCAAGACTAGTAAGAGTTTTTATAGGCACAAAAGTAGTAGTTAATCCAAAATTGAAAGCTATTCTCAATAGAACTTATTCACAAAGGAAAAGGTAGGTGATATTGATGTAAAAACCTCAAATAAAACCATTGATGTAGAACCCAACATTTTAATTAGCAAAACAAAAAACAAACCTCCTACCTAAGGAAGCTAAAGCAGAGTGGCTATTTTGGTTACAAATGTGGATGAAAGGGTAGCCACTAGACTTCATGATTAATTGTAGTAGTATGAAGAATATAATCTCTTCAGAAACTATTGAGATTAAATCTACCAACCATGCCTCATCCAACACCTTAAAAACTAGGATGGATTAGCTCCTATAATACTTAAGGTATATATGAATCATTCTCCAATGTTTTCATATTTTATTCACCCTTTTCAAGAGGAAATATTTTGTGCTGTAGTATCAATGGAGGTTTATAAAAAGCTACTTGGGAAACCATACATGTATTCATGTATATGTACAACATCAATCCTTATATTTTAGTTGTAACAATGGGCAATGGAAGATACTAAATTCTTGAAATAAAATTATTCTTAAAACCTATTGCACTAGCTCCAAAAATTATTATGCCATACAACTATTCATACTCAATGTTTCACACCTCGCCTTCAACTAAAGATCAACTTGTTACAATAGAGACATTGGATTTCAGAAATCATGTTTAAATAAAATTATTCTATGATTATATATAGAGTTTTCATAAAAGGATAACTCCCATAGAAATATATATGGTGAGCATTAAGAAATAGCTAGAAGTAAGGCTTTACATTCACGTGTTAGAATCAATGCAATCATGAACATTACTTCAAAAGGAGGAATAATTGATCTAGGAGGATTTACCAACAATGGTACATGTGGTAATACTAAGACCATTCTCATGGCTTATAGTAACTATGGGGACTACT
Organism: Sequoiadendron giganteum; assembly: GCA_007115665.2. Classification (NCBI taxonomy): domain Eukaryota; kingdom Viridiplantae; phylum Streptophyta; class Pinopsida; order Cupressales; family Cupressaceae; genus Sequoiadendron; species Sequoiadendron giganteum. The sequence goes on from VCHN02000014.1 coordinate 24,185,384, forward strand.
TCTTAGGTCTATAGTGCACTAGATCACCTCTTAGGTGTTCATAACAACATGAGTACCAACCCTCCATCTTTATCAAGTGCTAGACATATTCTAGTTGTGGTTGAGAGCACTTTGCATGGATATAAATGCACTCATGGTAATAATAATTCATCCAAACATTATGTGGTGTCTACCATATCTCTAGGAGTTTCTAGTACACATCCATGTAAAACTAAAAACTATAATTCACAAAGTTCTCATTGCATCATTATAAGTATCACAATATAATATTTATATAGTATATTCAACCAGGGTGACCTACACATAAGGCTTAAATTATTCCAAGTCATACACAAGCTCATTACAGACACACCAATATTCAATTAAGATCCACAACCTTTGGGAGGAGAGTAACAAATAAGAGTTAGTTCCACATCCAAGGGAGATGGTTCAACTACTGAGCAAATATTGGTCTCCATGACCTGAATCTTCTAATATCTATACAAAATATAATTTAGAAACATTCAACAATAATCCTTATGGGTTGTGGAAATTTGTCAACATTAATCTATAATATAGTTTGTAAGCAATGGATTCATCAATTAGTCAATATGAGATAGAAGATAAATATACACCATTCTCAAGTTTATTCCATGTATAATATGAATAGCTAAAATAAATTATATTCATTGTTTTAGTTCTATATCTCTATTTTTGTTTATATTATATATGTTTAAATAAGCTTCCACATATCCCATAACTCATCTAGACCCTCATTTGGAGATTTTTCTGTTGGGGATTAATCTAGGCCTCAGATTAGACCTCCAATAAAGCCCTTTCCTATTGTTACTAGGGAAGGACTATTGGGATTAAGGTGTCTCAACCTTGGAGTCCTAATGTTGATTTACTTTGATGTATTATTGTATTTATTTGTATTATTTAACTGCCTATGGTGTCATGTCATTAATTGGGACCCACCAGATGGGTGGTATCCCCGTTGAAAGTGAATGGATGACACTTAATCATACCAAGTGGACATAGGCATTCCAATTTGGAATATTTGACCTATGAAAAATTCTATGATGTTTCATAAGGAATCTTCATGCATGGTAAAAGTTGGCACCCAAGTTGGGTTATGACAGGATGTACGAGAATTGACTATTTTTAGTCAATTATGGTAGATTCTCTTACAGCTGTAAGTGTTGTCATATATGAAAGATTCTATGATAGTTTTAAGATGTGTAAGGAATCTTTCATACACCATTTTTATTATATTCTAGGTGCCCAAGCTTGAGGAAGGAATATTTTCATGTTTGACCATTGTAAGGGGTGTAAGGGGATTTGTTACATGTGTCCAAATGTATGTCTATGGTGCGGAAGAATGTGCCATGTGGATTTGGATGCCCCTCTCCTTCTAGATGTTTCTTGAAGCTTGTATCACTTTATATATTGAGTGCCTTACATTGTAGAATGCATAGTTTTTTTGTAGGTAATGAAGTGCTTCTGAGTTAACTCCAAAACATGCGTTTGTTTTGAAGCACTTGCATAGAATCTTTATACTTGGTCTATATTGTAAATCCTATTTGAAGTAATATAGAAGTATTATGCTTTTGGAGGGTAGGGATTTTTACCTGAAAGGGTTTTCCCCACATATATCTGGTGTATGTTAGTTTATGTGTATTTGTTGTTCTATTCTATTTCTATCTATGTGTTTCTCTTGTTGTAACTGGATAAGGTGTTAAAAGAAATTTTTGTAACTCTCCCCTACTTAGAACAGTGTAGGAATTTGTTTCCACTCAACTGAATTCCTTTCGGTTGGTATCAGAGCCTAGCTAGCCTTAGTTCCTTTGTTGGGTTAGAAGGGTTTTTGGAGTCAATCTTTGTTTCAGTGGGAGTTTTGCAAAAGTGTGTGTTTTGTTACCTTGTTGTAGGAAAGAGATGGTAGGAAAATCTAGGAGGATTGAGATGGAGAAATTTAATGGCAGTAATTTTGAAATTTGGAAGCGTAAAATGGAAGACATGCTCATAGACAGTGATCTATCGGTTGCTATTTCTAGAACCAAACTGTCAGGCATGAAACAAGAAGATTGGAATCTCATGGATAGGAAAACCAAGGGTCTTATTAGAATTTATTTGGTTGATTTTTTCCTCTTGAATGTCCATGATTTTTTCCTCTTGAAGAGAAAACTTATGATTCTTTGTGGAAGAAGCTTGGTGATGTCTATCAAAATAAATCCCTGGTAAACAATCTTTTCCTAAGAAAGAAGATGTATTCTATGAAAATGGAATATGGAGGGTCCGTAGCAGATCATCTAAATGCATTAACATGTTGGTTGCAAAATTGGGTTTTGTTGGATATGAGATTGATGAACAAGACTGTTGCATGCTCCTTTTGTGTTTGTTGCTAGACTCTGGGGATCACCTGGTAATGGTTATTGGACCACCTTCAAGATAGATGAGGTTGTTGCCTCATTATTATCTGAAGAGATGTGAAGGAATTCTTTTGATATGGCCAAGGAGGCCCTTGTAGTTCATGGAAAACCAAAGGAGAGGCAAAAATAAAGACAAGAAATCTAAGTCAAAGTCCTTGGGGAGATCTAAGTCTCTTGGTAAGAAGTCCAAGGAAAAATGTTGGAATTGTGGTGAAATTAGTCACATTCAAAAATATTGCAAGGAGGAGTAGAAGAAGGAAAATAATTCTCTCTGATTCTAAATCTAAGAAATCATCTCAAGATGATGGAGAATCATTTATCGCAGCCTTGGTAGCTCATGCATTGTATGATGTGTGGTTGATAGATTCGGGTGCATCCTTTCACATGAATTCTCATAGAGATTGGTTCTCAAAGTATGAAGAGTACAATGACAAAGAGGTATACTTGGGTGATGACTCTCACTTGAAGATTGTTGGTTGTGAAAGAGTCAAAATTAGATTTCCTGGTGGAAGAGTGAAGGGGATTGATGGTGTCTTGCATATCATGGGTTTGGCATGAAACCTTCTTTCTATAAGTAAATTGAATGATTCAGGAGTGCAAGTTTTTTTCTCTAGTGGAGGATGTAAGATGACTACAGGGGCTATGGTTTCGGCTAAGGGTGTTCATATTGGCACTTTGTTTCAGCTTGATGCATGCACTATATAGTGCAATAGTTTTTCTGATGTATCGAAGAAGAGATCTTTGGATTCTTCATCCTCACCATCAGATCATGCAAAGAAGAAGTATGTTGCAACTTCATCCAATGGTCATTCATTTTAGGTACCTAAGGGTACTCATTCCATGGAAATGAAGATTCCTATAGAGAAGACAATGTTATGGCACCAATGACTTGGTCACATTAGTGAGAAGGGTCTTAGAACCTTGAAAAATAAGAGACTTGTTGAAGGCCTTGATGATTGTAATCTCGAGTTTGACTTTTGCAAACATTGTGTCTATGGAAAACAACATCATGTTTATTTTTACTCTAGTTCTCAAAAGTCTTTTGGGGTTTTGGACTATGTTCATTCAGATGTTTTTGGTCCTGTAAATGTTCCTTCATTATCAATTTTCTTTTATATTTTGTTTCTTTCATAGATGATTACCATAGGACATTTTCTTATTTCCTCAAAAATAAAGCTAAAGTATTTAGTTGGTTTAAGGAGTTTCAAGCCTTAGTAGAAAATTAAACTAGCATAAATATTAAGTGTTTGAGGAATGATAATGGTGGAGAGTTTTTTTCCACAAAGTTTGATTTTTTTGTAAAGAGCATGGGATTAAGAGATATAAAATTACTCCTGTGGTAGCTAAATCCTACAACATGTTAGTATATCATGGAAATCAAACTAACATGGCAAAATCAAGCAAACCTTATGAAATAATACTCCATGATTCAAATGCAACCAAATAACAAAGATAAGCAAAGCATGTAAAACATGAAATATATCTATCCCATATTGGATTGGTGCTCTTTGAATATGTGAAAGAGCCCTTTCCCAACCCTTGATAAGCTTAGTGAGATAGACAATGAGATGCTATGAGCTCAAGTTGCCTATAGTGGTGATGCCTTCAAAATGTGGATGTAGATTGTAGATTGTAGATGATGAAGAGCAAGATTGATTCTCAAATGAAGAGAGTAACCTTGCATCAAGATGTGTTGTCAAATTGTGTGTTGTTGTGATGAGCAAGATTGATTCTCAAATGAAGAGTAACCTTGCAATAGAATGTGTTGTTTTGAATGAGAGAAGATGCATTGCATTTATAGGAGAACTTGAGAGAAGAGAGGCCAAGATTAGGCAATGTGGGACTAAATCCCATCCAATAGGATATAGACACTTGTCATAATGGGATTGGCCAAAACTTGTGCAAGTTTTGGCCAATGTGCCCATTCAAATTTGAAAAATGTCAATAAATGCATGTTGTTGAGGGTTTTGGAGGGAATTATCTTTGTCCAAAAAAGTCAAAGATGAGAGTTATTGAGGGAAAATAAGTCTTTTTAATAAAACAAATAAATTGATTTATTGGTGCAAGTGGGTGGGTTAGTTAGGAGTTTAGATTTGACTCTAGTTGAGTCAAAAGCTAGAGAATGGTAATTATGATTAGAAGTTAATTAATTTAGATTAATTAACTTAGGGATTTTTAGGGATTTGATATTTGATTTTAAATCAGTTTGATTTATTAAATCAAATAAGAAGAACTTTAGGAACTCAATTAAATAATTTGATTTAATTAAGTCTGATGAACCTTATGATTTAATCAATAAATTGCTTTAATTGATTAATAGCATAATTGGATGCATGATGCTAGTTTTGCATGTCTACATTTTGCCCCTCTTTGAAGCAATGTACTCGTTGCATTGGTTCAAAGAATGATGTCGTTGACATCGAAATTAAAAAATTTCGGATGTCCCAATGAAAATAAGTACGTTAGTACATTGCCCCTTCGAGAGATCAAGCAAAAAGATTCAATTTGAGGTTGATCTCGTGACAAAGAGGTTCAAAATGGATGTATAGATGGCAAGACTATATGATCTATATGATAATGATGATGAAAATGAGATGTTTGGAAGATGCTTAGAATAAAAATTTGTATTATCCTAAACAACTTAAATGATTATGAAAATGAGATGAATGCAATGGATGCAGGGTGGATGATGTTGTCCTATGATGGTATGACATGATTATGCAGAATGCAGGATGGATGCAAGATCGATGCATTGTTAGTGCGAAAGAGGATAGAAGAATGAGAGGGATCAACCCTTAAATCCAAGAAGATGCAGAAGTCCAACAAGTCCACTAGTCATCGAGACTTTATTGGATATGGTGATAAATGATGATGATGTATTGCTTATCCAAGGATGGGAAAAGAGCATACCTTTCTTTATGTTTGATAACACACATAGGTGCGATGCATCAAGGTATTAAGAACAAGGATGGCGTGGCACCTAGTGTGATGGACTTTGACTCGTCAAACAGATAGGAGTACTCTTGTTCACACTTGACAAAAATAACCTTATTCAGAATGCAGTTAAGATATTCCAAACATCTTGGGCCAAAACATAAAAAGGCAAGCCTTCTTATGTGGTCAACAAGATACCTAAAACATCCTTCCTACAAACAAAATAAAGTATGCATGACGAAGTTATTTTACAAGAATATCCAACAAGCACAACAGATAAAAATACAATGATCATTGCCCCATTCCTTTCTCTCTAAACCTGTTTTGTTTAGGCATCATTGAGAGGTCCTTGGAATGAGCGCAAAATAAGATAAGTCTAAAAAGACCAAACTAAAGTAAACAAACAAGCTAATGTTCATCGTACAGCTAGCCAAGGCTAAACTATTGTGGGGTACCTGATGCTTATGTCCATCGCAGGAAAGCTTCATCCTAGGAAATGTAGTGATTAGGGTTTTGGTGAGACTGATTAGGTGATAAGCTATTGATACTCCGAGTTGACCAACATGCTTGCTTACTGACTTAGGCTTAAGACTTTGATGATTAGGTGTTCACTTTTGAACCTACTAGACTTGCTTCTGACTGACTCACCAAAGGGTGAAAGTGACGATTGATTTATTATGAGTGATGAAAATCACGGGTGAAAGCAAGATGAAATGGATGCACCATTTTAGTTTTTTCAAATGTTTTGAGGCTATTTTTGAAATTTTCACATTTTTCAATGTTTTTGGTATTTTCAAGATTTATGAATGTTTTTGAATTTTGTGTCTAGGGGGCTGATCAAGGATGGCCTTGCCTACGTTTAAGCTCAGAGACGACATAGTTCAGACTCCAATTGACTTGACTACTAATGAGATAGATGGGCAAACGGATTGTCATTGCGACAGATGCCTAAAATCCTAAAATGTGAAAAATATGGACAAACGAATGCCCCTGCGACCGACGCCTAACTAGATGGGCAAACAGATGTCATTGCAACGGATGCCTAAAATCCTAAAAAAATGGACAAAAGAATACCTTTGCGACGCACGCGTAACTAGATGGGAAAACGGATGTCATTGCGACGGATGCCTAAAATCCTAAAATGTAAACTGGATGGACAAACGAATGCCTTTGCGATGGACACCTAACTAGATGGGAAAATGGATGTCATTGCAAAGGACGCCTAAAAGGACTAACCCTAACTATAAAAAAAGATGGGCAAACAGATTGCCAATGCGATAGACGCCTAAGGACTGACCCTAACTATCTCGGGGGATGATCAAAGATCAACCTTGCCTACGTTCAAGCTCAGAGACGACGTAGTTCGACAAGGTGAAAGACTGACCAGACTCAATCATGAATTTTTGAAGATTTTGTGATATTTAGACATTTTTTTTTTTGATGATTTTTCTAATGAGATTTTGAATGTTTTTGGATTTTTGATGATTTTGATGTTTTTGATTTTTGATTTTTCTGATTTTTTTTTAGTTTTTTGATGAATTTTTTGAATGTTTTTGGATTTTCGCATGATTTTGACAATTTGGATACGGATATGCGATGATATCACTGCTCTGTTTTGGGATTTTGTTGAAACCCAAGCTTAATGTTGATCAATTGGATTGATGGATTGATAGTTTGACTAAGTGTGTTAAGTCAAACAAAAGTGATAATGCACTTGTAAATTCTAGGAAGTTGTGTTATCCCAGAGTAAACTCATACAAAAAGGGTAATTTGGCTAGGTGTGTTAAGCCAAACAAGGTGATTATGGATTTGATAATTTGGCTAAGTGTGTTAAGACAAACAAAGTGATGATAATGAACTTGTAAACCCAAGGAAGTTGTGTTATCCTAGAGTAAACTCATGCACAAGATGATAGTTTGACTAAGTGTGTTAAGTCAAACAAGGTGATGATTGATTGGATTCGATTGATCAAGATTGATGAAGCTTGGTTTGGAACAAAGTTGTTTTGATGATTTGATGTGACATTGAAGTACACATTAGATGCAACTAATATTGATTGTTCAAATTGATGTTCGATGAAAGATAGAGCATGATAAGGAATGTCTTCTTGTCAAAATATGCCATGGACTAGGGATTTAGATTCATGCTAAAAAATGCTTTGACCAGTTTGATTTCATGCTTGCCAATGCTTGGATCACCACATAAGTGTGAAGGATATAGATCACGATTTATTCTCAAAGCAAGATGTAAATATCTGCCCCCAGTGTCTAGCAATGTATGGAATTCCATGGGTGGATGCCTTGGACGAATGGATATGACTTATCTTGCAATAAGATAAGGGTGTTCAAATAGAGGATTCTCATTTGGATAATGCTTAGATAGCGTTGGGTAGGATGGGATCAATGAAAATGACCCATGTCAAGATGTTTACCATAAACACATGTGAAGTCTGCCCCCAAATGTTTATCAAGATAATGCAGATAGATGGTAATGGGTTGGATAAACAGTTCATGGATGAATGAACGATATGGATGGAATGCTGGCTTGATTTCAGATGTGATAAGATGCTTTCTCTTGGATTGGCGCACGTAGATGCTTGATTCTACACATGAAACCTGTTTGCCAGGTTTTCATCATGGTACCTGTCCAAAGTGCCACCAAAATGGTTTTCGCTAGAGGACGATTTTTTCCTTTATTGTTTTTCAATCCTTTTTCTGATTTTTTGGATTTTTTGATTTTTTTGTTGTCACCAAGATGCCTGTTTGCCAGGTTTTCATCAAGGTGACCATTTTTTCAGGACATTTTTCTGATTTTTTTGTATTTTATGAGAGATTTTAAGCTGATGCTGAACCACCTAGTGGAGTTGATGTTGATGCTTCTGTCATAATATGCCATCGGTATCCTGCTTGAAGAAGTTGCTTTGCCAAGATACGTGCACTTGAAAGAAAATTTTGAGAAATTTGTTTTGCTTTGTTGATATTGAAGTTAACTCTGTCTTTGTGTGCACATCGCGATAGAGTGCCTTCTGAATCCTTATGATGAAGGGTTGTTGCCAACACATGGTCAATGTGAGAGTTGGATATTATGCGTGGAGGCATGGATGGTGGAGTTTGTTTAGGAATAAAAGATGGATTGGTTGATAGTTTGGAGCCTTTGACTCTCCAAACTTGGGAAGATGAGCAATAATGAGTGGATATGGAAGTGTGCATGGAATTAGGACCAACCGTTCGATACACTTTGCATGTCACTTGAGGAGCTTGCTTTTTCATTTGTGGACATCTTGGATGGGTACTTTTCCCTCTTTTATTTTGCCCCATAGTTTCTTTCACTAATGGAGTTTGATAGGGATAATCATTCTTTGTATTCTTTGGTATCCATTTGTATTTGATTTGTCCTTTATGCTTCAATACTTCTTTTTCTTTAATGAATTTCTTCATGCTTTGATTCAAATCTTTCTTTTGTTGTTGGTCCCAATTTGTGGATGGGGTGATGGGTGGATGAAGATTCATGATACGATGGGTTGTAGTATTGGCATTGGTTTCATCATAAGGATTCTTCGTGCTCCCTACGTTGATGTTTGCTCGAGATGAAGTTGCCCCCAGTTTTGTGGAATTATCACTGATATGCTCATATCCCTTGATTGTCGAATAACCAAGGCCTTGATGCTTAGGAATACCAATAATCTGCACTGGTTCTAGGATACCCTGTTCATGTAGGCCTAATCCTCTACCTTGATAATTCATCTGCTGAAAAAAATTATTTGCCATAGGATATGATTTACCTTGGAAACAAGGTGCTAATCCTTCTCTGCTCTGTTGTGGACCTTCAAAAGTGACTTCTTTATTGATGAGGGAGCTTTCCCTAAGAAAGGTAAGTGATCCAACTTTATAAGTGATAGGATCCTCCATATGTGGGATGAATGCTTGATTGATATCTTTAGCTTGATCTTGTGAGATATCAGATTGTAATGCTTCTTCAAGAGGTGTTGATGCTTCACTATCCTTGTAAATGTCTTCCTCATGATCCATTCTTGATATGCGTTTACATGATGTTTCTGATTCACAACTTCCGTAGAAACCTTCTTCATGACCCATTTCTGATATGTCTCTGCATTTATCTATATCTTGATCATGTGTACAAATGTTAAGAGTAGGAGACTCTTGTTCATTGGTAATGATTTCAAGAGTATGAGACTCTTGTTTTGAATGAAGATCATCTACATGTTCATCCAAAGAAAGCATCTTGTGGGTAGATGGAGGAGTATGTGCTATATGGATATGATCATCATTTGTGACATCTTGTATAGATAAAAGAGTGACCATTAGATCATTGTAGTATCTTGGAGATACGAATTCTCTATCTTGAGTGATTTTAGAACTATTTTCAACATGCTTTGGATCAAGTTCTTGACACGAGTCAATTTCAAAGGATGGATTGCTTATAGTGGGTTCTTGGACATCATCATTGTGAAGTGGCATAATATCCACTTGTTCTTTGAGTGGATTTGGATCAAGTGTTAAGCTAGGGATTCCTTCAATATCTATAACCATGAGGTCGAGGGATGTCAATATGACGTTGGAAGGACCATTGCTAGACCTTGATGGAAGATTTTGATCATGCTTTGGAATATGTTCTTGAGATATGTCCTCTAACTCATAAGGCGATGTAGAGACATTTTCGATATGATCATTGGTGGATGGATTGTAGCTTATGTCAATAGGATCAAATAACATCAACACTCCTTGAAATAGATCTTTGTAGGAGGGGTCTTTATTATGACTAAAAAATGGCTTTTGATGTATGTTGATTTGATCATTAGATGGGGTAGAAACATCTTCAAAGTGCTCATTGATAGATTGATCTTGATTTTTGATTTCAACAATTGTAGTGGGAATCTGTTGCAAGTTTTGTTGAGCGAGTAATTCCTGTGTTTGCTGCTGAGCCAACAATGCTTGTTGTTGGTCGTATCGTTGTTGTGCCAACAATGATTTTTGTTGGGCTTGCAATTGAGCTTGGTATTGTGCTTGTGCTTGCAGAGCTTGGAATTGTGCTTGTGCTTGATCATGTGCTTGTTGGATTGCTTGTGCCATCTGAGCGGCATGTGCGGCTTTTTGGTTTTGGAGTGCCTTTTTGTGGGAAGCTTCTTGAGGGACTTGCAACATGATAGAGAATGAATTGGCCATGTGGTGTTTTGGCAGTGGTGGCAGTGGGTTGGGGATGGTGTTGATTGTTGGGATTGCTTGGATGGTTGCCACCTGCTGTTGCAATATCAATGGCAAAATGGGATGATTTGGTGTGATGTTTTGATTTGACATTATAGGTTGAATTTGAACATTTTTGTGGTTGAGAATAATATTGCCTTGATTTAGGTAACTTTGATTTTGCATGGTGTTACCTTGACTTGAATCAACATATGGAGTTGCCAATATATTGCTAGGATTTGCAAGCATATCTATCCCAAATTTCACCAAGTGTGGACTAGAAATTTTCATGTTCAACAAACTTGTATTTGGCATGCATGGATTTGGTGGGATGATGTTTGAAAAACTCATGCATTGAGTGTTTGGTTGATAAATTTGCAGATTTGGACTTGGATTTAAATCTATCATTGGGAAAGTTGTTCCAAACTTTAGATTGGGCATACTCACATTCGTATTGTTGAAGTTTGGAGGAGATAATGATGCCATGTTTGAATTGCATAAATGTGAGTTTCGATAATCAATTGGCATTGTGATACTTGGATAGTTTGGTTGACTTGAATTGCTCATGATGGATGGATCAAGTTTATATTCCATGTCCCTCTTGTGTTGGGATCGAGTTTGAACCATAAAATGAAGATCAATTTTCAAGAATGTAAGAGATGAACCTCTAATTCTTTAGATCGGTCTAAACCTTAGGTTCAAAGAAGTGAAGAACTAGGATAATTAAGGATCAAAGTGATGATGTGGATGAGATAAACGAAAGATGAGTGATATGGATGAATGGAACTCTTAAAGAACCTTTGAAGGAAATGCTAAACTTTTAGGACTTGATTTGATTGATTCACGATTGGATTGATAGTTTGACTAGATGTGTTAAGTCAAACAAGAGTGATAAATGTAATCGTAAAGCTCTAGGAAGTTGTGTTATCCATAGAGTGAACTCCTACAAGATGGTAGTTTGACTAAGTGCATCAAGTCAAACAAGGTGATGATTTGATAATTTGGCTAGGTGTGTTAAGCCAAACAAGATGAACTCGTAAACCCTAGGAAGTTGTATTATCCAAGAGAGAACTCATGTATAGGATGATGGTTTGACTAGTTGTGTTAAGTCAAACAAAGTGATTTGATTTCGCCTAGAAGTTTAGCATAACAGATGTTTACAAAGTTTCCAAGAGTTGTTGGTGAGGTGACTTTTGATTGATTTTGATGGTTGAGAGATGGATGAAAATGATTGAATTTGATCCTAGACTTGACCTAGAATAACACTTCTACTTACAAGACCTCGATGTTGAAGAACACGCTATATTTCCTATGGGAGGAAAGAAAACCTTTCAAAAACTTTGGGATTCTGCTGATAATAAAACTCATACAACTCAAGATCTCAAAACGCTCCTCACGAGCTTTCAGACTAAGCTTCTTGAACTTTGGTTTTTGGATTTTGATCTTGTGGGAAATCATGTTAGATAACACATGTGTAATCCAATTTGTCTTTTATCTTGTCTTAGTGAATTCCTTTTACCAAAAGCACTTGCTTGATTATGTTTTCAAACTGAATGTCTAATTTCCTGCTTTCTTCCTAATCCCACAAGGTCCATTATGTGGAAATCAAGGAAAATAGGGCAAAAGTCTCCTATGTTTAACCTTATTGAAAACAAATGATGATAGAATTCAAGCACTTAGAAACCTCTAAAGATATGATCCCTAGGGAAAGAAAGAGTGCTTAAATTCGTCAAAGGATATTTGTTTCCTCCAAGGTTTTTGAAAATTTGAGGCTCTTGTGAATGTCTTTTTTTCAATTATTTTGAGAACCAAGCAATGTATCTTTTACTTCCAAACACTTTTTTACAACCCTAGGATGATGAGGCAATATCTTGTTGGGTTCCCACTTGGATGAATCCAGCTGTGCATATCTTGTGCGAATGGCTAAATGCTTGACCACACTGGCTCCCCTCCACGACACTCACTTATTCGGGTCAGCCAAGCATTAGTACCCATGAATCTCCCATGGCATACTTTCCATTTCCACAACAAGACCACATGTATAACGTGGGGCGGCTTCAAAGGACATGACCTTTTGCACCAACAAGATAGACAAGGTTTTGGCCTTTTTCTAAACAATTGGTTCTAATTCGGGCATTCTGTTCGTGGGGGATTATCCAACATCGGCGAGAGTCCATTGCTATCCATCTCATCGAAATAATCCTCGTGATATTGGCCTTTGTTCCAACATCCACACTTATATCCCGGGTGGAACTCGCTTGGCTTTAGCGTGTTCCCGGTTGGGTCATTCCCTTGGGTGAGTACTTTTCCAACAAGGTAGGCCCTCTAAGATAAACAAAAGCGAGCTAACATATCCCGTCATTCACACAACCCTTGTTGAAAAACAAAGGGGAGAACCTCCGCAATATATCGTGCTCACACTCGCATGTTTTGTCCAATTTTAAGATATCCAAATTGAAATGTGGAGGCAATCTTTTATGCAACTTAGGGTCATCAAAAGGACTTTTGATTCTCAAGATCGCCGTGAAGCACGAGAGAAGCGCATACGCCCTTTCAAATGACACTACTTTGCAAAAAAGTTTACAAAACACAAAGTACACATGTTCAATTTTAAATTCCTCAAAGCAATGATGAGTTCATTTTAAAAGCACCAAATGAGATGTGAAATTTGCCTTGTCCAATTTTAGCCCAAATTGAAATCTAGTAAATGCCTAAGGTTCTTTTTAACCAACTTTGAAAAGATCAAATCAGTGATTGATTTTAAGCCAAAATTGAAATGTGAGTTGGTTTAAAACAGAAAACAAGGGTAGTGAATTGAAGCTCTAAGATTTAAAATAAGCATTAAAAAATGCTTTTTCCAAGTCTTGATTTCAAAAAATATCTCCAACTCCACTCCATTTGCCTTCATTTTCGTTTGATGTCAACCTTATTCCTTTGTTCAATTCAGGTACCTATCTTCAAATGTCTACCTTGTTTTCAATCTTTAACCTGCCAGTCTTGAAACCATCTATCTTCTTGATTTATCAGAGATTCTTGTCACTGTGACCACAGAGATTTCACCTAACGTTGCATAAGCAACCAAGCTAACCCGTAGGCAACATTCAGGAATGATATCTAGGCTGGCGTCAAAACTATGCATCTAGCTCCTCCTTGAAATAATTGCAGTGAATATTTCCTGTTGCAATTTGTATTTTTTGATTTATTTTTTTGTGAAATGTTTGCAGGATATGCACAAAATGGATTTAGGAGCATGAAATTCTTCAACAAAGAGCAATGTTTGGTGTAAAGTTGAATCCCGCAACCTCAACTGGTCAGGTAGGTAGGTGATTTGCAAAATGTGATCTGATAGAATGTAATGACCAGAGAAAAAAAGAAAAGACGTAGTCTCCTATAATACTTGTCAGATATGCACAAAATGGATTTGGATGTATTTTCTATTCGACCCAATACCTAGATAAAATCGCTAACAGTCAATATTGCAAAGATAGGAACCTTTTTAAGCAAATGAGACATGAACGTGTAAATCCCGCTAACATATTCTTAGCTCGCAGCCATCTCTACTGTGCAAAAATAAAAATGGAAGCATAAATAAGGCACGTGAACTGTTTGGTGAATCCCTCAAAGAAACACATGAAAGGTACGCAAACTATTTGGCACAATATTTTGAAGAAAAGCACATAAAAGACACTTGAACTGTTAGAAAAATGTATGGAAAATGCTTCAGCACATAGAAAGCACATGAACTATTGGTCATAATGTCTCCTCGAAAACTAAACAGATTGCTATGATTGTAGGATATGCACAAAATAGATTTATTAAATTGAGTGTGTTGTAGTTAATGGGTGTAAAGTCGGACTCCACAACTTTTACCATTACCATCATTTCTCTCTGAGTTTTCCAAAATGGGAGTTCTAGAACACTATGTGTGCATTCATCGAAGCATCAGGGAAGGGAAAAATGTTCTCCTCTCAACTCGAGTTTGTGCAGTTCATATCATACAATCAATTTCAGCTTCTATCATACTGCTATGCTTTGTAGAGATTAGACTAGGCACATAGATTGTTTGTCAGAAAACCTCAAAGAAATATTGACGAATGCAGAGGCAAAGACGAGGTATGCAAAGAGACAAGGCATGCGACCTACTTGATAGAATTCCTCGAAGAAGATTATAGTTTAGTGCACTGAAATTACCTACCCATTATTTGGCCAAATATCAAGAAAAGGTGTTGCCTTAAGGAAATACCTGATTGCAAGGTACACAGCGAGTATATTCATGGTTTTTGGCTTAGATTGGTGTCTATGTTGTAAAACAATGAAGGTAAGTATGAAACTTTGACCTCAACAATGCACACTGAAACTTTTTTACAGTGAGCATAAGAGTAGTAGAGTGTGCCAAAACTCGAAGTTATATGAACAGGCACAAATATTTGATATTCCAATTTCAAATGAAAATAATTGTGATGCCTAAGCAAGAATAAAAAATAGAGACACTTCGAAGGGCTGTTTCTCAAACGTTTTGATTAAGAGCAGACCACAAAATTCAATAATGCATTAAATCAAATTGGAAGTCTGAACAAAAACAAACAGTTTACAGTCCTATTTCCTGTGATAGAAACAGATTGAATTTCAACAAATGTCAGTGTGATTTACTCCTCTTCCATCTTAGAAATTAGAGAAAAACTAATAAGATGAAATGGATGCCCTCCTTCTAGTGCCATTTGTAAGATGCTAAAATCTTACACATGGATTACATAGATTTAGCCATCCTCATAGAATAACATAAATCATTGACTCCAAACAAAATGATAAAACTAAGACAAACATGCAATAGAGAAAATGAAATACAACCTATTCTATTTAGCATCCATTTATGTTGGCAAGAGACACTGTGAATATCATTTGGTTTTGTCATTGATGGCAACCCTAGTCGATGATTGGATCCATGCATCATCATTTGATCATACCGACAGTCAGATTGAAGACAATCAAGGAAGAACAGAGCATCCGATAGTTTTGTGTTCATCAATTCACATGAAGATTTTATGTTATTATTTTGTGTTGCATATCTCAGGGAATGTTGTTTGATCTATGATCTTTGTTTCTATTGAATCTTAGTGCCTCGTATTGATCCATGTGCGAGTTAGAAGATCCAGTTGGTTAATTCCCTATTTATCAATACAAAAGTCGACTTCGTGAATGTAACATGTCACAGATGTTTGGGAAATAATTGTTTAAGTATTTTTGTGTTCGTACATGCTGATGTTGATCATTTCTATACTATAGCCAACTTTGGTTGGTGCGCATTAAACATTACTCACAATTTGAGCTGACAGTTTGCAAATGTTTTCATATATTGTTAAAGCTAACATATGGATGATTAATCTTTAATTGTGGATATATATAAGAGATCAATCATATCATTTTGAGGTGTGTATGAAGTGTGTTGATGCGAGTTGTGAATCCAAGAAGAGTAGAAGAGCGATAATACACAATTTCACTTGTGCATAAAGGACTTGTGTTTCGAGTTTGGGCAGAACAGAGCATAAGTGCATAATCAGTTTGAAGGATAGAATATCGATTGTTGAGCCTAAACTAAAACTGTAATCAGGCATATATAGATGCTAATCTCTTAGTTCAACTTCTCAGATGGATTTAATTTGATTATCTTTGTAAGACAGTGAGTCTTCTTTGAGCAGTGAACTCTAGGTAGTGCACCCAAATGCAACTGCATTCCCCATATTGTAAACTTCATTTTGAGTATACTCAGATCATATTGTGGATTGGCCATCCAATGTGGTTTTTCCCCTAACAGGGTTTCCACGTAAAAATTCTGGTGTTATAGTTGTTTGTTTTATGTTCATGCATATTTATTTTGAATGAATGTTTTATATGCTTGAAGGATCAGATCAATAACGTTAAAAATTGCACAACACTGATTCACCCCCCCCTCTCAGTATTGCTTGATTCCAATAATTGGCTTTTGTTAGCCACCTGTGTGAAGAATATTCAAAGTTCTCTATCTGAAGGTGGAAATATTTATAAGTCCTATTTGTCTTTGTCCAAATTTATTGAAGTCAATGAGAAGAAGGTTAAGGATCTTGAAAAATAATTAGCTACTATTTTTGAAGCTTTTGATCCATTAGCTGGTGATGTTGGAAAGAAAGAAGGTGAGGTGATATCTCTACTTGACAAAATAAGGAGCTTGAAGCATGAAAATGAAAAAATTATGGAAAGAGCATGTGAACTTAGAGGCCTAATTGGTCCGAAGATAGAAATAATGTCAAGTGCAGTAAAGAAAGTTGAAGATGCTAAGGCAGTTGGTGATCTAGTGAACCTTGAGTCCGTGGAGACACAATCTTACTTAGTTTGTGGTCACATAACAATCTTGGAGAGTCTCAAAAGGGTTTGGGACACAAATTTGACTCTGTTGAAGAAATATTTTGTAGATGTTTTCAAGTTTATGTAAGTTGAAGAAGCCTGTTTGTACATAAGCTATTTGTTCATAATAATTTTGTTTGATTTTGATATACGAATTCCTTCCTTTTACATTGATATCAAAGGGAGAGAGTAGTAGAGTGAAAAATGTATAAATCATCTAAGGGGGAGAGTTTTATTTTTGAAAATTTGAAGAGTGGCAATGTAATTGATGTTGGTATTGGTCTGACACTTAGTCATTTTTCACTAAGTGTTGCCATCAATGCCAAAGGGGGAGATTGTTGGCAAGAGACACTACGAATATCATTTGGTGTTTTCATTGATGGCAACCCTAGTCGATGATTGGATCCATGCATCATCATTTGATTATACCAATAGTCAAATTGAAGACAATCAAGGAAGAACAAAGCATCCGACAGTTTTGTGTTCATTGATTCACATGAATATTTTATGTTATTATTTTGTGTTTATTATCTCATGGAGTTTTGTTTGATTTATGATATTTTTTGTTATTGAATCTTAGTGCCTCATATTGATCCGTGTGCGAGTTAGAAAATCCGGTTGGTTAATTCTTTGTTTATTAGTACAAAAGGCGACTTTGTGAATGTAACATGTTGCGAATATCTGGGAAATAATTGATTAAGTATTTTTGTGTTTGTACATGCTAATTTTGATCATTGCTATTCTATATCAAACTTTGGTTAGTGTGCATTAAACATTACTCATGATTTGAGCCGATAATTTGCAAATGTTTTCATATATTGTTGAAGCCGACATATGGGCAATTAATCTTTAATCGCAGATATATATAAGATATCGATCATATCATTTTGAGGTGTGTATGAAGTGTGTTGATGTGAGTTGTGAATCTTAGTAGAGAAGAAGAGCGATAATCCATAGTTTCACTTTTGCATAAATGGTTTGTGTTGCGAGTTTGAGCAGAATAGAGAAGAAGTGCACAATCAGTCTGAAGGATAAAAGATTGATTGTTGAGCCTAAACCAAAACTATAATCAAGCATATATAGATGATAATCTCTTAGTTCAACTTCTTATATGGATTTAATCTGATTATCTTTGTAAGAAAATGAGTCTTCTTTGAGCAATGAGTTCTAGGTAGTGCGCCTGAATGCAAGTGCATTCCCCATATTGCAAAATTCATTTTGAGTATACTCAAATCATATTGTGGATTGGCCATCCATCGTGGTTTTTCCCCTAACAGGGTTTCCACATAAATTTTTTGGTGCTACGGTTGTTTGTTTTATTTTCATGCATATTTATTTTGAATGAATGTTTTATATGCTTGAAATATTAGATCAATAAAGTTAAAGATTGTGTAACATTGATTCACCCCCCTCTTAGTGTTGCTTGATTCCAACATACTCCACAACAAATTGGAGTTGCAGAGAGGATGAAAAAAATGTTGATGGAGAGGGCTAGGAGTATTTTGAGTGGTGTTAGCCTAGAGAAAAAGTTTGTGGGTGAAACGGTAGCTACTGCATGTTATTTGATCAATAGATCTCCTACATCAGTGCTTGTTGGAAAAAAACCCATGGAGGTGTGATTTGGCAAAAATCCTTCGATGAGACATGTCAAAGTATTTGGTTGTGAAGCTTACTCATGTTTTGATTGAGAAGAGGTCTAAGTTGGAGAACAAGGCTATTAAATGTATCTTTATAGGTTATGGTGTCAATGTGAAAGGGTATAATATTTGAGATCCAAAATCTTAGAAGGTTATTTATCGAAGAAGTGTGATCTTCAGAGAGATGAAACCTTCTACTATTGAGTTGCAGTAAGGAAAAGAGGGGAAAATGAATAAGGAGGTAGTTTAGATTCCACCTACTCTAAAGAAAGAAGAAATATGTACTCCTGTTGGACCTAATGATGAGTCTTGAAAATCTCCTACTAAGATGGAGGACATGACCAAAGTACCATATGCAAGTGTATTTGATAGTCTTATGTATGTGATGGTGTGTATGAGACTAGAAATTTCCCAGGCAGTGGGAGTCCTTAGCCATTTTATGGATAATCCTGGACGGGTGCATTTGGATTCGGTTAAGAGAGTGATTAAATATTTATGGGGTACTTTTGAGTATGCCTTGTTTTTTCATGGTTATCCTACTAGACCTCAAAATTATTTTAGTATTTGTGGATATGTGGATGTTGGAATAACCGTCAGCATCTCCCTTGGGTTCACAACATGGTTTAACTGCCTCATGTGGATCTTAACTGACGCTTGTATCGAGCATTGACAGGTCGATCTTTTGGTGCAGCGACAACGCCAAAAATTGGTATCAAAGCCCTCGGGTGACATTGAGGGGGGGATTGTTGGACTAACCACCAGTATCTCCCTTTAGGTTCATGACATGGTTTAACTGCCTTCGATGGATCTTAATTGACGCTTGTATTGAGAATTGATAGATCGATATTTTGGTGCAACGACAAGGCCAACAATGGATTCATATTAGGTAGGTGAAATTGATAGCTAAAGATCCACCAATGTTTACATGTTTATGATGTTTGGTGGTGCTATTATTTGGATGAGTAAGCGACAACCTGTAGTCGCATTGTCCATGAAAGAGGCAAAGTATATGGCAGCCACTCATTCTTGTACAAGGAAGCTATTTGGCTTAAGATATTATGTTCTGATATTGGTTTAGATGCAAGATAAATTACTATTTGTTGTGACAATCAAAGTGTGATTTTCCTAGCAAAGAATCCTACCTTCCATGCTAGAACAAAGCAAATCGATGTTTAGTATCATTTTGTTTGTGATATGGTAGTAGATGGAAAGGTGAACTTGGAGAAAGTTGATAATTTGGTGAATGTTGCAGATGCACTGAGAAAACTAGTGAGCACATAGAAGTTAAATTTGTGTTTCGATTCCATGGGCCTTGGGGCCCTAAGTAGACAATTTTGTATGACTCTTGGCAGGTCTTCGACAAGTGGGAGAATGTTGGGATTAAGGTTTCTGAACCTTAGAGTCCTAATATTGATTTAATTTGATGTATTATTGTATTTATTTGTATTATTTAGTTTCCTATCGTGTTATGTCATTAATTGGTACCCATCGGCTGGGTAGAATCCCCATTGGAAGTGATTGGATGAAACATAATCATCCCAAGTGGACACAGGCATCCAACTTTGGAATCTTTGACCTATGAAATATTTTATGATGTGTCATAAGGCATCTTAATGCATGGTGAAAGTTGGCACCCAAGTTGGGTTATGACAGGATGTAAGAGAATCAACTATTTTTAGTCAATTATGATAGATTCTCTTACAGTTGTAAGTGTTGTAAGCTATTACATATTCTATGACAACTATAATATGTGTAAGGAATTTTTCGTAAGATATTTTTAGTATATCCTAGGTTCCTAAGCTTGAGGAAGGAATATTTGCATGTTTCACCATTGTAAGGGGTGTAAGGGGATATGTTACATGTGTCCAATCGCATGTATGTAGCGTGGAAGAATGTGCCATGTGGATTTGGATGCTCCTCTCCTTCTAGATGCTACTTGAAGCTTGTATCACTCTGTATATTGAGTGCCTTGCATTGTAGAATGCATAGTTTGTTTGCAGGTAATGAAGTGCTATCGAGGTAACTCCAAAATAGGTGTTTGTTTTGAAGCACTTGTGTAGAAGCTTTGTAGTTGGGCTGTATTGTAACTCCTATTTGAAGTAATATAGAATTATTGTGATTTTGGAGGGTGGGGATTTTTACCTAAAAGGGTTTGCCCCACGTATATCTAGTGTATGTTATTTTATGTGTACTTGTTGTTCTATTCTATTTCTCTCTATGTGTTTCTCTTGTTGTAACTGGATAAGGTGTTAAAATATTTTTTTGTAACTCTCCCCTAATTAGATTAGTGTAGGAAGTTCTTTCCACTCATTTGGCTTCCTTTCAAGGACACTAAATAAATTATCACAAGTAATTTAGAGATAAACATCTCTATCATAGATCTCATAAGGATTAGCTTCCTTATTATGAGCTCAAATAAAACCTCCCATACCAGGAGAAAAGGGATATAAATCCCATTTTAAACATCAATATTATTAATGTAATAATACCAAAAGGTCCCTCATTACCAAAGTAAATATGATATTGTACTCCATAAATATGTTGGTTACCCTCCTATCCTATATATAAGGTGTCACATTGACATCAAAAAATCCTATAAGTATGTAGTTAGGAATTCATTATATTTGCATCTTAGGTCCATGGTCCTTGCATATCTTATCCCCAAAATTTTGAAATTCAATGGAACTTTTGGTGAGAGCCCTTTGGATCATATTAGTTCTTCATGATGGCATGTGTGGATTGAGAGCATGATGATGAATCATTGATCAACATGCTTGCTCAAAATTTGTAAGAGGAAGCCTTCCTATGGTTCCAAAATCACCCTTTTGATTCTATATTTAATTTTCATTATCTTATTAAGGGTATCATCTAATGCTTTGATGTTCCTTGATGATCCAAGCTAGGAATTTAATCACTTAATAGCATGAAATAAGAACAAGTATCTAACTTTTCATTTGTTTAGTGATGGTATATGGTTGTTCTTCCTTGTAGGAACCAATTCTATGATGCCCAATTATTTGATATGTCTACTTGATATTTTAAGAGTGAAATGTATCTTGAATCTCTCAAAGGTGAACCCATATCCTATGAAGCTAATTTGAATGAATTCCTTAAATTAGAATATTTTGAGATATGTATCCCTCCCTAATATAAAATTAATTTAGTCATGGATGAAGGATCTAATTAAGGATATTCAACCTTGAAATTGTTTGTGATCATTGTTTTAGCTCCACAAATCGTAAAGACAACACCAAAACTAAGGTTAGATAAGATCAACACAGGTTGATGTGTTGAACTTATTATAAAAATAAGGTGAATATTATTCCATTCATGTATGTAACTCCTTGAAAACACCAAAAATTTGAATAAGAACTTGATCTCAATTAAATATTGGGATGTTGGCCCATGTGCCCCAAAGATATGATTTTGTACAAAATTATTGATGCATGGCATGGGTATCATAATTTTTATTTCAAATATCACAAATAGTACCATCAAGTATACATAATTAAGACCTATCAAGTCATATTGACCATATACAAGATGCACCTATTTCAATAGGACTTCTCAAGTCTTACCGCCATATATGTAATGAATTCACAACCAACTATAGAAATTTCCAACAATTGCCTTGGAAAATAGATTTCTATATACACTATATCATTAGTTCTTTTATTTGGTATAAAATGTCATATTAGAAAATTTATTAACCTAAATTTTTTTTAATAAAATCTTATTTAATTTTTCAATAACCCTAATATAAATTTATGTTCAACTCATCCAAAGTTTCTCTAGAATTGGAAATGATTGCTACAAACCAATTTTTTTATTTTCATCTTTTGTTAGATGAAAAATTATGTAACTTTTGATATACTTCTTGACATCTTGATATAAATTTGACCAATAATACCTTTTAGCCCAATTATACTATCTTATCAGTCCTAAAATGATAAGCTAAACCATCACTATGATTCTTCTCAACCAAAATATCTTACATAGAACTCCTATGTATACATAATTAATCACATTTATATGAACAAATAATATAAGTGCTTTGCTCTATCCATACTTACAGGTTCTTTACATGCTTTCCATACTTCAACAAAATCAATGTCATCTTCATTCATTTATTTTATTTTATTAAAACCAACAACTTCTATTTTGATTTCAACTGAAAAAATATGTCTTCTACGTAACACATCTACTATCCTATTTTTCTTTCCACTTCTATTCTTCAAAAAAACAACTCTACAAAAATTCAACCCACTTTATGTGTTTTAGATATGTTACCCCAATTATTCAAATATTACATTGCTTGATGACCAATATACAAAAAAATCCTTTATTAACAAATAATGTTCACACTTCTTTTATGCTTGAGCTATTGTATAAAATTTCTAGCCATAAATTGAATATCTCCTCTTTACATCATTCAATTTCTCACTTAACTATGCTACCTGCCTTCTTTCTTGGAGAGAGAATACACCCTTTGATCATGATACTTTAGAGGAGCTTGAGTATTTAGACAACCTTACATGTTCCGATGGATCAGAGGCTTGTCTCATAGTTCCTACTCTTCAGACTAAGACTTCATCAACATCTCATGTTGTTTGTGATTCAGTGCAATAGGGAATCGTACATCTTCCAGACATAGCCACTTTGGACTCTTATGTTGCAGACATATCTTTCTTGTTTGTGGAGTCCTATATTATAGATTTGGAGGATTATTTTGAGGACATTCATCTCCTCTACCTTGACAGTCAGGTTATCATTATATTCCCACCATTATCAGTGCATTCAGAGGTTGCATTTCAGGATTCTCCACATCAGTTTGGATTTGACATCATTTTTTTTAGTTCAAACAGAGAGATTCTTCAGCACCCGATCATGGTACACATCTTGAGACAAATTGGTTCATCACTCTTCACAGGGTTTCTTTGACATCATCCTTTGGATCCACTTCTTCCCAAGGGGAGGAATATCATCTACTGCTTCAAGATCTCTTTTTGGATTCTACATCAGAAATCTACCATTGCGATAGGAGTTTCTTCATTGTGGGGGGGCCTTCTTCTCTATTTCTATCTCTCCTATGGAGACCATTGTACATGTACTTATATGATAGAATTTATCTATGGGGGGTATCATGTAATCCACCTCCTATCCTTCTTTCATTTGTACATCATATTCCTTTCTTTGCATTCTATTTTGGGGAGGATTTTTGTTCCCACTGGGTTTTCTCCTTTACCCCATTTCATTTAGTTTGCATTGCTTTTGTAAATGGGTACTTGATCAGGCCTTGTTGCCAGAACCCTTGTTTGCTTTCTTGCATTGTAGTTACTTTTTCTTTCATGCACTTGTTTGTAGTTTCACTCTTGCTCATCTTAAGGGGGGGTGTTAGAGTAAAGGTTTTAACTTAATTATGTTAATTAAGTTACCTTTATTCCCTTCTTAAGATTTCACTTTAGTTTTCATAATGTGACATTTAATAATTATATTAATTATTAAATGTTTACCTATTAGGGTTTCTTTTAGGTTTTGCATGATCTCCTTTCTTAAGGATTGATCTCTTTATATTTTACACTCTCTAATTAATATAATTTCAAGCTTTCAAATCACCCTTTCTTTTTGTCTCCATGTATTCTTCTGTGACAGGTTATTTGCATGCAGGTGATCTTCGGGGTCTATGAAGTTGGATTTCACAACTTCTACAGAAGAAATCCCATTTAAATTTCTTATGAACTTGTCTAAACTAATCAATTTATGAAAATTTCTTATCTCTAAAATAAATTTTGGTCTAGGTAATTCTATAACTAATTTGACCTTCTTTAAAGCCATCTTTAATATATTTATTAAATTATAAATCCAAGGTGCACCAACTCTTCATAAAACTAAATTTCTTGATATTAATCAATTTTTATTCTCTAAATATCCACAATACCAATCTAATAAGCTCCAGTTGTTCCTCTTTAGTTATATTTAAAATAAAATTATAATGCAAACAAACTATAATAAATTATCTATGCATGCCTTTAATACCCCATTCATTAATCTCATCAATGTAATTTGTATGTTAGTCAACCAAAAAAGCATAACCAATCACTCATATAAACTTGTTTTAGTCTTATCCCCTTTTTTACTCCTTATCTAGGGATAACCATTTTTCAAATTATTCTACTTTAATACTTATCTCCACCCAAGAAATGCATTATATCACCCAAAATATATACCTAATAGTAAACTTATTTATTACTCTAGAATCAATGCATTCTCCACTCACCTTCTTTATTTGGTGTCAGTATTTCCAATACCACACAAATACTTAATCTATCACTTATCAATTGTTTTCTCAACCATTCTTTGCATTTTCCTATTTAGTTTTTAGTTTTCTACTAGTGTCATCCTATGAAAAATCTCATTTGGTAAACTTACTTTCGGAATCAAATCCAGTTGGTGACCAATACTCCTTATTTGTGGCAATAATTTTGGTAAATTATCTAATATGTCTTTTAATCCAACATTTATAAAATCATAGTTTTTGATAACTTTCCTTCATATGTGTTACTACATTTTTGAATTGGATTGGAAACTATAGAAAAAATCAACTTCTCATTCTTCAATCCTTTAAGAAAATTTCTACCATCCACCAAGAATATTCTAGTGATACTAATCACTTGATCTCTTCTGTCATTCAATGGAATAAGAATATATCTCTCACCTTCATTTATTAATGTATGCATTTTTCTTCTATCATGAATAGATCTCCTATCAAATTTCTATGGTTTATCTAACAATAGGTGACATAAATTCATTGACATAATATCACATAACACCTCATCATATTAAACTCTTATCTTGAATCTCACCAAACACTATTCACTTATCAACAACCTATGTTTTTTCTACAAACATCTAACCCCATATGGATTTGGATGCTCAGTTTACTTCAACTCTAGCTTCTCTACCATTTCATTAGACAAAAGCTTATTTGTATTTCCACTATCTATGATCACCTTGTAACAATTACCCTTATATTTGCATATTATTTTGAAAAAGAACTCCTTTTTGCAATATCAATATTCTTCTCAATAGGTTTGATAAAAACTCTTCTCTTTATCAACGAATCTTGTTTGTCTAGTTTATTCACTTGGCTTGGTGATGCTACTCATTTTTAGTCTACATATTTAGCTCTAGAATTACCTTCTAATATCTTGATATTAATTCTTAATGATTGAGAACATTTAAATGCTCTATGACCTCCATTTCAATGTATAAAATAGGTAATATGGAAAGATCTACCTCCTCCTTCGATTAAGTACAAGAAGTTGAATCCATCGTTTGGTCAAAAATTGAAAGTCCTTTTTCTTGAAAATCAAATTTGTCATAGTTGGAGTAAATATTTGAAGCAACTTTAAAATCGTAAGTTTTGGGCCAAAACATGTATGCTCACAAATAGCATAATTTGACCTAAATGAAAGTATTTTTATAATTATTTTTATGGAAAAATTAATATAATGGTGAAGTTTAGCCAGGATATATTTTTGTAATTTTTTAATTAAATTTTTATTTGGCCCTAGTTTCTATTTTTTTAAACCCCTTGCATACGACCAACATAATGTGAGCTAAAATAGTTGTAAAATGATTTTTTTCATCATGTAGAGAATGATGTCTAGATTGGTTATAATTTTTTCGTTTTTTATCAAATTTAGAAGTTATTAAAAAATAGTTATATATATCTTTTCAAGTTTATGAATCCTTTTGTTTAAAAATCTATTAATAAATAGAAAATATGTCCAATAGTAAAATAAATTAAATATTTGAAAACTAGAAATTGTCATCTATAATGGGTTTTAATTTTGTCCAAAATTTTAGAAAAAAAGTCATTAGCCATATTGCTAAAGTCAATTTTTATCTTATTGTTAACATGTCAGTGTACTTGCATGTCCAATGCTAAGGGTTAGGTTTCTACACCTAAAAGAAAAGAAGAAATATGAGTTTCAAATTTTAAAATTTATGGAATATGTACTCACTCCAAAATGTTTACCCATTTAAAAAAAGAATGGGTGTATGGTGTAATTACAAACATGTAACTATATTGAAAACCAAAAATGGGTACCTATTTTAAAAAATAAAACAAGTATATGTTAGATAAATGTAGGAGTTTAGGCTCGAGAGCCCATTCCTAAATGGGTGCCTATTTTTTACAAAACACGTACTCATTCTTGTTGGGAATTTTTTAAACTCGATACTTCTACTAAAAGTGGACTCATTATCTTGATTTTATCCCTTTACAAAATCAGCCTCTATCTCTCTAGAATTTGTTTGATATATCACCATGGTAAGAATTATAACTCTCCTTTGCTTCTAGATCATCATGACATTGTCTTCTTCTATGACCTTAATTTATTCCTCTTTGAAAGCTACTAAATATTCCTCTTTTCTTACTTTATCTATTCTAAGATATTTTATTTATCTTGTCTTCTACCTTTAGGAAAAATATTATACTAATTTCATGATGATTAAATCTTCCATAATAATTCATCTTAATTCATTAATGTACTGTCATTTTTTATTGATCAATTTGATGGTGACTAGTCTTAATACTCAACTAATTGAATTCTTCACTATAATCCTTCTTAGGTTTTATAATTTATTTAGTAGATAGCTAGTAGTTTATAGGTACAAAAATTTCCTTCAATTTGAACACCATCCTATCCCACTTCATAATTTTTTTCTTTCCTCTCTCCCATTTCTTTTAAATTATACATCCTTCCTCCATAATACAAAATAACCTTTCAATTTGGTCTCATAAATATTCACTTTTTAGATTTGAGATATCCTCATACTCAAAGTATTCTTCCATCTTGAACAATCAACATTTCAATTCCTTAGGCTTCAAAATATTAGAATAACTAGATACTTGAATGTGGATTCCCTTACCAATATTGGATATAGATTTCAACCACCCCACTTATTTCTGATCTACTTCTACATATTGTTTAGAAACTTTTTGATTTCCTATGTATTATTCTCCATCACTTTCATTCATTCTAGGTACATGCCATCTTATTTTATATTTCTCAAAATCTATTTTGATAAATATTTGTCATCATATTAATTGAATTCTTCTATCCTTCCTTCTATGCTATAAATACCTTGATCTCTACCCACTCCTTCTTGAGAAATTTTAACTTATAGCTAGTACCTAAAATTTCAACTACCTCCATGTTCACATTATTTCAAAAACCAAGATACCTATAGATACCTTCTACTCAACAACTTAGTGCTAGGAGATATTACCATCTATTTCTTCAAGAATAAAAAATTTCTTTGATACCTAGCAATATGGTTATGGGTAGAGGATCCAATTAATTATTATCCAACCATTCAACCTAAAATAATTCATCCACAAGCTATACTCACACCAAGTTCAAATTACATAAGAAATATACTAAAACAAAACTTTATTGATTTAGTTTTAAAATACATTAGCAATGTTTTTATTTATGAATCACAACAAGATTTAGGCCTTAGGCTCTGAATTACAATCATAAACAAAAAATAAA
Source organism: Sequoiadendron giganteum (assembly GCA_007115665.2). Lineage (NCBI taxonomy): Eukaryota > Viridiplantae > Streptophyta > Pinopsida > Cupressales > Cupressaceae > Sequoiadendron > Sequoiadendron giganteum. Next base: position 24,213,508 of record VCHN02000014.1, read on the forward strand.
GTGTGAAACTTCTCAAACATATTAGTTAGGAGAAAATATACCTTCTTTGTCTCTCTCTCTCTCTAATCTCTTAGATCACACTGTATTTTCTCACTTGATACATCTCAATACCTTTACACCCCCTATTTAGAGATTTACCACCATTTTATAGTGAAGGTTGATGTAATAAGATTATGTTGACCAAAAATGTAGTACAATTCCCCATGCACATAAGATAATGATCATGATTCCAATATAAAATGATTTCACCTTGGAACTAGATGTATTTCTATGATGTGTAAGTGACCATTTTCTTATGTATGGAAATATGTAGGGATCTAATAATGTGACACTTAAACATGAACCTCCATAGGAGTTGGGCCCAATAATGCTAGAAGTGGCATTATTTTTTTGGCATGGAGCTCAAATATATACCACATAACCTATAGGCATCCTTAAACTAGTGGAACAAACCACATATTATAAGAATGCATTAAATACAAATATGAACATGTGCAAATTCTTATGACACACTCAAGGTATTATGATTAAATAATAAAAATGATTGGATTAAAACATGCAAAACATAATTGGATTACTTTATGAGGGCTTAGGTGTACTATTTGATGACTATAAAAAATAAGAAAATCTACAAAGTATTGTGAACACCAAACCTGCAACAAGTTAACATAAAACCAACAAACACTTGTTAAACATGTTAAAAATCCAAATCTAGCATTCCCTATGAAATTCCTAGCTATGACAAGAAGAAAACATGAAAATGAACATAAAAAAACAAAGATAGCATGTAATCTAGATTGAAGTAGCTAAACCTCCATCCCATAGGGGGAGTGGTGCTTCTTTGATGTGAAAAGGAAGCCCTTTTGCAATCCATTTGATAATCTTGATGATGTTGATGATTCCAAGTATGAAAATGACTCCAAATGATGATAACTTAGCTAAAAATGGTGAAAATGATGGATTGCTATGAAGTGAAAAGCCTATAGTGATAACGTTTGAAGTTGTGGATCCATATTTGGAAGAGAATGCTTCTATTTATAGAGCTGAAGGGTTGAAGAATGAGAGGATTTGGTGAATGTGGGATAAAATGGGAGCCAATGAAAATGTGCCAAGTGTCACAATTCTATTGGAGGAAGGTGGAACACATTTTGGGAAATGTGTTGAGGAATGGGGGGTGTAAGAGAAATAAATGAGAATGTAAGAGGATTTGAAAGGTTGTAAAAATAATTTATTGAATGTGGTTGAGGATTTGAAAGGATGTAAGAGAAGTAAAGGAAAATGTAAGAGGATTTATAAAGGATGTGAGAGGTTTTCGAAAACCTTGGAGGGAAATTGAATAGAGGGTGGTGGAGAGGAATATTCCTTGGAATATGCCATTGTGAGGATAAATAGAGGAATTAGATCATTAAAATAAATTAATTTCATGTGCAACCTGGTTAGTTGACCATGATTTGATTTAACTCTTGAGGAGTTAAAATTTGGAGGATTCATTAATGATGATTAGAAAGTGATTTAGGATTAATTAATTCATAATTAATCAATTGGGATGGGTTAGATTATTGTGACATTTGATTTGATTTATTTAATCAAATGAGAAGACTTTGGGGATTTAATTAAATGATTTGATTTAATTAAATATGATGAATATTAGTTAGAAGAAGGGTGAATTAATCAATAAATTGAATTATTTGATTAAAAGCATAATTTGTTGAATTTAACTAAATAATGTTGATTATTTAATTAATTGGTTAATTCGAAGTGATTTCAGAAGAAGTGGTGTTAATTTATTAGAATCAGATGCATAGTATCAATCAAGACTTTTTACTTGTCTACAAGTATAAAAAAAACAATATTTCTTTTTGTATTAGTAATAGGTTAAGAAAATTTTATATTCAATTTATGACAGCTATCAACTCATCAAGTTACAAAATAACCAAAAAAGAGATGCTACAGACGGAAAATTTGTATAGTTTTTACATCAGGATAATATATATAAGGATTTGTGGATAGTGAGTATACTAAGTAATATATCATATAAACAAAATTAACATCTATTTGCAACAGGGTTGGGTTTGTTGGTTGGCAACATTGTTGTTGGCCTCATCTTCTTCCTTGTTAACCCCACCACTATTCTCACCATTCACTTCTCTATCAGGTCCAGTTATTGAAAAGGAATCACTCTCCTATTGAGCATGGTGGCAGGGTCTCCTATGGCTCAATTTTCATCCCCCTACTACTCAAAATAAATAATATTTTGGTTGATGCAAGATTGTTTATAAGCCTAAGTGTCAGGATTAAGGTGTCATCAACCTTGTAAATCCTATGTATTTAATTACTCCTAATATTTTTTAAGTTACTCATAAGGGATGAAGATTTCACTGACAGTGGTAATTATTTTTAACCATCAAGGTTCTACCAAATGGTTACTTTAATTTATTGGGGGCAACATAAATTATTCAATGAAAGCTTTTTACTAATTACTAGTGTATACACCTAAAATTAAATCATCATCAATTACCTAATAACTTAACCATTTCCTCTATAATTGATTCAACAAATAATTATTTATCCAATTAATTATCCAATTTCCATCCCCTTATTAATTTAAAAATATTTTATTATTAAATTAATAAATTCACTTAACCCTATTTCTAGCCTAAAATCATTTAATCATTTGTTTTCTATAGTCCACCTTAAGTAATTAAATTTAAATTATATATTTATCTCATCCTCCCATTGTCATCCTAATAAATAAATAAATATATTATTTATTTAATTTTCCTATTTTCCTCCACTATCCATTAAGTGGGCTAAAAGTAATTAGTCCCTTAATCACCCACTTGCACATGCCAAATCCTAGTCAACTTCCCTCAAATCATGCACATTCCTCCAAGGTGTACAAAGACATGGGCCCTTTGTACATAACAGCATGGGATTTTTACATGTGACATGGGATTTTATATGGGTCAAAGTACTTTCCCATCCCCAAGGGTACTCCCAAGAACCCTTTCCATCTCAATCATCAATCTTTTCAAAGGGGATTCTCCACCATAGACTCCCCTTCAATATTTCAACCCTCTTTATCAACTAATAATGTGATGACACTTTTCCTCCTCTCATCCCCCCAAGGGTCTCAACCAATTTGAGCCTTTGATCTTTAATTTTTATCCCATACATATAATATCATAGCCTAAAATATATAAATTGAGGCTAACTTGATAAATTATTATCACATGCCTTTATGCAAAGTCATATTGTAGGAGAGAACTCAAATCTCATCATATCCTATCTCAAATCCTTAGACAAAACCAACATATCTTTGTGCATCAAGGATTCTTGGGTGAGGGTATATTTACACGCTTTCATCTATGTTAGTTTCATTTTTTTCTAATTATGAGTGCTACATTTAATTGTGAGTAAATGGATTAATTTATTTAGTTCATTTTTATGCTCCAAATTTCATGTACACATCTCTTACATTCCCTAGCCACCAATTAATTGATAAATAGTATTGTAGTGTCAAAAAGTTTCACCCTTAACAATTTCACACTATGTTTCCCCCCCCTAAACTATTGAGCCTAATTGACCCCATAATTTTCTAAAATTATGCATTCCAAAGCCCATTTGAACCCCTTTTCAATAAATTGCAAGCATTGAATAAATGCATTCAACTCAAATAATGCCCTTAACACTTAATGTCTTGGAAATTAGGGCCAGGACCCATGCGCCCTTGGGTGTATGGGTCCCCCTTCTTAGCTAGGACCCAATTTTGGGCATGTCGTTGTCAACATTTTGCCATTATAAATTCAAATTTCAAGTGTTGGTTTTTGGAATCTATTTTTTGAGAAATTGAATAAATGCCTATAAATACCTAGTTATTTCACCATTTTGAAACTAGAACCACAAATTGAGGAGAAAATATTATTGTCAAGAGCAATTCAAGAGAAACATTTTAGTGATTTATTGCAGTAATTCAAGATCCAAGCATCATTTCAAAGTGTATGCGAGTTCTTGTATTCATGTTGTCATTGTTTTGTGAAGGCTAACCCCTGTTTTAGGTCTCCAAAGCATTCAAGAAAATAAAGAAAAGAAAGATCAATACCTTAAGGTGATGTGCATGAATTCAACCCTTCAAAGAAGCCATTGAAGGGTGGTGAGTTGTAGCACTTTGTGATTTCATCATTCCTTCCTTTCAATTATCCATTTATCATTGATATTTTCCATTGTGGAAGTGGAAACATTTACACGTGGTTTGACTAAGGAAAGCCCCTAAACGGCCCAAAATTTTCCTTCTCTTTTATTGTGTAGGTTCTAGGTTTGAAGAGTTTTGAAGGAGGATTGAAGACAAGTTTTCCATTTTTGCATTCAAAGCCCTAAATCTTTTCAAGCCACAAAAACTCACAAAATTATCTGGCAACATTTTGACAACTTTGCATGTAAAAATAGGAGTCTTAGATCCACCACCAGAGGACCCAAAAGTTGAGTATGACACCTTATCGGGAATTTATATGCCCCTTGGAAACTATATCCTCCTATAGTGACTAAAACCAACTTTTATAGGGAGGTACATGTCACTTTGCACTTCCCAGATCTACCAACAAACTACTGTTTTAGTCTGTCAATTATTGTAATCTTGCATTTTTCATTTTAGGTCACATAGTCTAATTAGGGTAATCATTTCCAAATCATTCTAGTCCATTTTCAAGGCCCTAAGGATGTAGATCCAAGTCTGATTGACTCACCCTCATGGTTGAAATCCAATCTATTCACCTTATTGATCTACATCTTAGTGTAACCTTAAAAAAGGAGCCAAAATCAACCCTAGGTTTATACCCTATACTTAGGGTTCCCTTTTTTGTAAGCTACATTTTTGGTGAACCTGACATTTGGACATCATAAAATTTCTAAAATTAGAATTCTTTCAAACCCTAAATCTAGGTTTTGCATTAAATTGCTTTGCATTTCTCATTTAGGGTTACATTTTTGCATCATAAAAGCATAAAAATTCAAAAAAATTGCATCATAGGTTGCATTAGGGTTTATCTTAGTCATTTAGATTAGATCTACATTCAAAATTGTCCTTTATTGTTGCATGCTTGCATTTTAATCACATTCTCAAATTGAAGAAATTCTAGAAAAACAACCACTATCAAACTTGTTTGCAAATAGAAAAAACCTTAAAAAACAACATAAGTATTCAAATTCTGAATTTTTAGAACCCCTATCAAGGACTCAAATTCCCTTGGGCACCTCTATCCTTGTACCTTAGCATTGGCCAAATTTTTCACAATTTTTTGTCTCTTTTTGCTTAGTCTGATTATGCTTGCAGATCTGTCAATTGGAATTCATAATTACATCTATTTAGGAATCTTTCATATAGTTCAAAAAGTGAAAAAATTTGCATTGTTTGATTTCAAAAGTGCATCAAAATCATAATTTTTAGGTTGGGGCATATTAGAATTAGTCATTTATTGCATTTCATAGCTAAAAACTTGCATTCAAAATTATTCAAACATCTTAAACATTATTGCACACTTGAATTTTGCATCACATTAGCATAAATTCAACGAATTCTAGAAAAATATTCCATGTTAAACCTATTTGCAAGCAAACCTAGAATCCTTCAAAAATACCTTACACAATCAAACTTTGAAGTTTTAGACACCTTGTCCAGGACTCAAACACCCGAGGGAACCTTCATCCTACTAGTGGTGGCTAAATTTTTTTCATAGGTCTTTGTCTCTATATTTTAGGTTTGTGTACGCTTGTTGACCTCTTATTTGAAATTCTGAAATAGTGTTATTGTATGTGCAAGAAGGGTGTCATTTTCCTTAATTTGTAGAAAATTTAGGAAAAATTGTTGCATTTCAGTAGGTCAATTGTTTACATCATGTTCTCATTGCAAAAATATTGCTATCATAATTCATGTTTGTTACCCACATTTTATTTTGGTCCATGGAATTCCTTTGTTTACTTAGAATCAGTTTGGTCTTTTCCCAGGTGGTGTTCAATCTAGTCTCGCGAACTTATGCAACATCTTATGCAGTTTGTGTAACTCCCCGCTTTATCAATTAGACTTTTTTTTCATCGATACTTCTATTCTTTCATTTGGGTAGTATCTTGAAGCAAAGCTTGAACTGAAACACAATTTTATGAAGTTTGTCAAACACTCCACTTCTTCGCTTTAGACATTTGTTTTTGGATTTTGAAAGCAATTATAATGAATGATGAAGTGATTGTCCCCACATACCTTATCGCAAGTAAGAGATATTAATTCTCATCTACTCTCACGCCTTCTTTAGGGTCTTTAAGGAAATTTTCTAAGTGTTAGACAAACATTCCCATTGTGACATTGTTTCTCGAGGGCGAGTTGGACAAGACACAAGATTTCAGTTTCAGAATTCGCCATTCAAGGTATTTATAATATCCCCTACTTCAAGTTTGTCTTTCTGGGATATTGGTGTTCCTATTTCAGAATTGTTAGGGTAATTTCTTGCTCGAGCTCAGTCATGGAAAAAGTTAAATACATGGGTTAGGATTATGTATCTAGGTTGACTTATGAGGGACCAAAAATTGGGGATACCCATTTTGGTCTTGTAAATTTGGATGAGTTAAGAAGTAAATTTAATAAAACCAATCCACCACCCATTATTGCATGATTAATTGTTAGTGGGTTGGTTGAAGCTATTGCATTTCCTATAGCAGGACAATGCCCTGAACTCATTTTGGAGTGTATCAGGCATTATAATTCACAAATGTGAGAGATCAAGACAAAAGATAACTAATTGATACTAAAGATTCAGAGATCCACCTTTCCATCTTGTCTAAAAATCCTAGAAAGAGATGATTATTCACCCATGATTGTCAAAAATTTCCAAACTGAGTTTTCAATGAAGAGGGGGCTCTATAGAAATGAGATGACAAAGCATTGGTTGGCCAAACCTAAACAAGGCAAGTCCCAGTTACCTTATAAATTTCACAGGACCCATTCTATAGAAGAAGTGGTCGACATTGTGGTGTTACTGCATAGGGTGAGAGGAAATGAAGATGTGCATGGGTTTGAAGAGTGGATGTGTTTCTTCATCCAAATTATGTTAGCCAGACAACAATTTCTTGACTGGGAAAGAATTATAAGTGATCGTCTGCATCAATTGATGAATTTCCTTACTCTTAATAGATTCTTCTATATTTCATCATACCTAATTTATGATGTTTCTAGTACAATGCACTGGCCTAGTTTAAGACCAAATGACCTACCTCTAGGGAAGGTACCTATCTATGACTATTTCGATAAGTTGCATCTTCACAAAAGTTTTCAGCATTTTAGGAGGATAACTGATACTTTCACTATGAGGATGGTCAAAGAGTTACATGGATGTCTTGCAATGCGATTGTCACCAAAGGCAATGCAATTTGTAGATTTTTATGGTAGTCACTTCATTCAATTTCAAAGATTTACCTACATAAGAATTGGTGGGTATGTTGGTTTTCCAATCAAATTGCCTGGATATCCTGAAGACAAGTGGTTTGTGATCGAAGTATATAGGAAATTAGGAGATGTAAACATGATATGTCAAGGCAAGAAAAGAGTGACAGTTTGTTTTCCTATTGGTTTTGGCTCTTACAGTTGCCTATATGTGTTTGATGCCCTAAATATTGAGAAGGAATTGTCTAAGTATAATTTTCTTTCATTTGATGAATGGTTTCCTTTTGATTTGAAAAATTATGTTAAGGACAATTTGAAGCTAAACCCTAATTTCTTTCACCAACCTGGTCTTGAAGACTTTTGGACTAATTATTTTGATGACTATGAAGTCAGAAGAAGAAGCTGGATGAGATTTTCCATAGATTAGATTGTTAGTTTCATATTAGAATGGGATCTATAAGGAATTTTGGAGGATGGATCTGACATGATAGTTCCAATTTATATAGAGTTCATATAAAATTGTCCCATTCATACCAGGGACTGGAGTATCAAGGAAAAGGAGACCATTGAAGAAAAAACTATCTGTGTTCTATCTAGAACAAAATAATGGATGATTAAGAAAATGACAAACCAATCTCACCCCCACACTAGGTCACGAAGTAATCAACATTCTGAAGGTAATTCTCAAACTAATGTGAGCATACACTCAACCAACACTACCTCTCAACCATTACCATAAGGGACTGAAGGAGATGGTGGTGATGATCCACCTGATTTAAGTATGTTCTCACAGACATGTGGAGAGGATATTCTTACTCTCCCCTTTCTAGGAAAAGAGAAGGAAGTAGAAGAAGAAGATGAAGGTTGGGAGCTTCCATATAAACTCCTCTCCTTCTTAGGATGAATCACCTATCAGAGAAGTGAGTGTATCTTAGAAGCCACAAATAGTTGCACCTACAAAGGATACCCCTCCTGTTGCTAGAACATTATTTGAATCTTCGAGCTTTAGGGAAACCAAGGTCTCAATAACTCCAGCCTAGTTGGAAGAAAATTTATTGAGGAAAAGAAAGGTTGTACAACATAGTTTACCTAAGCACGATATGGTCAGCCAATTGTTACAGAGAAATCCAACCTCAAAACTGAAGAATTTAAAAACTATTTCCAGGTTGATAGATGATGTAGAGTTGGGAAGCCTCCAATTAGAGATTGTGCACCCTTCAACGCAAAAGGATTTCACTCAGGAAACAAGAAGTGATTTCAAGGTGAACATAATAGACCTTGGGGCCCCTACTAGAGATGGATTTGTTCATATTTTCCAGGTGTCTGCTGCAAGAATGGTTGAATGATAAAAAAAGCATAAGAAATTAAGAATGAATTAAAATCCCAAGTTCAAGACTTGACTGAATTTCTAAGGTCTATTTTTGAACTTGTTCCTCAAACACTCTCCTAGGTTGATTCCTTTGTAGAATCCTTAACTGTGGTTAGGAAGGAGGCCATGATTAAAATTAAAAGTTGTCAATCCCTAAGTAGGAATGTGGAGGAATGGAGTGAGGGTCTAATTAAAAAGGGAATATTTTTTATTTTTAAATCTATGAAATTTTTCTAGAAAAAAATGTTTTGAGGACTACTTTGGGGGAGGAGATTGTTGCAATTGAATAAGAAGAAAATTTATGGAACAATTACTAAACTAAATTGAAATTAATGTTAAACTGGGACATGGAGAAACTAGTTGCAGAGAAGATCATACATAATTCTTCAAACACCCATTACTTGGCATGGAACAAGGGTGTGGAGTGGAAGTTGTAGATTACTAAATAGAGTTTACAAAAACTTAGGGAAATTGTTGATGAGTGCACTATTTTTTTTAAAGAAGCACTGGGTACCTTGGTGGCTCTTGGGTTACAACGGGATAAAGGTGAGATTGGGAATGACATAGACATCAAGGGTCTGATAGATAGTTTTTCAGAGAATGATTAAGGAAACATTTGATTGACCTTCATTCAATATTGAGCATCTGAAGAAGCTTAGTGAATTACATTTGGTCACATCTCAAGCGATCAATCTTGTGAAAGCTTTTGAATGATGCGTTGAGATAGTTGAAGATAACCAACTGATGTGGAAGGTGCAAATGACAAATGTGACCATTCCTCAACATAAAGAACTATTACATATCCTTAAATATTTCCAAGCCTGGTAGAAGAAACTCGTGGTAACCCTAAAAGATGAAAATGAAGTGACACCATTGTAACAACTCAGACTCTTTATTTTTTATTTTTGCCTTTCAAATTTGATCAGTTATGGACAATAGAAAGAGGCAGTTACTCATTTTCCTATTTAATTGTATCTATTTTCATATGTTATCTCTCTCCAAACATATCACATTTTTGTTGTGAAAGAAATTATTGTTTGTCTTGGTACATACACTGCATGAAGATAATTTTGTGTTCTTGAATCTTTATGTTTAAGGATATCTTAATTTCATACTTCATATTTGTGAGGTCTATGTAGTTTCTTCATGATTGATTTCATTTCTCAGATGGTTTTGAATGCATATTTTATTTCTCAAGTGATTTAAAGGAATTGATCTTTGCATCGGTTTTCTATTTACAAAATATTGCATCTGATATTTGGGATTTTTCCTAGTATTGGGTTTACCTTTACTAATTTCTAGTTAAAAGAAAATATAGTATTTATTTTAGTGTTTCAATTCATTGAAAATTTGGTGAGGGAGTTGTACCTTGATAGAATTTATAGGATATATGCTCTTGTTTAAGAGAAAATATTCAAAGTTGTTGATCTTCTGGCACCTTTTCAGATATAAGGTTATATTATCTCAAGGTGCCCAATCTATTAGCCAACATTGTTCTATTGTCAGATCTTGCTAAGCATTTCAAAAAAAAATTGTTACAAGCACATGACAATCATGTTTGTTCTTCTCCCGATATCTCTCCTATTTGTGAAGAATATATCTTGGTGTTAGAAGCTCTAATTGTAAGCGTGTAATATGTGAATAAGACTAAAACACTTCTTAATACGACATTATATCAATGATTAAACAAATTGAATCAATTCAACAAAGTAATCAATTGAAAGCATCCTATTGCTCTCTATCTCCAAAGATTTATTAAATCTAAATTGCTCTCAGATTGTGTAAGCAAATAAGACTGTTAAAATGACTATCTGAAGAGCGAGATGATGATAATGTAATGCTAAATGATAAATCAATTAAACTAGCATGATATTGATGTGAAATAGATAATTGTAGCTACAGGAGGTAGCCATGGTTGAATCTTGATTGTTGGATATGCTTGATGTGTGAATGCTTGATGTTTGATGTCTGGATTCCTACAGAGTAAGAGTGCAAAAGTTTGATTATCTGGATCCTTTTCTTGGTTGAATGAGGCTTATATTTATAGATTTCCTGGCTGTAGAAATGCACAGAGAAAGCTTTGAGAGGCTTGGATTCAATCTGGAGAATTGAATGGTGAGAGATTGAGGAGATTGAGAGAAAGATGGAGATTGTCTCTACCCATGAAAACACCAGGCAAGAGAAGAGGAAGAATTGATGGAGGAGGATTGAGAGATCAAATTCCAAATTTGTCTCCAATTTGTCTCCAAAACTTCCCATGAAGTTTCAATCAATTAATTTAGACATGATTTTGACATAAATTAGATATAGGATATCTAATTCATTTTTGAGAGAATATAGATGGAATATTCTTTGTGCTCTAATTCAAATATTTTTTATTTATTTAAATTAGCAAAAGAAAGATAAATAATTTAATAAAATGAACTATAGGATAGTTGTTTATTAAATTAAAATAGAAGAATAATGGAAATTAATCAATAAAGTGTTTTTGTCTTTATTTAATTAATTTAAGATGGATGTGATAGATTGAAATAGGGAAATGATAATTAAATTGAACAAAGTATTTAATTTTGTTTATTTAATTAAGATGAATATTAAATGTGAACTATATAAATAAATATTTCTATTTATTCAATAGTAGAGGAAATTAAGATAATTATCAAATAATTTGTATTTAATTAATCGGATGCTCCAGACCAATTTTAGGTGTATACATTTTGCCCCTCTTCGAAGTGATGTGTTTACACATTGCTTCGAAGAAAATTTTGCTGCTACTGCCAGAATCAACGATAACAAAAAAAAAAATTATGTGTGCCCCAGACATGCCCCAAATTTTGATTCTCAGATGATTTGATGACAATATGCCCCCTCGGGAGATAAATTAATGATGTCATGATTTTTAGAATTATTAAAAATTTTGATGATTTTCCGATGTTTTGATGATGTTTCAATAATAAAATAATTTATCTCCCGACAAATGATGAAGAAAAAAGCCCTCAGATGAGTTATAATTAATTTCATGGATAAAATTAATCAAACTATAATAAAATCCACCAAAAATACCTTTTCAAAACTTATAAATAGTGCTAAAAGGTCATTTTCAACGTCATATTTTCTTTTTGAGTTCAAAAATCCTAGTGATAAAGACTTTTCTGCTAGCTGGAGCGAGATGCCTATCCCCTACCACACTCACCGATTTGAGCGCGTTTGACGTTACCGACCGCCGCCTGCGTATGGACCTCTGGTATGTACCCCTTGACCTCCTCGTAATTTGTGCACTTCTATTTTTTATGCTTTTTAGCCTCTAGGCGTCTCTAGGTCAATTTTAGCGCTTTGAAGTCGTGCTGTAGCGCTTACATTTTGATGTAGCGCTTCCAGTAGGTATTTTAGCGCTTGCGTTTAAAACTCTAGCGCTTCCAGTCTATAAAGTAGTGCTTTCAGTGATTCAGCGCTTAGGAGTCAAGAATTAGCACTTTGAAGCCAGATTTTAGCGCTTTGAGACTTTCAACGCTTTGAGTCGGTGAATTAGCGCTTTCAGGGACTGTTCTAGCGCTTCTGGTAAAGTGGTGCTTCGACAACTTGTTATAGTGCTTAGATGCGAAAAAGTAGCGCTTCGGGATTTTTAGTGCTTCGGAAGCTTGTTTTAGCGCTTCTAGTTGCTGAAATAGCACTTTCAAGGTTTTAGTGCTTTGGGTCCCTAATTTAGTGCTTTTGGATGATAAAGTAGCGCTTTTGGGATTTAGCGCTTAGGAAGTCTGTTTTAGTGCTTCCATGTCAGAATTGAAGTTTTGACTTAGTGAACCTTGATTTCGTCAATTCCGATCATGTCCATTCTTCTAATTGGGATGATTGACAATCCACATACTTGATGTTGGATTTGATGATTTAAATAAGACTAACTCTCATGATAGGCGAGAAGAAATCCTATTTATTGATGATCCTCATGATAGGCGAGGAAATGATTCAATATCTAATAAATCTCATGATAGGCGAGATCTAGATAATGTTGTGATGAACCTCATGATAGGTGAGGTTTGATGTTCGCCTATGAATTTTGATCGAAAATTCATACCAAAGCTTTTGAAATAGACTTGACAGTAGAATGACTGTTGATTTCTTAACATAGTTCACTGATTGTAGATTTTTCGTTATGATGATAGGAAGATCTGGGTACTCTCCAGATGTGAGAGAGATTTCCTCAGACGATCGACTTGATACCTCATCTGACACCAGATGAGCTTCAGGTGATAGGCCATTGTGGCCTTACGAGTTTGCTTGATATGCCCCAAATTAGGATTAATTGGGGTTTGTTGACTGCGTTGGCTGAGAGGTGGCATAGTGACCACAACACCTTTCATCTACCCACCGGCGAGATGACAGTCACACCAGAGGATGTGTGGCATATATTGCGCATTCCTTTCATGGGGGAGATTGTTACATATGATTCTCATGGGACCAGCAGCAAAGATGCTCTCCGTAGAGTATTTCAGGATCAGGACATAGTGGGTCCTAGCGTTCGATGGCAGAGGATTGCAGATTCTTATGCGACACTACCAGTAGTTCTAGTTGGATTCATTGGAGGTTTCCTTTGCCCTGATTGCAGGTCAAAGGGATTCTTCATCAGTTGGGGTAGGACTCAAGAGAGCATGATGGTACATGGTACCAGATATGCGTGGGGGATATGCATACTAGCGCATCTTTATCATGATCTACATTCGGTGGTGTACTTAGATGCATGTAGTTTATCAACAGGGATGACATTGCTACAGGTGTGGGCTTGGGAGCATTTCGCTATTTGTTGGCCGTTTCTAGTTGCAGATAGACCAGTCGGCAGACCGTATGTTTTCTGATACAGTGGTCGATTCATGCAGGCCCAAATGGGAAAGTTAAAGCATTGGAGATGCATGTTTGATGAAACTGAGACAGTTATCTGGTGTCCATACCTTGACTACGAGGAGTGGGATGAGGATGGTGCAGTGTTGGGGTTATTGTGTGATTCTATGTATCTCATCAGTCGGACTCCATTTGTTCTTGAGAGATTCTTGCTTCGTTGGGTATATAGATAGTATGGCATTGTTCAGTGCATTCCACAAGGAGTAGCCCACTATGCACGGCGACGGATGGATATTCCTGATTGGGGTCCTACACTGTCCTATGATGTTCTTGTAGAGGGGTATAAAGCATTACAACCATCTCCCTGGGACATGCATAGAGATATCTTTGAGGCAGCTGTGACAGAGGAGTATGTAGCTTTCTTGGCCTTAGTCCCCCATCCTCGCATTACTATTCCTGATGAGCCAACACCTTTACCTATAGAGGAGGATGTGGCAGAGGCATCTGCAGGCAGTGGGGGTGGAGATGATTCCTCATCCGGCAGCAGCTCAGAGAGCAGCAATGGAGATAGTAGCAGCAGTGATGATAGTGATGGCGATGGTGGAGGATATAGAAGGGCAGGGCCAGGCATCAACAATGCACCTTCTTCTAGTAGGCCTCGCAAGAGGCAAGCAGTGACAGTGTCGATAGTCAGGCAGTAGAGACAGATAGTTGGGCTTCAGGCACAGGTCCAGACTTTACAGGGGCAGTTGGTACAGGCTTGGGGTATGCTTGTGTAGACTCAGATGCAGATGTAGGCCCAGGCACAGGTTCACGCACAGGCCTTAGCACAAGTACAGGGGCAGTTATCCGCCATGCAGACACAGGTTGATACCTTGACAGCTGAGCGAGACAGTGCTCGGTAGATTTCCGAGAGGGCACAGGAGACAGTGGATACTCTTCAGAGATTGGCCAATGGCACCTCTATAGGTGATTATATGAGAGAGGTTTTGTGGCTTGGCTGAGAGGCAAAGTTCTACCGAGGCTGATATCATGATGCAGTGCCTACCGAGCATCGATTCAGTTATGCCCCATCGAGATCTGGGCAGACTCATACATGGACAGTTAGTGAGGGGGTGAAACAACCTCCACGCAGAGATTCCAGAGATCTGGGTCCTTCTAGGGGTGGTGGTGGTATAGGTCCCGTTAGACCTACTCACTCTGGCAGTAGCAGGTCATAGATGCCATTGTGATCCTGTGTGATGTGTATTATGATTGTAGCTCATTGTTGATCATATATTTTGTAGACCAGACTTCATTGTATACTTGACATTTGTGATATATATATGAGATGCAGTTGATGTGATATGACAATGGCTTTATGATTTCTATGTGATGGATGCTTTTATTATATGATTTTGTGATGATGTAAATATAAATGTGACGATGTATATGAATGATTTTATTTGAATGCAATGATGCAACGATAAATGCATGTGTAGAATATGATATATGGATAAATGATGTGATGTGATAATATGTTGGATGGTTGGATAAATGCTTTTTATTTTAAGAAATGATCTTATGATGAATGATCTTTGATGGGTGTAATAATAAGAATGACATGATTTCATTGTTTAAATGTATGGATGATAAATGATGTATGCATATGATGTTGGTAGATGACACTAAATGATGCGATGTTAATTTTTACATGTTTTAGATGATTTTTTTGGATTTTATGTCAAGTATCCTCAGTCTTATTTATAGATTAGATAATCATTGATTGGAATCTTTTATGCAACAAATACTCTGCAGATAATGAATGATGATGAATGCAATCTAATTTAATCATGCAACGATATGCAAATAGATGTCATTTTAACAATCTTTTTATGCTTGGTATCATCATAGAGCTTTATTGAATGTTGAAAGTAAATACAAGCGTCAATGGTATGTGTTTAGACCAATGATGACCTGAGTACTTCTCTCATGATTTTTGATATTGCAATCGAACACAAGCATCGAGGTATAATTGAACCGAGATGACCTGAGCATTTATTGCATAAAACAGGCAGAGATAATCATTTGAGTGTGTGAATTTTGAATGTCATCGGTGATACATTTGCATAGCACATCCCCCAACAATTCACACATTTATATGAATATCGTACAAATAGCAGACAAGAAAAATATCATTCTTTTTCCTTGTTCCTCTAGTTCAAAACATCATCGAGTTACTCAAAAGAAATGATAATAAAAAGGTATAATATATCCATTGTTTACTTAGAGTGTTTCATTCATTATTCAGATTTTAGATCATCCATCCTAATTTTGACATGTTTTTGGATTTTTGAGATTTTAACAAAAAACCTAACCTAGTAACCTATCTTAGGGGTCTCAGGGGCTGATTTAAGATTAGCCTTGCCTACGTTACACACGCAGAGACCACATAGTTCGATTGACACAAACCTATGTTGTTGGATTTTGCCTCTTTAGATTTTCCTTTTTGACATGTTTTTTTGGATTTTTGATACGATATGGATGGTTGATGCTCTTCTGATGATGATTTATATTTCGCTTTGATTTTGTTTTCGGTTTTTTTTTTTTGCCATACTGTCGTGTTCCCCAATTGGTGAAATGGATACATTTGTATTTCCCCTAATGATATCCAGATGTTGCCCCCAAGCTATAGAGTGATATGTTGACATATTTGAAAATGATATTGATATGGATGCAAAAATGGCCAGATGAATGATATGATATGAAATGATATTGACTGTCAAACTAATGATCCTGATATATATCCAGATAGACGGGAAAGCTGATCTTAGAATCACATACGATGCCTGTTTCCAGGTTTTCACCATATGCTTTGATTACACCTGTGGTGTTTTTGTATTTTTCTCATTTTTTCATTTTTCTTTCTTTTCTTTTTTTGTATTTTCTATTTTTTAATTTTTTTTCATGTTTGCCAAGATGCCTGTTTGCTAGGTTTTCACCAAGGAAACAATTTTTAGTAGTTTGCCCCGTGCACTAGGAGATTTTAAGCATAGAATTTCTTGAGATGAATATTGTTGATAGGTTCATCAAAAAAATCCCCTTCTGACGTTGATAGCTGATATGCTCCTGATCCATACACTGATATGATGACAAATGGACCAAGCCAGTTAGGCTCAAATTTTCCTTTCTTTTCTCTATCTTGCTGATTCCTAGGGTTTTCTTTTAATACTAAGTCACCAACCTAAAAGACCCTCAGTTTTACCCTGTGATTGTAACTTCTTGACATCCTCTGTTGATAAGCTGTTAGATGATTAACAGCTTGTTGACGACGCTCGTCCAACAATTCTAGTTCCTGCAGTCTAGATACCCTGTAGTCTTCATCTGAAATGATACCTCTGAGTGATACACAAAAGGATGGAATTTCAACTTCAATGGGCAATATGGCTTCTGATCCATATACCAAAGCAAACGGTGTAGCTCCCATTAGTGTTCTAATGCTTGTTCTATAGGCCCATAGTGCAGGATTTAGTTGAACATGCCAATCACGTCCAACATCGTTAACATCTTTTTGAGAATTTTGAGTATGGTCTTATTTGAGGCTTTTGCTTGGCCATTCCCTTGTGGATAGTATGGTGTTGAAAACCGATGTTGAATATGAAACTTATCACATAGCTCCTTGACATCTTGATTTTTGAAAGGTCGTCCATTATCAGTGATAATGGATTGAGGGATTCCATATCGACATATGATGTAATTCAAGATGAAAGAGGAAATCTGCTTCCCAGTGATTGTAGTAAGAGGTACTACTTCAATCCACTTTGTGAAATATTCGGTAGTTGTGATAATGAACTTGTGTCCATTAGATAAAGATGGATTGATTTTCCCTACTAGATCAAAACCCCATTGACAAAAAGGCCATGTTGATGTGAAGGGATGCAGTTCTTGTGCTGGTGTATGAATTAAATTACTGTGAACCTGACATTTTTGACATTTCTTGACAAATTGATATGATTCTTTCTCCATGCACGGCCAATAATATCCCAAACAGAGGAGTTTCTTAGCTAGAGTTATTCCACTCGAGTGAGTACCACAAATACCCTCGTGAACTTCTCGTAGGGCCATTTCAGATTCATTGCATTCTAGACATTAGAGTAGGGTACCATCAAGACCTCGACGATAAAGGACATTTGTGATTAATGTATGTTGGGCGGATTGGTGGATAAAGTTCCATTTTTGGTTCCTGGAAAGATACGGAGGAAGAATATCCTCTTTTAGGTAAGCATAGGTTTTTTCATAGATGGAGGGTTCAGTGGTGTCTAGATGGCATATGGTAGCGGATTCTGATTGATAATGGGAAGGACAGGATACTTGTTCTACCATAAACTCATAACAAACACGCTTCTCAGGCAATTGTAGTAATGAAGCAATTGTAGCCATAGCGTCTGCAGCTTTGTTCTCTGCTCTTGGAATCTGATCAAACCTAATATTGACAAAGGACTGTTTTAGAATATCTATTTGCTGCTTATAAGGCATCAATTTTTCATCCTTTGTTTGATACTCATCATTTACTTGGTAAATAACCAATTGAGAGTCCCCATATACCTGTAAATCTGTGATTTTCCAGCAAATTACTATTTTGACCCCAATAATCAATGCTTCATACTCTGCCACATTGTTTGTACATTGAAACATGAGTCTATATGATTTTGGAATTGTGTGTCCTTGGGGGGAGATGAACAAGATCCCTGCTCCTGATCCTCGTTGTGTATACGATCCATCAAAATATAGTATCCATTGTTGAGGCATTGCTGTCATAATGTCTGCATCTGGAAATTCCATTTTCATTGGGTGATCATCTGGTAGAGGAGCTTCATCTAGTTGTTCAGCAATTGTTTTTCCCTTGATTTCCTTTCTTTCGACATATTGAATGTCGAATTCACTTAGGAGCATAACCCATTTCGCTAGTCTACCTGTTAAGGCAGCTTTACTTAATAGATACTTCAAAGGGTCGATCTTTGCAATTAACTTGATTGTATGAGCCAACATGCAGTGTCTCAACTGTTGAGTAGAAAACACCACTGCTAAGCAAGAATTTTCTATGAATATATAGTTTATTTCATAGCCATTTAAAGTTCTACTGATGTAGTAGATGGCACGCTCTTTCCCTTCATTATCCTCTTATGCTAAAAGTGCCCCCAATGAGATATCTGTTGTAGCAATATACAGTATGAGTGGCCTTCCTTCTGTTGGTGGCATGAGAATGGGTGGTGACATTAGATATTGTTTGATTTGATTGAATGTTGTCTCACACCTCTCATCCCATTTGAAAACTATATTCTTATGCAATAGATGATTGAAAGGATGACTTTTATCCACCAGCTGAGAGATGAATTGTTTGATCGACTGGAGCCTTCCCTACAATGATCGGAGTTGACTGATATTCTTAGGCGGTGGAATCTCCATTATAGCTTTGAATTTTTCCGGATCCACTTCAATGCCCTTTTTTGAGATAATGTACCCTAGCAGCTTTGTTGATGCAACCCCGAAGACACATTTCTTAGGGTTTAACCTGACATTGAATTTCTCCATCCATGTGAAGATTTTATCTAGGATATGCAGATGTCCTTCCCTAGTAGTAGATTTTTCCAAGATGTCATCCACGTAATCCTCCATGAAGGTGTGCATCATATCATGGAATATTGTTGTCATTGCTCTTTGATATGTGGCTCCTACGTTCTTTAGACCAAATGGCATGACATTCCAGCAAAAGGTTCCCCATGGGCATGTGAAAGTTGTCTTTTCCTAATCTTCGGGAGCTATTTTTATCTGATTGTATCCTGAGAAACCGTCCATGATCGACAACATGGCATGCCCAGCTATCAAGTCCACGATGATGTCTATGTTTGGTAGTAGAAAATCATCCTTCGGACACGCTTTATTCAGGTCCCTGAAATCTGTACATATTCTGATACTATTGTCTGGTTTTGAAATAGGTACAAGATTTGATATCCATTTGGCATAATCTATAGACCGCATGAATCCAGCATCCAATAATTTCTTTAGCTCTGTTTTGACCATCAATGCAATGTGAGGATGCATTTTTCGTAACTTTTGCTTGACAGGCTTGATTCTTGTAGGCAAAGATAAGTGATGCATAAGTAGATTTGAGTCTAAACCTAGCATATTGGAATATGACCAAGCGAAGTGATGCTTCTTTGTTTGAAGAATTGGATGAATTCTGGTCTTTCCTGTTCTGTCATAGATTTTGCCAGATGTAAGATTTGTGCTTTATCTCCAGTGCCAATATTCATAGATTGTGTCGGTTCTACTAGGATTGATGATCTTTCATGATAGTGTTCCAGAAGAGTGTCAAACCCTCCATCCTTCAGTGCCTCATAAAGGTTTTCACTGTTAGATGCGTTCTTTATTTTTACTTTTTCCAGATCTAATGTTGCTATTGAACGGTTTTCACCATACGATCTATTTTCCCTATTGTTATTTTTGCAACTGGAAGATATGACACCCTCCTATCGAGTCGCGTTGTTATGAGTATTATAATCAGAAGTTGTACCAAGTTCGACATGGCATAGGAAGTTTATGATGGCATCATCATTTGTAAATATTGGTATATCCAAAGGTTCGATCGGTTCCCAGTCAATGAGTTCAGGATGGATTAATGGCATGATATCATTGGATTGATTTAGGTCAATGGAAGTAAGGGTGAGGACAGCAATATCATCATAATTGTCATTTGGGATATCGAGATCCATGATGGTACCCTCTTCGAAATCATCTAGTTCACTCAAAGTCTATTCATCCTCACTAGAGTCATCGATATTTAGTGAACCCGTGATGAATGGTCTAGACCCAGAGCCTTGTCCCTCCTCACGTGTAGGTGCATACTTGTGAATCAAATCCACTGGAATATCAATGAAAAGTAGATCACAAGGTAATGCCCACTCATATTCATTTGAGTCTATTTCAGAACCATCTCTAAAGTGAAGGATATTTTCTACAGCTGTCTTTGTTAGCTCCTACTTCTCTTCTTCAGAGTATCCTAGTCCTGGCTTTTCTTTTGTGTGGAGAGTGAGAGGTGTGATAGATTTTGAGATTCCCTCCTTTCTTAATCCCATGGGCCCTTGTCCTTCATAACCCATCTTTTCAAGAATAGCCTTTCCTTTTCCATACTTGTCTGTGTTGATGCTAATATTTTTTATACTGATCTCTGATGTTGATGTTTCTTCATCCTTGTAAAGCCAATCCAGGATTGCTTTGTTGTCCATTTCTTCTGCTATGGTTCCAGATTTTACAAATGTTTCTTGAAGAGTTGTGCCAGGTAAAGATGTTGGAGGTTTGATCATTGATGGTTGACCATATTTCCTAGGAGATGGCATTAATTGTGATAAGTTAAGTGATTGCTCCATTGAGTATTGTTTGATTCCTTTATCTGTCAACTGAACTTGCTTTTGAAATTTGTCTGATAGAGAATTTTGTGTATCCAGATTGTTTGCTTCAACATGACTTGTTTCTTTTTCTTTACCTTTCTTTTCTACCCACTTGGTAGTGATACTCGGACGATGTTCTTCCTTTGATGTCTTTGAACTTGAAACTTCCCTGTTGTGAGGGACAAAGTTGTCTTGAGATACTCTCAAAGTGTCACAATGTTGTGGATGATTATAATCAGCAGCTCTAGTCACTTCTTGTCCATTTACTGGAAACTTTAGGCATTGATGGTATGTAGAAGGTACGGCCTGCATTTCATGAATCCAGGGTCATCTTAAGAGTATGTTGTATGTCAACTCTCTTTCCAATACTTGACATGCTATATGCTTGATCATGGGTCCCACTTGAATGGGTAATACAATTAAACCTTGGGACGATCTTTCTTCCTCATCATATGCTTTGATGGTCATTTTCCTTCGAGCATCGATAGCGTCATCGAAATATCCTAGTGCACGGACTAATTTGAGGGTGCAAATGTTCAGACCAGCTCCCCCATCTATTAGAACTCTCTTAACGCGATGATTATGGATACATACTTCAATATGTAATGCTGTATTATGTGGATGGTTTAATGAGACATCATCCTGTTCAGAGAATGACAGACAATGTGGGGTAGTCAGGTGTCCCACCATAGCTTGGAATTGACAAACATCCAGATTCTTTGGTATGGTTGTGGCAACTAATGCTTGTTCGAGAACTTATTTATGTGATGGTGACAACTTAAGGAGCTCCAATATCAATATTTGTGCGGGGATGTTTTGCAATTGGTCGATAATATTATAATGAGATTGAGGTGTAACCGCATGTTGAGATCCCACTCCTTTTAATATTACCTTGGCTTGCCCCCTAGTCATGACATTTGCCGATTGATGTTCTTGATTCTCTCGGGGGATTTTTTGCATTTGATTGATAACATCATAATGTGATGGAGGTGGAACTGCATGTGTGGATCCAATTCCTTTTAACATTACCTTGGATTGTCCCCTAGTTAACACATTCGCTAGTTGATGTTCTTGATTTTCTCTGATTTTTAAGACATTTATTTGATTATCAGAGTTTTGCATGCTTGGGAGTAAATCCAAAGAGGTAATGTTGTTGGTTTCGTTTTCATCGATGTTATCACTAACTATATGATTATGTTTGAATTCAGATAAACACAGGATTGTTGTGTCGTAGACATGATTGGTGTTCTTTCCTTTGTTGTTTGAGGACGATGCACCTTTGTCATAATTGGGCAAAGGATCTTTGAAGGCCGAATGATCATTGTTATTTTGAGGTCCTTCCACATATACTTTGTTGCTGTCCACCAAATCTTGTACTGCATGCTTCAACTCCATATAGTCATTGGTTTTGTGACCCTTGTTGTTATGAAAATTACAGTAATCAGTGTCATTCCACCATGATGGTTTGAATTTTGGGTCCCAGAACCTAGCTTCACGTGTAGTGAGAAGGCCTCTAGTAGCTAGTTCCTTCATTACTGATTCCATTGATTGACCCAAAGGTGTGAACCTTCTCCGATTTGACGGTTTTTGATACGACTGTGGTTTTATGATTTCATTACCTTGTATGGTATTTGTCTTGACATTTTTCTCATTGTTCTGATTCTTTGATGTGGATGCGGTCAAATTGAAAACTAGTTTGATGTTTTGGGGATCATTTGTTGTTTCGTTGATAGTCGTGTTGCGATTCTTTTGCCAGAATTTTGGTTTCTCACTGCTTGAGTATTGATTTGAGGAGTTACTTGTGTTGTTTGTTTTATCATTAAAATGTTTGATAACTCCTCTCTTGACTAACGCCTCTTTGATTTTAAGACCATTTTTTATTACTTTCTCAAACGTTGGAGGACATTGTAGTTCCAATCTATAACTCATTTCTTCCATCAAGTTTTCAATGAATAAATCCATCTTTTCCTCTTCAGGAATTAATCTAGGATATCTAGCGAACAAGCATCACCATCTTTGGAGAAAAGATAAGAATGTTTCCCCCTTGTTTTGCTTTAGATTATAAATATCCTTGATTGTTACATCATGTTGGATGTTAAAGGAGTATTGGGAGATAAATTTGTTGATGAGTTCCTCAAAAGTTCTAATACCGGGTTTTAACTTTGAAAACCACTCCATGCATGATCCTCCCAAACTCCCTGGGAATAGTTGAATTAAATATGTCTCTTCTTGTGCAAACTCAAGACTCATCATTTTGAATTCTCTGATGTGATCAATTGGATCTGTTCTACCATTATACTTATCATATTTTGGGATCTCACAATGTCTTGGAAAAGGTATCAATCCGACCGTTGCATCGAAGGGATAAGGACAAATGTCTTGTATCGCATATCTCTTGGTAGTCCCTTGCATCATATCTTGTATTTTCTGTTGTAACAGTTGCATTTGAGATGTTAAAGTAGCAACTGGATCTATCATTTGTGTTGGTTGTAAAAATTCAGCCTCACTTGTGGTAGGTGTTTCCTTTAGACAGTTTACGTCAAAGTCTTTGGGAAGTTTGGCACCTGATTCAACCAACATCAAAAGATATTTCTCCATATCTTGTTCTAGAATCTTTTCCATAAATATATGGAACTTGGGATCTTGTTGAGCTACTTGGATGTCCTCTGGAGTTATTTTGTTTTTATCGTTTCGGTTTAGGTTGTTCCAAGGATTTTCTTCTGCCATTTCTTGGGATTTTAAAATTTCTTGCTCTAAGAATCTCTGTTTTTGGGACCTAGTGAAGATTGGCATACAAATTGTTCCCCTTTCTTCCGAAATGTCGATCTTATGTGCGAGATAGTGTCAATTGAACCTTTTTAAATAAAGTCGAATAAGATGACCTATCTTATTGATGAGACAATATTTAAAAAGTTAATCACTATACTTTGTTTCATGATGAAGGATGATAGTATCCTGATAATGAAACTTCAGTGTAGTAATTGATTGTGTATTTGATTTTGACACTTGTGATTTGCAAGATCTTGTTTCAGTTGATAAGTTGGAAATTTGTATAAACCTTTCTAACTTTGGTTCCTAGACAGTGATTCTGATAAAAAGAAATTTTATTCTGATGAAAAATGTGGATAAAATGATAGACTAATGGACTCATAAAAATATTGAAGTCTTTGTTTTAAAAGTGCTAAAATAGAAGCCAAAAGGAACAGAGTCCAGAAGCGCTGAAATAGATGACCGAAGCGCTAATTTGACAAAAGCGTTGAAACAGTGTTTGGAAGCGTTGTAGAATTTGATGAAATCGCTATTCTACCGAAAGTGCTGTAAAATGCGACAGAAGCGCTACTTTACCGAAAGCGCTAAAATATAGACCTAAAGCGTTGAAACAATGCCCAAAAGCACTATTTCCCAGAAGCGCTAAAACATTGACTAGAAGTGCTAAAACAGTTTTTTAGAATGCTTAAAACAGAAGTTTAATTTTTTCTATTGTAGAATCTGGTCTGGCCTTGTGGCATATTGTATCAAGGACTGCGAAAGATATGAAGGATGAATCCATTGACTACGGTTGTGGAATTGTGTGAGAGCTCTTCTTTGAAAGAAGGCTCATGAATAGAGCTGTTCTACCACGTAATCTAAAGAATGACCCCTAGCAAAATCGTGATATCGGTGAATGAATGTTCTATGCTGTAAGAATAGTTTCTGATTTGATATAGAAAATGTTGTTTTCTCAATTTATTTCTATAACTGAGAGGTTGCTTGGGCCTTGTAACCTTGATTTTTCTCTTAACAAATGTGGTGGACTTCCACTTTCACAGCATGGATTTTCTGATTTGTTTTGACTTGACGTTTTCAGGATGATCTTTAATCTGATTTAAATGAATTTGTGAAAACATGGCAAGCAATTTTGAATAAGTGTTTTAAAACTGAAAAGATTGTGTATGTTCAAAAATCACGAATGATCTTTATTGATTTTGACGGGTTGTTTTGACAATTGTACACAAATCAAACAGACTCACACTTAAGGACAAGTAGGTCATCATTATACTCACAGCCCACATCTTGCAATTATGTTGACTCACACAACTATGTCACCCCCTAGAGGGCGCCCGTGTTTTTGTCGTTGCCAGGTGCGTACTCAAAGTGACGGAAGTGGATACCAAATCCCTTGAGCAAGCGGTCCTTGGTAATTATATGGTGAGTGTCTTGGGGGCAGATTCTTCCCTCCCCTTGCACCGTGAGTATGACAATGTATGGATACTGACTCGGAGAGAAACTACTCTATGGTTCGTAGATAGGGTTCCATTTGGTGCGGCAAATAGATAAACTCCCTCAGGAGACCTCCTAATCTTTAGAACAAAGATTTTGGGGATGGTTATCTTGCTCACTACCGTCAAGTTGGACTTTCATCAACAGCTTGCATTTTTATTATAATGGGTTGGATAACCTGGCTTTGGTTGTTCCCACTTAGGTCGTTCCTGTAGGGTGAGTACTTTTTCCCACTACGGCAGACCTGTTAAAGGATTTAATAAAGCGTAAATGACATGAAATAAAAGTGAATCTGGCACTTTGGTCACCCAATTAAGGGGAGAGCATAAGCTTAATCACCACAAGCACAGCATATAAGTTTGTCTTGTTTTAAAAGCCCAAAAATAAATTTTCTAATCTATGTGAAGGTGTTGCTTCACAGAAATCATGATGTTATTTTTAACTTCTATTGTAAGAATGTGATGACTATCCTAGGATTGATAGATTTTCTTTAAGAAAAACAAGAAAGTGACTATCCTAGATTGATCAATTTTAGAAAACTTTGAAGTGACTATCCTAGATTGATCAATTTTAGAAAACTTTGAAGTGACTATCTTAGATTGATCAATTTTAGTCCAACTGTGAAAAAAAATTAAAATCTGGCCACGGATGCGTCAAATCCAGACTTATTTTTACAAAAGCATTGGAATATTGCACCGAAGCGCTAAAACAGTTACCTGATGCGCTAAAACCCGAAAGCATCGAAACAGGACCCCGAAGCGCCAAAGTTTGGCATGGAAGCGCTAAAACACCCGATGCGCTAAAACAGTACCCAAAAGCGTTGAAATAGTGACCGGAAGCGCTAAAGTCGAAAGCGCTAAAACAGCGACCAGAAGCACTAAAATAGTGACCAAAAGCACTAAAACTTTTAATGGAAGTGCTACAAAATAAAAACATGCGAAGAGCCTACGTGACACTTTCTAGAAAATTGACAATTTTGATAAAATTGGGGTTAATGCCCCATGGTGGGCACCAAATTGTAAGCGTGTAATATGTGAATAAGATTAAAACACTTCTTAATATGACATTATATCAATGATTAAACAAATTGAATCAATTCAACAAAGTAATCAATTGAAAGCGTCCTATTGCTCTCTATCTCCAAAGATTTATCAAATCTAAATTGCTCTCAGATTGTGTAAGCAAATAAGACTGTTAAAATGACTATCTGAAGAATGAGATGATGATAATGTAATGCTAAATGATAAATCAATTAAACTAGCATGATATTGATGTGAAATAGATAATTTTAGCTATAGGAGGCAGCCATGGTTGAAGCTTGATTGTTGGATATGCTTGATGTGTGAATGCTTGATGCTTGATGTCTGGATTCCTGCAGAGTAAGAGTGCAAAAGTTTGATTATCGGGATCCTTTTCTTGGTTGAATGAGGCTTGTATTTATAGATTTCCTAGCTATAGAAATGCACAGGGAAAGCTTTGAGAGGCTTGGATTCAATCTGGAGAATTGAATGGTGAGAGATTGAGGAGATTGAGAGAAAGATGGAGATTGTCTCTACCCATGAAAACACCAGGCAAGAGAAGAGGAAGAATTGATGGAGGAGGATTGAGAGATCAAATTCCAAATTTGTCTCCAATTTGTCTCCAAAACTTCCCGTGAAGTTTCAATCAATTAATTTAGACATGATTTTGACATAAATTAGACATAGGATATCTAATTCATTTTTGAGAGAATATAGATGGAATATTCTTTGTGCTCTAATTCAAATATTTTTTATTTATTTAAATTAGCAAAAGAAAGATAAATAATTTAATAAAACGAACTATAGGATAGTTGTTTATTAAATTAAAATAGAAGAATAATGGCAATTAATCAATAAAGTGTTTTTGTCTTTATTTAATTAATTTAAAATGGATGTGATAGATTGAAATAGGGAAATGATAATTAAATTGAACAAAGTATTTAATTTTGTTTATTTAATTAAGATGAATATTAAATGTGAACTATATAAATAAATATTTTTATTTATTCAATAGTAGAGGAAATTAAGATAATTAATCAAATAATTTGTATTTAATTAATCGGATGCTCCAGACCAATTTTAGGTGTATACACTAATCATTGAGCAACATGAGAATCTTGTTTGTTTCTCTCCCACTACTTCTCCTACTTGGTAATATATTTTTGGAGAAGATGTTGAAATCATTGATACATTTATGGATTTCATAAATAAAGAAGCTAAGGTGACATTATAAACCCCCTCGATAGAATATCATCAAGAAGAAGTTAAATCTATTGAGGTTATGAATGCACAATTGGCTATTAAATCTCCTTTGATCATTGTACCTCCTAAAACTCCTTTTGGACCTCCTAAAATTCTTCTCATTATTGGACCTCCTAAAACTCCTTTTGGACCTCTTAAGATTCCTCTAATCATTGGACCTACAAAAACTCCTTTTGGACCTCCTAAATCTCATGGCCATATCCTAAGCTTTGCAAAACAACTTACTAGTAATCATTTTTTGTAGCAACCAAATTATCATACTTTAGCCCACACATATAACACTAGAAACAATAAACAACCAAAACAAACTCCAACATCCATTCCATTTCCTCAACCATATCTCCCACCTACACCTAACATTCCATAACTTAGTGGTAAATAATTTGATCTTGTTGATAAACTTTGTAACATTCCTGCTAAGATATGCTTGTGCGATCTCATCCAAACATCACCTTTTTACCATAACATGCTTCAAAATGATTTATAAAAAGTTTTTATCCCTCCTAGTGCATAACCAAATGGTGTAGTAGCTTTGATTGAGAATATGAATTCACCTAGTGTGGACATTTTCTTTGATCAAAGTGAATTACCTCCTCTAGAGACAAAAACAAAATTATGCTTTGAGTATATTGATTGTTATTAACAAGGTTGGGATTAGGCATACCCTTATTGACAATGGTTTGGGGTTTAATATTTTTAGTGTGAACCTCTTAGATAGAATTGGAGAAGATAAGACTAAAATTAAACAAGCTGATTTGTTTATTCATGGTTTTGATAATGTGGGAAAAAAACCACTTGGTGTGATAACATTACCTATTAAGGTTGGTAAGGTTATGTTACAAAATCCTATCCATGTCATGTTCCATGATCTTTCATATAAAATTATCTTGGGTAGACCATAGATTCATGAAATAAATGGAGTATCTTCAATGATGCACAGTCTAATGAAATACACTTACAAAAATAATGTTTACATGATAAAATTTGATCCAAAGTCTGAAAACTATTTACAAACATAGAAGGAATGAAAAGTACTTTGACAAAATTGGTACCAGCTTCAAAAGTGGGACCTTTACAAATTGAGCACAAATATAAGTGTCTTTCATCCATAAAAAAGTTGATAGATTGGGGATCGTTAGATTTCACACCTACATTCATTGGAGATTATAAAATTATGTAATCACAATCAAGAAAAGAGAAATAAGTCACAATGATATCAACACAATCTATCACTAAAACATACAAAACTTCTAGTAAAGAGGAAAAACAAATTACACATCCATTTATGATGAAAATGATTATGAAAACCCACCTTATTCGAAAGAAATGGAAGCCATTTATGGAAGAGGTTATCAAATTTTGAAACAATTTGGCTATAATTGAAAAGGATGTGGTGTAAAATAACAAGGTATTTGTGTCCCTATAGAGCCTAGCACACAAGAAACAACAAGAGGTCTTGGATATTTTCCTTCAAAAACATTAAAAATATCTTCACTTAGTCAATAGAATTAGTTGTTGCTCCTTGCCATGTGGTAGTTGTAGTATCATAACATACTCACTACCATGCATGGGGTATAAATTAAGTTTTATGCAATCATATTTCATTATTACAAGGAACAACATATCATAAACATCTATGCTCATCTTTGTTCCCACACTTAGGGGCAATGGGTTAGGTAGCATTGTCCTAGGCGAATTCCTTCTAGCAAGGGATCCCTCTTTATCTCCTTAAAGCGTTAGTGTAGCAAGTATACTAAAATTTTAAAGGAGCATGGGGTCCCTCCACTTATTGTTAGCATAATAAAAATTCCCTTCTTAGTGATGATAATACACATCTCCTAGGAAGTGTAACCTTGTCAATCAAAGTGTGGCCTTCTCGATCTATGTTAGTGTCTCCTTTGTGGTGATATTAGGCTTGATGTCTCATAAGTGTGTGAATTTTTCTTGGGATATGATGCTTCCTTTGTGGTAATACTATGTATATAATTCCCTAAGGTTTAATCTTTTTATTCCTTGAATTGTCCTCTCTTAGTGGTGATGCCATGTGAAGTATTCCCTAAGGTGTGACCTTTTCATGTATTGAGAAAATCCCCTTTTTTATTTTTATAAATGATCTCTTGTGATGATGTTGTTATAAAAAACCTTGAGTTTTTAACCTTATCCTATCATCATTTGTTCATCCCCCAAGATGTTAAACTTTATGCACCCCCTGAGGTGATTTTGGCATTTTTGCTCAACTTTATTCATGGGAGTTGAATTTAGTGTGGCATTGACATAACATTTTGATCATTTTATAGCACCTTATCAAAGTTATCGAGTTTAAATTTTGGTCTAGTTGTTATGGGTACATACCTAGTGAAAAGAGGTCCTCATTAGACCTAGTGTGTTTCTCATTTTTCTCCCTTGTCTTGGGGGTTCACCTAGTGAAAAGTGGTCCTCACTAGCTCATGTGCCTTCTAGTTTGTGATTCACCTAGAAAATATCATACTTTTCTAT
The DNA here is from genome assembly GCA_007115665.2 of Sequoiadendron giganteum. NCBI lineage: Eukaryota > Viridiplantae > Streptophyta > Pinopsida > Cupressales > Cupressaceae > Sequoiadendron > Sequoiadendron giganteum. Next base: position 24,243,601 of record VCHN02000014.1, read on the forward strand.
GGTGTGTCATGAATGAATTTTAACATGGCCACCTATCATAACACACCTTGCTTTCCAGTGGATCCATGTGTTTCATGAGTGATGTGACATAACAAAAATTTCTAGTCCTCATATGAGCTAACATTTATTCAATGGATGATGTTTAGTATTTGAGATAATTTAAAGCTGAGGTATCTTTTCCTTACCGATTCAAAATTTTAGTACTAACCTTGTGTTTTTTTGTGTCTTCATATTTACATTGTGTTTACGTCATGTTTTTTTTCATTTCATCATTATCTTTATGTTCCATCATGCCATGTGTTTTCATCGTGCATGCTTCATGTTTTTGAAATGTATGTTTGTGTATGTTGTATTTCTGCATGTCATACATACATGTGTTCCTTTTTGCTCATGTTGGTTTTCCATGGTATCTTGGATCCTAGGGGCTTTCACTTTTCCCTAGATCCTTAGTCATCCTATCTCTTCAACATTTGGACAATCAGACCCCTCTTGATAGACATTTTTCTACTTTATTCTGAGTCTAAGCATAAGTTCATACTCTCACTAAAGTGGGGGCTTAATGTAGTGTCAAAAATTATCACCCTTAAAAATTTCACACTATGTTTTTCTCCCCTTAAATTATTGAGCCTAATTGACCCCATAATTTCCTAAAATTATGTATTTTGAAGCCCATTTGAACCCCTTTTCAATAATTAAAAGTGTTGAATAAATGCATCCAACTCATATATTAAACCTGACATTTAATGTCCTAGTAATTAGGGCCAAGACCCATACACCCTTGGGCATATAGGTCCCCCTTCTTAACCAGGACCCAATTTTTGGCATGTTAGTGTCAACATTTTAACATTTAAAATTCAAATTTTAAGTGTCGGATTTTGGAATCTAATTTTCAAGAAATTGAATAAATGCCTATAAATACCTAGTTATTTCATCATTTTGAAACTATAACCACAATTGAGGAGAAAATACTATTGTCAAGAGAAAGTCAAGAGTATCATTTCGGTGATTTATTGAAGAAATTCAAGATCCAAGCATCATGTCAAAGTGTATGTGAGTTCTTGTATTCATGTTATCATTGTTTTGTGAAGGCTAACCCTTGTTGTAGGTCTCCAAGTAATTAAATAAAATCAAGAAAAGAAAGATCAAGACCTTGGGGTGATGTGCATGATTTTAGTCCTTCAAGGAAGCCATTGAAGGGTGCTGAGTTGCAACACTTTGTGATTTCATCATTCCTTCTTTTCAATTATCCATTTATCATTGAAATTTACCATTGTAGAAGTGGAAACACTTACATGGGGTTTGATTGAGGCAAGCCCCTAAATGGCCCAACATTTTTCCTCTCCTTGAATGTGCAAGTTCTAGGTTTGAAGAGGATTGAAGGATGATTGAAGACAAGTTTTCCATTATTGCATTCAAAGCCCTAAATCTTGTCAAGCCACGAAAACTCACTTACAAAATTATTCGACAACATTCTAGCAACTTTGTAAGCAAAAAAGAGTAAGGACCCCAAAAGTCTAGTATGACAAATTATCAGGGACGTATACACCCCTTGATGACTATGACCTCCTACAATGGCTAAAACCAAATTTTATGGGTAGGTACATGTCACTCTACACTTCCTATATTTTCCTACAAACTACTATTTCAGTTTGTCAGTTGTCAAGATCTTGCATTTTTCATGTTAGGTCACATAGTCTAATTAGGGTAATCATTCCAATCAATTTTTAAGGCCCTAAGGATGTAGATCCAGGTCTGATTGACTCACCCTCATGGTTGAAATCCAATCTATTCGCCTTGTTGATCTACATCTTAATGTAACCTTGAAAAAGGATCCAAAAGAAACCCTAGGTTTATACCCTTGACTTAGGGTTCCATTTTTCTTTTGTTACAAGTATATATGCGGGCTTATAAGGATTGAAAAACCCACTTGAATAATCTAGGTTTTAATGTGCTTGGTGTGTATTTATTATCAAAAATCGTGCGACCCCTTAAATCCAAAATCATTTGCATGCTTTTGAGTTCTTGTTGACTATTTATTTTCAAACATTGTCAAAGGTCAAGATTTCCCATCAAAATATAAATTTCCCATTCGAACCCAATCCCATCTTCCTCAAATCCACCCAATCTAACATACCACTTAAATTTATCTATTATTCAATTCAACATATTTGAACGATAGCTCAGTGTATCCACTTTATCCAAAAAAAATATCTTGAACAATCTAAAAAGTTATCAAATTTGAATGAACATATATGTAACATAGCTCAATTATTGTTCTTCACTTTAGATAAACTTATCTATATATAGGGTTAGTTCCCATCCACCTTTTAGTCTAATCCATACCCTTAATCTTCAAATCATCCTAACCAATCCCGATCTTTGAAATTTTAAGGACCTTAACCATATCCAAATCATCCAATCTAATATATTCCAAATTTTTCTTCATATTAATTTCTTAGTCTTACCCATCTATCTAATCCAATTCTCATCCAATTCACAATCATACCCATCATTTTGGATCATTTTTTTCCAATCATCCATCTTAAATTAAATTCGACATCTAATCATTAAAGAAGACCTTGATCAAAATCAAATTAAACTAATGAAACTAGTGCTTGCTTAATAACTTATCCTATATCAAGTAGGTAATCTAGATGATCCCTTTTTAGGAGCTTAACATATTTCTAGTATAGAATCAAATCTAATTGAATAATCATACAAGGTATTTGGTCTTGATCCATCTCCCTTTCTCCAACTATTCATTCTTCTTCCATCATCAAACACACCCCTCTAATTCATCCTCAAAATTATCATCCTAAGGTAGTAAGCCCAAAACCCCTAAAAATCAAAACTATTTCCATCCCAAACCATAAAATTTATACTAAGTCCATAATTTAATGTATTTAGATCACCCTTCATTGTATCTGCAACATCCCTCAATGTATCCCAATCATATCATCTCCTAGCCATTTCATAAGTCAAAACATTCGTACTTGCTTCACCGTATCCATATTTTAAATCAATGTATCTACATGTATCCATTTTCTAAGCTATTTCATAATTCAACTTATCTACATCATTGTTTAGTGTATCAACAACATAAATCTATGTATTAGCTTATTTATATGGATTTTATTCATCCAACGATTTGAAATTAGTCTTATCATAATTTTGAGCTTAATCAAAATTCAAATGTGAGCTTTAGTAAATCACCCTTGAGGCCTTTTGATATTGAAACAAATCTTAATATATTTTCTTCCAATTTATTCTAATCCTTTCCATCCATCTTCCAATCATTTATTTCCACCCAATTTCATTTTTCATCCTCATCAAACTCATCAAATTCTCATCATGAATCTATTTTTCTTTGATGAGTTCTCACGTTATAACCATCCAAAATATATATTTTAAATCTATGATGATGATAGTCTTATTAATCAGGACAATTATGGAATTGACACCCTTGATGATATCATCACTAACAATATTTGCCAAATATTTCATTACTCATCCACACCTTTTGACCTAGATTTGTTTGTACCACAAGCTACCCTATCATCCCTACATGCATATCCATTCATCACCCTTATGCATCTTTGCCAAGGAAAACCCATCTTATCCCTAATCCACATATCAACCTCCATATTTTTTAGAATCCCACTATCTCTATTCCTTATCCAAACCCCATTTCTACTATCCACAAATCCTTACACTCAATCCTCCATTTATCCCTCCATATGATCCTAATTCTCCACCTAATCCTACAACATCTAAATCATACCTTTTTAGATATCATCCAAAGGTTCCTCCAAGGACTAAACCCAAATAATAAAATGGTAGAGTCATGCCACCTCTCTAATCCATAGAAGTGTTTCATTACCGAGGTTATCTTCCACCCAACAACCACTATTACCATCCCAAATCCTAACCTCATCAAAAATACTATCTACATTCAAAATCCTAACCTCCTTCAAAATCCTAACTTCATCCTACCCATCAAAACCACCCAATCCCAACATCATGAATATCATGAACCTCCCACCCCTTATGTATCCAATTTGAGGAATCTATCGATGCCATACCTCACTCTTCTTTCATACCATCTAGTGGAACCCTTGAAATTTTCTTGGTTCCACTAATTTTTGTAACTAAACCCTGATATTCATTGCCCTAGGGTTGAGGTTTTACAAGTTATTCATGTTCACACCCTTGTTTGGTCTTTGGGATTCTATTTTTGAGTTGACCAGTTGTATCTATTTCTTGTTCTTTTCTTAATCCTTCATGGCCTTGAATCTTGTGGTTTCACCAGCCCCTTCATTCTCTTCCCAATGTGACTAGGTGGTCCCTCTTAAAATAACCTTTGGTGCACATGCTCTAAGTGCTTCTTAAGTCGGGTTTTGAGTTGTGCATCGCCCATCGCTTGTTGGATTTCAAATTTACTTGTGTAGCCCGCGATGGGTGATGCCCTTTATTTTCTTTCTGATTGGCCGCCTATAGTCCCTTGCATGTTCATTTGTCTCTGTGGGAAGGTAACATCTAATGAGTGATGCAATTAGACTTTTTACCCATCGCTACATCTCTAACTATTGTCGATTGTCTTATACAGTTTGAAGCAGAACCCATGACCATCGATGCCTAGGTCGTGTTCCATCACTAAGGTGTAATGCTTTGCTGGTTTGCATCAGTCTATGAAGGGACAATGTGTGATGCATGATGAACGATGTGTGTGGTACCCGAGGATTTATGTGGAAACACATCGCTGACTCCCCAACTATCGCCTATTATCCTTTGCAGTTTTAGGTGGAACCCACGACCATTGATGGGTTGAGTTCCTACCCATTGCATGGGTTTGGTATGTCGTGGGTTAGCATGGTTCAGGCGGATTTGATGTGTGATGGGCGATGCAAGCAGTTGTTTATGGTTTAAATCCTTCTACGATTGAGATCGATGGTTGATGTCTCATCATTGGCCTTGGTGCTATAGCCTCATGAGACTCTTGTGAGAAGGATGAACTAGTGATGAGCAATGTATTTTGGTTTGTTGCTCAGATTTACCCGCGATTGTCTGGATCAACGATGCATGTGTCAAAGATGATGGAGTTAGGGTATTTTCAAATATGTGGCATTTTTAAAGCACCTCTTTGTTGTTTCTAAGTATGGATAATAAAGCAAGTGGTGATCCTTAATGATCCTTGTTGATTGAGTTTTAATCCACGATGATCGATGGCTAAGATGCGGCATGCAATTGATTGATTTTTACAGTCACGTGAGCGAACCAGGATGGCCATTAATTGCAGCATGCCTTGAGTTCATTTATTTAATGAAGATTGTCCTACAAATTGTTTACTCATTTGCTTCTATCAATGCCTCTAGATAATTCTTAGAGGTAATGGGGTAGTAAGTTTTGTTGCCTGGTAAATTCTCACTAAGGTGGTGTACTAGCATAGTAATAAATGTGTTGTTCTTGTTGTATTTTGGTGACCTTTTCTATATCTGGTGCTGGTGTAGCTCGCATTGTCTACACATAGGTGTTTTCTAGGGGCTGTAGCTGGTATTTTTCCCACTTATCTAGTGAGGGGTTCGTATTGCATACAAGATTATTTGACTGAGTTCTTCTTATACGTTGGTGCATAGGTCACGACGTTTGAGCCTCTAGGAGCCATTGGTTTATGAGCCTAAAGTGAAACTTATAGTGGTAGAAGTACCAACTATCCCAAAGGCTAAGAGGAGTGTGTGCAAGAGGGTTGGGGAAACTGCTATCAAAAGTGCCTACAATCTCTGAGAAAGGACCTGTTTAGAAGAACTGGTCAAGTTTAAAGGGAAAGGGTCTGAGGTGTTTGTGAAAGAAATAATGAGAATGGATGCAGACCCTAGGGTTTGCTCAGATAAACCTAGCTCCTTGGTCAGAATTAGTGATAACTCTTTGGAGGAGGTTGGAGGAGTTGGCCATTTCCCTGTTTCTCTGGTGTCATATACTAACTTGTACGATAAGGTGGTGGTTGCAACTCCACTCTCTGTGAAGAGGCCTAGTGAGGGTGTTCATTCAATATCTAACAAGTCTAGATGACACTTGTGTGTCTTTCCTGGTGGTACTTGGTTCCTAGTGTGGTGATGTGTGTTTTTGACATCGCTGGTTCAAAGGTTTTGGGCTGCTGGTATTAATGGTGACTTCTCTTATTTTTTGGTGATGTACGGATTACAATGGTGATGCCTTTTGGAAGGCTTGCATGGTACCACTGACTAATGGTTTGGCACTTCTTTTTGACTTTTTCCTTTTGCTTTCCTGTGATGTTTAAATGAAAATATAACGATTCGAGAATGAAGCCCCATGAGGTGAAATGACTTTGAAATTAGCAAAAAATGTAACTGTAATGAGCCCTTTGCTTGTCGCTCCCTTGGCCTATAAAAGGGATTTCAAGGCTCATTACAGGGAGTCATCGATTTTGGGTTCATAAATGGCTTAGGTAAAATACATAACATTAAAGCAATACAAAATGTATATAGGATGTGCTAGGGTATTGTCTTGAGTCTAAGTTTTGTATATGATGCTCTTAAATAGTTTTGCATGGATTATTGATATTAAAACAAATCTATAAAACTGAAGCATATGCTCTCCTAGAAGTGATTATTACAATATTATAAATGGAAAACCAAGTGTCTTATCATTTTTATTTCAATGGTTACTTGAATTTATAATTCTATTCTTGTTTTGGCCTAAGGGGTTAATTAAAATACTTGAAGGGAATTGTAGGTTTGTAAGCAATTGCTCAGGATTCTAATAAGAAGTTGTGTTTTAAGAACTGAGAGTTTTCATAGTGTAAGGAATTATGAGAATAAGCCACTAATTTCATGGTTAGATGATTTATGCATTAATGACTGTCATTTTCTTGACTTCGTCCCCATTAATGAGGCATTGGTCTATTCTCTGTAAATTCTTGTAATTTGATGAAACACTCAAAATAACTAGTCATGGATTCATAATGATGGCAACATTAAATCAAATTTCATCAACTCTGAGGTGTAGCCTGAAACAATACATTGTTCCTAGCAAATGAATGATTATTTTTGAATGTCGGTCATAATTTTACTAAATGGTATTTATTTGCATAATAAGGGAACCTATCTATGTAGAATCATTGACCATTATAATAAAATTCTTGTGAACTCAATTGGGAAATACCCTCCCTAGTCCCACAAAGCCTAAATTGCAAGGTTTAAAGGCTCAAAACCCTTTACCTCTCAAGTTGGCCTTTCATCTACAAGATTCTTAATGATGAAGGTTGGCTACCTTCTAGAGTCTCCTTGAGGTGTACTGAACAAAAACACCAACACCATCCATGCAAATACAACCATACAATTACATTTTTCCAAACAACCAAAAACCTCCTCTCCCAAATAAATATCCTACCATCTTGTATAATCCTCCTCATGATCACTTACTACATCCTATTGAAACCATACCACAACCATCAATTTATCCTCTTAGTTTCTTCACCTTCGCCCATGGAGGTCTTCTTAGGAAAATGATTAGGCTTTCATGAGTATAACATACTATAGCTCATTGATATCAAATAAAATCCATGATCACAAGGTCTTGTATATACATCCAAAGGTATGTAATCCAAAATATTGGTAGAACCTTTTCTTGTTGGCAAAACAAGGATAGACAACTAAGAGGGGGGGTGAATCAGTTGTCACAAAATTTAATACTTATTCAACCTTATTAACCTTTAATCTCAGATCTGATAATTAATAGTGAAAGCATGAATCAACAACACATGAACACCAAGATTTTATACGTGGAAACCCTGTTAGGGTAAAAACTATGGTGGATGTTAGTCCACAAGATTATACCTTGTTAGAAGTATAATAAAAAATGAATAAGGAATGCACATGCATTTAGGCACACTGCCTAGAGCTCACTGCTCAGAAGGGAAGGCTCACTTCCTTACATAAAACAATAAGATTAAATCCATCTGATGAGGTTGAACTAAGAAATTAGCTTCTACAAAAGCCTGATGACAGTTTCAGTTAGGCACAACAACACTTCTTCACACTTCGCTCAATCTTCTTCACACTCTGCTTTGAAATTGAATGATATGATCTTTACTCACTCATTTCACATTCACACTTCATATTCATTCATTGAGCATTTAGCAAAATGAGGAAACAATCACTCTTATATATTCGCTACATGAATTTACATCAACAACTTTGTCAGCCACAAATAGATAAACACAAACTGTCGGCCCAATTCATGAAAAAATCCTAATGTGCACCAACCTAAGTCGATCAAAACATAATGAGGACCTAAATCAGCATCATCAAACATGCCAAACATTAAAATATTAATCCATAAGGATCTGCAACATGCTACCACCATCATGTCGGCCAAGAAAATGAAAACTTGAGCACACAAAGGAAAATATTTGATCACGAGCACATTGATCAACATGAGTGTACCACAATGATAGAGAATGATCTAGAACTATAACTAATTATCACAATAGCATCACAACAACTTAATTTCCCAAAAATGCATTCTCTTCTTTCAGAAACACCTGCTACAGTTATAGAATAACTGTAGGAACTCAGAAACTCATAACTCGCTCCAATCTTGATGCGTACCACTGAAACTTCCAAACAACATAATATATAGGCTCAGCAACAAACCTTTTAATGTGTGACTTCTGATTGTCAACGTATACAACTTTCCACCATTCTGATCATCACATCTTCACAAACTACCTGCAACATATTTATTGTATTTTTCTCAATATCCTCGACATATACAGCCTTCAGAATCATCAATGACAACCACATATCAACAACACAACCATGAAATCCAACAATCTCCCCCTTTGGTATTGATGGCAACACATGATGTGAAAAATACCATCAACACAACTATCTCTTCTCAAATTGTTCTTCTCCTCCTTACACTGCTCATCTTTCATGAATCTTCTCCCCATTTCTTCCTCAAAGGTTTTTCACATTAATCTTCTCCCCCTTTGACATCAATGGAAAAGGTACACAAGCTCTGAACGACATATCATCTAAATCATCTTACTACTCCCCTTGAGTAGCAACCACCATAACATCAATCTGAAACATAATCTCACTGTAAGTGCACGGATTGATGCAAATACTTGCATCTTAGTTCATATTATGAGAGGAAATCACCCATAACTTGCCTCTGAGATACTCAAAAGCATCTTTAGGCAATGGTTTAGTAAAGATATCTGCAATTTGTTCCTTAGTGGGCACATATTCTAATTTGACTTCTTTATCACTCACTTTGTCTCTCAAAAAGTGATACTTGATAGATATATGTTTTGTCTTTGAATGTAACACCAGATTCTTGGAAATGTTTATGGCACTTGAGTTATCACAAAATATAGCAATAGGCTCATTATACTCAATTCTTATACTCAATTTTGATATGTTTTGTCCATAATACTTGAGTGCAATTTTTTGCAACATCAATATATTTTGCCTCAGCAATAGATAAGGAAATGGAATTATTCTTTTTACTTAGCCAAGATACCAACTTCTTCCCTAAGAATAATGCACCATAACTTGTACTTTTCTTGTCATACACATCTCCTGTCCAATCTGCATATGTAAAGGCATTCAGAGTAAGATCATCATCCTTAAGATACCAAAGACCAAAATCAATTGTTCCTTTCAAGTATCTGAAAATTATCTTACAGTCACATGTGATTCCTTTGGATCAACTTGATATATAGAAACCATACATACAACATTCATAATGTCTGGTCTAGTCTGAGTCAAATATAGTAATCCACCAATCATTGACCTATACCTTGTTTGATTAACCTTAGGAGAATAATCATTCTATGTTAACTTGCATCTAGTTACCATGGGTGTACCAAATGGTTTTGAATCTTCCATGCCAAAAAAATTAGTAACTCTTACATATTTGGACTGAGATATGAAAATTCCATCATCTATCTGAGTTATTTTCAATCCTAAAAAGAATTTCAGCTTTCTTATCATTGACATCTCAAATTCACTTTTCATTTCATCAGAAAACTTCATGCATAGGTCATCATCACCTTCAAAAATAACGTCATCAACAAAGACTTCAATGATCAACTCTTTATCTTGATCCATCTTGAAATACAGATTGTTGTCAAGAGTACCTTTATTGAATCCAAGCTTCAACAAGTATTTATCCAGTCTTGCATACCAAGCTCTAGGGGCTTTTTTGATTCCATAAAATGCTTTCTTCAATTGGAAAACCATGTCTTTTTCATCAGTTAGTTGAAATCCATTTGGTTTCTCAACATAAAATTCTTCTTCTAACTCACTATTTAGAAATGATGACTTCACATCCATTTGAGAGACTTTGTAATTCTTGAAAGTATCATAAGAAAGAAATAACCTTACAACTTCAATTCTAGCAATAGGGGAAAAGGTTTCTTCAAAATCAATACCTTCCATCTGTGAGTATCCTTTACATACCAATCTTGCTTTATTTCTGACCACTTCACCTTGTTAACTTAGCTTATTCTGAAAGACCCATTTGGTTCCAATCACATTTTTACCCTGAGGTTTGGGAACAAGAATCCATGTATTATTTTTCTCTATCTACATCAGTTCTTCCTTTATTGCTTCCATCCAATATTCATCTTTACATGCTTCATTAACATTGCTAGGCTCAGTTTTGGAAATCAGGCAATACTCTTCTGCAATTCTTCTTCTAGTCTACACACCTTTGTTCTTGTCTCCTATAATCTGATTCTCAGAGTGATTTAGCTTTACATACATTGGGATTTTTGGATTCTCTCTAACTTCTAGTTCTTTTGTTCTCTCTTCTGCACTTCCACTAGCTTCTCCTTCATGATTCTCTTGATTTATCAAAATAATTTTAACTTGATTATGTGTCTATGCATTTTTTCCATTTTCAATACTATCTTGTTGGTCATCTGAATCATATCCACAATATCTAGATGATCTAACAGTGTCTTCATCAACTCTGACATTTTCACTTTCAACCATTTTCTTCAATCTTTTATTGTAGCACCGATAGGCTTTGCTCTTAGTAGAGTAACCCAAAAATATTCCTTCATCACTTCTAACATCAAACTTTCCAATATCTTCATCTCTCTTGATATAACATCTGCTTCCAAAGATTTTGAAATAGTTAATAGTAGGCTTACAACCAAACCACAGCTCAAAAGGAGTCTTACCAGAATTACCATTAACATTTACCCGGTTGATAGTGTATACAGCAGTGCTTATAGCTTCTCTCTAGTAGATATGAGGAAAATTACCTTCCAACATCATAGTTCTAGCAACATCTAGAATTTTTTTGTTCTTTCTCTCAACAACTTTGTTCTATTGTGGGGTCTAGGGAGCAAATAACTATCTTCTGATTCCATGCTCTTCACAAAATGAATTGAACTCTCGGGAAGTGAATTCACCACCTTTGTCTAATCTTAAGCATTTGACCTTCAAACCTATCTCATTTTCTGCCATAGCTTTGAAACATTTGAAATTTTCTAGAGCTTCATGTTTTTCTCTCAAGAAAGCAACCCATATCACCCTAGAGTAATCATCAATGATCAACACAAATTACCTTTCTCCTTGTAAACTTTTGATTCTGGATGGACCACATAGATCAATGTGTACCAGCTCTAGTACATCATTAGAATAATGTTGTTTTCTCCGAAAATAAATCCTTGTCTGCTTTCCCATCTGACATTCCTTGCATATAGTGTTAGTAGGCTTCACTAACTTAGGTAGATCTTTGATTGCTTGAGTGGAGCTTACTTTGACAATGTTATCAAAATTCACATGACATAGCCTCCTATTCCATAAGCAACTTACATCAAATTGAGCAATTAAACAAATTTCACTAGCAACACTTAAGTGGAAAATATTACCTCTTGTCTTTGAACCTAAAGCAATTATATTTCCAGAGCTTCCCAATATCCTGCACTTACCATCTTTGAACTAAAGATTGTATCCCTTGTCTACCATCTTTCCAACACTCAACAAATTATGCTTCAATCTTTCAACATAAAGGACATCATTAGTATTGTATTTACTCCCAAGAGAAATAGTGCCTATGCCACAAATCACACTAGCATTGTTATCTCCAAGCTTAGAAACTTGATTTTGTCACTAGTCATATGCTGTGAGAATCCTCTATCAATCACCCATTCATCTTTTTCATCAATTTTGGGTGCAAGAGCTTTCTCAATATTTTGATTACTAGCAGATCCAATGGACACTGTACCATTTTCCTCGATAGCAATGAATACCCATCCATCTTTATTTTTATTTTCTTTATCAGATTCATCATTAGTAACACCTTCTTCAACATAATAACATTTCTTTTGAAATCTAGTCTTTTTAGGTTTTTATTTAGAAACTCTTTCAGGACACCTTGATGCAAAATGACCTATCTTACTACAAGAGAAAAATTTAATAGGTAGCTTTCCTTTATACTCACCATGTCCTTTGGCTTCCCTTTTCACAATCAATGCTTCTAGCTCTTCTAGCTCTCTTTCTTCATGTTCAATCTATCTCATCTGATCTTCATATTTGAATGTTTTTCTGGATCTTTCTCCTGCATCATATCTCAATTGGCTTTTTTTGGATACAATAGCTTTAAATGCAGATTATATCTTAGGATTAGACTCACCAAATTCACTTAACTCAAAAGCAGCTAGTTTACCAATCAACATGTCTCTTGTCACATTTGTTACTATTTTGAGTTCTTCAATAGCATGAGCTTTTGTTTTGTAGGAAGTAGGCATTGATCTTAGAACTTTAGCCACAATCTCATCTTCTTCCAGAATTCCACCGACACACCTAATACCCATCACTAGTTCATTTACCTTCTATATGAAGCAACAATATTTTCATCTTCACTCATCTTCAAGTTCTCCCACTTGCCTTTCAGACTTTCTAGCTTAGCAATCTTCACTTGTGCATCTCCATCATACAATGTTTCCAAATTCTTCCAGATCTCATGTGTTGTCTTCAGACCTATCGCATTTTTCATCTTTGAATCTGTCAAAGCACTTAACAATGCTTCTATAGCCCTGATATTTGTTTCAAATTCTTTGATCTCATCAGGAGTAGTGGGACCATTCTGAGGAATATTATATATGTTCTTTGTAATCTTCCAAAAGGGTTCACCAATGCACTTCAAATGACACTCCATTTTGACCTTCCATAGAGTAATTTGTACCATCAAATCTAGGACTATCCTTCTTGTATGATTACATCTCGGATCACCTCAAGATATTAAACTTCTTCAGAGGAACTTGCTCCGATACCAATTGTTGGAAAAACAAGGATAGACAACTGAGAGGGGGGTGAATCAGTTGTCACAAAATTTAATACGTATTCAACCTTATTAACCTTTAATCTCATATCTGATAATTAATAGTGAAAGCATGAATCAAAAACACATGAACACCAAGATTTTATACGTGGAAACCTTGTTAGGGGAAAAACCACGGTGGATGTTAGTCCACAAGATTATACCTTGTTATAAGTATAATGAAAAATGAATAAGGAATACACATGCATTTAGGCACATTGCCTAGAGGTCACTGCTCAGAAGGGAAGGCTCGTTGCCTTACATAAAACAATCAGATTAAATCCATCTGATGAGGTTGAACTAAGAAATTAGCTTCTACAAAAGCCTGATGATAGTTTCAGTTAGGCACAAAAACACTTCTTCACACTTCACTCAATCTTCTTCACTCTTCTCTAAAATCAAATGATTATATTTACTCACACATTTCCCATTCACACTTCATATTCATTCACCGAGAATATATCAAAATGAGGAAATAATCGCTCTTATATATCTGCTACATGAATTTATAACAACTTTGTCGGCCACAAATAGATAAACACAAATTTTTGGCCCAATTCATGAACAAATCTAAATGTGCACCAACCTAAGTCGGTCACATCATATTGAGGACCTAAATCAACATCATCGAACATTCCAAAAATTAAAATATTAATCCATAAGGATCTGCGACACGCTACCACCATCATGTCGACCAAGAACATGAAAACTTGAGCACACAAAGGAAAATCTTCGATCACGAGCACACCGATCAACGTGGATGTACCACAATGATAGATGATGATCTAGAACCATCGATGAACATCATAGTAGCATATGCAACAACTTAATTTCCCAGAAATGCATTCTCTTCTTCCAAAAACACCTGCTATAGTAATAGAATAAATGTAGGAACTCATAACCTCATAACTCACTCCAATCTTGATTGTACCATTGAAACTTCTAGACAACATACTAGATAGGCTCAGCAATAACCCATTTAATGCACGACTTCTGATTGTCAACATACACAAATTTCCATCATTCTGATCATCACAGCTTCACAGACTACCTGCAACATATTTATTATAATTTTCTCAATATCCTCGACATATACAACCTTCAAAATCATCAATTCTAATAGTGTTGACAATAATGACAACCACAACATCCAAAATTTCTCCTCCTAAAGTCACCTTTTTACAAAACCATAATAGGTACCTTCCATTCCTCCATAAAAAATATTTTCATCCCTCCTCCCTCATATAAATCCAAAATTATAATCACTATCCCTCTACCATCCAAAATCTATTTTGGGTCCCTGCATCCCAAAATCACCTTCATAAATCCTCCATTTTTCACATCCATTTTGGGTAACCTACATTCTAAAATCCATCCTACCAAACCATACAACACCATTCCTTGAAATCCCCAATAAATAATGAAAACCACACACATTCATGAATCATTTCCAACTTATCCCCTTAATCCATCCTTCCATGCACTATCAAAATAATCCATCCTCATCTATCCATTCCATTTCCTTTGGAAGTAATTTGCATGCCAAATACAAAATGTATAAAGCTAAGAATCAAAAAAAATATAAGGATCACCATGTACCCTCAAAATAACATGTAAAAGCAAAGAAAAGTCTAATCCAAAAGAAAAATAAATCCAAGTGGCCAAAAAGGCCCACCAAGAAAATAATATGTGGATCCCAAAGTAAATCAAATCAAATCATCCAAATGTAAAATCCAAAAATGACATCCAAATCCACCCTTCCAAAATATTCCTCCATTTCCACACACCTCCCATCTAAAAATTTCCCATACCCTAAATCCATTTTGGGTTCTTGTGTCTAAAAATTTTCTATCCTACATTCTCCACCATCCCATAAATCTATCAAAAATCCTAATCCATCACGATGTGCGCAAATGTCAATATTGGTTCCCCTTAACCCCATGGCCTTATGTTACCCCTCCATCCCCCCCCCCCTTAATTATCCTATCCATTATCCCACATATATCCCCCATCGCATCCATTTGATCCCTACCTTTTTCCTAATCTACTTCCCACTATCCCAACTCCAAAGGTACCTTGGAGAACCATACCTTCCAAACAAAAAGTTTCTACCAACCTACAACAATCATCCTATATGATCTCCCCTTACCTCAATATGGAAAAAAAATTGAATTATTCCACATTCATTATCTTCCTAATCCACTTATCCACCCCCAGAAAAAGTAAATAAAAATAATCTATCCAATGGAGAAAACCTAGAAAATAGGTACCTTGGGCATGCACTATGATGAAAATTTAGAAAAATGGTTTTATGTGTAATATCCCATCCACTTTTACTCTAAAACTTGGGGGAAAGTTTCATGCTATCTACCTCATCCTATCTCCTTCACCCCATCTACTTTTACCTAGATATCCATGTCTACCATCTATAGAGGAGGAGATTCGCTAATTTTTAGTTTCTAAGATAGGGAAGAGTCTACAGGGAGTGAATTATCCTCAACTACCTCAAGGAAATAAGATCAGGTGACAAGGATGAGTGAAAGGGATTTTTATTATATATTTTTTTTCTTTTATGATTTTTTATGGAAAGAGAGCTTCAAAATTTGAATGAGCGGGCCTCAAAGGTCTCAAGAGATAGATAGACTAGATTTTAGCTAGAGGACGAAAGAACAACCCAAGGATGACAACGTGACATACTGGAGTCTTGATGGAGTGATAGCATCTTGCATAGACTAGAAGCAAATTCGGTTCCTAGAAACTCATAGGGCCTACTAGTTATTCAAAAACTCAGGGTTGACAATTTTCTAAGCTAAAGATAATGTTGAAAATAAGTAAAAGAACAACATGAAGAATACTAAATGAGGAAGTAATCAAACTATTAACTAAAATGAAAAGAGGTGAAAGAAAGAATAAACTCACAGATGGTCTAGTTATAAATCCTCCTACAAATCTCTACACAAACAACCTACACGTGCACAAAAATAGTAAAAAATGTTGGGGCTATTTCAGGGCTTGCCTTGGTCAAACCCTCATTTTGGTGTTTCCACCTTCACAAACAACCAAAGAGACAACAAGATAGAGAAATAAAAAATAGATAATATCAAATGACAAGATAAAGAAATAGAACATGCAAGATATCAATATGCTACTAAGTAAGAATAATAATTCCAATAAAGAAGTGTTACCCTCCCTCCACAAGCTTGAGAAGCTGAGAGAGATTTCAATGCTTGAGAGAGCTTGAGACAAGGATGTAGAGCCACGAACATGCAAGACACTTGATGTAGAAGAGAAAGAATGCAATAGTGAAAGGTGTAGAATGAGAGATTGGGAGAATTTGATTGCTAGAAGTGAGAATGGATGAATGAGAGGAAAGAAGGAAATTTTTAATGGAGAATTGCATGCAATAGGGCCATTTTCGGGTGCACCTATGACTATATATGAATTAAACTTCATAGGAGAGAAGAAGTGTAATTTCCTAATGGCCACACAATCAAGAATCTTGTCAGGACATTTATCTTGTGTGCAAACGTTTGCGCAATGCAAGTGTCCTTGCCAAAAAATCCCTTAATGACTGATAATGATGAGGTCAAGGATGAAAATGAAGGCAAGAAACAAGAGGTTTCACATTATTTTCTTTTTAAGCTAAAGGGTTATGTAATGTGAAATTGCATTGGGATGTAATTTTATGACATTACATTTTGCCTCCACTTTAGCGAGCATATGTATTAGAACATGTGTGAGCTAAAGTAGAAAGAGGTTGAAGAGACTATACCTAGGATAAAGAGGATGTAGTTCTTCAATCCACTATATGCGATGTAGATAAGTTGAGCCAGGACATGAAGAGGACACGATTCTTTGATCCTACAAAGCTGACTGCAATCTCACCACAAACATGTTAGGTGAAAAATAAAAAAATAGACATGATATGACATAATCTAATCAGATAAAATATGACATTGGTAGGTATGGATAGCATGGATAGAGACCATACAACAAGTAGATAGGCATGTGGCTATTGCAAATTGCATTGCAAGACAATCACAGAAAAAACAAGACAAGTCTGGTTAGGTTGCCCCCAAGATAGATAACAAGACATAAGACATCAAGACATATTTGTAAAGTATTTTCCAAACACTTGAAAAATTAAGTTGATATGGCCTAGCCCCCCTTATAATGATGTGTGCTACATAAAGGAGCACATATCATTCTATGGAGAAGAGAAACACAAGAGATGTTAGGGCATGAGATACATAGCGAGATGTATTCATGGAATTTTATCACATGAGGGACAACACATAGAATCCACAACATCATGAAAGAGAAAATCATAGATGAAGAAATCAAGATCATAGGGGGATCTGATTATTCGGGGTGAGAATTGAACATATATATAGATAGATAGATATAATAATATAATATATATGAACTTTCATCACTCTCCAAATAGATTAGAATAGGAAGAAGAGCATATGAAGATAAAGAAAAAATAAAAATTGGGTCAACATGGAAGATTCCTAAATGCCCCAATGCTTTGCATCATTCTTGACATGAAAACACAAATTTTATGACACATAGAAGAATGATGAGACAAATAGAAGAATTTTATGATATATTTTATCTCCTATATCCAATCACCTACAAGGGTAGCAAGGTTCCTCCAAGTGAGAGCACAAACATAAATATAAAAGAACAAGGGATCACAATACACACAAAGCTAATATAAAGGTGAAGAAGAAGGCACTTCTATAGTTTGATGCCTCTAGCAAATTGTCCTAATCCCAATCTAGATCATCATAAGGGGAGGGAAGATTAGCCTATAGGGGGATAGCTAGGGCAGTACCTAGTAACTCACTTATGGCAAGAGCTAAGGAAGAATCCCCCTCAAGGTCTTCTTCATTGAGCTCATGCAAGACAAGAGTCATCAATATTGTAAATATTGAGGATAAATTTGAGATGTCCTCTAATAAATTGAACATTCACTTTTTAGGAGTGATATGTTTCCATTGGATGAGAGGAGGACAAGAAACTTGAGAGTCACTTCTGAACTCAGGAAGAGGGGAAGTGACAAACTCTAGGGAGGACGGTGTTTTCTTTGTCATGAGGACAACACAAGACAAGGTGAAACAAGACCCACTAGATGAAAAAACATTGACCATCATTTGAGATGAGGTCACTCTCCAACTTATGTTTCAGTAGAGGATGGCTAATCCTTGCAGTAGAAGTGGAAGAGGGAGAAGGAAATGAATCCATGAAGGACACCACCTTTGTAAAAGGCATGTCAATGGGTTGTGGAAAAGGAGGAATTTAGGAAGAGAGGTGATAAGAGGTGGCTTCGTAGAGGGAGCCATGAACAATTGCACCATTTTGGAGTGAGTTTCATCAAGATCCACTAATGGAGATAGAAGAATCACATAGGTGATGAGAACCGAAGCAAATAGAGGAGCAATAAAAATAAAAGCAACAAAAGCATAAACAGAAGGCTCCTCTTCGGTCTTCTACGAGGAATCATGCTCCTTAGCCAAGGCCTTCCAATGACACTCATGCTCTCACATATGCCAATTATGGTGGTTAGAGGTAGTAGAAGGTGCATTCTAAGAAGAGGTTGAGGCTCCTCCACATTCATCATCGATGGAAGGTTGGAATAACATGCCCATCAAATTAGAAGAGAGTTATGTTCAAGTATTTAAAATATTAAGCAAACAAGGATGTGACATAACCAATGAATATGAAATCAATCAATTACTAGAACAAAAACCATTAGAAGATACAAAGGGATTAGGATATCAATAATCTTTTTCTCTTGCTACCTCTCCTACTGGGAAGGGTAATTCTCTTTCACAAAATTATTTCAAAACACAAATTAAAGACTCATAATCATGATCAGGTAACCTTAGACCCTTTATCTCCACCCCAACAAGTTTCCCAATCAAGTAAGAAAATCAAGCCCTATAAGTTCAAGAAATTTCCATTCTTACACACTATAATAGAGAGTGAACAAAAATTGGATCAACTTCTCAGTCTAGAATTGATTACGATACCGCCTATCAAAGAGGTTAACAATGGAAAAAGTACAAACATGTCTTACTGTGCATATCTTAGAAATATTGGGCAGTGTCACGTTTTACAAAAGCTGATGTGTGAACATAAAATTATTGACTAGAATGTATACCCTTTTCTCCTTATCATATGATAGTTTGTAGAATCATAGCATACTCACTATTAGACACATTATATTTCATGAAAACCATTTCTATATTGCAAGGAGTGCATTCTCATTACTATCTCGACTCATCCTTGTCCTACATTTGGGGGCAAGGGGTTAGATAGCCATATCCTATTATGACACTCATTACTGTCCCTTTGGCTAGTTATCCACCTTCTACATATGATGAACAAGATTAGGATGTAAATGGCTTGCTTAAGGTTGGCTTACATTTTTTATACTAGCTTTATGTATTTCCATGGTCTTTGTGTGATTGTAAGTGCATAATGTGATCCCCCATATTGTGTTGCTTGGTGTGTATGTTTGTGAGCCTACTTTGGATGACCCTTGTCACTCCGCTGGTGGAAGGATACAAAGGAAGTGAATCTATTATGATATTCTTCTATTTGTACCTTCATTCTTTTATTTGTTGCAACCATTATATTTTTTGATTGTCTTGTGTTTTCCTTTTGGGGATGATGCAAAGCGTTGAGACATTTAGGTCTCCTCCATGTTGACCCAAAAGGATTTTTTATCTTCTCTCTCTCTATGTGTCATTCCTCCTTCGTGTTTGTTGTTCTATGTGTATTTTTGAAATGATGATAGTATTGAGCTTGATTATATCATTGTAGCAAAGAAATACACTGACCCCAAATTTGTGGATCCCTTATGTGTTATCTTAGGATTGCATATGGGGGGGAAACCTCCTTTCCATGATGTAGCTTTATTTGGAAACATATGTTTGGCATAGGGATTTCCAAATAATCTCTCATGTATTAGCCTTTATCATTCTCTACTTTTAATTAATTTCCCACACAGTGTTTAGCAATTTCTTTAAAGTGGGGGGTATTATGCCTCCCACTCGTTGCTTGATTAATGACATGAACTTGTTCAAGGTGTGGTCTTCTTATTTCAAATGATATTCTTGATGGTGACATTGGATTTGATGTCCTTCAAGAGTGTGACCTTTCTTGGAATATGGCATTCCTCTTAGTGGTAATGTTATGGCTTACATTCCCTAAGGTGTGAATCTTTTATCCATCAACTAGTCCTCTCTTGGTGGTGATATTGAGTGTGATGTTCCCTAAAGTGAGACCTTTCATGAACTAAGAAAAACCACTTTGACTATCCTAAAATAACTCTTGGCCACCAAGCATAATACAACTTGCTTTTTAGTTGTGTCTTGTGAAATCTTGTGACCATTTAGTGTGGCACCTTATCAAAGTCATCAAGGAGAATCAATTTTGGTATGGTTGGCGTATGGGATCTTGTAGACTTGGCATGAATTTCCCATCTACCACCTCTTTTTTGTGGGTTCAAACCTTGTATACCTAGTGTTTCTTTCTCACTCCTCGAGGCTCGCTTAGTGTATATTAGACTGCACTAGCCTTTGTGAGTGTGTTTCTACTGCATACATGTCTCTCTTTGTGCCCTTTTTGGTTATCTATGGGATCAGAGATCCTGGGGGCTCGATTATCCTCCTTGATCCTTGTCATCTTATCTATCCAAAAATTCTACAATTAGACCTCCTTGACTTATTTATCTATTTAGTGTGAATTTGAGTGTGGGACCATACTCTCACTAAAGTGGGGGCTAAATGTAGTTTACAAAATGTACTCCTTTACATTTTCACACTATGTTTGCAATCCCTTAATTAATTGGACTTAATTAAGCTTCTAATTACCAAAATTATGCATTTCAAATCCTTATCATTCCCATTTTCCAAAAGGGAAACCTATATTAAACAAATGCTAACGTTAATTAAAACACCTTGGAAATTGTGTGTCCTAGATTTAGGTCCTAGGACCCATTCACCCAAGGGAAAATTGGTCTCCTTTAAGTGCTAAGACCCAATTTTTAATATGTTTTTGGTATCCTTTTAATTATTCAAATTCAAGTTTCATATATCAGCTTGTGAAATCTATTTTTTGGGAAATTAGATAAACACCTATAAATACATAGTTATTTTATCAATTCAAATTGAATGCACATAATTCAAAATTCACAAGAGAAAATATTATTATCAAGAAAATTGAAGAGCAAATTTATCAATCATCTACAATAGCAATAAAGATCATATCATCGTGTCAAAGTGAATGTGTGTTCATGTCATGTTTTGGAGCTTACATTGTGATTTAGGTTCCAAGCATTCAAGCATCAAATCGAGCAATTAATCAAGCCAATTCATACAAGATCCAAGACTTAGAGAGATGTGTTAGACTCCAGTCCTCTAAGGGAAACCATTAAGGGTTTGGTGAGTTGTGGCATAGCATTTTTCATTCGTCAATTCCTTCCATTTATCATTATTTATCATCAAGGTTTAATTACCAAATCGAGGTTTGACTAAGGAAAACCCTTATTCACGCAAAAACAAACATTTTTATTCTCTTTTTATGTGCAGATTTTTAGGTGAAGAAGGACTGAAGATTGATCTAAAGAGCAATTTTTCAAATTTTTCAAAGTTGTCATCAATTTTGTCAAGCTATGGAAACTCACTTATAGATTTTATTTCTAGATTTTTGATAGTCAAACTTGGAGAAATCAGAATCTTAGATCTAGAATCCGAGGACTACAAAATCATATTTTCGACCCCTACACTAAGACCAATTTTCCCTAGGGCGAATCAATCCTGCTATAAAGCTCGAAACTTTCTTTTTAGGCTAGGTGCACATCATTTTGTGCTTCTCAGATTTTTCTACAAATTATTGTTTCCATTTATTCTATCATTATATTCTACATTTCAAGTGTTATGTCATACAATTGAGTTTGTTAATGTATTTAAATTTATCTCCCAAAAAAACCAATCAACCATTTCTATCATAAGAAAACAGTAAACCTTCCTAATAGGGTTGACTCACCTCAAGGTTGAAAGTCAATCCTATATTTGGGAGATCTCTTTTTCTAATGGAATAAAGAAAAGTAAGAGTGTGTTAGATCATTCCATCACATATAAAACCCCCCTACTCAACTCAATGGATACTATAATCCCTTATCAAGTGACATACTACTTATGATATACTACATTTATGTTGTCAAACTTATAAAAGTAATATTCTTGGATGGTATTATTATTGTATGTAGGACTAAATATTTCTAGGGTATATCCTAGGCAGTTGTGTATAGTAAGAAAATAAATTTTGCAATCACAAATAAATATATTCTCTAGAATTTAATCAAACAATAATTTACAAAAATTGCTATAGGTTTATGCCCGATTGTACAAGTTAATAGTCATTGTATGAATGATAAAAAACTACTAGTAGAAAGTAAATCTAGTTAAGAGTGCTAAATGATCAAACTTAAAATAGCTAAAATGGATTGTTAATTTAATTCGAGTGGGCCCTTGCTTGGGGTTAATTGTGCCACTATGCTACTTCATAGATACTAACTAAATCAAATACTTCTATAATTTATCACATAATATTGATTGATATGAAAAATTTGTCTTGAATTATTTTCTTAGAAAAATAATACAACTTGTAGGAAATCTCTTTGTGTCTCGGTATGTAAAATATATAGAATATATAGATTGAATATAACTACCTTAAGCTTATTGGACTCTTAAAAAATTATCCTACACATGTCAACTAACTTCTTGTGAAACAAGAGAGGATTATCTTATTCTAGAAATGAAAATATAAATAGAAGAATAATTTTGAATTAAGATTATGGAAGAGCACTCCTAATAGAGCACTTCAACTACTACATGGGAGGACATTTTTTTAAAGGAATGAAGGTGAGTGGTGTAACTTATTCAATCCTCTCTTGTTTCTTGGCAAAGGATCACTATCATGTCTACCCCTATTTATCCTTTGCTGGAGTTCCTCCCTAGCTTGCATAGAAGTTACCATTGTCGATCGACTATAAGTGGTTGAGATCACTATATGTGGCTACTCATTCCCTTTAATACATGTACTCATTCCTTTGGTTGTAGGCACTCACTTAGGTTTGGTTGTAGGAAAGCTACAACTTTGGCTGCAGGTTGTCTTGTTGCATGTTGAGTTAGCTCCAAAAATATTTCTACTCTAAGATCATTATAAAAAGTATAATATGCTATTATATCTTTAAAATAATTGACTTAATACATAAAGATTTACCAAAAAATAAAACATCTAATTAATAATTTTTACTCAAATATTAATATAAATTCTTAATAATAGGATAGAAATGTCTTTGGGAAATGCATATTAAACAAGAAATTAGAATAGTAAAAAAGGATAATTATGAAACCCTTCACACCCCCAACCTAGCATTTTTCCTACTCTTTATAAAATTATGGTATTTCATTGTACGTCTACTCACAACCCTAAATTCCACTAGGTCTATCAACCCCTCAACCCTATTTAATTAAAATACATTATGTTCCTCCAATGTGTTCATCTGGTGTCCTTGTCCTCTATTATGAATATTTTGTCCTCACTATTTTGGGATAGGAAACACAAGGAGAGGAGGTTGGACCACAAGTGGTAGCCAAGTGACTCTATGTTTGTGGTATATTTCAATATATTTTTATTCCCTACTAATTGTTGCTAGGTAGTTATGGATGGAGTGGGACTCTTTCTAACATAGGCTCACAATCAATTCATTCCACCCACTTTTACGCAATTTAAGTCTTTCCCTTCCAAATTATGTGACTATGGTTTTGAATATGGCATTTTCTACCCTCTGGTCTTATAATATTTTGATTTTCATCATAGGTCTCTCTATTAAATTTGTCCAATTCTCTACTAATTGGTTTTGGTTTCCTGCATCACCTTTGATTTTAATGGGAATGAACTCTTTTTCCATGTATTGCTACATTTGTTGAACCCTGTTTCTTTCAATTTACATGAACGATTCCAAGGCCAAAATCTAGACATCCCCATGTAGGGAAGTGGATTCCACTTTCTAATCATAGTGCACAACCATTTCATGGAGATAAAACTCACATAACTATATTTAAAATTCAAAAGTTTATGCTTGATAAATGGAAAATAATGACCTAGGTGTATTCAAAGAATGAGAAAGATCGTAGTAAATTTGTATAAATTTAAAATTCTTTATTTTTTCTAAAGGAATAATACATATACTCTAGTTGGTGGTCTACATTGAATAATTTGGGTCATTAACCTAGTCATCTTTCCAATCTTTCCTTTTAATCTAGCAATTTTGCATCCTTTTCTTGAATTTAATTTTCAATATTTGGCTTCATTTTCTTCTTCTCTATGGCCCATGTTTTCCTCATAAAATACATTTCCTCATCCCTCTACCATAGCACAAGTTCTAGGGATGACCCCTCTATTTGTGTGGGGATTATATGAGGGCTCGCCTATTGCCTAAACTTTATTTTCTTCTCTTTGATTTCCTTAGAGATCATCTAGGCTTGCTTGTCTAGTCAATTACTTGATATTGGTATGTCTTGAGATTCCCCTTTAGCTATTCAAATATTTGTAGAGCATTTTTTATCTCATTATTTGGCTTCTCTACCTTTGGTCCCAATTCTCCCTCCTCTATTGGATTGAAGGAAGGTGTGGACTATGTGTGGTATCTAGGGTAGTTAGAAAAATTTAAATTCCCTATTTGAACAAACATTTCTTCCCACTTAGAGTCTATATTAATTTATAGGAAGACTAAATTTGATACTAAGGAAAGCTTCCTTTATATTACCTCCATTTCCTTGAGGTGATAATAATGCCTTGCTGGAGTGAAGGTAAATTCAATGTGGGCTTCCCCTTTATTACCTACCTTTCCCTAAGGTGATGAGAAAGCCTTATTAGAGTGAGAGTAACTTTCTATTTTTTCTTTGTGGTCTTGAGAGAGGGATGATTTATTGATTGTTTCCTTATTGGTTGAAAAGAAGAGATATCAAATATTGTGGGTTTCTATGGAAATGGGGGAGACACTATAGATGTTGCATGTTCAGAGGTTCGTTCTACTTGTGGGGAAGAGAATACATGAACATAAGAGGATGCATGCTCTGGAGAGGCTACATGTACCTCTTATTCTTTAGGTTGGTCCTCTCCCCCTAAATATGTAACCCTTTAAGTTGCTTAAACCTCAACCTTCTGCCATGAGGTCCAATGTTTGGTTGATTTATTATATCATTCGGGCCCAAAAATATTCTCAAGATAGATCTAGGAATTGGTTATGTAGATTCCTCTTTATAAGTAATTTTATTAGACAATGGTGGGATAATGTAGTTGGTTTTCCTTTCTGATACTCTATTACAATTATTTTAAACAAATGAAATAAAAAAATTGGGGACACTAACTAGCCTGTTGTGGTGAAGGTGGTTCAATAATTTGAAATACATAGTATAAAATAATGACTTCTCACCTTCATATGTTAGATATTTGATGATATATAACTACTTTAGACCATAGCCATGGTATTGAAAGTCACTTCGTCTCTTGTGAGGATAATGTTTTTTCACCCACTTGGGTGAACTCATTCCTAATTGTTGCTGCATCTCCCCACTTTGTAAATTACTTATTGGCTATAGGTAATCCTAATTTTTTTGTTATTATAGACTTTGAGGTGTCCACCCTTAATCCCTGATTGTAACTTTATTATTTTCTAGTGTATGGGAAAATTGATGTCATTTCTTCTTTATATCCTTCCTAATGTTGAAAATAGTCAAGCCATCCTACTTGATAGAGGATTATATTGCATACCTGATCATTAGTATGAATTTATGGTCATATAGATCATACTAGAGTGATTCGCCTCCTATTTTGTACCAATATATCCAATTCACACCTAGTAATGATCCTTTCTAGCACTATTTTTTCTGCTCTATAAAATTGTGAAGCTAATTTTTATTGTTGGTTGCTACCAGTTTTTTTTGACCTATGAATTTTATCGGTTATGGTGCAAATATTTGTTTGATGGATCTTAGGGAAGGCTTAATTCAAAAATTGATGTTTATAGTAGGTCATTCATACATTAGCTTTGAGAATAAAAATCTCCACATGTGTGTAAGGTATGGTGGAGATTTGAAGATTTTAAAATAATTATTTTCCTTCCCTCCAATGAATGGTGTCACTTGTTCACAAATGATAGAGATAGGAAAGGGTACAAGAAATGTGAGAAGGATTAACATATGAATAAATCAATTAATAGACACAAATATCGATAAATGAGATGTGTAAACAATTATGTATTAAAATAGATATAAATTAATATTAAAAATAAGATACACACAATAGAAGTACATAAAACCTATTAGTTGATGTGAAGGTTGAAATGCTAATAATGGCTGAAATGATGATGGTATAAATGAATGAACAATGTTGCATGGTTTCCAAGTGGTTCATGCTCCAATATTTCATTGTAAAGTGATACATCAAAATAAAGATGAGGTATTGTGAATTCATTTATTGATTAGTCATTGTTAATGATGAGGCATGTGGTAGGTGTACTGGAGAAAAAAATTTGTAGGTACATGTATGCATTATGGCTGGGGGATGTTGTTGGTTTTTTTTGGTTAGTGGCTACATAATCATCAATAGAGATTGTAGGTGGTTTTGGGTAGTGGTTGCAAGATCATCGATACATATTGTAGGTTTTTGTTGGAAAATGGTTGCATGATCATTGGTAGAGGCAGCAAGTGTTGTTATGTAGTGGTTTTAAGATCATTGGTAGATGTTATAGGTCACAAAAATTAATAGCAAATTAAATTTAAAAAATTATGTGCATGATTAATGAAAGGAATGCATGGTGTCTTTCTATAGAAAATTAGGAAAAAAAAAATAGTAGCAAATTATGGGTATCTTATTACAATCTCAACCAACAGGGCCTGATGGTTTTCACTATTGGTTTGTTTTTTTTTTTAAAAGATATAGAAATCATACCTATGGGACAATATTTAGTGAGATTTTTGGCTCACCCACTGATGCTACATGTTTAGAACTTGTTGGTGGATTCCAAAGTATTTCGACTATAGGCCTTGGACCTCTAGTTGTTTTCAAATGTAGAACAAATTCATTTTCCAAAGTCTTCTTATATAGCTTGAGGTAGTGTCTATTGACTATTAATGATAATCTGATAGGATCAATAGAGATCAATTTTATTGCACCATTAGGGTATACTTCCTCGATCTCATAGGAACCTAGCCACATTTTTTTACAATTTCTCTTTATGATCTTGATACCTTGAATCATACAGTAATGTCCACTCATCTTTCTAAAATTCTTTTATTTTAATGAATTGATCGTGCAAATTTTTATTATTGTTTGTGTATAATTTTAGTGCGGTGAACATTGTTTCCTTAACTCATCCAATGCATTTAGTTCAATAATCCTATCTTTGTGTGTTACAAAGAGATTTATCCCTAGTTGAACTGCTATCCTCAAAGTGTTATATTCAAAATCAATTGGGAGGATAATTTTTTTCCATATACCAACTCATAGGGTGTAAACTCTATTATTTTCTTCCATGTTGTTCTATGGGTCTAAACTGCTTCAAGTAGATAGGTTGTCCAATCTTTGTGATGGAGTGCTACATTTTTGTTCAAAATGGCCTTTATCTCCCTATTTTTGACTTCAACCTGGCCATTGGATTAAGGATGATAAGATATAGATTTTTTGTGTTTGACTTCATACTCTCTAACTAGGGACTTCATACTCTCTAACTAGGGTTACAATCAGCTTATATGTGAACTATGGTCCATGATCAATGATAATTTATTTGGGCACCCCATAATGGGTAAAAATATCTTCATACATGAACTTTTCCACCTTTCTATCTCTTGCATGATCTAAGGATTCAACTTCATTGTTAGATAATTTTTCCATACTAGTATGTACTCCTTTTTATTGGATGGAGGGTCAATTGGCCCAATGAAGTCAATACCCCATTTTTCAAAAGGTACCAACATTAATTATGGATGTAGGGGCATATCATCACTCTTTGTTGGTTGGCCCATTTAATGGCATTGATCACATATTCTTGCATATTAGACTGCATCCTTGTATAATGTGCACCAATAGTAACCTATTGTCAAAAACTTGAATATTGTTCTCATTTTTGTAAAATTTCCTTCATAGGGTTCATCATGGAAGGCTCGTAGAATAGAAAAAAATCATCTTCTTTGATGCACATACATATAAAATTACCAGGCCTTGTGTAGAAGATGTATCTAACTACCCAAGAATAAGAGATAATCCTTTCAACCATATTACATTTTTCCATAGATGATAGATGTAGAGGTGTTATTTTTGGTACCAAATAATTCACAATGTTTGTATACCATGGAATTTGCATAGTTAGAGTGAAAATTTTCTGATCTAGGAAAGAGTCATCTATTATAGGACCGTCTACAACATGGGTTAGTTTGGAAAGGAAATAAACTACTACATTGGTCTTACCATGCTTGTCCACAATGGTTATGTGAAATTATTGAAACAATAATAACTATCTGACTAATTGATCAATGACCACTAATTTTTCATTAATAACTTAATAGTTTCAAGATCAGTGTGGACAAACATAGGTTAACCTATAATTTAATGCCAAATTTTATTTATAACATAAACTACAACCAACATTTCCTTTTCAGTGATAGTGTAATTTAATTCAGTTGTTTGGAGATTTTGTTGATATAGAAGATAACATATATTCCAATGTTCCTTATTTTTGACCTTGTACAACCCCTATATAAAATTCATAGGCATCTATATGTATATGAAAAAGGATGGTTCATTTGGGTCCTCATAAAACAGGTGTCATGGTTAAGGAAATCTTAAGAGTTTGAAAGGAATATTGACAAACAATTGTCCACTCAAAATCAACATCTTTAAAGAGTAGGAAAAATAGAGGAGAAACTATTTTTCTAAAATCCTTGATAAATATTTGATAATACCCTACATGAACAATAAATAGACTAACATCACTTTGCTTTTGGGGTATGGGTAGATTTTTTATAACTTCGATTTTGTTGGGTCTACTTGAATACCCTTCCATGAACATAGTTACCTAAAACCATAACCTCCTCCATCATCATGTGACATTTATCATTGATAATGGATAGGTTATGGTTCTATCATCTTTTTAGAAATTTCTCAAGATTAGCCAATGCTTCATCATAGGTACTTCCATAGGTTGTGAATTCATCCATATAGAATCCCAAGAAATCATGAATTAGATTTGAAATGATGCTTATACAAGTCTCTGAAAGGTGGAAGGAGCATTACATAAACCAAATGGAAGGATTGAATAGGAATAGGTGCCCCAAGGATAAGTACATTCCATTTTATTTATTCCTCTAGTGAAATCCTAATATTATTATATAGTTGTTAGATCCATCTAGAAAGGAAAAGTATTTATTCTTTGCCAAAGAATCCAAGACTTGATCAATGAAAGGAAGGGGAAAATGATTCTTCCTTTTGTTTGCATTAATATCTCTATACTCTAAAAAAAATACCACTTTCCTCTCTTATTGAGCACTATCACCAAAGAAGAGAACCATTGTGTATTTAATATTAGATAGATTAATCCAAGAGTTTTTGGAATTCATTTTTCACTGTCTCAAATTGTAGGATTCATTTTTCTTTGCAACTTCCTAATGGGTCTATAAACTTCCTTGATCTATATGTGATGTGTATAGAGGTTGGTATCAATTCTGTTTATATCATGATAATCCCATAGAAATTATATTTTATGAACTTGTAACATGATAATCAATTCAGTCTATTGTTATGTGGTTAGTTGGTTGTTAATATTAAGTGACTTGTTCTATGAGATTTCAAGTTTCTTTCAATGGTGTCATGGAAGCAACATATATATATGATATATCGAGGCTGCAACTATGTGACAATAAGTAATGAAATATATAGTCAATATAGGTATAGTTTGAGGAGTGTATTTTAGGAAGGATACGATGCATCAAGCAATAAAAACATACTAAACAAGAGTTTTGATGTGGGTCCATCCTATAGTTATTTTGCATGACTTTGAGAGGACTGTGTTGTGTAGTTTTTCACACACGCCCCATTGAAAGTAGGGACCCTCTTTTGCATTCCCTTTTGGCTCTTTTTGTGGCCTTTCCCCTTTTTGAGCTTATCTTTGAAAATCTTGGGGTTTTGGCCTTTGGTGCTTGTCTTGGTTATGAGTGCCTTTGTGTTGAGTTCCTGGTGGTTTTGGATTCTCACAGATGTCCTCTCTGGGGGTGGGTTCCTTTTTCCTTTTGTTTTCCCTTTGTGTTTTTCTTTGGGTCTTGGGAGTTGTTCTTCTTCTCTTTGGGCGTTGTTTCTTTTGTTCAGTCGGGGGGAAAATGTAGAATTTGATAAAGCTCAACCTCACAGTCCCCAAGAATCACCTGCATGCAATCACCTATCACATGCAACAGATATCCAGAACAAACAAGAAGATGTTTTGTAAAATCTCAAGCAAATATGTGCAAGCATAAAACCAAAATATTGATTA
This sequence comes from Sequoiadendron giganteum, assembly GCA_007115665.2. NCBI lineage: Eukaryota > Viridiplantae > Streptophyta > Pinopsida > Cupressales > Cupressaceae > Sequoiadendron > Sequoiadendron giganteum. The sequence goes on from VCHN02000014.1 coordinate 24,274,568, forward strand.
TTGAATGATATGATAATTACAATGTGATCAATCCTTATGAGGAGATCAAGAAAACCTAAAATTAGGAAACCCTAGTGTGCACATTTAATAATTAATAAATAATTATTAATGTGCCTAAGTTTAGCTCAAGCAACCTAAAGGAATAAGTGACTTAATTAATTAACCAATATGATTAAATTAATTAAGTGGAATAACTTATTAATCTAACACCCCCCCTCAAGATGAACTTAGGAAGAAGCTAAAACACTAGAAGAAGATGCATGCAAGCAAGGATGGGCCCCGACAACTAGGCGTGATCAGGTACCCATTTACAAATGCAAGAAAGAGTTAGAGAAGGAAAATCCAGTGGGAAAAACCCCCCTACAATGAGATGACATGTTGCAAAGAAGCACTGGAAGAGCACTGTAGAACTGGAACCGCAATTTGGCAAGCAAGGAAAGATACTTCTATCTACAAGAAACCATATTGGAATCATAATGATGCAACAGCAGACCCGATGCCACGAAACACTCGAAAACTCCAAATGAGAACCCTGGAATCTATGAACTAGAATATTGATTATTAAATGATATGATAATTACAATGTGATGAGCTCCTCAATACCTTTCCAATGTCGCAAAGATAGCGAAAATCACAGATTGTGGCAAAAACTTATGAGCTCGGAAGCATAAAACCAGAATATTGATTATTGAATGATATGATAATTACAATGTGATCAATCCTTATGAGGAGATCAAGAAAACCTAAAATTAGGAAACCCTAGTGTGCACACTTAATAATTAATAAATAATTATTAATGTGCCTAAGTTTAGCTTAAGCAACCTAAAGGAATAAGTGACTTAATTAATTAACCAATATGATTAAATTAATTAAATGGAATAACTTATTTATCTAACACAAAACTGGGATGGAACTTAACTCTGAACGTTAAAAAAGTTCACGGTTCGGTCTTCGTTCCCATTCCAGCTACACTTCCCACCTTCTTGTTTTCTTCATTGCTTTACTTGTCTTTGACCTTCAGGTTGGTTTCCTCCCTTGGGTTTTCCTTGGTTCATTATTTCCTTCGCTTGTCGGAGGCAGAACCTGGATGGAACTTAACTTTGAACTTTAACAAAGTTCACAGTTTGTCTTATGTTCCTGTTCTGGCTCTGCTTCCCGCGTCTTTGTAATTTTGTTGTGTTCGGCCTTCGGGTTGGTTTCTTTCAAAATCGGAACCGGGATGGGATCTGAACTCAGGACTTTGCGAAAAGTTCCATCTTTTAGCCATTTCTGCCTCCACCTATTTTCCTTCAATTCTTGTCTTGGTCCCATCTCCACCTCCACCTGTTTTCCTTCCATTCTTGTTTTTGGTTCCACCTCCGCCTGTTTTCCTTCCACTCTTGTTTTTGTTTCCACTTCCATCTATTTTTGGTTTCATCTCCACTTGGGTTTGTGCTTGGTTTTCTTACCTTAGGGAATCTATTGGATAGACTTGGATTTTGATTATGTTTTGATCATTAATGGTGGCCCTTTTGAATGCAGATTGGATCAAACTGAAGGTTGTTGTCGAGGCCGAAGGAAGGATGGGTGTACATTGAATATTTGGCGAGATTTGCGGGTGTAGTCGAGTACATATTATGACTGCGGACAAGCAAAACCCATCCGTACACGCAAGGTCGGCGTGTTCGATGGCCATTGATCTGAGGTGGAAGCAACTTGGAGGGCTCAAGCTAGTTTGACTCGATCTGAGTCATTTGTTTGCCCAGCTCGGGTTTGATCAGTGGATCATATTCAAAAAAGTGTTGTGCACGTTGTCGTTCTTTTGTTCGAGTGGGTGAGGCATTAATGGTGGATGGGACTTGCGGGTTGGTTCTGTCTAAATTGGGATTTGTAGAATCCGAAGTTGATCTAAGGAGGGTGCCTCATGCATTCAATGCAAGGTGGCGATTTATTGCTAGTTGTCTGTGTCGATTTGGTTGGTGGTTGACCTTCTTTGTAACCCTAGCTTTGTTTGCCGGGTAGAATTTCTATAAGTATGGACTTTGGCCTCATTTATAAGGGTTGGTAAAGTTGGCTATTAAAGAAAACGGTCGAACAGAGGGAGAAATTTAGAAGGGTTAGACAGTTAGTTAATTATTTAGAGTTAGAGTCAAAATTTAGTCATATTTCGAGAAAATGTTGTAACATCGAACATCTGAATTGTTGTAATTACTAATGATTTGATGCAAGTGAAGACATTGTTTCATTACTGGTGCCTTCTTTGAATTGATTTATCTCACATGGTTCTTGTTCTATCTTTGAAATTTATTATAAATATTTGAATGCATTTTAGATTAGAGTTAAGTAATTTAATGGTGCTAGTGATTCAATGCTTGGAGTGTTGTAGCAATTTTTGGTTCACACTTTGGGAAGCTTCTTGATTATGGGATTGTTGCACAAGGTCAACCTATACCTGATACTCATGTGCTTAGTTCAATTGTAGACATTCATCCAGTTCCATTGAATGAATGTTTATGATCTAAAAATCATTAGTACCTTAGAAGATTGCATTGTTTATGTGGGATCACAGGTATAGCCTGGGTTGAGCAGAAATTAGTTTTGTAGGGATTGGTCCGCTCCAAGTATTCCATCATCAGTATCGTTAATCTCAAGAGTAGTATTAATCTTAGGATTTCTAAAACCCTCACGTTTTATTATTTCTTTGAACTCCAGTTGGAACCAAGAATTTGAATATCATTCTATTATAAATCTTGATGATATTAGAGCTTCCAACATTTGTTTTGTAAGGTCCCTTTGTGATTACCAACATTTTCACATTTATCATTGAGTGGTTCTACTGCATTGTCATGACCTGAGACCCGAGAGACCTTGGGGTTATCTCTTTTCTCATAGAGATCAACCTTTCAAGAGAGACACAATATTTAATATTTTGTCTGAGTTGTTGTGCAGAAAACACCCATCAACAGGATTAGCGCTAGAAGGAGGGCCTGAATAAGCAAGTTGGAGCATTTTCTAAATGCCATCTCTCTTGAGAGGCTTAAAAGGAGGACCAAATCTACACCAGGAGAAGAAGAAGAGTTTCAAGAATTGCCACCTCCAACCAGGTCAAGAAGGACCAGAAGAAGGGAGGAGTCATCATCCAACCTATTATTTCCACCATCCTCACCCTCATCCACCTTATCTTCATCTAATTATGAGGTTGATTCCATTCAAAAAACCCAACCAGTCATCAATCAACCTTTACCACCTCCACCTCCACCAATGGCTTTCTTGGAAAATAACCCATCACCTCTGACATTCAATAACTACAATGTTATGCCCAAGAACCTTGAGCATTTTTTCTCTAAGTTTCACACAAATGACCCTAATAGAATGAAATAGGAGCATATTAGGATTTTTCAAACTTGTTTGAGAGATAGAGGGATTAATCATGAGGATGTTGCATGCATAATTTTCCCTTATTCTCTAGAAGAAGAGGCTTTTTACTGGTACAATCATTTACCTATTGCATCCATTCATAATTGGGTTCAACTTGAGGCTACATTTCTGTAGAAGTTTAAGATTCCCATTAGTTCCAATGAGCTCTACATGCAATTTATTGGAGTCAAGAGAGAGGTTAATGAGCCTATAGGATCATTCAACAATAGGTTCTACCGAGAATACAATAGACTTCAAGCACCTTATGCGGGAAATGATGACATTGCCCTAGAAGTCTACTTCGAAGCCCTGAATAGCCTTACATCCACCTTCCTTAAGTGGAGAACTGATCCCCCAACTACCCCTCTCACTGCATATACAGAGGTTTTTAAGTTCAGTACCGACCTGAGACAACACTTGTCTAGACCCCTGCCATCTCTGGGATTGGCTGCTCACCCTAGGCAAGTCCAAGCTCTTAACCAGGCTCTAACCAATCACACGCCCATCATGAATCCCATCCCACATTTGCATTTGGTCCCTCACCCAGTTCATCCAATAATTCAGACTCACCCAATTCCCAATTATCCGCAACAGGGTGTCAATCAACCCCTTTATTCATAGTCACAAGCTAGTTTCCCTACATATTTGCAAAACTTTAAAGTTTTGAATCAATCTACTGGATCAGGAGGAGTGTCAGGATACCCTCCAAACAATGTGAATTCAGTGCCTTACAATAGTCTGGATAAAGAAAGGCTAGATGAACTAACTGAGCAAGTAAAAAATTTAAATATGGAAGTAACCCACTTGAGGAACCAGAACCACCAACTCCAAACTTCTCAGAGGAGCATGCAATCAAGTCATAATAGGGAGAACCGAGGACAAGGTTCTGGTCAAAAATTTGATAGAGGCTAATAAGGTGGAAAAGGGTTCAAAAGGATACAACCACCTAGGCAGAGTAGGCCATGGAATACTGGACCTAATAATGGAGGAGTTCCCACTCCGCTGGATCAACCTTCCAATCAAGAGAAACCTCCAAGTGGTGTATACCTAGAAGAAGCAGCTTTGTCAAGATGGTGTAGACTTCACAAGACAAGTCAACACTCTAAGCTTGATTGTTCTGAATTTCAAATTGTTGCTTCCATATTTCAATATGAAGTTGAGAACAACTCCACCGGTCAGGAATTGGTACCCTCAAATCCCTATAATTCCCAAGTTTTGAAGTTGAAACATGCTCCTTTCTCGAGACATGAAGAGAATGAACTAGAAGAGGATTCAAGAAGCCAAAATGAGGAGGCTAAACAAGTGCTCAATGAAGATGAAATCTGTCAGTTATTTGAAGAGGAAATTGAGAATGATAACGGTCCCTTAGATAAGGAAGAAGTTGATGTTGAAGAAGTACAAATGTTCTAGCAACCCACAAGGAAGTATGATTTGAGAAATAGGCCTAATTAGAATCCACAAGCTAGAGGCCCATTTACTACATCCATTCCTCCTAACCACTTTACCATTCTGCCAGATAAACATGCCATAAATAACCCATCTTATCCTTAGGTGCCAATGTAGTACTCTACAAAAGGAGGACATCCTGATATGTCCAAAGGAAGCAATGTCGATGCAGAAAAAGATAAGCAAACCGACCATTCTAGAGAGACCCACACTGACATGAATGTGGGATAGTTAGGCAAATATGTGACTGAAGAACTTAGGAAAGTAAAGGCAAGTCTTTCTGCTTTTGAGTTATTAAGGGTTCCCAAAATCAGAAATGTAGTCTTGGGGTCTTTCAATTCAAGCACGACATCACTGGGAGTAGCATTCAATGAGGTAGTTGGCATGCCTCCCAATTCACAGGAACCTAAGGGACCAAGTCAAACACCACCTAGAGATAGAGGGAAATAAAAATATAAAAATAAGGTTGCACAAGTGGACACTCAATTGAGTTTGTTCTAGGGTAGAATGGAAACCCCTCCCTTTATGATTTTTGTCTGTATCTTTGGAAAGAATTTGCACAATTATCTGCTAGATTCAAGGGCATCTACAAATTTTATGCCTTTTTTTGTTTGTAGGGCTCTCGATATTACTCCTGCAACTTCTTGGAAGAAGTTCACCCAATTATACAAGACTGAGGTAAATATAGTGGGAGAGTTGAACATGATTCCCATGCAAGTTACTTTAGATCCTAGAGTGCAACAAGTACTTAATATTCAGGTAGCGGATATTCCTGACACTTATGGTTTGATCTTGGGTTGGTATTTCACCAAGGCACTAAATGGATATACATCCATTGAACACTCTCACATGTGGCTCCCCTAGAAAGGAGTCCCAAATCAAATCAGAATTGAGAGAGAACCCAGAATGAAGTATGTGATCACTGAATATCAAAATAATTCAAATGAAATATTGGTATCAGAGGTCAGCATAGGGATTTATATCCTGGCCTCTCATGTTTCTGATACAGAGGAAGTCTTTATGATGCTAAGCTCCATTGATGAATCCACATCAGGAGCCAGCAGTTCTAGAGTACAGTTTGAACAAATGAGGAAGCTTGATGATCAAGTAGATGGACAACACAACTTGTTGGATAGTTTCCAAGAGTTTATCCAGAAATGTGTGGAGGATCAAATTCAATTAGGCAGACATATGAATTTTGAAGAATTGTTGCTTCCCAACTGGTACAGGGTTCATAATTCCCCTCACTCTCAGCTGGAATGTTGCTTGTGCCAAGCAATCATGGGGCAGATACAAAGATGTATTAATCCAACTCCAGTTGTCAAGTTGGACATATAGAACATTCAAAGTGATCTAAAGAGAAAAACCCCAAGGCCTCCTAAGGAGCCTCTGGGAAGTAGCAAGAACAAGGTTCGTTCAAGAGAACCGGAGGTTGATGGTTGTTGGATATTGAGATTTGATGGATCCAAATCAAAGCAGGGTACTAGAGCAAGATTTGAGTTGATCAGCCCTAGAGGTAAAACCTATTTTGCTTCTCATAGGCTCCAATTCTAGTGCACCAATAATGTAGCTAAATATGAAGCTCTTGTTCATGGGTTATTAATGGCCTTAAGGAAGAAATTTAAAATTTTGTAAGTGTTTGGAGATTCTGAGCTAGTGGTCAGGCAAGTAAGGAAACAATACTCATGTCATGATAGAAGGATGGCTAAATATAGACATTAAGTATGGGATCTCATTGAATGGTTTGATGCCTTCAACATTTAGTTGATCCCAGGACGAAAGAATCAAATTGTTGATTCTTTGACCCAGGAAGCTAGTACGTTGCAACCATTGTCACTTTCAGGCTTGAGGAGGTTTACTATGGAACTTACTCCAGTACCCTCAATGCTTAACAATGTCACTAATTTCCAAGTATTTGAAGATGATAAACATATTCTTGATTTCATCACTAGTTGTGATGTGTTTTATTCTCAAGTGATTGATGAGGTAGAGCCTCAAGAGGCAAAAATGGACCGAGAAGGAGTCATTAACCTAAAAACTAACACTATCCTAAGAGGTATGGTGCAGTTAGAGAGGATCTTTGATCTGGATAAGATAAAGGATCAGGAACAACACTTGAAGAGGGAGTCTCTCAGTAGTCAATGTGAAACATATAACATGGGAACTCCATAAAATGCAAAGGATGTCTTCATTGGTAAGGTGTGTACTCCAAGGGAAAGGAGAGGGATTATTAATGCCTTACAAACATATCAAGATGTGATAGCATGGATTTATGATGACTTGAAGACATATGATACCTCAATCATTACACATATTATTCCCCTAAAGTCAAATGTCAAGCCATTCAAGCAAAGGCAAAGGCCAATTCATGCTCTGTTGGAGCCCATCATTCAGAAGGAGGTGCATAAGCTTCTTTTAGTGTAGATCATATTCCCTATGAGACAATCAACATGGGTTGCAAACTTGGTTCCATTAAGAAAGAAAAATGGAGAAATCAGACTATGTGTTGATTTCAAAAATCTCAATAAGGCATCAGAAAAGGACAATTATCCAATCCCTTCACTCAATGAGGTGCTTCAAATTGTCAACGAATCTTGGATGATGTCTTTTTCTAGATGCGTACTCTAGGTAAAATCAAGTTATGGTGCAATATGAGGATAGGCACAAAACTGCCTTTACTACAAAATGGAGAAATTTTTCTTATAGGAGAATGCCCTTCGGATTAATCAATGTTGGAGCTACATTCCAAAAAGAAATGAATATTTCTTTCAAGGACATATTTGGAAAGTTCATCATCATCTACATGGATTATTTGACATTCTTTTCCAAAAGGATAAGTGATCATGTTGTTGATTTATGCAAAGTATTCCAGAGGTGCAGGGAGTTTGGCATCTCCCTTAATCCAAGGAAACGCATCTTTGGAGTCCCTAAGGGAAAAAAATTCGGACATGTCATCTCTGAACAAGGTATTGCCATTGATCCAAAGTGGGTAGAGGCTATACTAAATATTAAATCTCCTACAAGCAAAAAGGAAATGAAGTCATTCTTTGGGAAAATTAACTTTGTCAGAAAATTCATCATTGGATTCATGAAAATAGTAAATCCTTTGAATTCCATGTTGAAACAAGAATCAAAGGTTGAATGGAGTACATAAGCTAGGGAGGAATTTGGAGAAATCAAGTGAGCTATTGTTGAAGCTCCAGTACTAATAATTCTAGATTATGCTAGACCCTTTTATATATATTCATTTGCTTCTGAACATTCCTGTGCTGGAATACTGACCTAGAAATCTAACCAAGGGAATGAACATCCCATAACTTTTATGAGTACTCCTCTAAAGGATGTCGAACTAAGGTATCCCAATGTGGAAAAAAATCTTATGCCTTGGTCCGAGCAATAAAGAAATTCAAGCACTATATCCTAAGAAACAAGGGTGTTGCCATAGTGCCTGATCTCGTAGTTAAGCTATTGTTGATGCATAATGAATTAGGGGACCACAAAGCCAAGTTGGTGACCATGTTGCAAGAATATGATATTGAGATACAGTCCATGAAATTGGTGAGGGGGCAAGGACAAACACAAACAATGGCTAAGATGGGCCCTAACCTCACATATCAATAATATCACCTCCAAGAAGTGTCTCCAGGAGACTGGAATGATGAAATTATCTACTACTTATTGAATCAGCGGTGTCTTGAACACCTTAATGTAGTACAAAGGAGAGCTCTACATTTGAAGAGTGGCAGTTTTATGATGAAGGGAGTTGTTTTATACAAGAGAAATCATGAGGGGGTTTATTTGAGGTGCTTAGGAAAGGAAGAGGATGGGAGATTAATGACTGAATTTCATGATAGATATGGTGCAATCCATGGCTCAACACCTTCTACTACAAACCAGATCCTGAGGGAAGGCTATTATTGGCCCACCTTGTTAAAAACAAAACATAACCATGTGAGGACCTGCCATGTATGCTAGACCGTGACAAGCAGGGAGAAGCATGCGGCCCTTCCACTCCAGCCTGTTATAGAGTTAAAACCATTTGCACAATGGGGAATGGACTTCATAGATCCAATCAATCCACCTTCATTTGCGGGCCATAGGTATATTCTTACTATAACTGATTACTTTACTAGATGGACCGAGGCTCTTGCTTACAAACAGTGCACCTCTAAAGTGGTAATCAATTTCATGGAGTCAAGTATTATTAATCGCTTTGGTTGTCCATTAGTTGTAGTTTGTGATAATGGTCTTGCATTTGCATCATTGAAGTTTTTTAACTGGGCTTATGATCATGGAATTGTTATGAAATTTGTATCTAATTACTACCCAAAGGGTAATGGTCTAGCCGAGTTCTCTAATAAGAACCTTTTGACAGTCACCCGAAAGCTATTAGAAAAAAACCCTAAGGATTGGCACACCAAGCTTAGATTTTATCTCTAGGTAGATCGTAACAAACAGAAAAAATCACTAGGAACCTCTCCTTATCACTTCTCCTTATCACTTAGTATATGGCTTGGAACCTGTATTTCCCATCCAGTTGAAGATCCCTACCTTGCAATTTATTAATGAATATTATAACAATGAGGACAAATGTGAAGCCCGCTTGACTGAACTATTACACCTTGAAGAGAGAAGAGATGCAGCCCTAGAAAACTTTGCCAAACATTAGGGTATAGTGAAGAGATGGTTTGATAGGCGAGCCAAGGTGAAAGCTTTTAGAATCTCTAACTTGGTTCTCTACTAGGACAAGGCCCATGACCAAAAATGGGAGCATGAAAAATTTGACAAACTTTGGCTTGGCCCCTATCAGATTGCATAGATTTTGGGAGATAATGGTTTTCGTTTGAAAATCCTCACGACAGAAGATACCCCACTGCCCGTCAATGGGTAGTATTTGAAGCATTATTTTCAGTCCTGAGTTGTTTACAACTCTTTCTCTGTACATAGGTAGGTTAGGTTCCCTTTCTGTTGTTTGTTTTGGATTTGCTTTGGCTGGGTTCCTTGGGGTTTTCGTTGTTTGTTTTTCTCTTTTTCTACTTTCGGTTTAGGTTGGTTTTCCTTTGTTTGGTTTTGGCTTTCTTCTCTGCTCCTACTTTGGGTTTTCTTGCTTTCCTCTAGGCTCGTTGCATCTATATGACTGGTTGCTTGTCTGGGTTGTTCTAGGGATTTATTTTACAAACTCTAATCATCTTTTCAGAGTCACTTGAACTGGTGGAATTCCTTCACCTGATGTTGCATGTACTAGGAATTGGAGTCACTTGATTAAGTCAAAATTATGGAATGTATATGTGTCTTATATTTTCACACAAATCTTAAGGATTCCAAGGTTGCATATGGTCCTTATGAGGTCTGATTGGGTGAAAAATCTTATATTCTACTCCAATGTCGATGTGGTTCTCATCCCTGAGTGCAGGCTTCATTTCCTGCAAGGTGAAAAGAAAAGCTTAAAAATAATCTCAAAGAGAATATCAAAGAAAGAAAAAGAAAATATTAAAAAATTAAAAGAAATGTTCACTTTATTAGGGGTATCCTAGTATCTCTATTGGGGCTATGGACACCTAGCTGGAAGTAGAGCTATTCTAGGGAGTTTCACAATGATAAACTCGTCGGGGCTATGGATGTATGTCTGGCAACGAGGCTCTATCCAGGTTGCTTTTGGAGTTAGAATCCTTATGTAGCCCTATTAGACTAAGTTTGGTCCCTATTGCAGCTAAGGAAAGGGAAATGAATACAACACTTTGACTTTGGTATTGGAAAGATTTTCTTGTCTGTGATTTTTGAGACCTTGTCCATTGGTAACCTGGTGCTTGGACCGAAACCCAAGATTTTGAGTTCTTGATTCCAGTTTGTCATTGAAATTCTCTATATAATTTCCCCAGCGAAGTCGCCATTTGTTGTGTAGTTTTGCACACATGCCCTACTGAAATTAGAGACCCTCTTTTGCCTGCCCTTTTGGCCCTTTTTTGTGGCCTTGCCCCTTTTTGAGCTTATCTTTGAAAATATTGGGGTTTTGGCATTTGATGCTTGTCTTGGTTATGGGTGCCTTTGTGTTGAGCTCCTAGTGGTTTTGGAGTCTTGTGGATGTCCTCTCTGAGGTTGGGTTCCTTTTTCTTTTGTTTTCCCTTGTTTTTTTTGGGTCTTGGGAGTTGTTCTTTTTCTCTTTTGGCCTTATTTATTTTGTTCTATCGGGGGCGAAACTGGGATGGAACTTAACTTTGAACTTTAACAAAGTTCACGGTTCGGTCTCCATTCCCATTTTGGCTCTGCTTCCCGCCTTTTTTTTCTCTGTTGCTTTGCTTGTCTTCGGCCCTCAGGTTGGTTTTCTCCCTTGGATTTTCCTTGGTTCATTTTTTCCTTCGTTTTTCAGAGGCGGAATCGGGATGGAACATAACTCTGAACTTTAACAAAGTTCACGGTTTAGTTTTCATTCCCATTTTCGCTCCACTTCCCACATATTTGTCATTTCATTGTGTTCAACCTTCGGGTTCATTTCTTTCCCTTGGGTATGCTTTGGTCTTCCTTTCCTTCATCAGAAACATAACCGGGATGGGATATGAACTTGGGACTTTACGAAAAGTCCCATCTTTTTTCTATTTCCGCCTTCACCAAGTTTGGTTCTACCTCTGCCTATTTTCCTTTCGTTCTTGTATTTGTCTCGTCTTTACCTCCACCTATTCTCCTTCTCTTCTTGTTTTTGGTTCCACCTTCGTCTGTTTTCCTTTCATTCTTGTTTTTGTTTTCTCTTTCGTTTGTTTTTGGTTCCGCCTCTGCTTGGGTTTATGCTTGGTTTTCTTACCTTAGGGACTCTATTGGATCGACTTTGATTTTGGTGATGTATTAAGCATTAATGGTGGCCCTTTTGAATGTAGATTGGATCGAGTTGAAGGTTGTTTCCAGGGCCAAAGGAAGGATGGGTGTACTTTGAATATTTGGCGAGATCTGCGGGTGCAGTTGAGTACATATTGCAGTCGTTGACAAGTGGAACCCATTCATACACGCAAGTTCGACGCGTTCGGTGGGCGTTGATCTGAGGTGGATATCACGTGGAGGGATCAAGATGGTTTGACTTGATGTGAGTCATTTGTTTGCCCAGCTCGGGTTTGATCAGTGTCTCATATTCAAACTGGCATTGCACGCGCATTTTCGTTCTTCTATTCAAGTGGGTGAGGCATTAATGGCGGATGGGACCTGCGGGTTGGTTCTATTTGAATTGAGATTTTCATAATTTGAGGTTGATCTGAGGAGGGCACCTCATGCATTCAATGCAGGGTGACGATTTATTGTTGGCTATCTGGGCCGATTTGGTTGGTGGTCGACCTTCTTTGTAACCCTAGCTCTGGCTCGTGTAGGTAGGATTTCTATAAGTATGGCCTTTGGCCTCATTTGTAAGGGTTGTTAAAGTTGGTTGTTAAAACAAAATGGTTGAACAGAGGGAGAAAGTTAGAAGGGTTAGACAGTTAGTTAATTTTTTAGAGTTAGAGTCAGAAGTTAGTCATATTTCGAGCAAATGTTGTAACATCGAACATCTGAATTGTTGTAATTATTGATGATTCAATGCAAGTGAAGACATTATGTTATTACTGGTGCCTTCTTTGAATTTATTTGTCTTGCATGGTTCTTTTTCTATCTTTGAAATTTCTTAGAAATATCTGAATCTATTTTAGATTAGAGTTAAGTAAATTAATGGTGCTAGTGATTCAATGCTTGGAGTGTTGTAGTGATTTCTAGTTCACACTTTGGGCAGATTCTTGATTATGGGATTGCTACACAAGGTCAACTATACCTAATACTCATGTGCTTAGTTCAATTGTAGATATTCATCCAGTTCCTTTGAATGAATGTTTATGATCTAAAAATCTTTAATACCTTAGAAGATTGCATTGTTTCTGTGCGATTATAGGTATAGCCTGGGTTGAGCAGAAATTAGTTTTGTAGGGATTGGTCCGCCCCAAGTATTCCATCATCAGTATCATTAATCTCAAGAGTAGTATTAATCTTAGGATTTCTAAAACCCTAATATTTTATTATTTCTTTGAACTCCAGTTGGAACCAATAATTTGAGTATCATTCTACTATAAATCTTGATAAGATTAGAGCTTCCAGCATTTGTTTTGTAAGGTCCCTTTTTTATTACGAGCATTTTCACATTTATCACTAAGTGATTCTACTGCATTGTCATGACCTAACACCCGAGAGACCTTGGGGTTATCTCTTTTCTCATAGAGATCAACCTTTCAAGAGAGACATGATATTTTATATTATGTCTGAGTTGTTGCTATGCAAAAAACACCCATCAATAGACTGTATCCTCATCTTGAGTTTATATTAATATATAAAGTGAATGTTTGTCATTATCTTCAAGATCCAACTAAATTGGTTGTTCTAATTCAAGAAAAGGTTGTGTTGGAGGGTAAAAAACCAAATTTTTAGTCAATTTTTTATTAGAAATTAGCATATTCCTTGACTTGTAGCTAGTGAATGCATTAGTTGTTGCTAATAATGGTTGACCTAATATAAGTGGGTATCCCCTTAGGTTAGATTTTGGTTGTAGGACCATAATTTTTGTTGGATATTCCCAAGAATCAAACATAATGACCAAATACTCAATAAACCCTTTAGGTTTAATATTTGACATATCTTCCAATTTTAGCATTAAGGGGGTAGGAGAAAGGTCAAAGAATTACAAATTTTCATCATTTCCTTGGTCATTACATTTATGGAAGCAACTAAATTAATTAAATTATTTTTTATAAGTGTGGCATTGATGTGCACATCTATAATTGGGCTACTATGGTTTGCATATTTTGGGACAACTATGTGTAGACACCTAAATTTGACCATTCACATTCGGTCAAATGTACCTTTATTTTGTCTACTATCCCTTCCCATCCATATTGTTTAAATAATAATATTATTATTTAATTAATATTGATCATCTTCCTAAAGTTCCCTAAATTCCTATGGTATTTAATTAAATAATTAAATACTTTATCTCCTTTATCCATTTCCTCTCTAAATTAAATAAATAGACTAATTTATTTTATTTATTCACATACCTTATGAGAATTAAATTTAATATTCAATTCCCTCCTTTCTCTCATCTAGTCACATCCTCCATAATCCACCCCTAATCCTAATCCCCCTTGTTAATACCACCATTTGGATGTGCACATTCCTAATCCTTGATTAGGAGGTGTCACATCCTCCAACATTTGCAAGTGGTCTTCTAATCCACTTCATTAACCTAATCTATCTACTTGCACAATTTAATCCCCTTGAATAAACCAACCTAATCATCATGCCATTTATGAAACTCCCATAGTCAACCATTCCTTAATTTCTTTCCCCTTTTGGAGAAGCAATACCCATGCCCACATGTAATTTTTAATTCTATTTTATTCTTCCAATTTTCTCCAAGGAATTTTTAATTCCTTTGGCTTTTCCCATATGGATTATAAGGGAATTGTTAATTCCGTTTTTCACATCCCTCCGATGATTTGGGGAGATTGGACAAGAAATCCGTTTATGAGGGAGATCTTACCCATGCCCCCAGGTACTTGTAAAGTACCTCCCCTATCCTCTCATGTATCCACATGATGACAAGTTTCATCACCATAGAGATTGAGATTCCTCAAGGCATATCATCCACTCTTCTCTTCCCTTGCTAAATGACTACACAGTCATTTTTGCAACACACAACACTTATACATTCAAGCTTTCATGCCATCTTGCCATCTTGCAACCAAAATTGAGCAAATCTAAGGTTTTATGCTTCCAATTTCAACTGTGAGCACACATCCAACTACATCAATAGGGAAATCATGACAAAAATATCTTCTTGGACTCCATTTTTGTGTGATTTGGTGCAAGTTTGAGCTTCATCTTGGCCCTTATCTTAACTATTGGTTTTTATTTTGCATTTTCTTGGTTTTAGTTACTTTCCCTTTCATTTTTTAGTTGTAAAATCACTACACACACCATATTTCCAAGCACAATATTGACAAGCTATCCAATAACTTGAATAGTTTATGGATCCTTAAATTTTCATCCTAGATTTTTCAAACATAATTCCCTAATAATTTATGTATATTGGCACATCTTTAATGGCCTAAAATAAGGGAATTAAAAAAAACATTTTTCAATTGCTGAAGGAAATCAAAAACAAGTTTAGGTGTGTGATTTTTTGAGTTCAACCTCTTCAAAAATGGAGGATCTTTGGTCATGATTTCTACTCATGATGGGTATTGCTCAAGATTTGGATCCTTATTGTTGGGTTATGGGTTATTAATGATAGAGGGTTCCTTTGTTGGGAGCTCCATGATTAGTGGAGTGGTTGGTCTGGGAAGAATATTTCTTAAGTGCAACTGAACATCACTTATCTTGACTACATAGGTTGGGTACTAAAAATTTTCATTAGCATAAGTTGGTTGAGCATGCTTATTATTGGGGTTAGGTACAAGTTGGGATAGTGATTGGGTCACTCTTGGTGGTGTAGGAATAGGAGCAACATTACTTGGAATAATGGCTCGTGGATGAGGAAAATCTTACTATTATTGTGGGTAACCAATATTTGAATTAGGCAAAGGTTGGTTTCCCTTCCATTGCTATTTCCATACATTCTTGGATGTTTGCAATTGTTTGTTATGGGCTTGTGATTAGTATGGTTTTTGTGACCATAATCCTTGTGGTGTCCAACTAAGTGGTTCATTTGGAAAGGCTCGGAAAGGTATATTGTTCCATGGGAAATTATAATAATTAGAATTATTTGACGAACTAGAAAATTAAGCATTAAATAGTAAAGGAAATGGGGCATACCTTATCTTTCATGCCATTGTTTTCACTATGCCAAGTAGAATAAATGTCCATATTCATATTCTATAATTTTAAACTTTGGATTCTCTTTCTTGTCTTTGTTGAAATGAACAAGACAACTGAGAGGGGGGTGTATTAGCTGTAGCAATTTATACCTTCAAAAAGCCTCAACAGTAATTACATCCACAAGCATTCATTAAACCTTATTTTGCTAGTTTGATTAAACATAAAGTGTAGATAACATAAACTAAAATCACAACACCATACACATAAGAATACAAATTTTACTTGGAAAAACCAATGAGGGAAAAACTAAGATGAGGATTAGCTCACAATATAAAGAATTCCAAAACTGAATATAGAGGCTCACTGCCAAAATAGGACACACTATCCAAAAAGGCTCACATCTAGGGCTCACTTCCACATAAAGAAAATAAGAAGATAGAAGAAGAATGTTACATAGAGAAACACTTCTCAATACAACAAATAGTCCACCATAATTTCTTGCACACTTTTGTAGTCTCACATGAAAGATATCGGATGCCTTTAGCTCATTGCCTTCAAAACCCTAACACAAAATTTGCATTGCTCTACTCAAATTCGTATCTCATCACACTTCCCTCATAATAATATTTCATATATCTACTTCTTACTCTTTCATCCACACTCTTGCATCAACATCATACATATTTATATCATCCTCTTCTTCAAAACTCTCTTCAATGTCGGCCACTAGCCATTATACATTCGAATTTGAAATAGGTTGGCACCCAAAAATTCCTATGGTGGATAGGAACGAAAAGTGACCGACATAAGTCCTTAATTAGGACCCAAATAGATCCCAATATTCTTCCAAAAGCCTCACATGTAGTATTAAACACAAGGTCATCCAAAACCCATGTAAAACACTATAATCATTAAGTACACACTTCCTTAGATCAAGCCAAAAGTTCTGGACATCACAATTCAATTGAAATCAACCTAGAACAATCCATGAATTAATTAAGATTTATCAGCCACATTAATGAAGCTTCGCATCAACAACTATTTTAACTTAGGTTAATTGGTAACCCTTATTTGCATACTGATAAATGGAACTTATGTTATATTGCAACAAATCAACTAAAAATTTGAGCATAGAAATATAAAGGCATTATTAATAACTTCACAAATCTGCACAGCCTGAATCCAAATAACAAAGAAACGTGAAGCAAATGCATTTCTCCCAGACTACATAAAACATTACTGAACAACTGGTTCACACACTGGTGAAAATATCTTGCATTGTACAATGATCCAAAAACCCAAATTATAAATATAGAAACTACTAGCAACCATGAACAATACCTCAGTTCCGCACAAGCATAGAATCAACACAGAAAAATGTGGAGCACATCCCGGAGCATACACTGAATACTTGCAAGACACTATTTTCTCTATTTATCAAATTTTCTCAAAAGCACTTGGAGACCAAGTACTAGAACCATCATTCTAGCTCATTACTTCATTCTAGAATACTTCCAGTCATAGTAACATAAGAATAACTCCATGTACTCACAGCACTTCTTCAACGTCAACTCCATGTACAAACAATAAACCTTCTTTATTATAATTTTCTCAATATCCTCAACATATATAGTCAATAACCAACTTTCTTTACATTTTTGACATCAATGAAAACACCAACCAGTTGACATCAATGAAAACACTTTATGCTTTCAACAATCTCCCCCTTTGTCATTGATGGCAATACATGATGTGAAAAACCATGAAAAACAAAACAACGGTTCTAAATAACTTTTCTTGCAACTTTTTTGAATGAATAAGGTTTTTCACATGATATATTTTCTCCCCCTTTAACATCAATGGAAAAGGAAAAATATGTTTTGCATTGTTCTCTCCTTTTGACATTGAACCAATATTTATACCAACACTGAATACTCCCCCTTAGGAGTACACCCAATAATCTGCACAATGACAACACATGACACTACCTACTCCCCCTAAGAGGTAGCCACCAAACATCAGTCTAGAAAGAAGCTAGATTCATAGATCCACTGTACTGATGCATCTCCATATGCATCTAGTTAAATAAAGGAGGAGCAACAATGCCCAACTTCTCCTGGAGATACTCAAAAGTATCTTTAGCAAGATCCTTAGTAAATATGTTAGCAATCTAATATTTTGTAGGTACATACTCGAGCTTTACTTAATTCTCCATAACATTCTCTCTCAAAAAGTGATACCTGATTGATATATGCTTTGTCCTTGAGTGCATCATAGGGTTCTTTGAAATATTAATTTCACTTATATTATCATATAAAATAAAGATGGGATCATCATACATGAAGATAATATTTTCAATGTCTGTCTCATCCACAAAACTTGTGTGCAAAAAGATTTTGCAGCAATATACTTAGCCTCTATGAATAAGGAAACTAAATCTTTCTTTTTACTTAACCATGACACCAATTTGCATCCAAGAAAGAATTCACCACCAATTGTACTTTTGATTTCATCGACACATCTTTCCCAATCTATATCTGTATAAGCACTTAGTATAAATTAAGTATCCCTAGGATACCATAAGCCAAGATCTAGAGTGCCTTTTAGATATATGAATATCCTCTTGACTAATGCAACATGTATTTATTTAGGATCCTCTTTAAATCTAGCCAAAAGACAAACTCCATGCATGATATCCAATCTGGTAGCATTTAGATACAACCGACCACCAATCATGGATCTATAATTTCTTTGAACAACCTTAGGTGAATCATCATTCTTACTCAATTTACAACTAGTTACCATAGGAGTGCATACCGGTTTGGAACCATCCATCCCAAACTTCTTTAACATTTCCTTTACATACTTGGATTGTGAAATGAAAATCCCTTTGTTTGATTGATTGATTTGCAGTCCAAGGAAGAAATTCATCTCACCAAACACAGACATCTCAAACTATTTCTATATTTCTTCAGCAAACTTCTTACACATAGTTTCATTTCCTCCAAATATAATGTCATCCGCATACACAACTATTATCAAGATCTTGTCATCTTCAATTTTGAAATAGATATTTCTATCAGTAGTACCTTTGTTGAAACCTTGTTGAATAAAATATTTGTCCAAGCTTGCATACCAAGCTCTGGGAGATTTCTTCAAGCCATATAAATCCTTTTTCAATCTACAGACCATATCCAGTTGATTTGATAGCTAGAATCCCTTTGATTGTTCCATGTAAACTTCTTCTTCCAATTCCCCATTTAAGAAAGTAGACTTCAAATCCATCTGGTAAACCTCAAAATCTTTATGTGTTGCAAATTCCAAAAACATTTTGATAGCTTCCATTCTAGCCACTGGAGAAAATTTCTCCTAAAAGTCTATACCTTCCACTTGTGAGTACCCTTTACACACAAGCCTTGACATGTTTATTATCACTTCTCCATTCTCATTCAATTAGTTTCTAAAAACCCACTTGCTTCCAATTATGTTCTTATTTACTAGTCTAAGAACCAATTCCTAAGTTTGTTTTTTCACAATTTGCATCAATTCTTCATCCATAGATTTCATCCAATGTTCATCCTTACATGCCTCACTCACAGTCCTAGGTTCAACTTTAGAAAGTAAGCAGTAATTCGCCTCAACTTCAACAACTCTGATTCTTGTCAATACACCTTTCCTCTTGTCTCCAATGATCTGATCTTTGGAATGATTATTTTGCACATGCTTAGGGGTTTTAGGAGCCTTTTCTGAAGCTTCTTCCTCTTCATTTTGCATTTCTTTCTCTTCAACCTTTCCTTCTTCTTTTTTTGCAATCGGGTTCATCTAACACATATCCATCAACTTCAATTGAATTCTCCAACGCTTCATCAACCTTGACATTTGGGATTTCTACAACCTTTCTTAGCCTTTTATTGTAAAATTTGTAAGCGTTGCTTCTTGTAGAGTATCCAAGGAAGATATCCTCATCACATCTAGCATCAAACTTTCCTATATTTTCTTCATCTCTCCTGATATAACATTTAATTCCAAATATCTTGAAATAATTTTAACAGTAGGAATATTTTGATACCATAGCTCATATGGAGTCTTAGAACTATTAGCTTTTGCTTGAAATCATTTAAGAACATAAAAAATAGTGTGAATTGCTTCTCTCTAGTAGAATTCTGGTAGACTTGGTTTTGTTATCATTGTTCTAGTAGCTTTTTGAACTGTCTTATTCTTCCTTTTAGCAACTCCATTTTGTTGAGGAGTTCTAGGGGCAGAAAATTATCTTCTTATTCCATGAACTTCGTAAAACATGTTAAACTCATTGGAGGTGAATTCACCACCTCTGCCAAACCTCAAACATTTTATTTTCAAATCCATTTCATTTTCAACCATAGATTTGAATGTCTTGATTTTTTCTAATGCATCAGATTTCTCTCTAAGAAAAGTAACCCATGTCATTCTAGAATAATCATCAATCAAAAGCATAAAATACCTATCACCTTATAGACTTCTCACCCTTGTAGGACCACAAAGATCTATTTGAATCAATTCTAGTAGTCTAGTAGTAGATTTTTCTTTTGTTCTGAAGGTGTTTCTAGCATGTTTTCCAAACTGACAATTCTTGCAGATAGCATTAACCAACTTTGTGATTCTTGCTAAATCTCTCACAGCTTGTACAACACCGATTCTCATCATGTTGTCAAAATTCATATGACACATCCTTTGATGCCATAACCAAATTTCATTAATCTAAGACATAAAGCAATGTCCATCAGTACCTTTAAGTTGATAGATGTTTCATTTAGTCCTTTTTCCAGCAATAATCACAATTTTGGACACTTTTTTGATTTCACATTTTTAATCCTTGAACACAAGATTATATACCTTACTACACATCTATCCAACACTCAAGATATTATGTCTCAAACCCTTAATATAGTAGACATTATCAGTATTATGCTTGCCATCAAAAAAAATTGAACCTATCTCATAGATCTTAGCACCAAAATCATCTTCAAACTTAACTAAGCCTCCATCATATTTTTCAAGTTTAACAAACTTGTGTCACCGGTCATGTGATTTGAGCAGCCACTCTCAACAACCCAATATTTCTTCTCTTGTTTAGAATGAAAATCAAATACCATAGTACCTTCAACTTTCTCCAGAGCACATCTTCTAGAAGCAGATTCATCTTCTAGAGCCAGGAACAAGCATTCATTATCATCAAAATCCCCATAATCACTCATCATCAGAAATGTCAGCATCTTCATTGACATAATGTGCTCTTTTGATCATATTTCCTTTATTTTCTTTTCCTTCTGTATGTTTACTTATTTTAGCTCTTTTCATACATCTTGAAGCATAATGACCTATACCACCACAGCTAAAACATTTGAAAGGAAATTTACCCTTGTACTTATTGGTGCCCTTATTCATTTTTCTCACAAAGTTAGCTTTCGCATCATCTAGATCTTCCTTATTTGATTCTTCAATATTTTTTGATGTATTGGCTTTAAAGTAAGCTTCTACATTTGTGCTATTTTTCAATCCATTTTTCCTCATCTCAAAATAAGTTAGCGTACCAATCATTTGATCTCTAGAATAGTTATTAATATTTACAAAATCCTCAATAGCAGAAAATTTTTCACTATAAAAATCAAGAAGAGGTCTAAGAACTTTCTTTACCACTTTAGATTCTTTGACTTGTGCCCCAAGACCTCTCATTCCACTTACCAACTCATCAATTTTCTGCATCTACATTGTAATTGTTCCATCTTCAGACATTTGTAGTCCTTCAAAAATTTCCTTCAAGATCTTCAACCTTGCTTGTTTAACTTTTTCATCTCCTTCATAGATGCTTTCTAGATTATCCCAAACTTCCTTAGTAGTCTTCAAACTCATAAATTTAACCAACTCAATTTTTGAAAGACCATTCTTAATAAGAAATCATGCCTTAACATTTGCCTCATGCGACTTGATCTCTGGACTTGTACTTGGACCATTTTGTGATGGAACATATGTAGTCTTATATGCTTTTTCAACTTCAAATAACCTTCCATCTATGTTTTCTAGAATGTATAATTTCTGACATAAAATTTAGGGCAATCCAAAGTAGTCTTGCTCACCATCCTAGATCTACCTTAAGCGGTTAAGCTCTTCTTCCAGGGAACCTTACTCTGATACCAATTTTTGAAATGATTAACAACTGAGAAGGGGGTGAATTATTTATAGAAATTTATACCTTCAAAAACCATCAACAGTAACTAGATCCATGAGCATTCATTAAACCCTTATTCTATTAGTTTGATTAAACATAAAGTGTAGATAACAAAACTAAAATCACAACACCATACACATAAGAACACCAGATTCATGTGTAAAACCCAATGAGGGAAAAACCACGGTGAGGATTAGCTCACAATATAAAGAATTTCAAAACTAAATGTAGAGGCTTGCTACCATAATAGGACACACTGTCCAAAAGGCTCACAACTAGTTATCACTTCCACGTAAAGAAAACAAGAAGATAGAAGAAGGATGTTACACAAAGAAACACTTCTTGATGTAATAAAGAGTCCACCACAATTGCTCGCACACTTTTGCAGTCTCACATGAAAGATGTTGGATGCCTTCAGCTAATTGCCTTCGAGACCCTAACATGAAATTTGCATCTCATCACACTTCCCTCACACCAATATCACATCTATCTACTTCTTACTCTTTCATTCACACTCTTGCATCAACATCATACATATTTATATCATCCTCTTCTTCAAAAATTTCTTCAATGTCACCCACTAGCCATTATACATTCAAATTTGAAATAGGTCGGCACCCAAACATTCTTTTGGTGGATAAGAATGAAAGATGACCTATATAAGTCCTTGATTAGGACCCAAATAGATCCCACGAGACTTCAACATGCTTCCACAAGCCTCACATGTAGTTTTAAACACAAGGTCATCCAAAACCCATGCAAAACACCATAATCATTAAGTACACACTTCCTTATATTAAGTCAAAAATTTTGGACAGCATAATTCACTTGAAATCAATCCAGAACAATCCATGAATTACTTAAGATTCATCAACCACATCAACCAAGATTCGCATCAACAACTATTTTAACATAGGTCAACTGGTAACCCTTATTTTCATACTGATAAATGAAACTTACATTCTACTACACCAAATCAAGTAAAACTTTGAGCACGAAAAGATAAAGGCATTATAAATAACTTCCCAAATCTGCACAACCTGAATCCAAATAGTGGAGAAACATGGAGCAAATACATTTCTCCCAGACTACAAAAAATAGTACTGAACAACTAGTTCACACACTGGTGCAAATATCTTGAATTGTACAATGATCTAGAAACCCAATTCTAAATATAGCACCTACTAGAAACCATGAACAATACCTCAAATCTACACAAGCATAGAATCAACACATAATAAATGTGGAGCACATCTCGGAGCATACACTGAATACTTTCAAGACATCATTTTCTCTATTTATCAAATTTTCTCAAAATCACTTGGAGACCAAGTATAAGAACCATCATTTTGGCTCATTACTTCATTATAGCATACTTCTAGTCATATAAACATAATAATAACTCCATGTACTCACAACACTTCTTCAACATCAACTCTATGTACAAATAGTAAACCTTCTTTATTAACATTTTCTCAATATCCTCGACATATATAGTTAATAACCAACTTACTTACATAGTTGGCATCAATGAAAACACCAACCATTTGACACAAAAAATTAACATCAATGACAACACTTTATACTTTCAACAATCTTTCATTATACTTGCCACCATCTTGCATTTGCATTTAACTTTCTTTTGATGACAATGGGGGCAATACTCAACCAATGCTACTTCTGATTCTTCTTGTTTCTTATTCAGATGTAGTGTATCAATTTGTTTTGCCATATGATTTATTATATCTTGTTTCATTCCCTTGAGGAGGTTACTAAGCTCCATTTTGGAAATATTTGCAACTATCTTCTCTGTGGATGTTGATCTCAAGTAGTGTATCTTTTTCATGCTGGAGTGTGAGTAATTTTTATAGACCTAGTAGACATAATCAAATGCAATTTGAGAGATAACCTTACCTCTAATTAAATCTAATAAATACATACATTTTTTATTGAGTCCCCTTAACAATGGTAGTTTGTAGATAGTTTAGGGATAACTTACTCTGTTGATATTTTTGCAAACAAAACAAGAACCTTTCCACATAATCTTCTAGGGCTCATCTTCTTTCTACATCATTATGAATATCATCTCCTCTCATGTCCCTTCCTTGGTATTAGTTCTTATACTTCTTTAATAAATTCTCTTTCATGGTTCACCAAAAAACTACATCTCTATCTAATTCTATAAACCACCTCAAGGTAGCATCCTTGAGTGTTGTTGGAATAGTTTCAGTCAATGTTCATCAGTATTATAATCATAACTTCTATAGAGGATATCAAATTCATATAGGAACATATTTGGATCCTCTATGATTAGGCCATAGAAATTTGGAAGGGAATAAACGGTAATGTTTTTCATGGTAGCTTGCCTTGCTTTATGAGAAATGGGAATTTGGAAGGTCATGGTTTCTATAGGTTTCTCTACTACTGGATTTCCCATTATATCATTGAAATTTTGGTTGTAGGTTGAGGGAATGACTTGAGAGTGAGGCTTGTTGGACCCTTAACTTGAAAAAAATTGTGGTATGGATTCAGGGAGTTGTTCTTCATGAATGATGGGTTAACATGAATGCCCTCACTTGGTGTCTTATTTTGGTAGTAACATCTCCTCTCAATTGCTATTAATTAGAATAAATCTTCCCAATAGATCTATCATCCACTGCATAAAATGGTTTTAGAGATACTATTCACCTTCTTGCACAGCATTAGTAGATAGTTTGGTATTTACACTAATGGCTATGGGTTCTAAAGACTATAAATATAATTTTATGTCATGTTATCAAGAAAAAAGTATTTTAAAACCCAAATATTCTAAAGCTTGGCACCATCCCTGGTAATAGTGCCAAAATGTTGAGCCCTATCATTAGTGAATAGATTTGATGTAGTAGGGACATGCACTCAACTCAATAGATGCTATCATCCCTTATCAAGCGACTTAATGATTATGATATGCTACATTTATAATTTCAAACCTAGGAACATAACCTTCTTGAATGGTAATATTACTATATGTACGACTAAATATTTTTGGGGTCTATCCT
Source organism: Sequoiadendron giganteum (assembly GCA_007115665.2). Taxonomy (NCBI): domain Eukaryota; kingdom Viridiplantae; phylum Streptophyta; class Pinopsida; order Cupressales; family Cupressaceae; genus Sequoiadendron; species Sequoiadendron giganteum. Next base: position 24,299,471 of record VCHN02000014.1, read on the forward strand.
AGGTAGTAGAATATAGTAATAAAATCAAAGTTGCAATCACAAAGAAATCTATTCTATGGAATATAATCAAACAAGAATTTTACATAAGTTATTGTGGTTTTATGGTTGATGCTAAATATTTTCATTGTATTAATAACAAAAAACTACTTCCATATAGTAAATCTAGTTAAGATTGCTAAATTATCAAACTTTATAGAATTAAAATGGAGTGTTAATTTACCTCAAGTGGGCCCTTTCTTTGGGTTAAATATTCCACTCTTATACTTCATAGAGTATTAACTGAATTAAATACTTCTATAATTTATCACACAATATCAAATGATATGAAAAAGTTGTCTTGAATTAATTGCTCAAAAAATTAATACAACTTGTTGGAAATCTCTTTGTGTCTCAATATAGATTGACTCTAACTATCTTAAGCTTATTGCAATCTTAACAACTCATACTACACTTTTCAAATTGCTTCCTTTGAAACAAGAGGAGAATCATCTTATTCTAGTAATACAAATACAAATAAAACACTAATTTGCAATTAAGCTTATGGAAGAGAATTCCTAATACAAAAATTCAACTACTGCATGGAAGGCCATATTTATTAAGGCATGGAGATGAGGTGTAAATTTTTTAATCCTCACTTGATTCTTTCTAAAGGATCACTATCATGTCTACCACTATTTTTTCTTTGGTGGAGTTCCTCTGTATCCTATATAGAAGTTATTCCTACTGATTGATTGTAAGTAGTTGAGATCATTGGCTATGGGTACTTAAGGCCTTGGTTGTGGGTACTCATTCCTTTGGTTGCAAGCACTCACCCATGTTTGGTTGTAGGAAAGCTACAAATTTGGCTATAGTTTGTCTTGTTGCATGTAGAGTTAGCTCCAAAAATATTTATATTCTAAGATCATTATAAACAACATAATATGCTATCATATCTATAAAATAATTGACTTAACACACAAACATTTACCAAAACATCATGTTGGTGTAGGTTTATATTTTCCTAGTGGGTTAATTTATTTTCCCTTAGTCCTAGATTTTCCTACACTTTTATTAAGCTTTCGTAGGATAATAAAGTGAGTTTATTACTAGGAGATAAGTGTGTGGTGTCCCATTCCTTAAAATGTGGAACACTTTCCACTTTTGGTAGTCCATATCCACTTTTTGGTTAGATTTTCCACCTCCATCCTCTCTTTAATTCTATATAAACTCACTACTTAGCTTGTATTTGCATATATTCATGCATTGTTATCTTTTTAATCTTTGCATTATATATTTTTCAACTTGGAAGCTCTTAATGGAATTTTTTCACATCGACATTTCATAATCTCTCAGAGTCCTGGTTTGCATTCTTTATGATTTTCCAATTTATGTAACTTTGATTTTCTCTTACAAAGTTCATTGGGTTATTCGATCTATTTCAGATTTATAATATGGTATCAAAGATTTTATTTTGAGAAATCTAAGTTCATAGATTCTTAATTGAGAGATTGTGTTTTCATGTAAAGATCTTATAAATTCTCATATGCTCTTCTCTTATGTTTTGAACAATCTCGAGAATAAAAAAGGATTTGCAAAGATATAAGAACCTTTTCATATAGCATATATTTTTTATGAGATCTGGGTGATTGCAACAATTTTATTTATACTGATAGTATTTTAGACCGTTCCAATGTGTCTAGGAGGCTTAAGAAAGTTAGATCTAGCTTTTGTTTCATCCAAATTGGAGATCATTTGAAAAAGTTGTAAACAAGGGTTTGAAGCGCAGATCTAGTGAATAGGTTTTTTCAAGAGCATTTTCGGCCCAAACAGACCTTGTCATTATGCTTAGATGGCCCAAAAACCCCTATTCTAATATAAAATTTGTCTATTTTAGATGAATTTTATTTTTGAGAAATTTTTATTTTGCTAGGGGGTCGTCACTATAGGCTAAATTCAACCATTTTTAAACAAAATTGCATAACTTTTTGCCAAGGTGTCTATTTCTCGAAAACGAGATATCGTCAAAAAGGTGGAGATGAGAAATTTCCATCCACAGAGATACAAATAGGCATTGGAAAGGTATTGTAGAGCACTACACAACTATAAGGCTATTTTTTTAGATTTTGTCTCAAGTTCATTTTGTATCATAATTTGTAATTTTGGCTATTTTGAGCCTATTTAGCATTGTATCTAGGAAAAGGCTTTGTAATCACACTAAATTATAAAGTTCCAACCTTATAATATTTGGGGGGTGATTTTTGATACTATTGAAAAGGGTGGGATTGTATTGGTGTTCTTATTTGTTGTCATTTGTACTCATTCTTAAGGGATTAAACAAGTAATTTATAATCACGAATTGAGATAAAGTTTCATTTAAGGGGGGTTAATCATGTTTCTTAAATTTCATCCTTTTGTTTTTAGGCTAAATTTAGAGAACTATTTGTGTTGTAAACAAGGGATAAGAATCACTGCCTTGAGCGGGATCTACTGTCCTATCTCTTTGGACTCATTCCTGAGCCAAGTGACATTTATCAAAATAATGCTTGGTTTAACAATAATGGCATGGTCTATGGACTAATATGTCTTACTATTCTCGAGGATACTCTACATCACATAGAGCACAGATCGAGCGCCCTATCACTACTTCGACCATCATCTAAAATTTGTATGGATACATTGAATCTTCATATAAAAGTGATGGTTCCTTGGAGAACTAGGCTATTGTGGATTATTTTGAGACTCATGTTGCCTCATCTTGTGTGTATGATCAATTCATTGATACTCTATCAACAATACTTGTTGTAGACTCAAATTCTAGAGATGCTTCTTTGAAAGCTTCCAATGATTCATTACATCAGGATCATTTATATCTTCTAGATTCAGTCCATTGGGACCAATTTCTACCAGAAATCTCATGTTTGTTTGTAGAGTCCCTCATTTTGGATCTAGATGAAACTATTGACATACATATTCTCTTTGAGGACCACTCTTTTATCCTTGCATCTACTATTTCTACTTCAAAGTTTAGTGTTGCTTCTTCAAAAGCTTCCAATGACTTCTTCTAGTAGGGCATTCGTTGTCTTCCCGATTTAGCTTTGTGAGATGATCTCTTCATAGGAATTTCAGACTTGTTTATGGAGTCTCACATTTTAGATTCGGAGGACACATTTGAGGGGTCATCTCTCCTCTTTGATGAAATTCATTACACAAATATTGTCAAACCTCCGTTGTCTTTGTATTATTCTCTACATTATTCTCTAGGGTGTTCTGATTTGTTATCTTCGATAGTGTGGCCTAGAATGCCTAATTTGATTGTGGTAGGTTTCAACATCGATATGGAGATACTTGAGCTGACTTCAAAGACTTCATACATCTTGTGCTTTCTTCCTACATATTCCTTTCAAGACTTGTAAGATAGCTTTCATACAAATTTGTTTGTGTTTCTTCCTAAGGGGAGGAATGTTCTTCAACGATCGTGGACCATCTTCAGCATCCAATTTTGAACATCTACCATTGGATCTCTTCGGGGGAGGCTACCTAGTCCTTCTCTTCTTCTCCCTCTATTCTGGGGGGTATTCTCTCTATTTTTTGGAGGTTTCTTCTTCCTTGGGGGGATTTGATATGTACATGGGTACCTAGAATGGTCTCATTTGTTAGGACACGTCATCTTTTACATCCTTCTAAGTTGTGCTTAAGGGGGGGGTGCTAGTGTATGTTTTTATTTTCCTAGTGGATTAATTTATTTTCCCTTAGTCCTAGGTTTTTCCTACACTTTTATTAATATTTCTTAAGATAATTAATTTAGTTTATTACTATGAGATAAGTGTTCGGTGTCCCTAAGGGTGGAACACTTTCCACTTTTGGTGGAATCCTTCACTTTTGGTGGTCCATATCAACTTTTGGTGGTTAATTCCTATCGGTTAGATTTTCCACCTCCATCCTCTCCTTAATTATATATAAACTCACTACCTAGCTTGTATTTGCATCTATTCATGCATTTTTATCTTTTTAATCTTTACATTGTATCTTTTTCAGCTTGGAAGATCTTAATGCAATTTTGTCACATCAACATTGCATAATCTCTCAAAGTCCTAGTTTGCATTCTTTATGTTTTTCCAATTTGTGTAACTTTGATTTTCTCTTAAAAATTTCCTTAGGTTATTCAATCTATTTCAAATTTCTAACACATCACACATATAATTAAGGGTTTTTTCTCATATATTAATATAAATTATAAAGCATAGGATAATAATGCCTTTGGGAAATGTCTATATGAAACATGAAATTAGAATAATTATTAAGGAAAATTATGGAGCCCATCAATAAAGATGCATCCTTCTCAATCCTTGTGTTGTTTTAGTATATTTCATTCCCACATCAATAACACTCTCCATCCATCAATCAATCTTGGATTTTTAGCTTGACTGGGACAACAACATATATGCTTTGTATCACTTTGTGCATGCTTGCTTGTTCTTTGTTGCATTATCATTTTCTTACATATGTATTGGTATTTATAACATATTTTCCACAATATTATCATGCTCTTCCATATCATGGTAATATACAACATAGGGTTGCATGTGATTTATTTTTCTTATTCATGGCACACATTGTCACCTTGGTTCCTTATACCTTGGTGCATGACATCTCATTCAATATCAAATGAAGAGTGCTTAAACCAAAACAACATAACTAGGAATTTCATCTTCCATTAATTCTCCCTTTATATCTTTCATAAACTATTCCTTAACCTCTTTTATCTGATCATCTTACATTCAATTCTATCCCACCTACCTTGCATATTTTCATTCTTTTGAGAGCACACCCCATGTTCTCTCAAACCTTCCTACCCTCTCAATGGGGCATCCTCATCCTCACCATCATTCATCCTAGTCACCCCTCCTTTGAATTATCGGGGCATGCTCCCTAATTCAACCAATTTGATTCTTCTTTAAAATTATGCTACTTCCTAACATCATCTCAAAAAGTGGAAAAATGTAGACACCTAAAATTGACACCATCAATTACTTAATAACTTGACTATTTCCTCTATAATTGATTGAATGAATCAAATATTTGTTGAATCGATTATCTAATTTTCATCCCCTTATTAATTAAATACTATATAATTATTTAATTAATAAAGTTACTATTCATCATTATTCACCCAACCCTATTTCTAGCCTAAAATATGTAGTCATTCCTTTTCTATAGACCAACTTAGGTAAATAAATTTAAATTATTTATTTATGTCATCCCCTCATCCTCATCCCATAAATTAAATAAATATCTTGTTTATTTAATTTTCCTAATTTCCTCCACTTTCCATTAAGTGGGCTAAAATCAATTAGCCCCTTAATGTCCCACTTGCACATGCCAAATCCTACTCAACTTTCCTCAAATAATGCACATTCCTCCAAAATATACAAAGGCATGGGTCTTTTGTACACAAGAGCATGGGTTTTGTACATGTGACATGGGTTTTTGTACAAATCATATGGGTCAAAGTAATTTCCCATCCCTTTAGGGTTCTCCCAAGTACCCTTTCCATCTTGACCATCAACCTCTTCCAAGGGGATTGTCCACCATAGATTATCCTTCAATATTGGAACCCTATCCATCAGTTGATCATGTGAGGACACTTGTCATCCTCTCATCTTCCCAAGGGTCTCAACCAATTTGAGCCCTTAATCTTTACTTTTGATCCCATCCATCCAATATCAAAGCCTAAAATCTATAGATTGAGGCTAACCCAAGCCATTGTGATCATATGCCTTTATGAAAAATTATGTTGCTAGAGAGCACTCAAATCTCATCATATCCAATCTCAAATCCTTGGACACAACCACTATAACTTGGTGCATCAAGGAGGATTAGATGAGGGTATATTTGCATGCTTTCATCTATATTAGTTTATTTTTTTATAAAAATTGTGTGTTATATTTAATTGTGAGTAAATAGGTTAATTTATTTAGTTCATTTTCATGCTCCAAATTCCATGTACACAATTGAAATAAAGAATTTTGATTATTATAGTGATTTTGTATTCCCAACTTACCATGAGGTTGTTTTAATACTTGAAATAAATTTTGGGATGGTTATTGAATACCTTTAACCATATTGGATCTAACAAAATATTAGGGATACAAATGGAGTAGGTTAGTAATTTGGTTGCAACCTGCATTGGCCTATTTAAAGAAATATTTTAAATTTCCAAGGAGGGCTATTGGAATGTGAAACCAACTTGAATGTCCTATTTATGTGAACACAATACTATTTAAGAGGTGAAAACCAACTTTAAATTCTCATGTAGGGGATGCAAACACTATTTAAGAGGTGCTAAAGGTTGTAGTAAGTAAGAGGGAATTAATAAGTAAGAAACTTCTAGTTGTAGGTGCTTGAGGGAGTGTGTGAGGTGTGAGGAAAATCTCTATACACAGGTGTTGTTGAATTGAAGACACCAAAGGAGTGATATAATTTAATGTAATTTAATCTTGCATTTAAAGATAATGTTTTCTTGTTCACTCTCTCCTTGGTGGAGTATTTTTCCAATAGGATTTCTCCATATAAATCTTGTGTTGTGAGATGATCTTTTGGATTTTCATGCATTCTTATGTTGTTGATTCTTGCCTCTTTGTTGCAACTATATTATGGTGATGTTATATTCCTTTTATTGTTGTTTTAAGTTCATCTAAGATGGTTGTATTAAGTATATTAAAATGGATAATTTAAGCATCCTAAATAGGTTGAATATCTACATGGTAATTTCATAATAAGGAAAATTGATTACATATTTCTATACAATTTTTAGATTTGTATGTTGTAGTAATCTAAACCTTGTATCTCATCAATTGGTATCATAGTTTGAATGGAGAATTTATGATTAAAATTTGGATTAGAGATTGATAGTTTATCCAACATTTAACTGCTCATAATAAAAAGAGGAGACTTTTTCTCATTATGATTGCAATTGAAATACTACTTATGATGGTGTGTATGACTCTTCTCTTGGGTAGAAAGACTAGGAAATGCATAATTATATTCAATGAAAGTGAAACCAAGAAAGATAAGAATGAGAAGAAACTTGATATAACCATTTTTTATTTATTCAAATATTGCGAATTCCATAATGTAAATCCTAACACTAGAGATCACATTTCTAGAAAATGTATTTGACTTGCCAAACATGGAAAATTATATGAGGAATCACCACTTCTCCACCTAATTGCAAGATGGAATTATTCAATGAATCCATTCCTAAACATGCCAATATTGATTAAAATAAAAGAAAGTAAAAGGTGAAAAACAAGTGTTCTCACTCCAAAACCTCTTGATCTTATGTTTTATATTTTCATAAAACTCTTATGACAATGAGTCTTGACCTAAATATGCGATTATAATTAGTGTTATCAATATATAAAATTTTAATGGTGAGGCTAGCTATGAATGTTATTAATATATGTGCAAGTTTGACTATTGACACAAATGGAGAAAACCCAAATTTCACCCAAATATGTGGTACAAATTTCTATCACATACTAGGAAATTCACATATTTCATTGTTGAGGAATAACAATCACTCTTTTCTATAATCTCTCTTTAGGATCTATTATGTATATTTTTTTCTAGATTAGCAATGTCTTATTCTCAATCAGTTTGGCTTCTCTGAGGATAATGCTACAAAAAAATAATTAAAATTATTTAACCTCTCATGGATATCATGATGATCCTATAATTTTCTTTGATCTATTTATGCTTGCTAACCATACCATCCTTCATGTTTTCTTTCAATTCCCCATTAAATTGATATATCTATTACACATAATTGGACCAAGAATTGTGTGGTTGATGAAAGTTTTTCTCTAAATATAATGCTCACTTAGTTCAAAATTCTTTTTATTAGCCATAACAATCTAAAAAAAAATCATAATTTTATATTGGTTTGAGTAACAACTCAATATGCCCCAATACCATGCTTGACATCAAATTTGGGCCTAGAACTGTCAAGGTTGAGTTTAATGTCCTTGATTTAGACTATTCTACTACCAATAAGCTTTGAAAGGCCTTGGAAAACTATTACGAAAGTAGTCTCCTTTTGTACTTTCCATATGGTTTAATTTGAACATCATGATAAAATATACTCCTTGTCGGTTGACCATGATCCTTGGGTTTGGATGGAACAAAAACCAAGCAATCTGATATATTTCTTATTTCTACCACTTTTCCCAAGATTCCACAATCACCCATGTTAAACATGTTATATTCTCATCTAGTGAGTACAAAAAGGATTTTGATACACCAATAGTGGCTAATGGCCATGTTGCACAAAAGGAAGATTTGATTACTTCCATTTTCCCTCCCTTTGGACCATCTCTTGTGGAAGCTATATTTAAAGATATATCTATCACCCATATAAATTCATCTCTATCATATTCCAAGGCATCTAACCTATGCTAGTAATAGCACTTAATGCCTTCCATGATAAACACATCAAGTAAGAATCATAATGCCCCTTAGCACTAACCCGATATTAAGAGTGGCTTGGTCTCTTTAGTGAGGAACTTGAGAAAGAGATTCCCTTTACCTTTGAAAGGATCCCTCTACTTGCCTCATGTAAGAACACACACTTTTGAGGGAAATATTTCTATATCTATATTAGCATATTTAACTCTTTTTTTGTCTCTTTGAACATAGAATTATATGTGTACAACCATAAGGTTAATCCCAACATTCTCTAGCTTATGGTTGAGGTAGTTCTCTCCCTTGAATTTCACATCCCATCCTTATGGGTGAAGACCTAGAGAAATTATTAATAATAAGGAACATGAAATTGTCTTAATTGAGTTGGAATTATTGGAAAACTAAAGAAATAATATATTAAAATGAAAAACTAAAGGAATAATATATAAAAATAAAATTATTCATATTAAAAATATCAAAATCAAAAAAACAACAATGGAAAAATGGCTCCAAGAGCCAACGGTTATCTTCAGGGAGTGGTGGCGACTAGGGTTTCCCCTGGTTTACACTTGGAGGAGAAGGATCAGCAGGTATTGCAGTTGGAGGCTTGGAGAAGCGGCGACATCACCAACAAATGCGGGAGGAAGGAATGCACGGCTAATGCCTCATGGAGATCACAAAAAGAGAAGAATGCGAGGTAAAAAGGACTGAGAAGGTCGGACCTGTTATGGATGGAGGAAACTCATTCAATCATCTGGAGAGTGAGCTCCCCGCTGCTAGTGATGCTAAGGGCATCGGCGGTATCAAGGGGTATGTTGTGGGAATGGCAGAGGGAGCCCAAGCGGGGCCTTCACTGTCTGTGGGCTAGGTAAATACACAACAAGGAGTCATTAGGCCTAGAGGAGGAGGAGCCTACAAAGATATTAAAAATCTGAGAGTTAAAAAGAACAAATCTACATTTTTTAGGGCTAACAACATCCCAGGCAAAAGATCCAATGGGGGAAACGATGGGGACCCTGTCTTCCATGCTTCTTCTAATTCCATCACTTTGGAAATTGATGGTGAGCTGGCGCAAGAAGTGAAATTTAATGAAGATGTCTTCTCTAGGTTGGGCATGATTGGATGGTTCAGAGGAGTCTGGCCTAGCTTGCCTGATCTCCACAAATGGATTTCTAACTTCTAGAAGCCACTGTTGGTTGGGTATGTGCAAATTTATCCAATGGCCAGAGGTTTTTTTATTGTGGTGTTTGAAAAAGAACAAGATAGAAATAAAATCCTTTGTGAATATCACTAGGAGTGGGAAGAGAAGCATGTGTTCTTGTTAAAACCATGGCATCTGAATTTCAATCCAGCCACAGAGGATTTTGAGAGGGTTCCCCTTTGGGTGAAACTTCCTAACCTCCCCTTACAATTTTGGTTTGATGCATGCTTGGAGGCTATTGGGAACTCTTTGGGGAACTTTTTCATAGTGGATGAAGGCTCTTCAAATATTTTGCACTCAACCTATGCCCAGATTTTGGTAGAAATGAAGGTTTCCAAGGTTCCCCTGAAGGAGATTTGATTGAAATCTGCAAAGGGTTATTGGGTGCAGCCCCTAGATTATGAGGGGGTGCCCTTTAGGTGCAATATTTGTCACCTTACAGGGCACTTGGCAGCTGAATGTGTTAGGTGCAGATCTAATAAATTTGCATCCTAGTGGAAAGGTGCATCCACCCATCATTACACAGTGGAGAAACAAGAGGAGAAGGAAGTGGGATTACAGCCGAAGGGCTCTCAGAAGGAGGGTTGGGTATCAGACGAACTAAATCAGGTAGAGAAGTCATTGATGCATGAGGCCAGAAGTGAAGAGCAGCAACAGATTTAGTTGTCCTCAATACAAAAAGGGATTTTGGCTAAAGGCATGGAAACAACTGGTAAAATCGGGGTGGCAACTCTAGATTGTCAAGAAAAGAAGAGGGATGAGAGGCTACAGTTGAAGGATCCTGGAAAACGTAAGGCTGAAGTTCAGCATCAACAAGACTATCTTGGGGGAGGAGCTTGGAGGACTCCTTGGGTTTCATCTGCGGACTAGTAGGAGGCAACAAGGATCAAAGATGGGTGGTAAATGGTATTGGGGAAGAAGGCAAAGAAGGAGAATAAGAAAACTTTTGCTATGGTCCTACGATCCCAGGCTAAAGGAAGGTTAAAGAAAGCCTCATTTGGGTGATCTATTAATAGATCCTTAGGATTCTTCAATATAATTGTAGTAGTAATTTTTCTCCAGTCCTCTATGTATGGGATGTTCAAATTCAGGTTGTGGGGGTAACTCTTTGGTTATTCTTCAGGGTTTGATGGGATCTTGTAGAGTTTGTATTGGGTGTTATACTGGAGCTAGTTTTGTATTAATTTTTTAAATATTTAATAAAATATATCTTGTTACCTATCAAAAAAAAAATATCAAAATCAAAATTAATTTTTTTTTGTTTGTCCACATCTCTTCAAAGTTCATATTAGAATACTTTTATACAAAATACAAATAAAAAAGGAAATAATAAATACTAAATGACTTATCCTTTTTTCTATTATTGATAATTTAGAAAACGATTCCTATCATCTAAGAAACTTTTGTTGGTTATTTGTGATCAAATAGCTAATTTTGCAGATTCTTTTCGGCATATACCCACTTGCACAAAATTCATGGCTTCTTTCTAATTATCACCTTTATTTGATCCACCTTGATTTTATGAAAAAAAATTATTCAGTCAATATTTTCTAGCCACCCATGAAGCTAAATTTCTTATTTTGTTGGATTCATCATTCTTATTATTATAAAATTTTCCATTTTCTTTTGGTTATCACACACTATCATGGACAAAAACTTATCATATTCCCCATTATTTTCTTTCTATTCTTTATGCTTTTCCTCTATATCCTTGTTTCTCAGCCTAATGAATTCATATAGGGAAAAGAGAAAACAAACAATCTCATTAGAAGGAGGCAGATATGTTCCTGTCGAGTAACGACCAATAGGAACAAAATATTTGTAAGAAAATAGCAATCGACAACATTATTTTATAAAATAGCAAACTGTGTGCACCCTCTTTGCCCCATCATTAGCTAGATGTGGGGAGATAGGTTGGTGTTGATTGAGGAAATCAAATCACCCTAACTCATTCTATATACCTTCATTAACTGTTTTAGTGATCTATCCTTCCATGAATCCTGCAACACATGGGTCACATAGCAAGCTGCAAGGCACTATTGCACTACTTGGAAAAGCACAAAATTGTTTCTTGTGCTACTATTTTGGTTGCTCCTCTAGTAATTGCAATAATGTTAGTGTACCCTTATCAGATGACATTCCTTAAAAAGAAAACTCTTGGAGCAAGCTGAAAGATACTGCTTAGCAGATTTCAACCTCTACTTTCCAATTCAAAGTTAGTCTCATCCTTATAATAATCTCACTATTATGATTTTTTGTGGGCATGGATCAAATGGTAGCTTTCAAATTTTACCAATTTCACTTCAAAATGAGTCTCATTCCTATAATAGTCTCAATGTTATTTTTTTATGTGGGCATTGATCAAAGTTAGTCTCATCTCTATAATAATCTCAATGTTGTCCTTTTTTATGTGGGAATTGATCAAAGTATTCATCTTCTATCAATTTTAATTTTAATTTAGTCCCATCTCAATAATAATCTCAATGTTATCTTTTTCTTTTCTTTTCTTTTTTAATGTAGGTACATCTTCTTATCATAGTGGAAGCATGTTAGGTTATTTACCCTCTATTACGATATGCACACTGTAACATGTACATTAATAGTAAGTTAATTCATTCAATCTTGAACGATAAAAAAGTACAAATATTTTTGTATTAATCTTAGTATCAGTTAAGGGATTCCCCTTTACTGAATGATTACATATGGCGTATATATGTGCCTATTTCGTAGCACTGTCTTAGATATTCATAATATCATGCATAATTATAATTATAGCATAGACTTGTTCAGAGTGAATTGTAAGTCATGTATTCTAAAATACAAATCTTTCAACAAAATATATACATGATTATCTCCTTATTCCTATTTATGCATGTGGTGTTAGACCAAAACTACCTAGTATAGCTAAACACTAGTTATAGTGTGTTATGATATGAATAGTTGCATCATAAAACCAACATTATATTAACATAATCATGTCTTATGTCTTGTCGTGCTAGACCAGGACTATCTAGTATAGCTAAACACTAGCTATGGTGTGTTACAATATGAATAGTTGCATCATAAAACCAACATTCTCCTGACATAATTAAATATGTTATGTCTTCAATATACTAAATACAATTAGAAAATGAAATAATTCAAACAAAATCACAAGATTGAACAAGGATTGTATCCCAAATAAAAAATTTAAATAATAATATCCAATACATACACTAACTCTAGTGCATCTTCCAAAAATTGTTTCTAATACATGTCATTACATTGTGCAAGGTTGGATCCAAAAAATCTTTTATTTCCATCAGCGGGATGCCAATATCTTGTAACTCTTGATTGTTAGTGGTTGCCAAGTGTTTTAGTTGCACTTTTATAAACTAACTACTTCTTTATGCACCTTTTAATTGGTAGAAATAGTTTGCACTTGTGTGCACAATTTTTTATTCAAAGTGTTTGAGTACTGTAGTCTCTAAATTTCTCTTCTAAATGATGTGTTGAAGAAATTTTGTATTATGTGCTTTGATACTCTTTAATCATTATTTTTGAGATATTCTCTTCAAGAATCTTGTCTTAGAGTGCGTAGATAATTGCATTCATAAGCACAAGCCTAGGGGTAAACCATTATTATCACTCAATAGATGCAACAAATAATTTATGTATATAGTTGCAAGTGTTTATATATAACTATTAGCCAAACATGCATAATCTTTGTTGACTTTCTATGTAGTTAGGTTTCTTGTGGGTTCCATTATTATACTACACTTCAAAGAGAAAATTAATTTATGTGAAATGCACACCAAGCTTGAAGGAAAAGATTCACTTCTATCATAAGCTTGAGTGTTTGGTGAATTGATAAAGAAAATAATTAGACCTCTGAAATTTTGCACCATTATCCAATAATTAATGCACACCTCTCACCTTAAATAACATCAAAATATTTTTTTATTACTACCGCTTCACTTCACATAGTTATATTGTAATATATGATGCCTCGTCACTTTTCTTTTCTACTTTTTGATGTATCCTCTTACACTTTTTCATCATTTATTTGCTAGCTATCATCTATCATGCATTCTGCCATAGTTAAGTCACCTTTTTCCTTGCTATTCATCTAGATCTTGTCAATATGTCATGCAATGAGCTTCTCCATATGTCTAATACAACTTCCAACATGAAAATTTTCTACATTATTTCCTTTTTATCCATGTGTCATATGCACACTCAATTGAACCTCTTATGCATCCTAAATCTATTCTTCCTTTTCCATGAGGCTAAATATTGAGCACCATCCCCTATGTTTGTGGGATGAATTCCTATACATTTTTTAAGTCTATTCAATGATTCAATCATAATTTTTATTATGATACATTCAATGCACCATTACATCTAGAGTTGGATTTCATCATATATAAATGATCTTAACTCTAGTGACTAAGTGTACAACAAAATATTGTACTTTTTCTCTATTGGTCTTAAATCATCTACATAGAAGGATGCACTTTTCCCATTAGAATCCTACATATGTTTTCTTACGCATATTTTACTTGCTACAATATATAAACATGTATGCATAGAATCTGAAACAATGTGTATACACATTATAAATGCATTTATATATTAAGATACTTTATTTTCTTTTAGGTCAAATATGTTGCAAGAGTTTTGCCCTTGGTCTCCTTGTGTTGTGCAGCGCGGCCCTTGGGTTTGTGACATGGCTTAACCACCTCCTATGGATCTTGGATCTTGTATAAATCTAGCGGTTGTACATCAAGAATTGATAGGTTAATCTTTTGGTGCAACAGTAGCCACCTGTGTAACAATTGATATCAAAGTCGAGGTCACAGGTTCATACCCCTCACTTGTGTTGGGGGGGATTGTTGCAAGAATTTCGCCCTTGTTCTCCTTATGTTGTGCAATGTAGTGCTTGGGTTTTTGAAATGGCTTAACCACCTTTTGTGGATCTTGGATCTTGAAAAAATTTGGCAGTTGTATCGAGCATTGACAAGTCGATCTTTTGGTGCAACAACAGTCGTCTGTGTAACAAAATACTAATAATATGATAATAAATTCCCTATATTATAATATTAGGGGCATTCATAATCACACACTAATATACATATAGAATTGTATTTATTCATATATAACTACCATATATTATATGTTAAAATAATTAAGTATAATAATAAAAATATGTAAAAATAATTCCTAATACAATCTAACGGTCACAACAGTTTTATTAGAAAAAATGAAAAATAACTAAGGAAAATGTGGATAGGTTTTCCCAAGGGTGAATGGGTCCTTGTATCCCTTTTTGGAAAATAAAAATTTGATCTTGTAGCCCTTTGTCTACACTCTACTCATGTACCTGCAAATATTTGGTCTCGACTCTAGATCTGTAGCAAAAACTAAAAAAAATGGTTTTTTGTATGGGGGTTTTCCTTGGTCAAACCCCATATTTGGTAATTAAACCTTGATGGAAAGAAGAAAATCTGATAAATAACAATGTGTGCAAGCCCTAACATTAAGTGCATCTAAGGTGTTAAGAGATAAAATGCAAAGAAACTTATTCAAGTGTGTTAGAATAAGATCCCTAAATGATCATGAAAAATGGCAAAGACCTAGGTAGGGAGAAGTCAAAACACCCTAATAGATCTTAAATACTAATATACTTTTCTTTAGGTTGCTAGTAGAATGAATATTGAAGATTGGAACACTTAGGAAACAATTCATTAGGTTAGGGAGAATGGCTAGGTGCATGTCCCAAGCTCTAGAATTCATCATGATCCACCATTGGCATCAACCTTCAAATCATGAACAATGCTTGATCTTCCTTGGAAAAATGAGCTTGAAGACCTGCAAAAACAAATGAAATGTTTCTCCAAGACTTCAACCTTTCTTCCTTGAATGTTCTCTCCTTTCTCTTTAGTGCTAATATTGTGAATATCTTCTCAATCTCTTATCAACCTAGTTTGAAATGGTGAAAATACTAGGCTTTATAGGCTTCTTCTCTGATTTCCCAAATATTAGATCATGATAGCCAACCTTTGCAACTTGAATTTTGAACATTAAAATGCTGCCAAAAACATATTTAAAATTAGGTTTTGGCACCTGAAGGGGGCCCATTTTCTCTTGAGTGAATGGGTCTTGACCTAAATTTCCAAGACTAATTTATTTTGAGGCCTTTAACTCATTAAATGTATTTGTTCAATGTGTGTTGTGGTGTCGAAAAATGATAAAAATAGGCTTTGGGATGCATAATAAAGGGAATTAGGGGCCTATTTTGAAGGATAAAAATGCATAAATGGGAGGTCACTAAAATAGGTCCAAATTAAGTGTGAAATTGTACTTTCACTTAGAAAGGAGTACAATTTTCTACACTACATTTAGACCCCACTTTAGCAACCATATGACACTACGTGCATATGCAAGTTAAAGTACTTTAAAAGTGAATTATGCTTTATAAAAGGATACTCATATGGATTCATTTGTAAACGGGTAGAATGAAGCCCCCAATGTAGTCATCTACAAAACCACAATGTTAGGAACCACATCCTACAAAACCCATTTGTTAGCTATTTAAAATCATCTTATCAAACTTCTACATAGAATCAAATTTGAGGGTAGATGTATGCCCCCTAATTCCACTTGCTTTATGGAGGTTGAATCAGGGTAGCAATCTAACCTCATTGAATTATTTCATGTGTGA
Source organism: Sequoiadendron giganteum (assembly GCA_007115665.2). Classification (NCBI taxonomy): domain Eukaryota; kingdom Viridiplantae; phylum Streptophyta; class Pinopsida; order Cupressales; family Cupressaceae; genus Sequoiadendron; species Sequoiadendron giganteum. The sequence continues at coordinate 24,315,817 of VCHN02000014.1, forward strand.
CTATAAAATTATATAATAGGGTATTGAAAGTATAATACCGCATATTGATAAATGTTAGATAAGATCGGGGATGGAATAACAAATCCAACACAACAAACAAGATCAAAAATGGAGTTCTCTAGTCCCCATTATGTTGGTTTGAATGAAATGTATTTTGAATAAAATGTGCTTTCTTTGATAAATCTGACTATATGTGAATGAAAATGACAATTGTAACTATAATTTTGACATTTAACTTTTGAAAATTACAGTGTTGTAGAGAGAAGTAGACATGGCCAGCTGACGAGCATACTGACCCCCCAAATTGGATGTTTTATGAGAGGAGGTTGAACGAGGTGAGCTCCGATGTATGGTGAGTCCACTTTACACTCTCTTTTGATATATTTTTTTATGTTCTATATGATTTTTTTATGCTTTTTTAGATGTTTAGTACCATGTCCAAAATTGTCACAAAGCATCCCATTTTGGCGCAAAACGTCCCAAAATGGCTAAAGCAACCAAAAATGACCCAAGCATCCTAGGATAGATTAATTGTACTTTTAATGGTTCTATTGACTCTTTTAGATGTATTACTAATAATTTCTTCCATATTTTTTAGGTTCCACTGCATGAAAAACAGCTCTCCAAGAGTAGGTGACCTAGTTGTCTGAAGAGGAAGAGGAGATATTACATGAGATAGGCTTATTTTAGATTTATCTCATGTCTCCCATGAGGTATCATGATGCCATGTTGATGGAACTTTTCAAGAGATGGAGTGTCAATTCATGCACATTCCATCTCCCTTTATGCGAGATGACGATCACATTGGAGGATGTCAACTAGATCTTTAGGATACCCATTTGTGGACATGTGGTCTACTTTGAGGAGGTTCAAACATACCGTCTAATGTGGGAAACATTCAATATTGCCTCAGCCACCCTACATCTACAAAGTGTGTGGGACCACGCATCGAGCTAGAGTGGATGTTGTACTCTCACACACCCTTGTTATGGTGCATTATGGTGATCGCAGTAGCCTTAGCACTAGTTCCAGATGGACGAGGACCTCACTTAGATGGAGGCCTTGTTCATACTATTAAACATATGGAGCGACATCAGACTATCTATTCTTGGGGTCGCAGTATGTTAGCTCATCTATACTATGATCTTGGGCATTTTTTTCATAGAGAGTTACATAACATCATGCACTATACACTATTATAGGTGTAGGCCTTTGAGATATCACATGCACAAGGCCGATAGGCTATCCCATGGTAGTGACCATTGGTTACCCTTGGGATTTCAACTACACTTTGAGATAGATTTGACAGGTTGGGGATTTGTTGTTTTGGAGGGTTATGTTTGATCAACTCGATGAGGATGAAATAGTATGGAGACCCTATAGGACCATACTGTAGTGGCTAGATCTCACATAACTTGTTAGGATGCAGTGGGATAGACTCTTATTAGGGTGGCATGATTATATAGTCTTTACATTCTACTATGCTCATGTCATGAGATATTTTGGATAGGGGCAACTATCTCCTAGACCACAACCTACATACTTGAGAGTAGCATGGAGTGACACTCGTCCAGGGGACATCTGATGGCCTACTACTGATGATGCCATTTTTAGTGATTCCGACGAGGCTCCTGACATGCCCCCAACATCAAATTAGGATGATGTACGTGTCATGATAACCTATGAGTAGTGGTAGATGGGAACATAGTCTAAAACAGTCTTCCCTATGTAGCACCTCATTAGTGACATTTTACCTCATCCAAGTTATGGGGAGGAGAGAGGACAAAGTCATGGATGGGGACACAGAGGATAAGAAAATAGTAGTTGAGATGGTAGATGAGGAGGAGGAGGATGAGTAGGCAAATAAGCCAATGAGAGATGATCTTGCAGAGCCAATGGATATTGCAGATGCCCCTAAGGAGAGACCCTTAGTTCTGTTGGTTGTTTTTTAAGAACCAAACTTAATCTCAATAATTGCCTATGAATTTTCCATAATTCAATGATCATCAATGGTGGGGATTGGCCAACAACTAGGTGAAATCTTGCTAGGCTTTCCCTCTGCAATTTGAGCTTTGCAAGACCCAAGAGAGTGATCCCTATAATGTGCTAAATGATACTCTTGTTCCAAATTACCATAGACATTGTGAATAATAGATACATTCTCACAAATTGCAAATCAAATGAAAACCTTCAAGAATCTAGCAAATTCTTTAACAGGTAATCATCTAAAGCAGATAATGGATGAACTCGTATGAAAATTTACAACAATTTAAGGTGTATGAATATTTTCTTTAAGGATTTATTCTTTGAAAGACAAGGCCGACTCAATGACTTCAAATTTTAACCAAACTAATAGAACAATGGTCTTATCCATGGGTGACAGATTCAAATTTGAAATAAACTGTAATACAATAGTAATTAGACTTAGCATTTACAGACTATTGTGATATTGCATTACAATAAAACAACTCAATATCTTCCAGAACAAGAACTACTTATCAAATCCTTATACTAAATCACATAAACCTACGATCTCATCAAAGCATTTTAATTAATTCCTTGAATTAAAGTAGAAATAAAACCATACATTCAACCAAAATTATTGAAAACCAATAAAAATATCCTTGATCATTTTACTAATAACTCATGCAAAAAAATGTAGAAGGAGAGAAATCATTCTATAATTTGCACTTCTCATTCAAATTCCATTACTTTTGTAAAACCATTCTGCCTATTACAAACTAGAATTCATACCTAAGACTCAATACTAGTTATATTCCTTTGTGCTTGATTTACCAAATTCTCTTACATGAGTTCAAAACTATACCAACCAAATACCCTTGCAATTGTCCTTGAATTCCCTTTTATAAGAACAAGGGAGCAACAAGCTTCGGTCCAAATTACACATTAAGTCACATTTTTCATTTGACATACAGTTGAATTTCAATTTTAAAGCGTCCCCAGGTAGTTATATTTGCATTTCCATGAGGGGGAAAACATAGAAGACAAAAAATCATTTCCATCTACTGAAGAAGATTTCTCCCACCTTCCAAAAGGCATCTTTCATCATTGTAGTTGTTCCAAACGAGAGAAAAGCATATTTACCATGATAAAAATTATCTTTTGCGTTTGTACCAAGTCAACAAAAAATGAAATAAGAAAGCAATAAAAAGAGAGAAAAGCAAACCCCATCCACATCAACATCCTTGTCACTAATCTTCAAGAATGAGAGGAGATAACATTTCACAATACTTCATCTAAGGCTTAATCTGTAAATTTTTCAAGCCATGTGGTATACTCCTCCTCAGTAGGCCATTGCATGTCTAATAGTTTTTGCACCTTTGTATTATGTTGGTTATATCTAGCATCAATTAGTATTCTAGCCTCCTTCACAAATGTGTCCATTCTCACCTCAATTCTTGTCATATTATCTACATCAGGATTCAACATGGTATAATCGATGAGACATACCATTTTCTTGAAATGTGAGAGTAAGCCTCCAAACTCATCCTTCCATACAACAATCTCCTTCAATCCACCATCATCATCCAATATCTTTGGCATGTCATGCCCTTCCATGTCTCTAAACATCTTCAATTTTTTCTACAACTGCATGCCCAACTTACCATGGAATGTTACAATTTCACTCAACAAATCAATTGCTTTCATCAAATCAAGAATATTGGTTGGAACCTCAAGGTCCTCTTACATATTGGGCATCATCTCTGTAAGTGCTCCTACCCTGGTACTCCATTAACTCCATTCATTTTGGAAGGCATTTTGAACCAACACATATTTTGTGTGTGTCTCATGAATATTCTTATAGACATCCCACACATTATCAACTTTGTGCACCAGCTTTCCAACCTTGTGCTTTAAAACATCATCAAAAATGTCATCTACCATCTCAGAAGTTTCCTCTTTGGATTTCTTAGTATTATCCTCTTCTACTTGCACTTTCTACCTCAAAATCTAAATTCTTAATTATAGGGTCTCCCTATCTTGTGCAAACATATCAGAAGAAGAATTTGTAGGAGAAGGAAAAACTTTTTGTGTTGTAGAAATCACCCTGTTATGCTCATCCATCAACTTATTGTACTTATCCAATAACTTATCATATATGTCTTGTGTGATTTTGGTTGTATCAATAGTTAACATAGCAACATGTATAGTCAATTGTGCAGCTACAATGGCAGACATCTCAGTAGCCCACTTTATGACCACAACACCAATTTCCTTTTGTACAAACTTAATGAATTCAAGTTTCCTAGTATTTGATGACATGGACCAAATAGAAAGAGTATGCAACTTTGGGCTAAAACCTGAATGAAACACTTTGTTATCAAAATTCTCTTCAGAAATAGAGGCATCGGGGTCTTTTCTTATTGCATCCAATGCAATAGTAGATGAAATCTCCAACTCAGGAAACAATAAAATTCCACTTCCTTTAACTAAATCCCTTGCCTCTTGGGATGTTATTACAACAATTTATTTCATTATCTTGTCCTCTTCCTCCTTTTTAGCTTCTTCTTGCATTGAGGGATCAACAATTGCTTTTGCTTCTTTTATTCTCTTTTTGATGTCTTGGCTTCTCAATTCAATGACAAAGTCCTGAATTATTTGGTTTGGACAAAAGTATTATCTCTCATAAAATCCTTACAAGCCTCAATCCTGACATCATATTCATCTTCTCTATACTCCATTTTATTATCCTACTAGCAAGGATACTAATATTTAAAGCATCCTCCTTTTCAAGGGATGGGAATCTCTATTCAACTTCTTGATCCATTGGAGTATGCTTTGCAGACTCTTCAGGTTCATAACCCTCACCACCCTGCTCAATTTAAGAATAGGTCACCAATGGGGTGACTGGAGGTTTCTTTCATGTCTCTTTTGTTTGCATTTCAGTACCTTGAGCTGAGGATTGACTCAGTTGGCTCCTCACCTGCGCATCATGATGCTTCTTGGAAACTTTGGCTTTTATCTTATCCTATTTAACCTATGATGTTGTTTTCCTGATAATCCCCTTGCTCTTCTCTCTGCATCAATGACTCCCTTTAGATCACAATATCTTATAATATCTTACTTCATCCTACAATTATTCAAGAGAGAACCAAACCTCTCAATAGCTTCCTTTAATAAACATGCAAAATGTGCAAACCCATGCTTAGGGTTTATTAGTGATGCCTTCCTTGAATTTTTGAAGTGTTCTTTGTCCATGGAATCTAATTGCCACATTATTTCCATAAATTCCTTTCTTTCAAATACTTACATAGGCAACTGATGGGGTGGTGTTGGGGATCCATAAATCTTGATTGTAGTATACTCAGTGTGTAAATACCAGTCCCCCCAATTAAACTTTTGTACAATTCTCTCCTCAAATTCAAAAGGCCTCAAAATTTCCTTCACATCTCTTGATATTTTATATACGAGCTTCAAGCCCAACTGCTCCATCACACTAAATTTAAAGCCATTTCCAAATGTAGCATAGTTAGAATCTAGACAATGTATGTCCCAAACATGTGTCCACATTTGCACTGGTAACTCATTATCTTGACTATCCATCTCCTTTAATCTCATGAAGTTCCTCTAAACCTTTTTGTCTTTCCACAACAACATACGCATTAACAAAGAATAATATCTACAAGACAATGGAGGTGTTGTATCTTTCAATCTAATCAAGTCCTCATGAATTTGATTAACAATGTAGGAAGCATATTCAAAAGTCCTATTTTAATACTTGTTTTGTATATCAATTGCCAAATCCATTAAAGCAATATCCATCTTGATATCAAACTTATTTTGCAAAACTTGGTCGCACAATGCATAGTCTATATTCTTAAAATAATCTTCAAAATCATCACAATCAAATGGCTCAATCTCCTTAGGACTAAATGGTACACCATTCTTTTTTAGGTCACGCCTTCTATGCCTTGGCAAAACATTTTTTCTATCTGCAAAATTATTCTACTCATATTCATTGTACAAGGCACAAAATTTGATTGATTCAATAGTAGAAGGGTTCAAGTTGAAGACTTCAACTATTTGGCTCCTTGTAATTCCAACATGGTAGAAAGATCTGGAAATCTCTTGATTGTCCTATCAGTTCAAGAATCAAGTCCACCTCCACAAACATATTTGGGCAAACTAATTTGCCAATAACATAGGTCCAAAGATGACAAGTAGGGCGACTAGAAAACCTCCTATTGAAAGCATATAGAAACAATTCCCAATCACTATGTGGTACCACCACATCACCAACCCTAGAAGTCAAATCTTGGAAGTGACTTGTTAATGCACCTTCACCAATTTTCCTCTTTCCAATTGGTTTGACCCCTATAGATGGATCTTTAAAAGCTTCTTCCATAAAACGAGAGTAATCTCTCTTCACTATTTTCTTCTTTGCAAATGCCTCAAGCATCTCTCACTTGGGTTTATCATCTTGGGGTTTTGGTCTTTTAACTCTTTTTTGCTTAGTTTTTCTCTCAGGTTTAGCAATAGACTCACTAGGCTCACTCATTTTTTATGGTCTTATAGGACTAGGGTTTCAAAGTAATCTAGAATTACAATCTTAATTCTAAATTCACAAAGTTTATACTTTAATTTAATCAACTTTATCCTGCTCCCCATACCCTATGGGAAACAATTGTAATTCCCCTTTTGATCAAAGAAATAACAACCCCAACCACAAACCCTAGCAATCTACTCAATTCCTAAACCACCCAATGCTACAAAATTACTCACAAAGGCATAAAAATCGACTTACCTAGGAAAAACCAGTAGTTTGTTCTTCAAATTATCTTCGCTTGGAACTCGCCTTCTCTTTTCTTCTAAACTTGACTAATTCTTCTGCTCTAAGTGATTGCAATTGTGAAATGAAATGATCAGCAACCCTCTTTATGGCTCATAAATGGAGCATCTTCACTATTAATGTCTAAAAGATAGCTTGCACAAGTGAACTGACAAGTAGCCATTCAAATTTGAATTTTTTTTGTCAATCTTTCTGATTCAAAACATTATCTACAACTCTCCTTAACCATCACTGTTTACTTTCACGAGTGTGCTTTAAAACAATGATGATACCCTAGGAATTTTTCATGTAACCACTCCACGTGCCTCAATAGCCCTTTTAAAAACCATCGCTCATCGTTGCAATTTTATCGCTTGATCAAATAGAAGAGCAATGTGAAGAATTGCCTCGATAGAGGGAATATTTGCAAGAATATTCACTCATCACCCATAGCACATTGTTGTAGTTTCAAAGTTACAATTACACTTCAGCAATGTGAAAACTCCCAGCGATGCAAATAGTTCACTTAAGTCCATTTCTCATTGTCATAGTTGATTTGGAAGTGAAGAGGCCTTCGACGACGGGAAATATGAGCGAGGGCACTAGGTGCTAACAGTTGGTACAATTGTAGCCCACAGTTCCTCACATCTCCTATCACTCATCATTGAAGATGAAATGAGCGACCAAATTTTTCTATGATGCCAAGACTTAGAGCGATGCAAAGGAAATTATTAGTCCATCACACACGCTATAAAGATTTATTAAGCATAATGACTTCAATGATACAAAGGAAACAATGATACAAGGGTAATACAATCCATCACTTGTCGCTAAAGTGGAACGGGGAGACCAAAATTCTCCAGCAATACACAATGCAAAGGAAAAGGGTTCATTGCTCATCGCTATAATGAAACCGATGAGTCAAAATACTTCAGCAATGAGTGATACAACACTTCAAGTGGCGGGATTTAAGCATGTGGTTAAAAGGTTATTCTTAAAATGGGGTTGCCTAGGGAGAATGAGGAAAAGGGACATAAAAATAACTTAAGACCATTGTTTAACAAAGGATGTAAAGGCTAAGCAAGTCCAACTTTCAACCTTATAAAATAGTAAATCCCCAAACCAAAATAATAAAATACTAAGCGATGGGGAGAACAAGGAAACTAAATACAAGGGGTCAGTAACTAAATGAATTCAAAGGCTCGAGATGTAACTAAGACAACCTAGAACCAACCACAACAAGTCAATGAAGTATTAGACCACACAACCAAGATTTAGAAAATGGGAAAATATGTTAAGTAAACTAGCAAAGAGCATAAAACCCTAAACCCTAGTTTCATTTTAGACCAAGAATCCACCCTAATAAAGGCATGTAGATCAGTGGAACATGAAATTTTGAAGGTTCTACCAAGTTCCTCCTAGATTCACCTGATTGTGGTTAACGAGCGTAGCAGGCATGGCATCTCATGAGTGTGGAGGGAATAACGGTGTTGGACCTTCCACACTTCCTACCCATCATGATTTAAATCGATGGTTGGTGGCCTAGGTAATGATGTATTATTTTTATTATGTTTTAAGTTCTAGTTATGGATTTCTTATTATACCATGTTCTAATGTATTTTATGTTTTACTTGTTGTAGGTGATATCTAGGGGTGGCAGGATTTTGCTAGATAGATCATCACATAGATGGCCCTCCTCTTTCCCCACAATAGGCTATACGAGCAGAGAATGGGCCACCAACTATGGAAAGGCACCACATGGAATTATTTGAGCCTTTAGCATGATGGAGGATAACCTACAAGGAGGTTAAGAGGGACCTTGATGATTACAAAATTCAAGAAGAGCAGTAGAGTGTTGCATTTACAGAGCTTCATGCTGCATATGAGGAGATCTGAGCCACTCGAATTTCGACTGAGATCAAGTTAGTGGTTGTCATATGGGTGGATCTCAGTAGTCTGTAGGGAGATCTTGCTAGATTTCAGGAAGATCAAGCAAGACTACAAGCAGATGGGGATCAAGTGGAGTAGGAGCACATTGCACTACTCATATGTGTGATTTCTATAGAGGGTGAGGTCTGAGGCCTACGAGAGTGGGTTAGTTCCATGAGGTACACACAATCCACCATCTCCCAGCAAGCACCACCAATAGATCCCAAGGGATCCTATAGTCACAAGCCCACCTAGATGTACTTATGTTTGTATTATGCCACATTGTGGTGATCATGTATATAAATTTTTTGTGATTAATATATAAGCATTTTGTTTCTATATGTGTTCTTGTTTATATTCAATGTCAATGTGGTCTATTAAAAAATCTTGGTGTATATTATTTAATAAATGTCTTCATGATCTAATTGTATGTATGTCATCTACCTTAAACACTTATGTTCATTTAGATACAACATTGATATTAAGTGTAATCATGTTAAATTAAATTCTCTTATGATCTAATTATGAAAAATTAAATGCATAGAATGATCTAATTTAACACAACACACATGAAATTGAATAGCATGTAAAAGAAAGTAATAATCCAACTAATGAAAAATTACTATATAATTTGAGAAACATAAGGAATGTTTTTCAATAATGAAGCAATGGGAGATAAAATAGAAAACTATCTACTAAATCTAACAACATGCTTTATTATACATACTATTCAAAGGAGATGTTAAATGTAATATGTGTGCAAATGCACAACATTGATAGGTTCTTTAAGAGGTGTACCATCCATTTCTGTTAATGTATATGCACTAGACCCATAGCTCTCTTGAATGATGTAAGGGCCTACTAATTCAAACTAAACTTTCCTTTTTCACTCGGGTCGGTATTAGCATTACATTGATTTTCAAATAACACTAAATCACATTTGTTAAATGAGCGCATAATGACATTGTCATTGTAACTACACTACTTTCTTTTCGAATAAGCTTGAAGATTCTTGAGAGCATTAATGCATTGTTTATCAAGCATTTCAATTTGTTGCAATCGTTTCTCTTAATAAGTGGTATCATCAATAAGTCCTTGAAGATAAATTTACAATGAAGGAATTTCTAACTGTTAGAATCAAACATGCTTTGATACCATGTTAGAATTGGCTATGGATGCCAAGATCTATGGACCAAATGGACAACACAAAGAAGAGAGAAAATGATGTGGCAAGAATAAACTATATTCAATGTCAATAATATGATATGAGATTGCTTTTACAATGAGAGACCCCTTGGTTATATAGCCAAGGTGAGAACATAGGAGTGCATAATATTATGACAAGTGTTGTAATCTTATGACATGAGACAACAATGAAAATCTATCACTCCACCTAAAGTGGAAAGTGATAATGTGATAACCACCACAAATAGTGGATCACCCACAAAAGTTGGAGAGGTAATCATATGATATGTCCATGAAAGGTGGAAGTGATAAAGTAATAAGAAGATAAGTCCATCAAAGGTGGAAAATCTCCAACAACTCCTACGTGGTTCCTAAGTAAACTTAACTAAGGTATAATTATGACCTAGTACAAGGTACAAAACATTTAATTACACCAACACCCCCCCTTAAGTGCAACTTAGGGAGAATGTACACAAAATCAACAATGCAAGATGGGTCCTGGCAACTAGGCCATGTTAGGTACCCATGTACAAATGCAATGTAATCTCTCACAAATAGAGAAAAGGAGAAAACCTAGTGGGACAAAAATCCTCCCCAAAAGAGAGATGAAATACAATAAATGAAATGCTCTCAATGATGCATGAGAAGGTAAAAATCCCATGTGAGGAAAAAGACCCCCCCATAAGAGAGAAGTAGAAGAGAGACAAGATAGCCCCTCCTCAATGAGATAACCTGTTGCAAGAGAAACATTTGAAGTACACTGTGGAGTAACACTGGAATCCTCAATTTGACAAGCAAGGAAAAATACTTCTTTTTGCTACTGAAACCATATGCAAGTCACTGATTGACTCAAGGTGGAATCATGATAAAGCAACAGCAGACTCGATGCCAAGGAACACTGGAAAAATTCACAAACTAGAACAACCGTGGAATCCATGAAGCAACAATAGATGAATAAATGATGCCCCCCGTAAGAGGGAATGATATGATGAAAGAATCTAGAAGCTATGTGTATCTCAATGCCAATGCCAAACTGTGACTAAAACTGATCCATAGGAGCAAGTACCATGAATATTTTGGAACATTAACCATAAAATGAATGACCCTCAAACTGAGATGTGATCCGATGTGAATTTGATGTGATTCAGGATCATTAACCATAGGCTCTCAATATGAGATGTGAATCGATGCGAACCAACAATGTGTCAAGTTATGAGCAAGATGTGGCCAAAATAAAAACAACATAATCCAGATACAGCTCATGTGAATTTTCATCAATATGAAGATGAGATCAAAGTACAATTACACTCTAATTAGATTATTATGCAAGAAGCCCCCCCCCATGGAACTTTATGTGAGTTCATTTATTACAATACCCCATGATTTTAAAAGGAGAACATGCAAAACATGCATAAATTAAAGACAAAATGCAAACCTACTGTATGAAAACAAAAAAGAGTGCATGCACAAACCAATGTTCACATTTGCCTCCATGATGGAAAATAATCATAAATTAGGGTTTGCATTTCAACTGGATGGTATGTCTAATAGAATCAGAATCTGGAAAAATAGAGTGTACCATTGAAAATTAGACATCGATACCTTTCCAACGATATCTCATTTTTGAATTTTTGATACCGTATGCGGAAGATATGGCCTTCGGAAGATCATTGTTATATGAGACCTGCACAGACTAATCAGGTGCAAAAAATAAGCACCTGGGGGCAAAAATACAGAGCCCATGGTTGTTGATGTGACCATGGGCTATTTGGCTGCAAACGCACCCCCGAACCAAGCAACGTTGAAGTGGCGTACTGGCCGAGCAAGGTGGCGCAGCTGGAATGAGGTGGAGGCGCCGTTAGGAACTTAGCGGAGCCCTTAGATCTCCAAGTGACCGAGGTTGGGCAGACGGTAGCGTCGGTGGGGAGCCGGAAAAGCTTCGACGAGTGGTGGTCAGGAGATGCCGGTAGACAGGCCAGGAAACACACCGACGGTAGGGTGCGATCGGCGAGAGCAGTGACGTCGGTCGGACGTAGGACACAGACCGGCGAAAAAATATTTTTTGAATACTACAAAAATTGTAATTCAAAAAATGTCGATTAAATTTTTTAATTTTTTTTTAAAACCTGCAAATTAATATAAATGTCGACCAAAGCCAAACTAAGCCCCCATAAAAAATATTAATGCCGATTGTATAATAAAATACCAGGTCGCTCCGTGAAATTTTTTTTTTGCAGAAACTATAGAAAAATTTGTTCATTCTAAAAAAAAAAATTTGCCCAATGACTTAAAAAAAAATTTCCATGATGGAGGACTGAAAGGGGAAATTTTCTTTCTGCAAAAACTATACGGATAGTACAAAATCCAAAATAACCCTAGATACCTCAAATGACTCTCAGGGTGAATATGTTCAAATTCGACGAATGGGCAAGCGATCTATAGGTTTTGAGGCCTTTTGAGCGCAATGGAGAGCTCAAATTTGCATCGGCAAGCTCCAAAAATAGACTCTCCAATGGCACCCTACCCACTCTGATACCATGTTAGAATCAAACATGCTCTGATACCATGTTAGAATTGGCTATGGATGCCAAGATCTATGGACCAAATGGACAACACAAAGAAGAGAGAAAATGATGTGACAAGAATAAACTGTATTCAATGTCAATGATATGATATGAGATTGCTTTTACAATGAGAGACCCCTTGGTTATATAGCCAAGGTGAGAACATAGGAGTGCATAATATTATGACAAGTGTTGTAATCTTATGACATGAGACAACAATGAAAATCTATCACTCCACCTAAAGTGGAAAGTGATAATGTGATAACCACCACAAATAGTGGATCACCCACAAAAGTTGGAGAGGTAATCATATGATATGTCCATGAAAGGTGGAAGTGATAAAGTAATAAGAAGATAAGTCCATCAAAGGTGGAAAATCTCCAACAACTCCTATGTGGTCCCTAAGTAAACTTAACTAAGGTGTAATTATGACCTAGGACAAGGTACAAAACATTTAATTACACCAACACTAACTCCAAGGGCATTATTGCATCATAGCCATAGAAAACATTATAAGGTGTGTTTCCCATAGATGTTTGAATACTAGTGCAATAAGCCAATAATGCATACAATAATTGAGTGTGTCAATCCTTATTATGTTTACTTACCATTTTTCACAAGATTTGTTCAAGTGTTTTGTTTGTTTCTTCTTCTTGTCCATTAGATTGTGGGTAATACGATGTTGAAAAATGATGTTGAATGTGAAATTTTTCTAAAAATTATTCACATTATTGTTCTTAAATGGTGTAACATTGTCTGAAACTAATGAAAAAGGAAGACCAAAGTGAGAAATAACGTGTTGCAATATGAAATGACAAATTTCTATTGCATCATAGCCATAGAAAACATTATAAGGTGTGTTTCCCATAGATGTTTGAATACTAGTGCAATAAGCCAATAATGCATACAATAATTGAGTGTGTCAATCCTTATTATGTTTACTTACCATTTTTCACAAGATTTGTTCAAGTGTTTTGTTTGTTTCTTCTTCTTGTCCATTAGATTGTGGGTAGTACGATGTTGAAAAATGATGTTGAATGTGAAATTTTTCTAAAAATTATTCACATTATTGTTCTTAAATGGTGTAACATTGTCTAAAACTAATGAAAAAGGAAGACCAAAGTGAGAAATAACGTGTTGCAATATGAAATGACAAATTGCATTAGTTATTGTGGAACGAAGAGGAATTGCTTCTGCCTATTTTGTGAAATAATAATATGTGGTGGTAATGATAAATGTATGTCCAAAAGAAGAGAGAGGGAATATCTTTCCAATGAGATCTAAACTCCAAACTGAAAATGGCCAAATAGGGACTTGGGAACAAAGTTCAGAAGTGGGAGCATGAATCAGATTGTTATGCTCCTAATATTTGTGACATTTCTTAACATGATCAAAACAATCTTATTCCATATGCCTCCAATAATATCCTATGTGTATTAATTTTTGAACTAACGGTCTTCCCCCAAAATGCCCCCCATAAGCACCAACATGAGCTTCTTCAAGGGCTATAGGGATATTTGATTGTTTAAGACATCTCATTAAAAAACCATCAAAGGATCGTCTATATAAGACATCTACTAGGATTACATATCTAGTAGCAAGCTTCCAAATATGATCTCTATTGTTCTTAGTGGTTGGTTTAGGAAAGGTACCTTCTTTTAAATAATTAAATATTAATGTGTACCATTTATTAGAGGCTTAAATATTGGTCATTAACGCTTCTTTCACTTTTCATCTATTGAATGATTGGTAATCGTATGGACGAAAAATGTGAAATCCATAGAAGGATCATCAAGAGATACAAGGCAAGTGGCACTTTCCATTGCATCTACATGTCGATTATCCTTTCGAGGAATATTTTCAATGGTATATGATTGAAAGCATTCAAGCAATGTCATTGTGAGGTTTTTATAGTGGACTAATTTATCATGTTTTGCTTGATAGGATCCATTAATTTTTTAATGACCAATTGAGAATACCAAATATGTGAATATTTTGAACACCTAAGGATAAGGCTACACGTATTCAAACAATTAGAGTCTCATACTCTATAGTGTTGTTTTTACATAGGAAATTTAAATGGTAAGATAAGGGAATAGGCTTTCCTAAAGTTGGCTTTAATATAACCCTTGCTCCAGAGCTAGTTCAACACTTAGAACTGTCAAAGTATAATTCTCATGTTTCCTTTTTGGTTGTCAACACACTCTCATCAAGGAATGAGTACATATTAGGTAATGCTCATGGAGAGGGAGAATTAGATAGATGTTTGGTCAAGGCTTGTCCTTTGATTTCCTTTTGAGAGAAAATTTTTATGATCAAACTCAATTAACAACATAACCCATTTAGCTAAGCGCCCTGATAAGTTTGTTTTAGCAAAGAGGTGTTTTAGGGGATTAAACTTTGTAACAACATGCACTTACGCATTTAGTAAATAGTGTCTCAACTTACTAGTAGCAAACAAAAGGGCCAAACATTTTTTTTCTATTGTTGTGTTTCGAAATTCATAATCAATTAAAGTTTGCTTAATGCAATAAACAAGATGTTCTTTACCATTGTCATCTTGTTGAACCAACAATGTTGCTAGAGCATGAGCGGATGCTGATATGTAAAGGATGAATGGATTTCCTTGAATAGCGGGTTGTAAAATAGGAGGATTAGCTAGATACTCTTTCAAACTTTCAAAAGCTTGTCAAACCTCATTCCATTTAAATTTGGATTCCATCTTAAGAAGTTGGGTAAAAGGTAAAGTTTGATTTTCCAAAGATGTCACAAAATGACGGATAGCTTGAATCCTTCCTTGTAAAGTACGTAGTTGAGAAATGTTCTTCAGAGGTGGCATTTTAATGATAGAATCAATCTTCTTTGTTTCCACCTCAATGCCTTCGTGGGACACTATAAAACCCAAAAAAAAATCACTCTCTACACCAAAGACACACTTTGTTCGAATCAATCTCATGTTGTACTTGTGCATTCTTTCAAAGATATTTCGAAGGATTTTAACATTGTCTTGACGAGCTAAGGATTTTCCCATAATATCATCAACATAATCTTCCAAAAATTAATGTATGTAATCATGAAATATAAATTTCATGTAGCTCTTTGATATGTTTCTCTAACATTTTTTAATCCAAAAGGCATTACAGCCCAATAAAATGTTCTCTGAGGTGTAGTAAATGATGTCTTGTATTGATCCTGAGGATTAAAAAATATTTTATTATAGCCTTCAAAACCATCCACGAATTATAATAAGGCATGGCCCATAGTTGAATATACTATCATGTCAATATTAGGAAGGACAAAATCATCTTTCAAATATGCTTTATTAAGATCACAAAAAATTGTACACATCCTAATATAATTGTTAGGCTTTGCCACTGCTACAATGTTTGATATCCATGGTGAATAATCAATGGGGTGGATAAATCTAGCATCTAGGAGCTTCACAATTTACACCTTAACCAATAAGGCTATCTTAGGATTCATCTTGTGTATCTATTGTCTTATCGATTTAGCGTCCTGCTTAAGGACAATGTTGTGCGTAACTATCTTAGCATCAATACCCAACATATCCAAATAATTCCAAGCAAAAATTTCAAGAAAGTCATGTAATAGTGTTGCATGTTCTTCTTGTTCATAATCATCAAGACACTTTCCTATTTGAATCACTTTCTCTTTGTTAGGTGTGTTTATGGGTATGTTAATTGTATCTCCCACAAGTAATGTACTTTAATTTGGAATTTCAAGAATGTGTTCCTCTTCATCCTATTCAATATCACTTGTTTTATTTTATTCACCAAATTATCCCTTAATTTTTAAGGTACAAGTGGATCTTAATTTGTGGCGATGAGTTGGTAAATTTCCATAAACTCCTAGATTTTTTTCCAAAGCTTCATCTTGTTGAAAACAATCTACTGGTTCATCAATTGTGGTATCTATTAAATCATGATGCTTCAATATGAGATTTTTCTTAGGAGAATCTTGCATAATGGTGTTGATGTTAAGGTGAAGACCTTTTTGTTGCTTTTTTTATCTTAGAAGGACAATATCCAAGACCATTTTTGATTTCTTATATGTTAGGTTCTATAGTGACACAAATGCCTTATTCCTTCACACCACGTCCTTTTCCAATATAACCAAGTTGCTTCAAGAGTTGATATCATTTCCCATAAAGATATTTCATTTCTATCAAAGATGGCAGTTACTCATGATCAACCTTGTCATAACTTGTGTAAATTGTGTCTTCTTCTAAAATTGTTGAGTTGGATATTGTTGATGGTTTTGTCATGTGTTGTGTTGACATAATTGGTGTTCCTTTTTATTTTCTCAATTCTTTTGCTGCGATTTTATATTCTCCCATAAACATAGGTGTGAAATCTAATGAACCCCAATCATCATCCAATATTTCTTTAACTATTGCAAAAAAATATATTTTTCTTCCTCTTGCACAGGTTCTACTTGTGAGGTTGGTATTGATGTTTTCTAAGGACTCTCTTTATTTTTCTCAATTTACAAGAAACTTTCTGATTGGAGGTCAACTTTGATTGTGTCGACCTTATTCTTATAAACATACTTCATTAAATGATGCAGGGTTGAAGATACTTCATTCATTTCATGGATCCATGGCCTACCCAAAAGAAGATTATATGAGAGATCTTGAGGAATGACATGGATTCAAGTTTACAATGTAAATTTTCCAACTTTCATAAGTAATTTTATCACACCAAGAGGTTGCTTTCCCAGATTATCAAAACTATGGATAACAAGGAATTTGGTTTAATCTTAGTCTTATCCACTCCAATCTTATATAAGAGGTTTATTCTACACACATGAAGGGACAAACCATTGTCAATAAGAGTTATTTTTATTCCACATATATTAATAACAACCACTATCATCAAGGCCTCATTTTATTTTTGTATCTCCATTGGAGGTAACTCATCTTGATGAAAGACAATATCAATATTGACTACATTAATACCTTGGATTAGGGTTGCTACCTCATTTGGTTGTGCACTAGGAGGGATCACTACTTGTTTTAAAGAACTTTGAAGCATGCTATGGTAATTAGGTGATTCTTGAATGAGATTCCATAAAGAAATCTTAGTAGGAGTGTACTGAAATTATTCCACAAGATTATTCTCCTTTCCACTATGCAAAGGCAAATGAGGAGCACTAGGCAAGATAGGTTGAGGAAGCGGTAATGAAGTAGGTATGGTATGTGGTTGCCTATTGTTCCTTGTGTCGTATGTATGAGACAAATTATGATAATTAGATTGTTGTGAAACATTGTTACTAGTTAGTTACCTTGAAAATTTCAAAATACTTCCAACAAGTTTAGACTTGTTTTGAGGTGGTCCTCTGATAAGCACAAGCGTGGTTTGGACTTGTGATTGTTGTGAAGGTAGGTAAATGGTAAGTTGAGTTGTGATTGCATTTACTTCCCTTTCTTTTGTTGTGTTCTAACAATCTTTATTATATGAGCTTTGTGAGATGAAGTCCTCAAGGGCTTCATCTAACATGTCAAAGTCATCACTACTAAAAGGCTTGAGGGATATGTTAACTTGTAGAAAGAGATCTGACATTGTCAAATAACTATGCTTTCTCTAAGTGTTCTTATTTGGTTTATGTTTTTTGTTTTGATGTTTTCAGGTTTTTTTATGGTTTCCAATGATTGTAAATATAAATTAATCTATCTAAACTATGAAATAGTGCTATAAATAAAGTAAATGTATATAGATTTGAAACTATCCATATTTCAAACATGCAATTTTTTCCAATTTTTTTCAAGATTTAAGAAAAAAGATAACTATCTTGAATGTGCAAAACAAACAATCCCATATATGCAATTCTCATATTTAACAATAGAAATAGGAAGCACAAACAGGGGGAAAAATTCTCTCAAAATTCTGGAAGGACACCTGTACAAGGACAAGTTCACCCAAGGGTGAATGGGTCCTTATTCAGGTTTCTAAAAATTGAAAGAGCTAAGTCTGAATTACTATTAGTGTTTTCTATTTCAGGTTGTAGGCTATGATTTTTGTGACAAAATTTTCCATTTTTCGATGTCTTAATGCAAGTTTGACTAGTGAAAAATAGTGAACAAGGTGATAACTTTTGGAATGCAAATTTGAACTGAATTTGAAAATAAATGACTGAAAGACACTCTTGGTGCAACTACTATGCAAGATGCATGCAAAATTAATTCTTTTTATTTTTATTTTTAATGAATTTAAGTGATGCAAATACTAAAATTTAAACCCCAAATCAATGCAAAGCACATGAATAGAAAACACACTAATACAAACCTAGATCTAGGGTTTTGAATGTCTCCAAATCAAAATTTAAGATGTACAAAGTTAGGTTCACCAAAATGAAACATAGGAAAAAATGGGGAGATGGATAGAAGACCTAAAAATGGGATGTGAAATGAGGGACCTATGCCAAAATCAAAAGGGGGTGTCCACCTAATCAAAAATCCACCTTTTCCATGTTCATTAGGAAGAGGGATAGTGCCACAAATGAATAGAATTGACTTGAAACCCTCAAGGTGAGTCAACCTTGGTTTTGGACACTATGCTAACCTAACTTTATTTTAAATTTTTTCTTTAAAATCTACTGTATAGGCAACATTTGATACACCAACTGGTGAAGATCCAGTAGGATCGGATTTGAGCATGATGGGGAAATTCCAAGCTTGGGTAAATGGATAGAGTATTGGACGGTACTGGCCTTCTTATCATGTCAATGGTGTCTACTTAGATGGATGCAAGTATCAAGGAACTTTTTGACCAAAGAAATGTGCCAAAAATTATCACTTGTCACAAGATTTGTACACAATGTTTGTGCCCATATGATTGAATCACATGCATAATCTATTAATTTTTGGTGCCTTGAGAGTACCGAAAGAGCGCAAGATTTACACATACCAAAACTTCATCTTTAGTGTGATGTAGGACAACAAATATATGTCATTAATTTTGCAAGTTTTGGAACTCCCCGGGGAGAATGTGGAAGTTTCCAGCAAGGTTCTTATCATTCTCCAAATTCATTTGCAACAATAGAAAAGGTTTGTACTTCATATCTAGAAGGTTTACTAGAATTTGTTTATTTATTTAATTATCAACTATGAAAAAGACATGGAGTAGATTTTATATTTGCTAGTTCAAATGTTTACACAAGTACACAAAATTAAGGTTAAAGAGGGAGTTGATGTACTAGAGAGAAGAGAAAGTTGAGAACTATTTATGGCATATGTTCCTATAAATGAAAGAAAGAATAACTACCATGTTTGTAAATTATCATTGTTAATGGAACTTAAAAAAATAAATTCATTTACATTAGAGAAGTACTAGGGTGAAAGAATCCTAAGTTACGAATAGCAATTAAGCTCTAACCACTAAATAAGTGTAATCATAACAAGAGGGATGAATGTAAGTGGGTAAAACCCAAATCAAAAGAGAACTAAAAGAACCAATTACAATTATAAATATCCTCATGAGGTAAGAATTTATCAATGAAGCCATGAAACATGGAGTGAATGGCATGAGAAAATTATGTCCTAATGAGGCATTATTCTCTCAAAATATTTAGAAGATTCCTTAAATTGAAGTGGATTCATATCTGCTACTAAACTAATTTTAATTTCTATTATGTTTACATGGGCACATAACAAAGTGCTCTAGCATTCAATGAACTTGATGTCATTTGATTAGGTTTATGTGAATCCTTTCTTAAGAATGTTCAAAGGTTGCCACTCATAGTACATGTACTATTGATATATATTAGATTAAATATTATATATATATATATATATATATATATATATATGTACATATGTATATAAACATATATATGTCTATGTATATATATACATATATCTATGTATATAATTGTGTGGGGGAAAATTGTGGAGCGTAAACAAGAAAAATGCAAATAAAATAGAATCTAATCTAATTCAAACACACAAATCCTAGATTTATTCCTTCACTCATGAAATGACTTTCTAAGCTATTGAAAACACAATTGAAATCCTATGATTATCACAATGAAATTCAAAGCAAAAGCAAAAGGGTACCATCCCATGTCGGAGTGTGTTTGCATGATTTTGGATTGTTCATATCACTATGAAGCCTCCATTGTTCTGTGTGAGAAGCTTTTGATGCATTGTGTGTTGGTTGATCGAAGAAATGTTGAAGATCTATCAATGGTGATTGTGAATATCAACAGTAATTCGTTGTGCAAAATGAGTTGATTCTTCTATCCTTTTTTGTGAGGAAGAAGATTTTTTATATATAAATTATGATTTGAAATGGATGATCAAGATTAAACATTGTTAAATCAAGATCGACAGTTGAAGGTTGTTGAGAGGATTCAGACATGAATAATTTGTGCAAAGTAGATTATACAATTTGTATGATTGAAGAAATAGATTGAATAATCTGTGGGATTGAGGAATAGATTGATTAGTTAGGAATTAGATTGATCAGTAAGGAATTAGATTGATCAGTAAGGAATTAGATTGATCAATCAGGAATAGATTGATAAATCAGGGGATCATAATTTTCTCAATCAGGAAAGTGATTGAGAATGATTAATTAATTCATTTTGGAGTTGAACGTGCAAATCAAGTTTGACTTTTGCAATTAAAGTTGCATTAGTTTTATTTGATTTTTGATAATGTTTTTAATAGTTTATTCAAATTATTCATATTTGGAGGGAAAGTGAGTTATTTAAATTATTATGTTTTAATAATTCAATCAACTTAGGGGAATAAAATGATTTAGCGACGTAATTAAATAATTGGTGTTATTTAACTAATTAGGATGAAATAAAGTTAGTTTAGGACTTTATTAAATAAATAATTTATTTAATTGGTCAAAATTAATTAAACATAAATTTAATTAAATAATATTGTATTATTCAATTAATAGCAGAAATAAGGTTTTAAGACTTTTATAAATAAATGGAATTTATTTAACTAGTCAAAAATGATGAAAAAGTGAATTAATTAAATAATGTCATATTATTCAATTCATAGGGGAAATTAGGGTTTTAGATGTAATTGATGTGAAATGCAATTATATATGCTAGTTTGTAGGCTAGGATAATTTTAGGTGTCTACATTTTTCCCCTCTTTGAGACAAAGTACTGGTTGATTTGTTTCAAAGAGCTTTGCCTTGATATGCCCTAGGTGCAAGAGTTGCCCTAGTATGCCCTAGACAGGATAGCATGGTGCCCCCTCAAGAAATTTGGTGAAAATTTTGGATAATGAACAAAATTTTTTGATAAGTTGACGTGATGTGTTCAATGCAACGACTGACAGAAGAAATGGTGAGAAGAAGAAAATGTTAATAAGAAGTGAAGAATAGTTGATGTTGTTAGTCATTGATGAATTTTATTTCACTTAGCTTGGAGACTTCATATTTTGAACAATCCCATTTGATGTATCAAACAAAACTAGGTTATTAATGACCAAGGTAACTTTGTATCTATTATGTGGACTTTAACTCTACAAACAAGGAGTATTCTTTCTCATACCAGACATACGAAAACCCTATTAGAGTGTATGGGTGAGAAGATTTTGATTAGTTGAAAAATGAATGATTTATGGTTTAGGACATAGAACACCACTTTTCTCCAACTAACATTCAAGGATGCCCTAGAGATCTCAACCCAAGAGTGGAATAAAGGTAAGAGATTTGCTAAGGGATTGTCCTAGGGTGTAATTTTATATTACAAGAGGGGTTCACCACCAAGTTAAGACTTGGAAAAGACAATGAAATGAAAGATGAAATGCAAAGCCCTAATATGATGCAAACTTGAATTAAATGACCTAGAAATGAATATAAAATAGAATAATAAATCATAAAATAAAATTTGTGCACCTGGGAATCTGAAGATGATTGGAAGGAGCTCTAAAATGTTGTAAATTATTACTTTTTGACCTAGTGGGACTCATTTTCCATTCTGGGTGAATCAGTTCCAGATCTGGATGCTTGCATAGGAACATTTTTTAGGCAAAAGGGTATCTGAATCTACAAAAATCTTTGGAAAACACCTATAGTGGGACTCATTCGCCACTTGTGGCGAATCAATCATGTTTCACTTTTTCAGGAATTCAAATTTTGAATATGTTCTTCTCAGTCTGCTCAATATGCTTCTTTGGGTTTTCAAATTTGAAACTCTAATTTCAGGGTTGTAGGTGACTTTTTGGTGAATATTATGACCTTGAAAATGGGGAGACATATCCAAAAAATTTCTCCAAGCTTGTAACCTAATCTTCAAGTCTTCAAAGCACCTAGATCTACAATTACACAAAGAGAGAGAGAGAGAGAGAGAGAGAGAGAGAGAGAGAGAGAGAGAGAGAGAGAGTTGATTGTTAGGGAATAGGGGTTTACCTTGGTCAAGCCCCTTGTAGATAATTAAACCAAATGATGATACAATGAAATGAAGGTATGAAACACAAAACATAGGATATGAAACATGGACAATAATACCTTGAATGATGCCTTGTAAATCTGCAACTCAACATGAAATGGCCATGAAGGATGTAGATCTTGATCTTGATAATAAGAGTAGAAAAATGCTTGATCTTGGATCTTCAATGCTACATCAAAATATTATCTCAATAACATCATTGATTCTTGGTATGCTTGACATGATGATGGATCTTGAATTGCCACAACAATTAGTGAAGAATTTTTCTCTTGAATGCCTAAAAGTGATCTTGAATGCTCTCTTGATGATCTTCTGGAGTCTTGAAATGCTTAAATCTTGATTTCTTGACTTGATATCATGAATACTTAAACAAAATAATGATTTGAAAGCTTTTTTATATAGGCAATGTACTCAAATGATTGTTTATTTGATCCCAAAGGCTGACATAGAAGAAATTTGAACTTAAAACCAAATTTTATCGCTTAAAACCTTGAAAAATAGGCAAAATGGGACTCATTCGCCATCTATGGTGAATGGGTCCCACTTGAATAGGACTCATTTGCCCACAGTGGTGAATGGATCGCACAAGGCCTATTTTACTTGCTAAAATATTGGGGAGTTTGCAAATTAGGCTTATTTGTTGATTTTGTTGGGTTTTTTATTAAAATATGTCTTGGGATGCATAATATGGGGTAATAGGGGCCTATTAATGATGATATTAAGGCCATAAATGTAAGAGGGCCCAAAATTCAATGTGAAAGTGTAAATAAATACATTTTACAACATTAAATTAAGACAAAATTGAGTATATTTAGCTAAATCCAATGTGAATGTGTAGAACACATTACAACACTAGAATAAGTCCATTTAGTTTACAAGCCTCCTAAATTTAATGTGAAGGTGTAAATAAATACACTTCACAACATTAAATTAAGGCAGAGTTAAGTTAAATTAGCTTAAAAGGGGCCCAAGACCTGATGTGGATGTGTAAAACACATCGCAACACTCGATCAAGATGACATTAAGTCCAATTTATCATTAATTATTCCCAAATCAAGTGTGAAAATGTAAGCGATGACATTTTTTTATGCTATATTTAGCCCCCGCTTTGGTGAGAGGATGAACTTGCTAAAAAATCACACTAAAGTAGACATTCAAGGGGGGTCCAAGTGTACCAATGTGGATGACAAAGGATGACAAAGATTAAAGGAGGTGGCCAAGCCCCCAAGATCCAAAATCCTACATCAAGCAAGCATAGGGACAAAAGGACACACCCAAGGTATATGATTTGCAAAAAAACAAGATACACGAACATGCAATGTTAATAACTAAAAGAAAGGAAAACAAGCAAAAATAAAAATGATATGGATCAAGCCTCGACCGTTTGTCCAACACGATGTGAGTCAGATCTAAGTTGTTTTTCCAAAGATGCACACTCACTCTGAGGCAACATAACTCTTGGTTGTTTGTTGGGTGAGTAATCCAAGAAGATGAGACACATATGACCAATATGTGCTCACACACAAACACAAGTGGCTAAGGGAAAGTCATGCCCTCATTCAGCTTCCTGAAAAACCATACCAAAGTTATACCTCTTGATAACTTTGACAAGGTGCCACATAATAATGAAATTTGAGCTTCATGAGACAAGAAAAACTTTGTATTCTTGGAGCTCAGGAACAAACAAGATGTTTTCATAGGCATGAAAAGTGTGTTATGCAAGGTGGCCATATAACTGATGTTGTAAATGCCAAATAGTGTAAGGAATGTTCAAAGGGAATTTTCTTAGTTCATGCAAGGTCTCTTCTTAGGGAACATCATGCTTAATGTTTCCAAGAGAGGACAAGTCAAAGAAATATCATGCTCTCAAAGTAAATCAAGCCCAATGAGACCACCAAGAAAAGGATGCATCACAAGAAGAAAGAAAATCACATAATGAAACGTGAGTGTCGATGTATGCCCCCACTTTAAAGCGGTTGCTAACACCATTATTATGAGAAATTGCTTTAAAGTAGAAGATATAAAATCTTATTCGGAAATCCCTATGCCAAGTCATATGTTTTTGAATCGAACTACATCATAAATAAGTATGTCACATGTGAGCCAACTTAAGGCATGTCATCCACATCCCAAGCTTGCTCTTATATATAAATTAAACGTGATCAACTAGCCAAAAGAGACAATGACAAGTTACATATGAGGACAAGGCTACTTAACGCCTTGCCCCCACTTAGTGCAAGACAAGGATGAGCGGAAATGATTGACGAGAAACATGCTAGTGTAAAAATCAGTTTCAATTATAGGAATTAGGTGCTTCAACACAAGGAAGAACACCACACTCCTTATGATGTTTAATATTATCACTTAAAGCCTTACATTCATTAGTATCATGACCATGGACTCTATGATATGCACAAAATGAACTCTTGTAGTTAAATTTATTTCGTGTTCTTAGAAGGAGAGCTATCAAACAATCTTGGAGGAGTCTCGACAAGATACTCTCTTGATCACAAGTAGAAAATGTTCCTTTATTTTAATGACAAAGATACCTCTTGCTTAGTAAAAGATGTTGTACCTACGCAAGACTCTTTAGATTGTGAGATTTTGTTCTCTCCTTTACAGGAGGGTGTAAAATCTAACGAATTCAAATCATTAGTGTTTTTTGAAATGACATTGACATTAAGCGAATATTTATTTGTTTCTTTCATTTCTTGCAAAGGATAACAATCAAGACCACTAATGTCTATTAGTTCAGGATACACTAATGTTAAAGTTGTCCTAGAGGAATCTTTTGTAATAGTGTTGATATTGAGTGAAGGCTTGTTTGTGTCTTTCGAGGGGAAATAACCAAGACCACTAGCCTTTTCTTGCATGTGAGGCTCTATAGGGACATAGATACCTTGTTATCTAGCACCACATCCTTTTCCACTATAATCAATTTGTTTCATGATTTCATAACCTTTTTCCATAAATATTATTCATCTCTTTTGGATTTGGTGGTTGCTCGTAGTTAATTTCATCAAAGTTTGTTGTGTAATTTTCTTGATCTTCTAAAGTATTTGAGGCGGATGATTTCAAATGGTTTTCTGAATTTTGTGTTGATGTTACCATTTTTTATTTTTCCTTTTCAAGATCTTTGTTTATGATCTCATATTCGCCCATGAATGATGTGAAATCTAAGGAACCCCGATCGTCTTCTAATAGTTTTGACATTTTTTCCATCTCTTGTTTCTCTTCATTCATAAGTTATATGTTCGAAGTTGGAATTAGCATGTTTAGAGGATTTATCCTTCCTTTTTCAACTTGTAAGAAAATTCCAGGCTCAGGGTCTATTTCAACTTGGTATACCTTGTTGCTATAGACATATTTCATGATATGATGAAGGGTCGAAGGCATTGCATGCATCTCATGAATCCATGGTCTTCCTAAAATAATATTTTATGATAGATCATGAGGCATAACATGAATTAGGGTTTGTAAGGTAGCCTTTTTTATTGTAATAGGTAAAGTAATCACACCGAGTGGTTGCTTTCCTACATTGTCAAATCCTCAAATTGATAAGGAGTCAGGTTCAATTTTGTATTTGTCTACACACAATCTATCTAAAAGTTTCACACTACACACATTAAGGGCTAAGCCATTATCAACAAGGGTCCTTTTTATTCCTATTCTATTGAATTTGGCTATTATCATGAAGGCATAATTTTTCTTTCTCATTTCCAAAGGGGGGAGCTCATGTTGATGAAAATTAATGTCTATGTTGTTCGAAGTTATGGCTTGAATTTGGGCTGCCACATCATTTAATTGTGCATTAGGAGGGGTAGGAACTTGTTGTAAAGCACTTTGAATCATGTTGTGATAATGAGGGGAGGCTTGAATAAGGTCCCATAATGATATCTTAGTAGGAATATTCTTTAGTTGTTCAACAAGATCATACTCCTTTCAACTTTGCGAAGGCAAACGAGGAGGATCAGGTAAGATGGGATTAGGCAATGGGAGGGATGTTGGGGTTGGTTGTCTTGGTTGCAGATTGTTTCTAGTGTTATGTGTATGAGCAACGGTATTATGAATCAACTGCTGCAAAACATTATTCTTAGGTGGGTAGAGGATAAATTCAGGGTTCTTTTGAGTTTGCATTTTGTGTGAAGTCATAAAATCGTACATTTCCACTCGATCTCTCGAGGGGGCAGTATACCAGCGTAATTCTTCTTGTTGGGGCAACAGTGGGGCATCTGAATTTTTTTTGAAAATTTGAAATTTTGATCACAACAGTTTTATTCTTTGAATCAATGCAACAAGTACATTGCTTCAAAGAGGGGCAAAATGTAGACATGGAAAATGTACAATTCGGTTTAGCACACTGGATCTTGGTTTACTAACATCATTTCTTCTAGAATCACACTATCAACTTATCATCACCTTTTGTCTCTTAATTAAATAAATCATTATTTATTTGATTAAGTCTTTCTCCTATGTTGATTAAATTAATCAATTTAATTTAATTAACCTTATATCTTCGTTTATTTAAATAATTCATTTTATTTAAATCAAGTCTCCAAAGTCTTCTTATTAAATTGAATAAATTAAACCTTATTCAATTTAATCTAACATTTCCCCTTTATTTAAATAAATCAAAAACATTTATTTAATTAAATCTTTCTTCTCAATTCTTGATTTAAATTAACTCATAAATTCAATTACTTTGATTTATTAAATTGCCTATTTTCTCTCAACATTGCATCAAAAGGGAATATTCCCTTAGTTTGAATTCAAAATTCAAATGGGCTTGGTCCTTCCAACAAGGCATTCAATGCCTCTTACATGTCCTTGTGCATTGAGCCAAGTGACATTAACTCCATTCTTCTCTCCCCCCAACATGTCACATTCAAAATTCAAATTTGAATCCAATGGCATTTATCATGCACATTGACCAAAATGTGCTCATTCCTCCTCTAATCACATGTGGACAAGTGGCCTCTTCTCATTGGTTGGTATTTTATCCCACATTAATCCAAATCTCTCATTCTTCCAATTTGGAAATCTATAAATGAGAGACTCTTCCTCTCATTCTATCATCCAAAATTTGAGTAAACTTACTATACTCAAATCCATCTCCAAGCATAGCCATTTCATCTAGTTTTATCAAGCTCTTAGGTAGGTTATGCAGAAATTCAACCAAGGTGGGTCAATCTTCAACACATCAACAAAGCTTACAAAGGAGTTGGGAAAGGGCTGATTTCGACATACCAATTGGCACCAACTCCCCCACGAGATCAAGAGTTTGCATGCTTAATTAGGATTTCATTATTTTCTTGTTTATTTCTTCATTTTTCCTATTTTGAGTAAATTGCAAATGGATTTCATGGGGAATCTTGATTCTCACTTGCATTGATCTAATGATATGATTGTTTGCTTTGTTTATGCAGGTATCGAATTGGGGTTCACAACATGACACAATAGAATACCTCAATGTAGGTAGGACCAACGAACCTTTGGAATATGCCAAGTAGTAATAAAGGGATACGATACTTCACAACATCAAGCTATGATAGAGATGTGGACAGGTGATGGAATGAATAGTGGTACAAAGAATGATAGGACAAAGAGCTAGAGAATGGATGGAAGTGATTTATTTACGTGATGCACTTGTTTGCCAGGTTTTCACTAGGGTACTTTCCCAAAGCACCATCGAAGTGGTTTTCACTAGAGGACAATTTTATTTTCTTTACTCTTTCAATCCTTTTTCTTTTCTTTTTTAGATTTTGATCATTTTTTAATTTTTTTGGTATTTTCATATTTATACCCTTCAAGACTAGGCATAAATTTTTTTTAGATGCAAGTTGTTGGTAGGCTCTTGGAAGGGTTCTCCTTCAGGTGTTGACAATTAGTATGCTCTTGATCAATAGCTTGTTGTGATGACAAAGGGACCTAACCAGTTAGTCTCAAACTTTCCTTTGTTGTCTTGATCTAGAAGATTCTTCTGATTTTGTTTTAAAACAAGGTCCCCTACTTGGAAAGACCAACATTTGATCCCCTTGTTATAGCTTTGTTTCAGTCAATTTTGATATACTTGCAAGTGATTAAGGGCGTCAAGACGACGTTCGTCCAAGAATTCTAGCTCATTCAGCTAAGATACTCTATATTCTTCATCGACAATTAGGTTTTGTAGTGACACTCATAGTGATGGGAGCTCAACCTCAATAAGCAAAATAGCTTCCAATCCATAGACCAAGGAGAAAGGGGTTGCACCTATTGGTGTGCGGATACTGGTTCAACAAGCCCAAAGAGAGGGATTGAGTTGCAGATGCCAGTAACGACCAACTTCATTGATTGTTTTCTTCAAGATTTTTTAGAATGTCTTGTTTCTAGCCTTCGCTTGACTATTGCCCTGGGGATAATATGGGGTAGAGAATAGATGTTGGATATTGAATCTTTGACATAGCTCTTTCACATCCTGATTCTTAAAGGGTGTTCCATTGTTTGAGATTAGGGTTTAAGGAACACCATAACAACATATTAAGTCGTTCAAGATAAACTTGGTGATTTGTTTCCCCATTATGTAGGTCATAGGAATGGCTTCAACCCACTTAGTAAAGTACTCAATGGCAGTTATGATAAACCTATGGCCATTAGATGAGGTTGGGGTGATTTTTCCTATGAGATCAAGCCCCCACTGTGAGAAAGGCCAGGGTGTTATCATTGGTTGCAATTCCTAAGCTGGGGGATGGATCAGATCTCCATTTTTTTGACACTAGACACATTTCTACACATATTGATGGGCTTCTTTTTCCATGGTTGTCCAGTAGTACCCCGTCCTCAACAATTTCTTAACTAAAGTCATACCACTAGAATGGGAACCGCATATGCCATCGTGAAATTTTATTAAAGCATTCAAGGCTTCCTCTTGGTTAATACATCATAGTAATATCCCTTCAATGTTTAGACGCTAAAGGGTATCACCTAGGATCATGAATGAGGATGCCTTTTTCATAAAAGGTATTTTTAAGGTTTGAGGTGATATCATACAAAAGGGTTCCTCTGCTTAGATAGATGAATATTTTATGATACCATGGTGATCCAAGACCAACAGTAACACACATGAATTTAGATTCGGGGATTTTGAAAGTTGGTATGAGAAGTTGTTCTACCAAGAATTTGCATCAGAGGACGTTGTTTGGCATGTTTAATAGTGATCTAATTGTTGCCATGGCATCCGCTACTCTGTTGTTTATGTGAGGAATCTGCTCAAAAGTTATGTCTATGAAAAGGTCCTTGAGATTCTCTACCATATTTTTGTAAGGAGTGAGCTTGTCATACTTAGTATGATAGTCATCATTGATTTGGTTGATAACCAACTATGAGTCTCCATAGAATTTCATCTCTTGTATCTACCACTAAACCGTTATCCTTAGACCCATGATTAGGGTTTCATACTCAACAATATTGTCAATGCAAGGGAAAAATAGGAATACAATCACCTTGAGGGGTGATAAAAATAATTCCTACTATGGATCCATGTTGGGTGAATGATCCAACAAAGTACATCTTCCACTGAGCTATGAGATTGATAAGGAACATCGATTCATCAAGCAACTCAGATATCAAGGGATTATGAGCATAGATAGGTGCCTCTGCCAGTTGGTCTGTGATTACTTGTCCTTTGATTTCCTTGCGCTCCACATAATCTATGTCAAACTCTATTAGGATCATTACCCATTTGGCCATTCGTCCAGTAAGAGTTGCTTTGGATAACAAATATTTGAGTGGATCAATATTTGCAATGAGCTTGATTTGATGTGACAACATGTAATGTCTAAAATTTTGGGAAGCAAAAACTACTACTAGGCATTATTTTTCAATGGGTGAATAATTTATTTCATAGCCCACCAAATTCATACTGATGTAGTAGATAACCCTTTCTTTTTCGTTTCCATCATGTTGTGCTAGAAGAGCTCTGAGTGTTGCTGATGTTGTTGAGATATATAAGATCAAGGGATTGTTTGATATTGATGGCATGAGCACTAGAGGTGTCAGTAGATAGTCTTTGATTTGCTGGAAAGCTTTATCACATTTCTCATCCCACTTGTAAGTTATTCCTTTATGGAGAAGATGTGAAAAAGGGGTGTATCTTGTCTAATAGTTGCACTATGAACCTTCTAATGGACTGCAATCTTTTTGTAATCCTCTCATTTACTTTAGTGTTTGCGGTGGTTCCATGTCGAGGATGGATTTTATCTTTGTTGGATCAATTTCTATCCCTCTTTGTGAGACAATGAATCCAAGAAGTTTCCTTGATGTAATCCCAAAGACACTTTTTTGGATTCAATCGTACCTTGTATTCCTCAAGCCTATCAACGATAGGTCCTAAGATTGGTATGTGCTCACTTATTTTCTTTGATTTTTCTAAAATACCATCCACATAATCTTTAACTATTTTGTGGATCATGTCATGAAAGATGAGGATCATTGCCCTTTGATAGGTTACTCCTACATTCTTTAACCCGAATGACATTACGTTCCAGCAATAGGTTCCCCATGGACAGTGAACACAGTTTTGTGTTGATCCTCCTTGGCGATCATGATTTATTTATAGCCTGAAAAACCATCCATGAGATATATCATTCCATGTCCTAAAATTAAGTCCACAATGAGATTGATGTTAGGAAGAGAGAAATCATCCTTTGGGCATGCTTTGTTTAAGTCTCAGAAATTTGTACAGATTTTGATGCCCCTGATGGGTTTTTGAGACTAGTACCAAGTTTGAAACCACTCAGGATAGTCTATCAATCAGATGAATCCAACATTAAGAAGCTTTTGTAACTCTAGTTTCACCAATAGTGCTATATCAGGGTGCATCTTCCTTAATTTATGCTTAATTGTCCTGGCTTCAAGATAGACTACTAAGTGATGCACAACTACTTCAGGATCAAGGCCTAGCATATCTATGTATGACCATGCAAAGTTAGCTCTTCTCTCTATCAAAAATGCTGCTAGGTTCTTCTATTCTTCATCCAATAGGGATTCAACATAGAAAGTGATCTTAAGGGCTCTTGTGTACCCACATTGATTGGAGTGACCTTTTTTGCTAGAACTGCTAACTTTTTTGGATGCATTACACTAAGGGGGAGATTGAATCCCTCATCCTTGGGTGCCTCAAAGAGGTTTTTATCATTAGATGCATCCTTTATTTTTACTATTTTAATATTAGAGAGTGCCATAGTGTGGTTTTCACTCAAAGATCGACATTCTAGTTGCATTTCATTAATTTTACGACTGAAGAATTCAATCATCTCCCCATAGTATGCCCCTGTGTCGAGCTCTATGTCAAAGCTTGCTTTGTGATTTGTCCATGGTAAATTGGCATGGAGTCCCATGAATTCTGAGATTGCCTCATCATTTTCGAATACATATAGAATCGGTGGTCCTTGTTGGTCCATGTCAATGAGTTGTGGGTATACTAGGTGTATTTCACCTAGTTGATTGCTCAAAGCAAAGGATGTTATGGATACCATGAAGAGGGAGTTATTCTCAAATAAGTCAGAAACATCAAGGGTATAGTCATTTAAGGTTGTATCATGTGATGTAGGTAACCAAGAGGAAGCCTTGTCTTGTTTAGTGGAATTACATTTTCCAATAAGGGTGACCTTACTAGTAGTACAACCTAGACCAAGATTCTTTAGTCGTTTCTCAAGAACGATGGTTTCTAACAAACCATTGTCATTTTTTCCTAGCTTCTCATTCTTGTTATAGCTCCATCCCTTCATTAGCTACAAGCCTTTATTATCATCTTCTATGGGAATAATAGGGACACGTTGTTCATCCTGATAGAGGAGTTTAGAGATATCTTCTTCATTGATATCTTCTTGGCTCAAATCCCCCCACTTGGTGAAGGTAGTGGCTGCCATTTTGATTGTTATGAGCTCTTTAATGCTAGATGTGGGTTTCACATGAGATTGAGGAGAAATAGGTAACTCTCCTAAGGCAAAGGTTTTTTTCAATAGCTTGTAGTTCCCACAACCATCATCTTGGATCATTGCTTTGATGTTGGGTATGTTCTGCATAATGGGTATTTTTTTTGTTGAGGTAGATGCAAGGGATGTTGGGTCAACAAATGAGGTAGATGGTGTAGGACCTTCATTATTCTTGGGTATTTGGGATTTCTTATAGAACTTGGCCTCAAGATTCTTGCAATAGTAAAAAGGCTCAAGATCTCCATGGATAGTAATGTCTCTTCCTTCAAAAGGAAACTTTACACATTGATGATAGGTTGAGGCTACAACTTTTAGGGCATGGATTCATGGTCAACCAAGTAGGATGTTGTAAGGAAGATCAAGATCTAGCACTTGGCATGTAGTTTTTGCACTGAGAGGTCCCACTTGAATGGGAAGTGCAATGATACCTTATGATACATGTTCTTGGTCAGCATATGCTCTGATCGTGGTACTCTTTGCTTTCTCAATGGTATCTTCAGAATAGCCCAGATGTTTGATTAACTGAAGGGTACAAATGTTAAAACCAACACCTCCATCTAACAAGAATCTTTTGACCTTGTTTTTATGAATGACAAACTCAAGGTGTAAATCATAGTTATGAGATGGATGTGATGGTAAGTCTTGCTTTGAGAAGGTGATTAGTGATATACCCCACCATAGCTTGAAATTGATCAGTGTCAATATCCTCAGGAACGAATGAGTCTGACAAAGCTTTCTCCAAGATTCCCCTATGTGTGGGGGATAACCTTAATCGCTCTTAGATTGATATATGTGCGGGGGTCTTCTTAAGTTGTTATAAGATATTGTACTTGTTGGGATTGGATGTGGGAAAAGTAGGATGTGTCCTAGATTGAGGTGGGACTCCTTGAATGGTAATTTTTCCATGTCATGTGGTGACTCCATATTCCGCACTAGATCCTTTGATGGTGACAACAGTGATGACGCTATCGCCAGAAGCAACGCGATTGGAATAGGTATGTTGCACGTTTGTGTAATCCTTAGCTTTGTCATTGTTTTCACTTTTTTATGATCTAGAAAAGGGTTCTTGTATATCTTAAGATCTTGGTTCCTAGTTGGTACTTCAACAAATATGGTGTCATTCTCTATGAGGTCTTGGATGATGTTCTTGAGTCTCATGTAGCTTGTCATTTTATGTCCTTTGATTTTGTGAAAGTCACAAAGATCGTGTTCATTGTACCAAGATGGTTTCTCTTGTGTTTCTTGGTAGTTTTCAAAATTGGGAAGTGTTATAAGATTTGAGTCTACCAATTTCTTCATGATGGTTTTGATAGGTTCAGATAATTGTGTGTACTTGTGTTTAGGATAGTTGTTCTTGTTGGTGGTTTGCCTTTGTTGCATGTCAATGTTATGGATCTGATTGCTTTGAGGAGGTGTCATTTGTTACATAGTTGGTTGAATGTTAGCAATGTGATTGGTGTTGGGTCTAGGAACACTTAGGACCACCTTAGCATCTACCACACCATCATTTGTTACGTTCTTGTTTTTAGCCCATATGTGAGGCTTGTCATTTGAACTAGTTGATGGTCGGTTGGAATCTTGAGTATTTCCTTGGAAGATCAGAGCTCTCTTAATGTTAAGGGCTTTAGGGACAAGCTCGTCATAAGATGTGATGCACTGCATTTTCAAGTGGAAAGATAGATCGGGCTCTAGATTAGCTATGATGATTCCCACTTGTTGTTCTTCGAGAAGAGTTTGCTTGCTTTTACTAGCTCTTTGTCTACACCATTATAAGAAATTGGTGAAATATTCTCCTTTGTTTTATCTAATAGTGTATAGTTCTTCTAGACTTATATCCATGTCAAGATTAAAGGAGAAGTGATCGATGAATTTATCAGTAATTTCTTGGAAAGTGTTGATGTGGGGAGGTAGATGAGAAAACTAATCCATTGCAAGACCTAATAAACTTTGAGGGAAGAGGCACATTAGATAAGAATCATTATAAGCCACCTCCATACACATGGCATTAAATTCTTTGGCGTGGTCCACAAGACTTCCTCTCCCTTTGATTTGTCAAATTTGGGGATTTCAAATCCGAGAAGGAATGGTACCATGGCAATGTTTTGATTGAAAGGATAGGGACACAAATTCTGTGTATGGGGCTTCTTGGTCTTTCCCATTCAAAGATCCTGCATTTCTTGTGATAGTGCCTTAAATTGTGATGCTAGATCATCCTACGGATTTGGTGGAGGAACATATGGTGGAATGGTGGATGGGTTGTATACGGGATTTTGATATGATAGGGTGTTATATGGGGCGTATGGGGGTGTAAGATTTTGTGAGGGTGATTGCGGTATTGATGCATATGTTCCTAACACGTTTGTATTGACAATGTTCTATTGAGGATTATAGTAGGAACTTCATTGTTGTTGTTGTTAGGCATACTATTGAGCTAGTAAAGCTTGTTGTTGTTGTTATGCCACGAGGGATTACTATTGTGCTTGTTATTGTTGTGCCATGAGGGCTTGTTATTGGGCCTACTATTGTTGTTGTGTTCTAAGGCTGCTTAATGAGCTTGATGTTGTCATTGTGTTGCTAAGGCTACTTGATGAGCTTGA
The DNA here is from genome assembly GCA_007115665.2 of Sequoiadendron giganteum. Lineage (NCBI taxonomy): Eukaryota > Viridiplantae > Streptophyta > Pinopsida > Cupressales > Cupressaceae > Sequoiadendron > Sequoiadendron giganteum. The sequence continues at coordinate 24,351,290 of VCHN02000014.1, forward strand.
TGTTGTTGTTGGGTTGCTTACTATTGTTTCTATTGTTGGACTGCTTGTTGTTGTTATTGTTGGGCTGCTTGTTGTTGTTGAGTTGTTTGATGTTGTTGTTGCACCACAAGGGCTTGTTGTAGGGCTTCTTGATGTTGTTGTTGCACCACAAGGGCTTGTTGTTGGGCTTGTTGTTGGGCCTGTTGTTGGGCTACTTGTTGTTGTTGTTGTATGGCTTGCTGTAAACTAGGGCATGCACTCACAATGTAGGATTAGGTGGTTTTTGGGACATCTGAGATGGATTGTGAGTGTTGATGTTATGGGGGGGTAGTGGGTTGTTGAGAAGAGGTTAATGAGTAGTCCCTTGATTTAAAATTCCTTGGAAGATGGATTGCAATGGAGGAATGTAAGTTTAAAGTCCCATTTGATTTTGCATGATTTGGGGGATGAACAATATAGATGATGATGGCATCAGGTTTTGTGATGTAACTGGAACATTAGGACCTTGAGTCCATTGATTGAAAGGGTTTCCTTGACCAATGTTTTGAGGATTCCTTGTGCTTGAGATGCGGTCAAGGCATTACCTTGGTTGATGGGATTTGCGATCAAGGGGTTGTTTGGAGGTGGGTTGATGATAGGTGGAATAAATGTGTTTTGGATAATTGTCATGTTTGATGTATCAATTGGTGGGTTGGATGAGGATGTCCCATGTGGTGTTAAAGGCCGATTTTGCGTGACAGTATTTCCCTACCCTTTTGAATCAACTTGTGATACTTGGTCCACACTACTTTGTGTGATGGTAGGTATGCTTGTGGTACCCCTGGGCATGGATGGAGATGGGTGTTCTCAATATGTTGAAGTGGTGGTGGAGTAATGAATTGTAAGTGGTTTATGTCGCTGTTTAGGATCTTCGGGAACATGAGGAGCACCAAAGGTATTTGTCTAAGTAGTGGTTGGAGGTGGGGGATTGGTATCAAGGGTACCCAAAAGTGTACTGCCTTCAAATGGAAGAGTTAGACCAAAGTCTTGGGCAAGACTAGTTGCAAGACTAGGAGTGGATGTTAGATTTAACCCTAATGATGGAATTGTGAGGCTTTGTGTCAAGTTTTGTGCAACAAATGATGGGGAAATTGGAGCCACATTTTCAAAGGCTTGATTTTCCATGATTTCCTCCCTAGCAAGCCCAAACAAGTTATTTATAATGTATTCAATCTCATATGGTCTTGATGGAGATGATGGTTGTTGTGATAGGGTAACTTGACTTCTTGGATAAAATTCTAAAGGATTTGGATCACTTGAGGTAAATGTGACTTTGGTTTTTCCATTTATTCTCTTATGTTGTGATCTCATCTTTACCATAATTTTGTATCACCTGTGGGAGAGTTGTGTTGTGATTTGTGATGTTTTAACTCTCGAGTTGACTTAAATCTAGGTAGAAGGGAAGCACTAAGTATTTTTGGAGCAATGATGATAATGGGGGATGAAAAGGGGGATGATGTAGGAAATGATCTTTGCAAACGCTTTGGGACAACACTTTTGACTTGAGTTTGATGTCTTGATGTTAGGATAAAGAATGTTTATGAAATTGAAAATCTTTAGGGTAGACTCATGACCTTCAAGATAAACTAGTTCAAAGATGACAACTAACTTAACTAAGAGAATTGAAAAGGATACATTTCACATATAAAGTAGCTAAGTTAGGGGTTGGTTTGATTGATATTCAAGTCAAAAGGTGTTGGTGTATTCAATTTTTTTGCAAAGGTTGGTGAAGTGAGGGATGAAATTTGATGAAGGGGTGAGTGAAATGTTTGACCCAATGTTGAATTAGGATGAACCTTTGTTTGATAAGACCAAGGTAGTGAGAATAATTCTAGACCTCTAAAGTACTCAAATCCAAAAGACCCAATGTTGACTTAGATGATAGGATAGATGGGGATGTGTAAACTTGTTCGGTTCCTCCTAGCTCAAGCATAAAATTTCCTTACAAGAGGTAACGATTACGATAAATTATTGAGGCCCACTTCCTACTAAACTGTGAATTACGACACCTATGTCTGCAATGATGGGATATAGATCTTCCCCTACAAATTTTGATTGTGCGATGGATCATTTAAAGGAGTTTAGTATCGTGAAAAAGACCAAGGTTTTGACTCCTAAAGAAAGCATACAATTTTGGATAGTTCCTTGAAGTGTGTCTATAAAAGTTTTCTACCAACTTGTCTCTATTCTTGTGAAGTGCTAAAATGTGTTTCTTGAGATATTTTGGTTTAAGATGTCTAAGTTTGAAATGAGGACCTGTAGAGCTTATCTTAGGGATTCTAACTTTGTGTGAGATAATTTAGAGAAGTTAAAGTTTATGGAAGAAAGGAAGATATTTATTGCCACACGTGTGGTGGTAATATGGGTCGTCTGACCTTAATATTAGTTTGTTCCTCTTCTTTGTCCAAGATTTGTGTTGCATTTCTCCACTAAGTATGTGTGTCTTTTGTTTCAAAAGTGAAGCTTCTCAAACTACTAATGAGATCAATTTTTTCTCCATTAATGGTTTCAAAGTTTGGTTGAATAATGGTAGGTGTAAGATCAGGTTAATCAATGGGAGCAATCGGTCTCCAAATAGTCATGTGTATTTCAATTGTCAATTTTATCTTGCTTAAGTGAATTAATTTTTACCACAAAAACTCATCTTAATTATGTTTTCAAACTAAATGTTTATGTAAAAAACATCATAACTTTCACAATGTCCATTTCATGAAAATCATGAGATCAAAGCCATAATTGCCTATGTTTTCTTTGGAAAATATGGATTAAAATTAAGTTAAGATATTTAGAAATCTAAGGATTTAAACCCTTAGGACAAGCATTAATATCAAGGCTAATTCAAAAGGTATCCATATTTAAGCCAAAGTGTTTGAAATTTCAAGGAAGATAGTGAATGTTTGTTTTTGTAATGTTTTAAAACCAATCAATGTATCAAATGACTCACAATCATTTACAATCCCAGGTTCGAAATGGATATACTTGTTGAGTCCCCACTTAGATTTCTCCAAACACTAAACAATGTGAATAGTTAGAGATTTGGAAACACTGGCTCCCCTCCATGACACACACTTCTCAGGACCACCAAATCTCAAAATCCTTAAAATCTAGAGATCAAAAGGATTTTTCTGTTTCTACAATTGAATAGTAAGAATGCGGGGTGGCTTCAAAATGACCATTATTTCACCAACAAGTATTAAAGATTTTGGATTCTAAACAATGGTTTGTAATAAGGGCTTCCAGTTTAGGGGATACTATGATAAACACTGTCAAGAGGTCTCCCAACCCTTAGAACAAGGGATTTATGCATCATAAAGATAGCGTGGGAGAGATATCATGTACCACATCCCATTGATCATAATTTTCATTGCAACCACATATTTATATAGCAGGTTGGAAGAACTTGGCTTTAGTTCGTTACCGCTTGGGTCGTTCCCTCCTTTCAAAGTGGGGAGACATGCCCTCTAAAGATAAACAATAGAAAGGAGGTATGTTTGTAGTTTGATCATCCTAGTTTGCATGAAACAAGGAGAGAACACACACCACACCCTTTCCCTACACTCGCAAGGGGGTTCAATTTTAATTCGAAATGAAAGATGTAGGTGATTCTGCAAAGTGTTAAGGAATGTTTTTGTTTCTCAAGATCGTCGAGTGGAATGAAAGAATTGCATACACATCCAATAGAAATTTTATAAATAAAGACACAACAAACACTTGTATATTTTAACCCCTAAAGCTAAGATGTCTTCATTTTATTGCACCAAACAAAATATGAAGTTTGCCTTGTTCAATTTTAAACCCAAAAAACAATGATGAGACGAGGGTTCAATTTTAGTCTTGTTTAAGCGTTTGTTTTAAACCCAAATGAAATCTAGTTGGTCCTAAGATTGTAATTTTTAAAACCCAATGGAAATTTAACAGTCCTAAAACATAAACCAAAGCAACATATGATGGTTTATAATTGCCCCAAAGCGTCAAACACTTGTTATAATAATAGAATTTCAAGATAAGAAGGCTTTCTTCACTTTAGCTCCATGTCATCCAACCTACAAAGCCCAAAGTTGGGCATTGTTGCACACAACAGCATCACAATTTGTCATTTGCGTGTTGCTCTATAGCAAAAACAAAGAGCACGATAGCGTCGCAATTTGGTCAGGCATCACTCTAGTGAATTTTGGGTGTTGTCATTTGAAAGTTTTGATACCTCTATATTTAATTAGCGTTGTTGTTTGTTTAATTAGCGTTGGTGAATTTAATCGACGTCGCAATTTGAAATGGAAATAACATCACTATATGGCGACACACTTCAAAGGCACCACTGTATTTGATTTGGGCGTCGATGTATCCTGCAAAAAAGCAAATGAACATAATTCGAACTAGAAATTGATTAAATTATCGATTTTCCCTCCTTCTAGCACCATAATGTGAGATGAGGATTATTAGTATGGGTCGATTATGCTTGATCCATGATGAATCAAAGCATCATTTAGCCACTAAACCTCAATCTTCCAAACAAAATCATTCAAATTAAAGATAAACTAAACATTTATTGGAAGCATTCTAAATATAAAACATTGAAATGTCCATTCTACCCCATTTGAAACTTATCCCATTTTGGAATTGGTGTCGTGTTGATGTGAAACGACGAACCTTTCCCAATCTCGTGATTTGTGAGCTTGTTTCAATCGATTCTATGGAAGATAATCGATGAAATCATTATGATAAATGGATGAAAACTTGATTTATTCTAAATTAAATATGATGCAAGCTAAATTAACATGATTTTATGCTAAAAATGAACTAAGTATGCAATTCCTAAGATAATCTAAGCTAAAAAATAGAAACCCTAATTTATAAACAAGCTAAGATGGATGCATGGAAGCCATTAATGGAAGCTTAAAGCTAATATGCAACTAAAATGAACTAAGATTATGCTAAGTGTGAGTAAATTAAGAGTGTGGATACAAGTGAATTCAAAAACATAATTTTGCAATTGAAAGATGGATGTATGAGTTTCAACAACATAAGTTTTCTCTGAATGATTAATTCATTTGTCTCCAAATAGTGACCTATTTATAGGAGAGAAAATGAGAAATGGAGGGTTGAGATTGAAAAGATTATTTAATAGTCAAGGATGGAGGAAATAGGAGGCATGGATCATGGATTCTCGTCAACGGATGAGAATGCAAGATGAGATTTTAATCAAGGGTTCTCATTTTGTTCCAAACAAACACACTTTTAACCTGCACACACAGGTCAAAGGTAACTTGCTCAAGAGGTCACAAGTTTAGCTTGTTCAAGAAGCCAAGTGAGAATATCCCTTTTTTAAATGATTGGAGGAGAGAGAATATTCCTTGGAATATTCATAATTTGGGTGAGGAAAAAGTATTATTTAGTTAATTAAAACTATATTTAATTGTGAATATTCCTTTGCAAGTGGGAGGAATTGAATTTAATTAGATAATTGTTAATTAAATAAGGCTTAATCACACAATCAAGAGATACATTAAATTAAATCATTTAATGAATGGGGAAAGAGTAATATGACATTTAATTAAATAACTTAGGGTTATTTAATTAAATTAGAAGACTTAGGGAATTAAATTAAATACTTTGATTTATTTAATTTAATGAGATGAAATATTAACATGAAAGGGGGTGAATTAACCTAATTTGATGAATTAGGCTAACAGATGAAAATGATGCAATTAATTAAATAGCTAAGATAATTTAATCAATTAAGTGTAAAAAGGATGGGTTTCAAGAGGAAATGATGTTAGTATACCTAATTTGAGTGCATGATATCATTTAGGACATTTTTTAGTGTTTACACAATGAAATTCAAAGCAAAAGCAAAAGGGTATCATCCCATGTCAGAGTGTGTTCACATGATGTCAGATTGTTCATATCACTGTGAAGCCTCCGTTGTGTGTGGGAAGCTTTTGATGTGTTACATGTTGGTTGATTGAAGAAATGTTGAAGCTCTATCAATGGTGATTGTGAATATCGACAGTACTTCATGGTGCAAAATGAGTTGATTCTTCGATCCTTTTTTGTGAGGAAAGAGGTTTGTTATATAGAAATTGTGATTTGAAATGGACGATCAGGATTAAACAATGTTGAATCAAGATCGATAGTTGAAGTTTGTTGAGAGGATTTAGACATGAATAATTTATGCAAAGTAGATTACACAATTTGTGTGATTGAAGGAAATAGATTGAATAATTTGTGGGATTGAGGAATAGATTGATTAGTTAGGAATTAGATTGATCAGTGAGGGATAGATTGAGAAATTAGGGGATCGTAATTTTCTCAATCAAGAAAGTGGTTGAGAATGATTAATTAATTGATTTAATTAATTCATTCATTTTGGAGTTGAACGTGTAAATCAAATTTGACTCTTGCAAATAAAGTTGCATTAGTTTGATTTGATTTTTGATAAAGTTTTGAATAGTTTATTCAAATTATTCAAATTTGAAGGGAAAGTGAGTTCATTAAATTATTATGTTTTAATAATTCAATCAATTTTGGGGAATAAAGTGATTTAGCGATGTAATTAAATAACTGGTGTTATTTAACTAATCAGGACAAAATAAAATTAGATTAGGACTTTATTAAATAAATGTAACTTATTTAATTGATCAAAATTGATGAAATGCGAATTAATTAAATAATATCATACTATTCAATTAATAGTAGAAATAAGGTTTTAGGATACTATTAAATAAATAAAATTTATTTAACTAGTCAAAAATGATGAGAAAGTTAATTAATTAAATAATGTCGTATTATTCAATTAATAGAGGAAATTAGGGTTTTAGATGCAATTGGTGTGAAATGCAATGATGTATACTAGTTTGTAGGATAGGATAATTTTAGGTGTCTACAATAATTAATTTGATGCTAATATATATCATTGTTTGCAAAATGTAATAATCGAAACAAAGAAAACCCATACCCAAATAGAATAGTAATTACATCGCAGTTGTTGAAATAATTTCAATATATAATGAAACCATACATGACATCCATGTACAATGTTGTGAATTTCACGATAAGTGGAGGACAAAAGATTAACCCATATCATTGTTTGAAAATGTAAGGGGAAATGATGGGTAGAGATTTCCTCAAACTAGGAGACAATGCATGATGTGTAATCTTGAAACCGATCAATAAATTGAGACAAAAACTCTACACCCATTAAATTTCATGATTATATATGAGGGATTCAAAATAAAATCCAACAATGTTTTATTTATTTCACATTCTATGCAATGATTTCATAGTATAAAGTGAGAAAAAACATTGTAATGAAACCCTCGATGCCATATAGACAATTATTTCACAATGTAATGAAACCCTAAACCAAAATAAAATTATAGTTTCTCCACATTCGTTCTAATTATTTCACAATATAATGAAACCCTACATGACATCCATATAGTGATGCGAAGTTGACAAAAGAGGTGGAGGAAAATAGATAAAATCATATCATTGTCTGTAAAAATGTAAGGAGAATTTGTGGGTCGACGATATATATCACATGGACAACATGCATGATGTGTAATCCTGAAGCTGATAAAAAAATGGGACAATAAACCAATACCCATTAAATTTCATTATTATACACGAGGGATTCAGAATAAAATCCAACAATGTTCTATTTATTTGACATTCTATGTAATGATTTCACAGTATAAAGTGAAAATAAATCATTGCAATGACACCCTCGATGCCATACAGATAAATGATGACAAAAAATAGCAAACTGCAGATATATTAGTAGCAAAAATCAATTATTGAACTTGCAAAATGCAAGGAGAAAGAATGCGGTGCATGTTACTTGTGAGCAAAAGAGACCAAACGGAGAATAAGACCCTTCATAGAATGTCGTGGGCTGGAGAGGACAATGAGAGGAAGTTCGTGAGGAAATAATGAAAACTAAAAGCGTGAGAGATAATTATGTAGGGGCTAAAAAATGCTTGGCAACCCATGGCAAAGAAGAGGTAAACATGGCATGTAGTGGACATAATCATGTGGTCACGTTAATAAATTGGCCCCCCAGTAGCATTAAACCTTTAAATGTGAGCGGGCCCACATGGAAAGACACATTGAATTAGGTATTTTTTAAAAATTTGTGATTGGAGTTTTTAAAAGTTTTTATTGGTTGTCTCATGAACAGGTAGTGGCGAAGTAGACGCTATGTATCAAATGACACATTAAATGATCATTTATTGACCTTTTCTCGCTTAATGAATTCTATAACATGAATTGTTACTACCCACAAGCCAAATTTTTGATATAAATATTTTAAGTCGCATTCAAAGAGAACAAAAAAAAATCATCGAATTTCAATTTATCATTTGTAGTACGCTTCCCCTAATTCAACAATTAAAAAAGAAAATTGTTAGATTTCTTAAAATAAAATATAATGAAATCATTATAGTGCTATACCCATAACACCATAAAAGACACCTGTAAGAACAAAAATGAACATTGTTCACGTTACCGACTTCAAAATAAAATATCACATTATGAAAGAAAAGATCTTGTCTGGTTGTGGTATGCACCAGAAGGAATCAATTAGAAGATACCTGCACAAGAGGCCAATCAGTTCACGGTTTAAAAGAAGTTATAGTCGGTGGGCACACGTGAGCCCAATTTTGAAAGTGCCTACAACTTTTTGTCATCTCAGGTTTATTCATTCTATATAACAATTTATTATGGTTTCCAAACATCCTTAAAACTACCTATTTCATAGTTTTCACAAAATGGCTGTGAAGATGGGCTGTCTGCAGGCTGAAAGAGGAGGCCCTTCGTTAGCATTTCTGCAAGCTGGTGGAGCTTACAGAACAACAGTGAATAAGAAAAATTCACTGAGGCCTTTTTTCAGCTGTAGAGTTGTAGGCTTGGCAGACAAGGGACCTGGGAAGAAAAATGAGAGGAGGAAGCTCTTGCAATGGCAAGTCAAGTCAATGGCTGCAGATGACAACGGGCAGATGAATCAGAAGGAAGCAGATGAATTGGGTATTTCCAGGTATGTTAAAATTATTGGTATCTCTTTAAGACCCCGTGTGTTGGTGGATGCATGGGTTTCCGTTTTTCATATTAATTTCCATTGTAGCAAACATTTTTGATTTTTAACATGCAACATAGGCCCCCGAGTCCATTGTTGGGCGTAGCCAATAGCAGGAACCCAGTTTTTAGGATATATTCAACTATTTTTCAGGCATACCCGAACAAAAATTTCTACCAATGCGTTAAGTTTCCATGTTCACATTCGTAGGGAAACAATTTTACTTTTCCCTTTCATTTATAGTGTTTTGGAGATGCATTTAAGGCTCCTTTTGTACTTTAAAGTTCCACTGACCTATTTGGTCTTAATTAATATGTTTTCTTTCTTTCTCTCGGGCTGTGGTGATCATGTGACTCGGTTACTTCCAGGTTTAATGCCAGATTTCCTTAATTGTTTTAAAATAGGCTTTAAAACTGAATGGATTTGATGGCCAATAAGTAACATGTATACTAGCAAACATTCGAGAATTTTTTGACAGATACCACACACATCGTATATGGAAAAGGTACTCACAAACACTAGATCATATCTTTGTCAAATGATCCTTGGATACTAATGGCACTTAATTAGGTATATTACTCAATATAGTTCATGATGCCATTGTAAGATATACCCAAGAGCAGGAACCTAATTTTCCGGATATACCCAACAAGGTTTTTCGGAATATCTGAATAAGAATTTTGTTGCAATCGATTAATTCCTCTATGATTTGTGGACTCTGTGGATTGGGTACGTCCAGGTTTGGTGTCAAAACTGCTTCTGTTGTTTCCAAGCAGGATTTAAGACAATTTGGTTTTGCTTACCAAGAAGTAACGTGCATGCTAGTAAACATTTTGGCTTTTTTGATCGATGCCATGTTGTATACCTAGCAGGTATAAACATCTATTAGGTCCTCTTCCTAGTGACCCTTGTTAACTAATGAGGCTTACTAAGATTTATCGATCACAGAACATAGGTCGTAATGCCCTTGTAGGATATACCGAAGAGCAGAAGCCCAGATTTTGGGATATACCCAATGAATTTTCTTGGTCTATCTGAACATTTCTTTTTTTTACAATGCATCAATTTCTCAATGGGAATGTGGGGACTCTGTGAAGAGGACTCAACAATAGAAGACCCAATTAAATAAAATTGGAAAACACTTATATTAGATGACAAACATTGTATACATTGCCTTATGTTTTAGATCTCTTTATTACTAAGGAGAGTAAAGGTGGGGTCCCATGGGGTGGCTTGACACCTAATTTTTCTCTGCAGGAGGTCTTATGAAAATTTGCCATGCAGCTGCTGGAAAAGCCAAGTCCTGTCCATAAAATTTGGAGCCGGCATTGATTTTGAGGAAATTTTAAGCAACTCATGTAAAGGGGTTGGACCTTTCCTGTATCATGGAGTTCTAGTTATAGGTAATCGTTTTTCTTAAAATTCATAAGTGTTACTCAATCTATTTTGTGAGGAAAGTCTCCTAATATTTGGAGCAACAGGTCCAAAATTCTAAAATTATGTCAGCAGCAGCTATAGAGAAAAATCTGGCAGCTGCCTTCTATGGGACCGTTAATTAAGCGTAAAACAATGGTCCCAGGGAGAAGGGCTAGCATACTTTTCCCAGTGGGCTAAGTTTGAAAGTTTGAAGTAAAATACTTTCATTCTTGATAAAATTTTCATCTCTGCTACAGTTTTAGGGCTCCATATTAAATTTGCAGTTTGTAGATTTTGCAGAAAAATGCATCATACCTAGGATACTATTTGGAAAAAAGTTTCCCTAAAATTTCTGAGTGGGTGTCTCAAACTTCCACTCCACCTCTCTACTGGTGACTCAAGGTCTTGTTGGTGTGTGTTTTGAGTATGCCACCGAACACAGAATAAAATGCCCAAGGACACTTTATCCTCTCTTGAAAAGTAATTGCAAATACCTAGAAGATAATACAATAACTCCAATGTTTCTTTGGTCAGGTCATGACATGTGGATAAGGTTAGTGGGCGTTGTGATTTGCTGGTAATCACAAGGGGACTTACATAAAATTCATTCGTGAGTTGAGGACTTAGACAGTTTTATCATTGAAGCTCTTTCTATCGGATATCTCAGATTTTCTAAAAAAAGTGCAAAAGACAAGGGTTTAGAAGTCTAAGCTACTCCTAGGAAATCAAGAGACGACAATGAATAGATGAAATGGGGTAAACCACACTTTGTTTCGCCTCCTTCGGACAACTACGCAAAGCGGGTGCAATCTTCAACGGAAGTGATAATAATTTTCATGTTTGAGTTGATAATTAAAACAAACAGAAGTTAAGCATCCACAAATTACTTGCTCAGGCTAACTTTACACATCAAATGCAAATCATCCATTCGACAAAAGTATGAGCTAGATTTTATCCGCCACTGCTATCAAATCTATCATTCACTAACCAACATATAAATCAAATACTAATCTAATTCTATTCTAAGTGTTGAAGGAGAAATATGAAAACCTTGCACACTACTTGAAAATAAAAGTGGTTCTTAGCAAATCGTGCACAAGAGCTTTTATAAACGGAAATAGTTTTGTCGCAACAATCTTATACAACTCACTTCACAAATTACAAATGAGGGGCGAGCTCAATTTATAGGCTCCCCGATTACAATTCAATGGCCAAGATTGATTTAGGATCAACGACCGAGATTACAAAATAAAACCCTAATTAGGGTTTGTCACAATTAATTACCTCTCGACCAATGAGAAAATTACATTTGGGGACACTTGTCCTTCTTGCTAAATATAAACCAACTCCATGGATAAGTCAGGTTCATCGAGCCTAGACATGTTGACTTGGAACAATTTGATTGGCTGGAAGATGACGAGGCGCCACCTCAGCGTGCTGGATGTCCTCCTTGGTCTTCTTGTTCTTTTTCCATGCATTTGCCTTAGAATATATTTCTTTGCCAATGACTCTGTCCTTTGTGCCTGTTTCTTCCTTGCTTTGATCTTGGATTTCCTTTGAGATTTTGATTTCTTCTTCTCACTTGTATTTGAAGTTTGGAAGTCTCCCCTTGGAGTAGTTATTGAACTTTTCCTTCCTAATTGCTTTGAAATTCCTTCAAGTGCCTTGAATATGGAGAAGAACTCTCCTGTGCTTTCGCCAAAATGGAGGAAATTGGAATTTTTTCTGTGAATTATTTCCCATACTTAGCCAAATTTTGGCTATTCAATTCATTATGTAACGCCTTCATGTTGACCATTCAACACTTAGCCAGGATTTTGGCCACCTTTATGCTCGAATGAACTTTGCCTGTGGATTTGTCTTCAATTCTGAGTTTGGCTTGTGCTAAGTAGGGCAGACTCCATCCTTGGGCAAGAATTTTATTCATTTCCTCTTTATTTCTCTTCATTTTTCCTGTTTTCTTTCCAACACTTAGTCAAAATTTGATCCTTTTATTGTAGGAAATTTCCACACTTAGCCATTTTTTTGCTTCCTCTTGGCAAATTTTACCATGTTTGTTTCTAACCTCGGCGGATTTTGGCACATGTCATGCCAATTTTCTATTATGCTTGAGCGGACTTCCTCATTGGCAAGCCAATTCTTTTCCTTTTTCCCTGGCGGACTTGGCTGTGTCTTGGACAAGGTGGACTTTGAGGCTGGCTTGGATAAGTGCATGGCAGACTTCAAGGTTGGCTAGATGTGCTTTGGCCGACTTCATCTTTGGCTAGACCATGTGCACTTCCATTTGGGCGGACTTTGTCTTCGACCTACCATCTTCATACCAGGTGAACTTGGTGAGTGCTTAGACATTCTCATGCTTGGCGCACTTTGCCAATGCCATAGAAATTTTCCTTCCCTCCAAAGTTGGGCGGACTTCTTAATAGATTTGCCAATTTTCCTCTTGCCAAGGGGGGACTTTAACTGATCCATGCCATGGACGGACTTCCTCAATGTCTTTTCATTCTTTACTTCCTTATGGTAGACTTCATGATGGCTTTTCCAGAGGGTGGCAGACTTTGAAGGCTAGGCTGATGGCGGACTTTCAAGATGCTTTGCCATTTCTTTCCAAGGCAAGGGCGAACTTGCCATGATGCTCTGCCATCCTCCATACTTTGCGTATTTTGGCCAATGCCTTAGACAAATCTCTCTTCCTGTGGCGTACTTTATACTTAGCCAAGCATCTGACTTAGTCAAAATTTTCAAATTTTCTCTCTCCTTCTGCATTGGGCGAACTTGGAGATTTCTTTGCCATTTTGCCATTTTATTCATGCCTTAGGAATTTATTTCGTGCTGAGAGGGGCGAACTTCACCCTTGCCTTGCCAGACATTCTTCCTTCTGTGCCTTAGAATTTTATTTCGTCATGTCGAGGAGTGAACTTTACGCTAGCTTGATCCCCTCTCTATCTAGGCATAGTTTATTTTTTCATGCCTTAGAAAAATTTCCTCTTCCAAAGTTGGGCGGACTTCAATCTCTCCTTGACATTGGCGCACTTGGCATCTTACCCGTCCAAGGGCGGACTTCTTGCTTGGCCAGACATTTTTCTTTGAGCGGACTTTAGGCTTGGCCGGACTTTTTTCTTTAAGCAGACTTTAGGCTTGGCCGGACATTTTTGGGCGGACTTCCTGCTTGGCCGGACATTTTTCTTATGGCGGATTTGCTCCTTGCCCATGCCATGTTCAACACTTTAGCAATTTTCTGGTTTTCTCACTTATTTCCATTTTGGGATCTTCTGAAGTCAATGTTGATGCAACTGTGACCTGCACACTTTCCAAAAATGGAAACCCTGCGAAAAATAGAAACTTTTCCAAAAATAGCAACTTTCTAAAAATAGCCCCTAAAAAATAGGAAGTTCAAAATAGGCCAAAAGTGCCAAAAATAAAGTCCCTAAAAATTAGGGGTCCGGAGTGAAAATCCCTAAAATTTAGGAGGTGTCAGAATTGATTGAAACGACAGTCGGTCTTCATCCTCCCTCATTCCCAAGCCAAAAAAACTTCATGCTATCTCCTCATGTGCTGACTTCCTTATGGCTTGTGCCATCTTCTACTTGTGCTGGGTGGACTTTGCTTGTGCTTTGCCATTTCACTTGGTGGACTTCCTATTTTTCATGCCTTAGAAAATTTTCTTTTCCAAAGTTGGGCGGACTTTAGGCTTGCCAAGACAGGGCGGACTTGGAGCTGGGCAAGACAGGGCGGACTTGGAGCTTGGCTTGCCAGTGCCTGCCTTTGGCTTGCCAAAGGCAAGGGCAGACTTCATGCTTGGCCTGCCATTCCTTCTCATGGGTGCACTTTACCAGATTTGTCATTTTTCATCAATCTTTCACCATTTGCCTTGATTTTTTTGTTGATTTGCTCATTCTGGAGGTACATTGGCTTCACAATCAGTAGGATCTTGAAATGGAAACTCTAACTCCTCATTGTAAAGACTCCATTTCAAGATCCTACTGACTGTGAAGCCAATGTACCTCCAGAATGAGCAAATCAACAGAAAAATCAAGGCAAATGGTGAAAGATTGATGAAAAATGACAAGTCTGGTAAAGTGCACCCATGAGAAGGAATGGCAGGCCAAGCATGAAGTCTGCCCTTGCCTTTGGCAAGCCAAAGGCAGGCACTGGTAGGCCAAGCTCCAAGTCCGCCCTGTCTTGTTCAGCTCCAAGTCCGCCCTGTCTTGGCAAGCCTAAAGTCCGCCCAACTTTGGAAAAGAAAATTTTCTAAGGCATGAAAAACAGGAAGTCCACCAAGTGAAATGGCAAAGCACAAGCAAAGTCCACCCAGCACAAGTAGAAGATGGCACAAGCCATAAGGAAGTCAGCACATGAGGAGATAGCATGAAGTTTTTTTGGCTTGGGAATGAGGGAGGATGAAGACCGACTGTCGTTTCAATCAATTCTGACACCTCCTAAATTTTAGGGATTTTCACTCCGGCCTCCTATTTTTTAGGGACTTTATTTTTGGCACTTTTGGCCTATTTTGGACTTCCTATTTTTTAGGGGCTATTTTTAAAAAGTTGCTATTTTTGGAAAAGTTTCTATTTTTGGCAGGGTTTCCATTTTTGGAAAGTGTGCAGGTCACGGTTGCATCAACATCGACTTCAGAAGATCCCAAAATGGAAATAAGTGAGAAAACCAGAAAATTGCTTAAGTGTTGAACATGGCATGGGCAAGGAGCAAATCCGCAATAAGAAAAATGTTCGGCCAAGCAGGAAGTCCGCCCAAAAATGTCCAGCCAAGCCTAAAGTCTACTTAAAGAAAAAAGTTCGACCAAGCAGGAAGTCCGCCCAAAAATGTCCGGCCAAGCCTAAAGTCTGCTCAAAGAAAAATGTCTGGCCAAGCAGGAAGTCCGCCCTTGGACAGGTAAGATGCCAAGTGCGCCAATGTCAAGGAGAGATTGAAGTCCGCCCAACTTTGGAAGAGGAAATTTTTCTAAGGCATGAAAAAATAAAATATGCCTAGATAGAGAGGGGATCAAGCTAGCGTAAAGTTCACTCCTCGGCATGACGGAATAAAATTCAAAGGCACAGAAGGAAGAATGTCTGGCAAGGCAAGGGTGAAGTTCGCCCCTCTCAGCACAAAATAAATTCCTAAGGCATGAATAAAATGGCAAAATGGCAGAGAAATCTGCAAGTTCGCCCAATCCAAAAGGAGAGAGAAAATTTGAAAATTTTGACTAAGTCAGATGCTTGGCTAAGTATAAAGTACGCCACAGGAAGAGAGATTTGTCTAAGGCATTGGCCAAAAATACGCAAAGTATGGAGGATGGCAGAGCATCATGGCAAGTTCGCCCTTGCCTTGGAAAGAAATGGCAAAGCATCTTGAAAGTCCGCCATCAGCCTAGCCTTCAAAGTCTGCCACCCTCTGGAAAAGCCATCATGAAGTCTACCATAAGGAAGTAAAGAATGAAAAGACATTGAGGAAGTCCGTCCATGGCATGGATCAGTTAAAGTCCCCCCTTGGCAAGAGGAAAATTGGCAAATCTATTAAGAAGTCCGCCCAACTTTGGAGGGAAGGAAAATTTCTAAGGCATTGGCAAAGTGCGCCAAGCATGAGAATGTCTAAGCACTCACCAAGTTCGCCTGGTATGAAGATGGTAGGCCGAAGACAAAGTCCGCCCAAATGGAAGTGCACATGGTCTAGCCAAAGATGAAGTCTGCCAAAGCACATCTAGCCAACCTTGAAGTCTGCCATGCACTTATCCAAGCCAGCCTCAAAGTCCACCTTGTCCAAGACACAACCAAGTTCACCAGGGAAAAAGGAAAAGAATTGGCTTGCCAATGAGGAAGTCCACTCAAGCATAATAGAAAATTGGCATGACATGTGCCAAAATCCGCCAAGGTTAGAAACAAACATGGTAAAATTTGCCAAGAGGAAGCAAAAAAATGGCTAAGTGTGGAATTTTCCTACAATAAAAGGATCAAATTTTGACTAAGTGTTGGAAAGAAAACAGGAAAAATGAAGAGAAATAAAGAGGAAATGAATAAAATTCTTGCCCAAGGATGGAGTCTGCCCTACTTAGCACAAGCCAAACTCAGAATTGAAGACAAGTCCAGGCAAAGTTCATTCGAGCATAAAGGTGGCCAAAATCTTGGCTAAGTGTTGAATGGTCAACATGAAGGCGTTACATAATGAAATTGAATAGCCAAAATTTGGCTAAGTACGGGAAATAATTCACAGAAAAAATTCCAATTTCCTCCATTTTGGCGAAAGCACAGGAGAGTTCTTCTCCATATTCAAGGCACTTGAAGGAATTTCAAAGCAATTAGGAAGGAAAAGTTCAATAACTGCTCCAAGGGGAGACTTCCAGACTTCAAATACAAGTGAGAAGAAGAAATCAAAATCTCAAAGGAAATCCAAGATCAAAGCAAGGAAGAAACAGGCACAAAGGACAGAGTCATTGGCAAAGAAATATATTCTAAGGCAAATGCATGGAAAAAGAACAAGAAGACCAAGGAGGACATCCAGCATGCTGAGGTGGCGCCTCGTCATCTTCTAGCCAATCAAATTGTTCCAAGTCAACATGTCTAGGCTCGATGAAGCTGACTTATCCATGGAGTTGGTTTATATTTAGCAAGAAGGACAAGTGTCCCCAAATGTAATTTTCTAATTGGTCGAGAGGTAGTTAATTGTGACAAACCCTAATTAGGGTTTTATTTTGTAATCTCGGTCGTTGATCCTAAATCAATCTTGGCCATTGAATTGTAATCGGGGAGCCTATAAATTGAGCTCGCCCCTCATTTGTAATTTGTGAAGTGAGTTGTATAAGATTGTTGCGACAAAACTATTTCCGTTTATAAAAGCTCTTGTGCATGATTTGCTAAGAACCACTTTTGTTTTCAAGTAGTGTGCAAGGTTTTCATACTTCTCCTTCAACACTTAGAGTAGAATTAAATTAGTATTTCATTTACATGTTTATTAGTGAATGATAGATTTGATAGGAGTGATGGATGAAATAAAGCTCATACTTTTGTTGAATGGATGATTTGCATTCAATGTGTAAAGTTAGCCTGAGCTCTTAAGTTGTGGATTCTTAACTTCAGTTTGGGTAATTATTTATTCAAGCATGAAAATCATTATCACCTCCGTTGAAGATTGCACCCGCTTTGCGTAGTTGTCCGAAGGAGGCGAAACAAAGTGTGGTTTACCCCATTTCATCTATTCATTGTCGTCTCTTGATTTCCTAGGAGTAGCTTAGACTTCTAAACCCTTGCCTTTTGCACTTTTTGTAGAAAATCTGAGATATCCGATAGAAAGAGCTTCAATGATAAAACTGTCTTAAGTCCTCAACTCACGAATGAATTTTATGTAAGTCCCCTTGTGATTACCAGCAAATCACAACGCCAACTGGCCTTATCCACATGTCATGACCTGACCAAAGAAACATTGGAGTTATTGTATTATCTTCTAGGTATTTGCAATTACTTTTCAAGAGAGGATAAAGTGTCCTTGGGCATTTTATTCTGTGTTCGGTGGCGTACTCAAAACACACACCAACAGGTCTCTGGCCAAGAGAAAGCTTCCAACTTTTAAGGTGAAGGTTGCTGTTTTTCCTGTTAATCTCTTTTGAAGGTTTAGCCATTCCCAGGGAAATAGGAGCAGTAGCCTGTACCATGTGACAGCAACCTCAGCATACTGTGTTTGAAACTTGGGGATTGTGGCAATAGCTGCTGCATGGTTCAGGTAAATTTTGGTCAGGGCTTGAACAGAGCCTCGGGCCTGTGAGATAGTTTATTGGGTACACATTGTGGACACCATGGTGATACATAGAAGTGGACCTGGGTTAATAATATGATTGCATAATGCCCACATGTGTTGCCCTTCACTTCAACTGCTACCTCAAAATGCCTCATGAATTGGGACTATATCAATGTACTCAAGGGCCAGTGAGAATTGATCCTCTGCTTATAGCGTGAAACTTTTTGCTCCCCACCACTTGCCCTAAGACTTAAGTTTCTGAATTGTTGGACTCCTGTTTAGATTCTTTTAAGCTTTTAGTAATATCCTGAGTCTTGACATCTTGCTGGGCCTACCAACTTTTTCCTTTGGATTTCTTTTAGGCTTGTCATGGTGATACATCTTTCTAATTTTTATGCCAACTCCTTTTGGATTTTTTTAGTTTTTGGTTCAGATGGTTCATAAGTCTGTCTTCTCATGAATGTAGATGTGTCTAAAGACACAATCTAGAAGTAAGCCTTTTTATGGAGCCCACAACTGTGGGCCCAATCACGGATGTGGCATTTTGTTCTCTGCCTATGTGCTTTGTTGGCTGCATTATCATGTGTCGAGTTTATTTCCACTGGTTCCTGCAGTGGTTTTAATCCTGGTCTTTGTTGTGGTAATGCTTAGCCTTTACCATTCAGTCACACCTGCTGGATAAGATAGTATTAGTTATTAGTTTATGACTAATTTATGTATAAACTAAAATAAAAAACTTAAGATCCCATTTAACCTTGCTGCAGTGCATTCCTTTGCTACCTTCTTGATTATCATTTTGAAATTTCTTGAGGTACAGGTGTTGCATTTTGATTTTAGATGACCCTGGGCCAAAAGTGTGAGGAAGTGCCTGAGGGTTCTATCATCTATGAATGCAATCGCCACTAGAGAAAATTTACGAAGTACCACCTATCAGTGAAAAATATTAGACCCAGAATTACATGGATTTGCATGAGGTTTTAATATGCACTTACCCTAATATGCTACTGTAGAATTTTACAGTATCATCCAAATATAGTTTACTACACCTTTGGGGATCATTCAAGTTCAAATGTTCTACTAATAAGGGCTTTTTAGTCTTTTGTTTGTAAATCACTAGTTATTTACAATGCTTTCCCAACCGACATTCATGTGAGTGGATCATCTTTATCGAGATGGTCAAAATTGAGGTATCTCATTTGGATTATTATGATCTGTCTTACCATGGTACAAACCAATATGATGTATTTGGTTGATTTCACATTGTCATTTAGGAGCTTTTGACTCACATTTATTGCTGTTTTTCTTTTGAATCTTACTAGTCATCATACATTAAATTGAATAGAATATTAAATTCTTTCTATGGGTTTTACCGTTTTAGTAGAATACTGAATAGCAAGGCTTTCCAAAGTCCAGGAGCACCATGTGCCATTTATTATGACAAGCAATGTCATGTTCTATATGTTTAGTATGTTCTTAATAATCTTACAGGACACAGCTTGGAGGTCCTCATTGCACATAATATTATGGACCACCGTGCATGTAACTTTTACAAAGTCAGATTATGCTCTGATATACAAATCTAAAACTGGTCTTTAGATGGTAACTTCTTTCCTTTGTAGAGTACTTGTTATTGTTATGGCTGTTTTAAACCATTTTGTTGCTCTAGATCCTCAAAAAATTCTTAAGACTGGTCTGCAACTATAATCTCCTTCAAATAGAGAACATAAAGCAAGTCATTCACCAATTGACATTGACTAACTTGCTATTTTGACATTTGGAGGTATTCAGTTTGGCTTGGCCATAAATCTTTGTTTAGCATGATGTTCTATGTTACAACTTATCCTCAAATTGTCAACAGATATCAGGGAAGAATATTGGAAATAAATGCTCAAAATTTTAGTAGAAGGTAGCTGCCATAGTTTCTGTTTGACAATACAGCCTGAAATCAGATATCAATGTTCAACTTGTAGTCAATCTTATTTCATCTCGGTCATAGTACTTCATAGTGCGTAATCTACATTTCCAGTCTTTAATATCTTTTGCTTAAGTGGCAAGAGGTTAACTTAGTGTGGGCTGCTTGAGAATCTGTTTTATTAGGCTTACGAAGTATGCTTATTTTGTCCTTATTAGGCCTTTAAGGTTGGATCCTTCTTAGAAAAATATGTACTATTTTTCCCCAATTTTAATTCATAAAATTAGTACTGTGCATGTTCAATGAAGACTCAAAAGAGAGTCTTTTTGTAAAGTTTTGATGTTAATATAGCATAGAGAATGGTAGTTGCCTAATGGATTGGTTTGGCTGTCATGGTTTAAAATTTTTAAACTCCATGCACTTGTAATAGGCCTTTTGGAGCACCCATGGGTTTCTGCTTTGTTTAAGGATCCATTCTCGTATAGTAATGTTTGCCTATAATTATTTCTAAGCAATAATTTGTTCTCTTGTTTTTTTGCAGTTTCTGTATCATAGAAGGACCTGAAACAATACAATCCTTTGCAACAATGCAACTGCAAGAGATTCAAGACAATGTTAGGAGTCGTCGCAACAAAATCTTTCTTCTTATGGAAGAGGTAATATAATAGAATGTCTTGATACACTTATTGCACACACCTTTAGAATTGTACAGGTTCTCCTTATTTGAAAGATATAATCTAGTAAAACACTAATATGTGGTTTTATGTTACATGAACTAGCATAAAGGTTTAAAGTCTATTCTGTTGATTTTTTTATATCTGTGAATTTTTCAAATTAATTATTGAAGTTAAATCCTATTATGGCCAAAGATCTTTGCATATTATAATCTACATCTTGAATTTGCACCAAATTACTGTCCAGATGTGTATATATATATAAGCTATATCTTGAATTTGTACCATATTATATCCATTTTTAAGGCTCTTAAGAAATCATTTTGACTTATGATATAATAATATACACTAGGTTTTCTTAATAGGTCTGATAGTTACACACTTGGAATTAAATTAAACTTCACCACTAGGATGTCTGATTCAGTTTCAGCTAGGACCACTTGAAAACGATCTAGACTTATTTGGCACTGATACAACTCACAATAACATAACTTGTGCAATATATTGGGCAACTGCTCTCAGATTAGTTAAGTTGATAGTTACAAAAGTTCAAAGGTAATTAAACTAGAATAATTTTATGCAAACATCTAGTTCTGTAAGCCAATTAAACCTCATACATTATCAACAACATCAAGATTTATAGTATGATGAATCACTCTTTGTATGATAGGGACGTTTAGGCATACTAGATTTCATTATTCTTCTTATTGGTGTTTCTTTTAAATTATAATACATGGGTTTGCAACAAATTACTCTTGAGTAGTAGTTGCATAAACTTTTGGTACTTAAAGTTTAAATTACTTTTGAGTGGTAGTTGCAGAAGGTGCAAGTATTCAACAACTTGTATCCAAGCATTTGCATGGTTTCTGTATACGTTTGGCAATGCTTTAACAGAATAATTTTCATCATAGAGTATTTATTTCTCCTTTACGCAGTATTTATTTCACAAATCATGGCACAAAATTATCTTCATACCAAGGGCCTTCATTGTGCAACTATTTAAAAATATACAATATGAACATTGATTTCTTAAGATGATGAACCAAATGTGATTTGATTTAGATATTGAAAAATAACCTCTACCAAATCTCTGCTGGTTTTATCTTGAAAAATGCTATTGATATGTGTTGATCTAAGGTGTTGTGTCTTTCAATTCAATAATGGGTATATTTTCTGATATTTTGTCTACATTCTAGGTTCGAAGACTTAGAGTACAACAAAGAATCAGAATTGCTGAGATGAGCAGTGCAGGTGATGAGATTGAAAATGAGATGCCTGATATTCCATCTTCCATTCCCTTCCTCCCTCACATGGTGAGTTTTTAGACTATTAGCAATGATCTTACAAGTGTTTTGTGTTCTAATATTTAAATATTAAAGTGGAGCACACTTCAAATACCATGAAAAGTAAATAAAATTTAACTTTGTTTGAGTGTGTGTATACATATTCGTCTGTTAATACCTGTGTGTGATCTGCAAATTTAGTTAGTTAGCATGATGATAACAAATATTCTGCTATATTGATAAATTCTAACTGCCCCGTTTACTTTATAAACAGACACCAGCGACTTTAAGGAAGTTTTATGCTACCTGCTTTTCATTTATTGGTGGGATCATTATGTTTGGTGGCCTTCTTGCACCTTCTGTAAGTTAACTACATGTGTATGGATTCCTGTTCTTTAGATAGTAAAGTTAGACAAGTTCCATTGATGTTATATTTGTAATGGAAAGTTGCTTTTATCTTATTTGGAATAATTTGACATCTTAATTGATTCCCTGTTGTAGATAAAGACCACATGGATCTGATTTTTTTAAGTTCTTTTTAAACTCTAAATTCAGTTCCCTTTTGGAGGGACAAGGTATAGATTGTTGGATATACTAATGTACTAGAACATTTTCAGTATTAAATATATTGTAGTCTTTCAGTAAATCACTTTGTCTTTATGCCATTCCATATCCCACCTGTTACTTTTTTAATTATCTCTTTTAATCTTCTATTATCAAAGTTGCATGGACACGGATATGGCCATTTTTTAAGACCCCCAATATCGATACGGCTGGATACGACATTCATAAAAAACACATACACGTATATTTTCCAAGTTATTGGAGGAGATTTTCATTACTTTAGAAGAAAATAAGTAAATATAAATTAAATAATACTAAAATTTAAACATTTATAATTTAGTAAAGAATAAACAATTAAATTTATGTTAATAAATTTTATTAATTTTTTTTTTTGATTGGTAACAGCATTGTTTTTATTAATAATAAAATAAAAGATTACATGGCTATTCTCAATACAATGACAATTAAGATCCCTTCCAAATCCCAGCAATTCCTAAAAAGACACCTGTAATACTACTCCCAATTTTTGCATCAAACAATTCTCAGTTTACCAATGAAACTTCCCAAAAAAGAACAAATAGGCTTTAA
The DNA here is from genome assembly GCA_007115665.2 of Sequoiadendron giganteum. Classification (NCBI taxonomy): domain Eukaryota; kingdom Viridiplantae; phylum Streptophyta; class Pinopsida; order Cupressales; family Cupressaceae; genus Sequoiadendron; species Sequoiadendron giganteum. Next base: position 24,374,543 of record VCHN02000014.1, read on the forward strand.
GCCAACAACCCCACCAAAACCTAATACCAAGTTAAGCATTTGAAACATTATTTGGTCTTCCTTTAGTCTTTGATCGGAAGACCATTTCAAAGGCTTTCTTCTCTTCCTTCTTAGTTTTCTTCCCCTTTACTATTTGCTGACCGTCCTCCACCCTTGCAGCCTCCTTCTGCCAATCCAAAAAAGACTCACCCCGACTATTCCAAGCACCAATCCCCTTGCTGATTGCTTGTTGGCTCTGGTCATCCGCCTTCCGTTTCCCAACAACCTTCTCTTGTGTCCTCACCACACCTCTCTTCTCTCGACACTCTGGTGTTGCGGTTCCATTTTTGGAGCTCAACTCATTTTCACCTCCATTCAGAACAACATTTTCATTGTTCCCACCCAAGCTCCCTTCCCATGTTGAGACAAAATTTAGCTGTTGCTGTTCCTCTGCTCTAACTTGATACATCGGTAACTGCCCCTCTTGATTCGGTAACTCAGAAGTCTGTCCTTCCTCTTCTCTACCGTTCAACAGTGAGCTTACATGTTTCTCCACTTGTTTCTCCACTGTATAGTGTTGGGGAGCCACATCCTTCCACCAGGAAGCAGATTTGTTTGTTCTTTTTTTGACACATTGAGCTGCCAAATGTCCATTCCTATAACAGATTTTGCATCTAAAGGGTACCCCTTCATAATCCAGGGGCTGCACCCAACAACCCTTCAAAGTTTTTATCCGAATCTCCTCCGATGGCACCTTAGTTACATCCATCTCTACCAAGATACGGGCAAAAGTCGAGTGAGAAGGTTTGAAGAGTCCTCATCCACCATTAAAAAGCTTCCTAGAGAGTTTTCTACAACTTCCAAGCATGAATCAAACCAAAAATGTAGGGGAAAGTTAGGAAGCCTTACCCAAAGAGGAGCCCTCTCAAACACTTCAATAGCTGGGTTGAAAGCTGGGTGCCATGGCTTTAACATTAATGCATGTTTTTCTTCCCAATTCCAATGATAATCACATAAAATCCTATTTCTATCTTGCTCCTTTTCAAAAACAACAATAAAGAAACCTTTTGCCATAGGATAAATTTGAACATACCCTTCCAGAATAGGCTTCCAATGGCTGGAAATCCATTGGTGTAGATCAGTCAGGCTGGGCCAAAAACCCCTAAATCTCCCCATCAGACCTAGCCTAGAAATTTTTTTTTCATTTAAAGACACTTCTTGTTCTAGCTCACCATCTAGTTCCACTGTGATTGATTTTGATGAGGAATAAACATCTTCCCCACCCTTGCCTATGTCTGCTTGGAAAGTTTGCTCTGATTCCTAAGAAGGCCTTGTTTGTTTCCTCCCATTTCCTTGAGCCTTTGAATCCTTAACTAAACTCACACCCCTTGCCATTGGTACTTCAACCTCCACGTTCCTCAGGTCTTTAACCATCGCCTGAACATCGCCTTGCATCCTACAACCATCACTATTTCGGTTAAAAGACTTCACGCAGTCTCCGACTTCTTAGCTGGTTCTGGCTGTTTCTCCCCAATTGTAGGCTTCTTGGATCCCTCAGCTCCAACGACCCCTGTGGTGAGCTCAGCCGACTGTCCATTGGTTTGGACACGCTACATAAACCTGTCACCATCTTGTCACCTGAAACCGCTGCCGCTATGGTTTGAAAAAAGGCCTGCAATCTCTGTTTGGCTGCCCTGATCAAACTTCTTACTGCAATAGCCTCCCTGTAGCCGAAAACCATGGGGATTCTCCTGCGAATCTCTTCCCAACCCAAGCAAAACCCTAGCTTCCGCAGGCTCTCGTAGATGACCGTTGGCATCCATCCTCAATTCATGTATCTTCTAGTGTAATAAATTTGATTATTATTTAAAGAATTTTTTGTAATTTTTTCAAAATTTCTAATGTTTAAACAACATAATATAAATATAAAACTGTAAACAATTAACTTTTCTAAATCTATAAAAATTAAAACACCAAAAATATAGTAGAGTTGCACTGGAAGAAGACCTAGAAAAATGGGTCACTGAAATAGAAAGACATTTCTTAGTTGTTTTCCTCATTTGGTGTAGGTTTTGTTTATAGAAAACAAAAAGAAAATTGCACAATTGAAATTTTTTAAGATTAAGTTTAGGAAGATTCATGTTAGATATTTTGAAATTCAAATCACAAAGTATCAGGCACGGCTGGAAAATCAAGATGTTTTTGGGCATGTGTAAGTACGGTATCCAATGTGTATTTGTGGTGTATCGTTACGGATACGGGGATACGCGCACTGAGGAGGGGCAAGGCGTATCTGGCTACTCTATCTATTATACTTAATGAGCACTTTTAATCTTCTATATAATAATTTATTAGTTAAGATGTTTCTTGTTTCAAAATATCTCTCAAATTGTGTCTTTTCGTGAACTGGTTCTCTTTGTATCCTCTATATCCATCATTGTTGCAATCCCCATAGTGTTGTAAGGAATAATCCCATCCAATGTCATTCACTTCTCTATCCTCTCGATACATGGAGTGTTCCACATATAGTATTGATGAGCACACAGTTATACTGAGAAGGGTGGGGGGCAAGGGGGTGGCGGATGAATCAGTATAACAATTTCAAAACTTAATCAACCACAACAATAATACTTAAAAAATTAATCATCCATAGCAATAACACACTTGCAAGATCTTGCAATTAAGAACACAGGGCAAACACATGATTTACATGGAAATCCTTGGTAGAGAAAACCACAACAAAATATTGCTTATATATATATATATATATATCTTCTTGTAGGCATCAACCTACTTCTTTTACAAGTCTTCTTTTGTAGGTGCCGACCCACTGGAGACACCAATCTCCACGTACAAAATTTGTAGGCACCAACCCACTGGAAACACCAATCCCCACAACTGAGCACCAACTTAGCAAGAGACATCGATCTCTTCTTTGACAAGGGGAGGTGGGGGCCAAGGGGGTGGCAGGTGAATCAGTATAACAATTTCAAAACTTAATCAACCACATCAGTAATACTTAAAAACTTAATCATCCATAGCAATAACACACTTGCAAGATCTTGCAAGTAAGAACACAGGACAAACACACGATTTACGTGAAAACCCTTGCAGGAGAAAACCACGACAAAATATTGCTTATATATATATATATATATATATATATTCTTGTAGGCACCAACCTACTTCTTTTACAAGTTTTCTTTTGTAGGCACTGACCCATTGGAGACACCAATCCCCACTTATAGAATTTGTAGGCACCAACCCACTAGAGACACCAATCGCCACAACTGAGCTCCAACTCAGCAAGAGACACCAATCTCATCTTTGATAAGTACCAATCTCCAAATTCTTCAAAGGATGATATTGTCTTCACAAAGATCTGATTATAGATGCACTTTCTTTCACACCTTCGGATGATCTAACGATTATCACAAAAGTGCTCTTCTTCACGATTTGGTGTGTAGATGATGTAATTACTTTCTTTCACAAGTCTTCTTGATGATGATGCAACAATACTTCCTTTTACAATTCTGCCTTAAGGTTTGCTCTAATTTCACTTACAAATCTGGTCACAACTTCTCTACATATATTTCTGCCTTAATGTCTGGACTCTTCTGCTGTAGTAAACTCAGATCTGCTCATAAAAGCTTTATGCATATGATAATTTTTTTCCCATAAATCTGATCATAAACTCTTCATAAAATCTGCTCATGTTTTTCAATTAAACTTGCACACATATCTCATATAGATTTGCATATGCTCTTCAATATGAATCAGAAATGTTCTTCATACTTTCTGCCTTTTGGTCTGTTTTAAATCTGTTCAATATTCAAATAATATTCAATTAAAAATTTTGCTTCTCACACCTCTACTTTGACTTGTTTTATACCTTATCAAAACATGCCCCTTCCCCCAAAGGAGGTGACTCTCCCAAGAGGGGTAATCCTTCCAAGAGGGGTTGGCCTCTTCATAAAAATATTTTTGATTATTTTTATTTTCAAATTTAATTCCCCAAGATGGGGTGCTCCAATAAGGGGGTCGGTCTCTTCATTAAAATAATTTAATTTATTTCCAAGGGCCGACCCTTAGATTCCTAGTGCCCTCATGTGGTGTTGGCCCTTGGAAATAGATAAAATTAGATTTTTAGTTCCCTTTGTGAGGGCAGCGACTTCATAGAGGGCAGCTTATAAACTCATTCAAATGATCTTGATTTTGATATGACGATTCACTTCCTTCCTCAACGATTTCTCTTGACCTTCGAGTTCCTTTGACATCAATGACAATTTCCAATTCTTTATGCTTGCATTCTTTGGCATCAATGACAAAACTATCCATGCCCCTTTGACATCAATGACAATATTTCCAAAAATCTCCCCCTTTGTCATTGATGGCAACATGAACATAATTCTCTCCTTTTGCACTGCTCCCCCTTTCTGTATCTCTCCCCCTTTGACATCAATGGCAAAGGGAAACTTAGTATTTTCACAAAGAAAACTCTCCCTAACTGTAATACTCTCTCTTTACATCAACGACATCATTCTTCCTTTTCCTATATCTCTTCCTTGCTGTAACTCTCTCTCTTTGACACCAGTAGCAACACGATGCTTTATTACCTTCATAAAGAATATGCATTAGCTGGTCTATCTTTGAATTGTCTTCTCTACAGAGCTGAAAAACATTGCATTGATTAGCTCCCCTTTCTCTACTTCTCACCCTTTGACATCAATTGTAAAAGGGATGCTGATTCATCTCTGACTTTTCTTCTCCAAGGGGCTGAAAGATAATGCAATGGTAAGCTCCCCGTGAAATCATGCTTATCCTTACGAACTTAGTGATACATCTTGTGCATGGAGCACAAGTGTAGATTTTTCTTTCTCTTGCTCTTGTTTCCTCTTCCAAATGTTTGTAGGTTCTTCCTTTTGTTTGGCTATGGTATCGTCCTTTTTGTTTTGTCTAGGAGTTACAAAACAAATTTTGCAAAGTCGTGCTATATGCCCAAAGTTGTTGCATTTATAACATATGACATTATAATTCATTGAAGAAGCACATGAAGTGTAGTTCCTACTTGAGAACCCAAAATCATTCCTTGCACGAACTCTACAATCCACTACTTTATGACCAAAGTGATTGCATGAATAGCAATAACCATAGAAAGAGTGATAAAACCTAGTCATAGACACTTGTCTTGAAAGGAATGATCTTTTGTAGTTACCCTTGTTGTCCTTGTCAGGGATATTACCTTCTTCCTTCTTGGTGCTCTCACTATTGATGGATCTTTTGATAACATCAGCATACTTATTTTCTTCCATTAATTTCTTCGATGATTGAATTGTTTTAGAACTTTGGCCTTCTTCATATCCAATACCACTCTTATCAAACATAAGCTTTTGAGAATTGATGATGTCATCCAATATTCTTGAACTCTTCTTGTTCTTCAAGTTCCTGTTTAATTAAGTCATCGTTTTCTCCAATTGCTTTCTTAGAGAAACAATATCATATTCTAGCTTCTCGCAATTTTCTTCCTTTGTCTTCAATTGGTTTATCATCCCCTCTTCAATCCTTTTTGCTTCTTCTACTTGAACTTTTAGATCAACGATCAACTTTTTTGATTCTTCAAGACTTTGTGATAGTTTTTCTTTGGCTTCACTACCCTCTTGAATTTGTAATCCTTGTTTCAAATTTCTTTTCTTAAGCTTCTTGATCGCACTATAAGCATAATGGAGGTTTCTGCAAGATCCACTTCTCCTTTGTCTTCTATATGCTCTTCTTCTAAATCTTTTTCTTTTTTCTTTTTGTCTTCATCATCCTTTGCTTCCATCGCCATGAAGAGTATTTCTTCTCTATTATTGTTTGAAATTTCTTCGTCGCTTTCCTCCGATGAGCTATTATTTTCCTTGGAATAAAGACTTTTCTTTTATTTCCAGAAGTTCTTCTTCACATGTTGATCTTGTTTGTAACCCTTCTTATGTTGATATCTTCTTCCTTTCTTCATGTAGTGATCCTCTTCATCTTTGCTGATTTCACTCCTACCTTGCGGACACTTAGAAGCAATATGACCTATTCTACCACAATTAAAACATTCAAATGGTAACTTATCTTGGTATGACCTATTCTCTTGAAGTGAGCTTCTTCTTCATCCGTTTTGTTGTTTGAGCTATCACTTGGTTCATACACTTGATTCTTTCCCTTCCTTTTTGCCTTGCTGCCTCCCTTTTTGATGGCTTGTCTTCAATCCTCATTTCATAAGCAGTAAGAATCCCATGCAACTCATCCTTTGTTAATGTGTCTAGGTCTCTCATTTCTTCAATTGCTGAAACCTTGGAATCAAATCTTAGAGGTAAAGACCTTAATACCTTTTGCACAATCACAACATCTTCAAAATTTTCACCAAGACCTCTTATACTATTCATGATCTCATCAACATGAAGCAAATAGGAGGCAATGCTCTCTTCTTCTTTCATCTTAAGGCTTTTGAATTGTCTCCTATGAGTTTGAAGCTTTGCCTTCTTTACTTTGTCATCTCCTTTATATATATTCTTCAACTTGTCTCACATGTCCTTAGTTGATTTGCAATGCATAACTTTCACAAATTCTGATTCAAATAATCCACACAAAATTGTATTCTTGGCTTTTGAGTTGTTTTCACTTTCCCTCTTTCCTGCTTGATCCTTTGGGGGAGTCGCAAGGGCTTTGTAGCCATTTTTCAATCGATTGCCAAATATCATACCCTGGAGCATTCAAATAAGTTTCCATCCTTATGCTCCAAAAGGCATAGTTTGTTCCATCGAACAATGTTGCCCTATTTGATGAGAATCCATATCCTTCTTGCTTGACTATATGTGCTCTTTTAGATCTTCCTTCTAGCAGTTAGACTATCTTCAAAGGAGTCGGCTCTGATACCAATTGATGAGCACACAGTTATATTGAGAGGGGGTGGTGGGGTAGGGGTGAATCAGTGGAACAATTTCAAAACTTAATCAACCACAACAGTAATACTTCAAAACTTAATCATCCATAGCAATAACACACATGCAAGATCTTGCAATTAAGAACATAGGAAAAACACATGATTTATGTGGAAACCCTTGCAGGAGAAAACCACGCCAAAATATTGCTTATATATATCTTCTTGTATGCACCGACCTACCTCCTTTACAAGTTTTCTTTTGTAGGTACTGACCCATTGGAGACACCAATCCCCACTTATAGAATTTGTAGCCACCAACCCACTGGAGACACCAATCCCCACAACTGAGCACCAACTCAGCAAGAGACACCAATCTCATCTTTGACAAGCACTAACCTCCAAATTCTTCAAAGGATGATATTGTCTTCACAAAGATCTGATTATAGATGCACTTTCTTTCACACCTCTGAATGATCTAACGATTATCACACAAGTGCTCTTCTTCATGATTTGGTGTGTAGATGATGTAATCACTTTCTTTCAGAAGTCTTCTTGATGATGATGCAACAACTTTCCTTAACAAGTTTTCTCTCAAATAATACAATACTTTAATTTACAATTCTGCCTTACGGTCTGCTCTAATTTCACTTACAAATCTGGTCACAACTTCTTCACGTATCTTTCTGCCTTAATGTCTGCTGTAGTAAACTCAGATCTGCTCATAAAAGCTTTATACATATGATAAAAAGTTCTCCATAAATCTGATCATAAACTCTTCATAAAATCTACTTATGTTCTTCAAAGAAACTTGCACACATATCTCATATAGATTTGCATATGTTCTTCAATATGAATCAGAAATATTCTTCATACTCTCTGCCTTTTGGTCCGCTTTAATTCTGTTCAATATTCAAATAATATTCAATTAAAAAACTTGCTTCTCACACGTCTACTTGTCCCTTTTCCCAAAGGAGGTGACTCTTCCAAGAGGGGCGATCCTTCCAAGAGGGTATTTTATTATTTTTATTTTCAAATTTAATTCACCAAGATGAGGTGCTCCAATCAGGGGGTCGGTCTCTTCATAAAAATAATTTAATTTAATTTTTAAGTCACAATATGAAGGTGCTAGGAATTTAAGGGTTGGCCCTTAGAAATAGATAAAATTGAATTTTTATTTCCCTTTGTGAGGGCGGCGACTTGATAGAGGGAAGCTCATAAACACATTCAAATGATCTTGATTTTGATATGACGATTCACTTCCTTCCTCAATGATCTCTCTTGACCTTCGAGTTCCTTTGACATCAATGACAACAATTTCCATCTTTATCCTTGCATTCTTCGGCATCAATGACAAAACTATCCATGCCCCTTTGACATCAATGATAATATTTTCAACAAGTATGGTATCATGTTGGGTTCACTTTACAATTTTGCCTGAAAGTGGGCAGCAGCATACCCTCTCTTGGTGAATCTGGATTGGATATTGCTATATTCTTCCTTTTCATGATCGCTCTATTCACTTATTCCAGAAAACCATGGATTCTTTTTCTATGTTAAAATCTTTTCTAATTTGTGTGTAGCTTATGGGAATCCTGAAAACCATAGCATCTTCTGAATCACTGAATTATTGAGCCTGGTTGTGACTAGAATTCATTCATCAAGCCTTGGAAATCACAGTATCCATACTTTCTACTGTCTATTTTTGCATAGCCATCCATTCTTTGAAGCATTTGTCATGTCTGTCTGTTCATTGTCCCCATATGAATTCAGTTGGTGATTTAAAAAGAATTCCTTATCTGGAAAGTCCATTAGGTATTCATTAACGAATCGATTTGCTGCTGATCCTGTTCTGAAGTAGTTCCACAGGTCTTCCCTCAGGTAGAGTTTTCTTTTTTCTTTCAATTCAGTTTCTTTATTCTTGTGACAACAATTGTTTTGTATTTTTTTTATTGAGACTGTTGAAACTTGAAATGAATATCAATAAAACTGCTACACTGCAAGTGCTTTCGTTTTCCTTTTTTTCCCAAAATTTATGATTTCTTATAAAATCTTTGTAGAATTCCCAAGTTCCATTATGACAACAAAGCCAAAATAGGGCGAGGGTACTCTTACCAGGCTCATACACAATGATGAAGATTGAAATAATACAAGCTTGCATTCAATTAAAATACTTCAACACTGCATTAAATTACACTCAGAATTTATAATTGCAGAGTTAGGCACGTAGTTGAAAAGTGAAAGATAGGCTTTCATTATGTTCTTCTGTTCATCTAACCTAATTTTGCACATAATGAAGGGATGAGTTACTGTTCCAATTCCATGCAGTACCTGTTAAATTATTCCCCCCCAGTCATGTTGTGGAGTAAAGATTAATTACAAAAAAATGAAAATCAATAGTCACTTTGAACAGGTTTTAACTTTAGAGACATTTTTTTGACATTCTGCATCATCCTATCTGAGTCGAAGTGCTCAATCTAAGTGATTAAGCTCTTCCATAAACATATAAGTTGGATTGTGGTGGAATTCTTTTTTGTGTTTGTTTCTTTGTCATTTTTTCGTTGTTAGTCTTATCAAAGAAATGTTAGATATGTTATCTTCTGTTCTCTAGTTGTTGTGACACATACTTGATTACATATCTCAACATAATGACCCTATTCCTATTTTTATGTTACATTCCTAACGGTCCTGTATCTGTAGCATTTGTGAGATGACATGACAAGATAATATTGTAAGAAACTGCTAAATATGGTGTTCATGTGCTTGCTTTAATTTCTTCATAATTCATTATTTGGTGCACTCTCATCCTGAAAATATACTTATTGTTAATGTTATCTGCTTTCTTTTCAGCTAGAACTTAAATTAGGGTTAGGCGGAACATCATATGAAGATTTTATTCGCAACATGCATTTGCCAATGCAGCTGAGGTATATTTAAGAAACATTCATACTGCAAATCTCTTTTTAATTTCAAATTCTGCCTTTTACAGGACTGGGAAATTGCAACCAGTAAATTTGCAACTTTATTGTTTACTTTTAAAAGAATTTTAGGATGTATATTCTTTTACTTGTGTACCATAACTTAATGTATGCACTATGTATGACTATAGAGCTTTCTGGAGAAAACCTGTAATGGATGATCTTGTATTCCTGACTGCATGTTTTCTGAAATTCAATATTTGTGAATCAGTCAGGTTGATCCCATAGTAGCATCCTTTTCTGGGGGAGCAGTAGGTGTTATATCAGCTCTTATGGTGGTTGAAGTCAATAATGTCGAGCAACAAATGCATAAGAGATGCAGATACTGCCACGGAACTGGTATGTATCAGTATAACGTCTTTTGGTAAAGCTGCTCTGTCATTGGATTAAATTTTTGCTACCTACATCTCCTTTGCAACCTTATTTCTAGCGAGGAACCATGCTCCCTAGGTTCTATCCATTTATGTGGTTATATCTTTACTGTGAACAGAGATCACTGATTCACAACCAGTTTAGGGCAGACCCCGCAAGTCTTAAGTATGGGCTATCTTCCTTAGTCTAGCCATTTCTGATAGCAGGATCTGAACAACTTAAAAGAGTTTACTGCAGCAAGGCACCTATTTTTAATATGTGATGTGCATAATTAAATTATTTGTTTTATATAAGTAAACATATCAAAGATAAGCTTTTCTGCGTATTCCAAGTTTAATGTAATTGTTTCTGCACTACAACATTGCATCATGGACTATAGTTTGCTTTCTTACTGTGCCAGAAGGCTCAATTTCTTGTGCCTTAATGAACCTGGCGTACCCTATAGAGGGTGATAAGTTACAGTGAAATAGTATTTACAAAGATTTTTTTAAGATACAAAAATGAATGCAATATATCTATGCATAATATAAAGAAAATAAAATATGGTGTCTGTTGTAGGAAAAGTATCGATTATAGAATGTAAGATAATTTTTTCTTCCTTTTTGTTTAGGGTTTAAAGGGGGTGGGTTAGGATAGGGCAGGGGCTGGGTTAGAAGTGGGTTAGGATAGTTTAGATTTTTTCATTTTTTCATATGTAAATATTTTTGTTTCTTATTCACTTAGTGCCACAGGTTTTCCTTGGAAATACCGTGGAAATATCAGGGGCTTTCTTAGAACTGCATGAACATTTCTGTGAGGGTTCTGCATTTTCCAGAGTTAAAATGAATCCTATGACTTGAACCTGGATCAGTACCTGAGTTGTTTTCAGGCTGAAACCAGAGTGGGTACCTCCATTTCCTGAATGCCAGACAAAAGAAATGTTTTGAGAAGTCAATACAAGGAGCTAAATATTTTGCACTCTCTATTGATGCATAGAGGATTTTGTAGCTCTTTGTGTTGGTGAGTACTTCTTACAAAGACAACTAATCCTATTGTATTCACTCTGATTTTGTCAATATATGAACATCCAACATTTCTCTTAAAAATACAAGATACGGGTATATTTGTATTATCTAGTGTGCCCTTATATCCACTCTGATTTTCTTTGCATTTTTTCAAGTTTTTGTGTGCCTATGTTTTGTCTTTTAATATTTCTGCATATATGCTTTATGAAAGCTAATCCGTGCAGCTTCTAATTGATCTTTGACTATCTTTGGAATGTTTGACACACTAACACAAAATAATCTTCTGCCATCGATCCTTTGTTAAAATGAGCTGAGGGGCTGCATTTATAATGAGCTCATATTGTTCGGCCTTTGAAAGAGAGGAAAAATTCTGTCCTTGTCCATTGGATGGGTTTTCAAGTTTTTGAATTTCTCCAAGGGGGGGAGTGTCACCCAATTTGTATCTACTTCATATGAATCCCTTTTAAATTAATCATTTTGGTTCGTTTTTTGACCCCTCTTTGCCTTGGGATTATTTGGCTCCTTTCTCTCTTGCACAAAATTTCACATGGTCCCATATACATTGCATGTTGAATAAACTCTATATTGAGCAAGGATATTTGAGTCCTCTAGGGATAAAATTTGTATTATGTTTTGATGCTGCAGTCTTCCATAGCTAGAATTTGCATTGAGTTATAACTATGATGTTGTTTCTTTTATGACAATTGAAGATAGCTGGGGAAATGAGTTGGTTGGAGTTACAAATTATTGATGCCTTATTGGCGATGAATGCCAAAAGATGCCAATCTTCAAATGTATCATATTAAAATAATATTTAGATTTATTAATGGTCAATATATTGTAATCTTGTAAATTATTAGTTTAGATTTATTTCCATTCTTTTCTTCGATGATGTTTCTATTTTAGAAACTTTGTATTTAGAAACATCTTTTTGTAATCTCTATATGAAGAGCATTTGCCTCTTCTTTTATATATATCAAAGATTTCATTTAATCATTGTTTCATGGTATCAGAGTGGGAATTTTTTTCCTAGCACCGTTTTCTGATTTTTTGCAAGATTCATCACATTTTTTTTCAGATTTTGGTTACAAACTGAGTGAGAAAGTCGCGTCTGTCTTTTTAATCTGGCTGGTTGGGCGTTGTTTTTTCATCAAATTGTGGGTTTCTTTCTGGCTTTTGCGGGTTTTTTGAAGCATGTCTTTGTGTTTCTCTTTTGGGCATTTTTCCGTCTTCAGATTCGCGGATTTAAAAGAGACCTTTTTTAGTGCAAAATCGCGATTTTTTGAAAATGAGTTTTTTTTGTGAAGAAATCGCACAGATTTTCTTCATGTTTGTGAAGGGTTTTTGGATGCGTTTCATGAGCACAGATTATTTCCAGCTTTTTGGGCATCATTTCATATTTTTCTGGGTGTTTTTTTCCGCGCGACCCTTCTTTCTTCACGAGTTTCTGCCAGTTTGAAAGTTTCTTTTTGTGACGAATTTTTTGCCTTTCGTGGGACTTCATTGCAGCGCCCTAGGGTTTTTGTGACGGAAAATTCTTTTTCTGGTTTTGGGTGTTGTTCGAGTTCTTTGGTGTCATCCTTGATGCTGCCTCATATTTTGCAAGTTCATAGAGACCTCGGGTTTTCTTTTGTTAATCTGCCTTTCTTCTCCGAGTATGCATCCAATAATGTGTTCTTTCTTGGGCGTCAAATCTGCTCTTTAGTTTGAGGGTTATTTTTTTGTGTTGGATTTGTTCAAGCTATCTCGGGTTTTGTGCATGTATTTTTTTTTAATTTCTTCTGTTAGATTTCTGCTCATGGGGTTTTGTGCCTCTTATTTGTCAAATTTTGTTACTTTGTACAAACCCGTGACAAATGGCTTTTTTGCAAGGTTACCCCAAGTTTCCGGGACGGGGACGGCAGGGGACGGCGGGACGAGTCCCCAAGTTTCCGATTTTTGAGGCCAAAATTAGGGACGATAGGGGACGGCTATATAAAAATATAGGGAAATTTTAAATATTCATATGATAATATGGATAAGGCATGCATAATACACATTATAGAACACTAACATATAACATTTGTGTCCAACATTATGCCAATACTCAATACGCATTCAAAATTAACATACACGAATCATGAAACAACCTCCAAGTTATAATTTATAAACTTATATCAAAATGCCCAAAGGCTACATTGCTGCCATATAGTTTTCAAGTTTGCTATGAAAATCAAAATACAATGTCAGTAATGAATACAGAATAAACAAAGTCAAAGAGCACTGCTGCCCCTAATCATCCCTCATAACCGCATCAAAATCAGAGTCATCCTCTGAGTCACTGCCACTGTGATGCTCCTCCTCAACCAACGGAACCCCAACCAAACCCTCAGTTGTCTCCTCCTCATCTACATGGGCCACGTCCTCGGGATCAATATCCCACCGTAGAGCTGGAGTCTATCGATACTCTGGAGTTTGCCGATCCTAAAGCCGAAGAGCACTATGAACGACCACTAGCTTCTTTGCTCGTCTAGAGGTAAGTCTATTCCTCTTGAGGGAGTGGATAAAGCTATACGTGGACCAATTCCTCTCTGCAGCAGAGGAACTAGCAACCTGTGCAAGAAGGCGAGTAGCAAGTGTCTTCAACTGCGGTGTATCCCTCCCATGATAGGTCCACCATCCAATAGGGTTCGATTGAGCTAATATAGCTCTATCCAACCTTGCCTGTGGTTTACTCAAGTTTGGGCCCGTAAGATTTGCAAAGTCTAGGAATTGTGACCGAACTAGTGAAGCCTGCTCTGTTGGATAAATCTTTTTAATGGCCTGTGTGAACCCATCTAAAACCTCACTATCATCACATGGAGGCACCCTACCAAGCCTTGGTGCATACCATTTTGGATTTAGAGCAAAGGCAGCCATGTGAAGCGGGGTGTTCATTGTATTCCACCTTCGAGTCACAATGGGCCCAATGTGTTGCTCATATAAATCCAAAGTGGGGTCCTTTGCCGAAATAACTTGCTTGATCTTCCCAAGCATACTGTCAAATGTCTCATAAATCTCTCCAAGACTAGGAGAGTCTGTATCAGCATATCTAATGACATCTACAATAGGGGAGATGAAGGAGCAAATATATCTGCAAAATGCAAACAAAAAGTTCAAAATAATTAGTTGACAAGTTAATTGACATGTTAGAAACTTCAAAAGTTGGAACATTGGACAATAAAATTAAAATATTAAAATCAGAAATTTAATATGAAAATCAGCCATCTAATGTCTTACCTCACATTGGCCCACCAATCGTCATCGAGGATCTTTTGTTTGACATTCTTTCCTTCAGTAGAACTTGCATTAGGCCATCTAGCCCACTCTGCATTGACCATCATTGCTTGTAGAGGCTCATACACCTCTACCATCCTCTCTAACAAGATGAAGTATGTGGCATAACTACATTCAATGTTCATTCATTGATTCATTAAAAATTAAAAATTTAAAACAAAATCAGATTATAAATACAAATTGAAAGTGAAACAAAATGAAGTGAGTGGCATACCTTGTCTCAACAGGTTTGAGAAATTCCTTCTTTGAAAATGTTCTGAAGAGAGCAAGTGAGGTGTGGTGATTGCAAATAAACATTTGAATATCTCTAGCTTCTGCCACTATTTTCTTCACCCAATCCAACTTCCCTATGTCTTTCAATGCATTGTTCAAAGCATGAACATAACATGGGGTCCAAAATATGTGCCTGTACTTACCCTCCACCATCAATCCAGCCGATTTGCACACACGTGCAAAATCGGTGATCACTTGCACCACATTTGCAGCCCCAACCTCCTCTATAGCATCTCTCAAAATGGAAAACTGGAATTCTTCATCCTTACATTTCCCCGAACAATCTATGGCTCTAAGAAAATAAGAACCAGCAGAGCATGTGACTGTGACATTGATGAGTGGCCGACGTCTACAATCAGTCCACCCATCCATCACTATAGAGCACCCCGTCCTCATCCACGTTTGCCTCATCTCCTCCATTAACACATTAACTTTGGTCTAGGAGGGTGGTGCGTATCTTATGATCTCCAGGGGGTATGAATGAAGGACCAACTGTGGCTATTTCTCTCACCATTTGTTTAAAATAAGAGGAATGGGCCACATGAAATGGAATGGCATGTGCAAAAAAGAATTTGGCAATGGCGGATTCAGTACTCTCTCGTGCTTGGTTATTAAATAGGGACTCAACTGAGGTTGCCTTTTCACTACCACTGCCACTCACCTTCCTCTTTGCTCTTAAGAGAACTCCACTACTACCAACCGTGGAAGGACTAGGAGTAGGCATGGATGATTGTGCACTTGGGAAAGAAGGAGACCCACCTTGAACCCCACCATCTCACTCTATTTGCATTTTTTGGCATTCTAAAAATAGGTCATTTGTCAATGAAGGACACACTCTAACTCCATGGCCCACCTCACCCAAAAAATGAGACCTAATTCTTGTGTAGCTGCCCCTAAAGTCTTTTTCACAAATATGGCAAAACCAAACCCTACTCCCTCCTAAATTTTTTTGTCTTTCACCTATGGGTGTAACATATCGAAGGAATGGTTTTTTTGGGTTTAATGGGTGTCTTGCATAGTCTTCCATTGTTTTGGTATTGGTTGATAAGGATGGCATTGGATTGGGGTTCTTTCACTTCTTTGCTCTCTAGTTCTACTACCACCCCCACCACTTTGCCTTCTAGTTTGCATTTCAACTTCACTATCACTTCCATTCTCATTGCTGCTCATGTTTTTTGTTTTTAGAATGCAAGTTTAAATTGAAAATGCAAAAAAAAATAAAAAATCAGACAATGTATGCTTCACATTTTGCAAAAAAATGAAAAAAAAAGAAAAAGGGAAAGAAAATGCATACCTCTTTAGTGGATTTGCACTCCCTTCAACACTATTTCAACCTCCTCTCCTCCTTCAAGCTGCTGCTCCTTCTTCTTCAATGGCTGCAACTTTTTTTGCTCTCAAACAAACAAAATGCAAATAATGAGGTTAGAGAGGCCCTTTTTCTTTCATAAGAGAGTCAAAATCCATGGGGCCCACACATGCCACGTAGGCTGGGCCGAAATTTTTAAAATTTATGATTTTTTTTATGAGTTTGAAGTGACTAAAGTGCGGGGGATGTCCGGCCGTCCCTTGGACGGTCGAGGGACGACTCAGCCGTCCCTGGCCGTCCCCTGGCCGTCCTCGGGGACGGTCAGCTGTCCCTCTTCCAGTCAATGCCGTCCCCCCGTCCTCGATACGTTTCCTAGGTTTTCTGGAAAAAGAGGGACAGTCCCCTGCCGTCCCCCGGTACCCGGGACGTCTCGGGAATAGGTACGGGGGCTTTTTTTGGGGGGGGGGACGCGTCCCCGGGTTTTCTTGCTTTTTTGTCGCATATCATGCTGGAGGGCAGTCAGAAGTTCAACGATCGCAACTACAACACTTGGAAGTAGCGCATTGATGACGATTTTTGAATATCGGTGCCTTGACCAAATTGTTTTGGGCAACACTACACACCCTACAACGACGGGTAAAGATCAAGAAAAATTTGATGAGCAGAGTCGGGAAGCCATGATGCTTATTAAATTGTTGGTTACTGATGACTAGTTGCCTTGGGTGTCGTCTGGCAAATCAGCTAAAGAAATTTGGGATCTTTTGAAAGATCTTCCTGAGACATCCGACAAGAGCCGTGCGTTCTTCTTGAAAAAAATGTTTTCTATCATGATGGATGAGAAGACAATGCTGCAGACGCACTTGACAAAATTCAAGGACATTCGTGATCAGCTAGAGGCTATTGGTTGGAAAATGGAGGAAGATATGGTAGTCATCACTCTGAAAAGTCCACCAAAATCTTATGAGCACTTTATTGAGACACTCAACATTACCTCAGCTAATGTTGATTTGAAGTTTTTAGATCTCTGCACCATACTTTTGCAGCAGGATTGTTGGAAACAATAGTTTGGTAGCGGTACTAGTTCATCCTCCACAAAGTAGGCATTTCCTGCTAAGACATTTCAAAAGAATAAGGGCAAGAATTAGCCCTCTCTGCAGATCAGTCAAGCGCAATCTCAAGATTCTTCCAAGAAGAAGAATGTTCAGTGCAACTCTTGTCATAAGTATGGTCACATGAAGAAAGATTGTCAGAAACACTTGGCTTCTGAACAAAACAAGCAAAGAGAGTCAAAACCCAAAGCCCATGTTGTAGAGCACACTGAGCAGGAGTTTGCATTTTATGCCGTTATGGCCAAGAGTCCAGCAGATCCTGTTAAATCCTCTACCCGGTACATTGATTCAGTTGCATCTCGACATTTCACTCATTGTCGGGATTGGTTCATTGAGTACACGCCATTCAGAGATTTTGTTATCTTTGGAGGAGGTGAGGAGTATATTGTTGTCGAAAAGGGCAATGTACAGATTCATTCCGGAGGGAGAAATTTGATTTCTCTCAATGTAAACTTTGTACCTGGCATGGAGCTGAATTTACTTTCAGTTAGTTAGATCATGACTCACTCTCCTCAGCTAGATATTGTTTTCAACCTGCATACATGCAACATTGTTGATAGAGAGACTCGCACTACAATTGTTCAGGGACTTGAGGATCATGGTCTATACAGACTTGTTGATTCTGGTGATTCTCAAGAGCACACTATGGCAACCAGGAGTACTTCCATCAGCAACCTCTGGCATCAGCATTATGGGCACCTGAACATGCAATATCTCTCTTAGCTATCTTGAGATCTAGTTGGTGGCCTACTTGCAATTCAGACTCAAAATCATGGAGTATGCAAGGCTTGTCAGGCTGGAAAGCAACATCAGACTCCATTCTCAGATGGTGACTCGTAGCAAGCTTCCAAGGTATTACAGTTTGTTCACGTTGATTTATGTGGCCCAATGAACACTCCTTTAGTTACTGGTTGCAGGTATTTTCTATTATTTGTTGATGATTCTAGTAGAAGAATGTGGGTGTACTTTCTTAAAAACAAGTTAGAAGTGTTTGGTATATTTCAGCAATTTAAGGCCTTAGTTGAAAAAGAGTCAGGCTCTCCAATATCACTCTTAGGTTTGATAATGGGGGGGAGTTTTGTTCTAATGACTTCTCCAGTTTTTGTGCTGCACATGGCATTAAGTGCCAACTTACCACACCCTACACCCCTCAGCAAAATGGTGTTGTTGAACGTAGGAATTGCACCATTACTGAAATGGCTTGTTCTATGCTAGAGCATAGAAATGTTCCTAAGAAATACTGGGCTGAAGTAGTTTACACTGCAGTTTATCTTTTGAACCGGTCTCTTACTCATGCGGTTAAGAAGATGACTCTCGAAGAAGCCTGGTCTAGACGCAAGTCTAAGGTTAGCCACTTGAAAGTTTTTGGCTCTACTGCTCATGTGTGGGTTCCAGATGCCAAGTGCACTAAGTTGGATTCCAAAAGCTATAAACTTATGTTCACTGGTTACAGTGAGAATCATAAGGAATATAGGCTGATTGATGTAGATACTGCTTGTCTCATCTTCAGTTGTGATGTTGTGGTTGATGAAACTATTGGGTCCTTCTTTCCGTCTTCTACTTCTATGAGTCCTGAGGATCAGTCTTTGTAGGCTTCTAATTTGGGTGTTTGTCTTCCCCTAGCTCCACCTGATGGGAGGGATTCTGCAGTTGTGCAGGCACCTCAGCAGAATATTCCACCACCTGCCCCTCCTCAGGACAATCTGGATCCTAATCCAACTGATTTTGTTCTAGCCACACCTGGTGATGTTGTTCCTCTTATTTCAAATATTGGTACTTCTACTCTCCCGCCTAAATGGTATGCTAAAACCATAAGTGATCTTCGTGATGATGAAATACTTGAGGGTAGAACTGCTTGGAAAAAGAGCAAGCAGTAGAATACTATTAATTTTACTCTCATAGCCAATCTTCACATCTTTGAACCTCAAACCTATTTTGAGGTTAAAGGTGTATTCGAGTGGGAACGGGCTACAAAAACTGAACATTATAGCCTTTTGAAGAATAACACCTGGGTCCTCGCCGATCTTCCACTTGGGAAGAAGCCCATTGGCTGCAAATGGTTGTATAAAATTAAGTACAAGACTGACGAAACTCTTGACAAATATAAAGCTCGGTTAGTAGCAAAAGGGTTCTCACAGACATAGGGCATTGATTATGAGGAGACTTTTGCTCCTACAGCCAAAATGAGTACTATTCGACTTGTCCTCGCTATTGTAGCCTAGTTTGGATGGAAAGTCCATCAAATGGATGTCAAGAGTGCGTTCCTCAATGGTGATCTATAGGAAGAAGTCTATATGACGCAACCTCCTGGTTTCAAGGTTGTTAGTAAAGAACACCTGGTTTGCAGACTCGTGAAAGCACTCTATGGCCTTAAACAGGCTCCATGAGCATGGTACATGAAAATTGATAAGTACCTTGTTGATCATGGTTTTCAGTGAAGCCCTTCTAATTCAAATTTGTATGTCAAACATTCTGGTGATGATATTCTTGTGCTTGTTGTCTATGTTGATGACCTTATCATTTTTGGCAGCTCAGAACATCTGATTGAGGAGATCAAACATAATCTCAGTCAATCATTTGACATGACAGATTTGGGACTTCTTCATTATTGTCTCGGTGTTGAGGTTTGGCAGACAACTGATAGCATATTTATTTCTCAATCCAAGTATGCTCGCAATTTGCTTGATAAGTTCAGAATGAATGATTGCAAACCTGCCTCTACACCTATGGAGAAAGGGCTCAAACTATCAGCAAAATCGGATTTGCCTGTGGAAAATGAATCCGCATTCAAGCAACTAATAGGCAGCCTCATTTATCTCACTACTACTGGACCCTATCTCAGTTTTGCAATGAACTACATCTCTCGCTTCATGACAACCCCTAAAGTTGAACATTGGGTTGCAGCGAAGTGTGTGCTGCAATATGTGAAAGGCACTTCCGACTTTGGCATTCTGTATGGAAGGTGCAAAGATCCTAAGCTGATTGGCTTTACAGACTCAGATTGGGCAGGTTCTGTTGATGACAAAAAGTCTACTTTAGGGTATGTATTTAGTTTAGGTACAGGTGCAGTTACATGGACCAGCAAGAAGCAGCAGGCAATGGCTCTTTCATCGATTGAAGCTTTATATTGGGGAACTATTAAAGCAGCTTGTGAGGTTGTTTGGCTTCAAAGGGTGATTTTTTACATACAAATATCTCAAGTAGGGCCTTCCTCCTTGTACTGTGACAATCAAGGGGTGCTGAAAGTTGCCAAAAATCTTGTCTTCCATGAAAGGACAAAGCATGTTGAGCTTCATTGTCATTTCATCCACCAACTTGTCGAAGATGGATCAGTGGTATTGCAGTATGTTCCAATTGAGGATCAAACTGTTGATATTCTCACCAAGTCTCTCAGCCTAGATAAGTTTGTAAAATTCAGGGGGAATCTTGGTGTAGTTGATAGATTGACCATTAAGGAAGGGTATTAAAATAATATTTAGATTTATTAATGGTCAATATATTGTAATCTTGTCAACTATTAGTTTAGATTTATTTCCATTCTTTTCTTCGATGATGTTTCTATTTTAGAAACTTTGTATTTAGAAACATCTTTTTGTAATCTCTATATGAAGAGCGTTTGCCTCTTCTTTTATATATATTGGAGATTTCATTCAATCATTGATTCATAGCATGGTGATAGTCTGGAGCACAAAAGCAATAATTGGGAAAAAATTGTGGTTAGTTGTAGTTATCCATGGCCCCGCATATGGGTTGTGCTGGTTTGAACAGGGTGGCTGGTTTTTACCATTAACCAATCATTTCAGTCAAAACCTTTAGTTTTTTTTTAATAAATTTATTAAAACTGCCAAAAGCTAAACTGTGAGTAAGCTGTGCAGTTTTTCAAAAAAAAAAAACCCTCCCTAACTAACCCTAAGATTGCATATTTTATGTAATTTGGAGCTTCGAGAAAAGTGGTAAAATTAGGCAAAATTGCATGTGCCACCAAGGTCCCTATGGCCTCGAAGACCTTAATTTGGGCTCTCTAGGAGGGGTGAGGGGCACTGCCTTTTGACCCCATTAGGGGCTGCTGGCCTCAAATTCCTTCTTTGGTTTTGAAAAGAAAATAATAAACACTGTTTTGCGCTGCACCCAATGGAGAAGTTGTATTTTTTGTATTCTAAGACTTAGTTGTGATCTAAGTTACTAGTATGGGTGTGACTATAGCTATTTGAGTATGCTGGTACAACAAAATATTTGGCATTGGGTATGTTCGTACAAATATACATATATATATATATATATATATATGATCCTAAAAACATACATAGACACACACACACAAATACATATATAAATAATTTTAAAAATAGGAATTAAGTTTATATAGCTACATAACATGCGCAAAATAAACAAAATGACCATAAAATACTACTCAAAGAGTTGATGTCAATTTGTCATGATAGATATTCATTCATCATATAATAATAAAATCGTAATTGATCACCATATTGCTCTTCTAAAGAGAATTATCATCATCATTGACATTAGATGATGGAGGTACATTAGAAGAACCACAAGGTGTGCCATTGGTAGTAGCACTAAACTCATGTTGGTTATTTGACTCCTCTAACTATGAAGATTGTTGGGCAGTGGCAACATCCAAGTTAGGTTGTTGTAGTCATACATCCCACAATTTTGTTGCTCCTTACTTGTAGTCAATTTACTTGTGTGAAAGAAAGCACAAGTTGGAATGTACATATACTAGCTTCTTTGCCTTTTTTGATACCAACCATAGTTTTAAAACTCGGACTCAGCAATAACTTGGCAAATTTATTGAACATTTGAAAATACATAAGTTTTTGAAATATTCTTCAAAAACAAACATATATACTGAATTTGTAGAACATATTACTAATTTCCATCATATATAAGTCAAGATTTGAGTTTTAGTACATATCATAGACCAAAAAACAAGTTCAACTTTTGAATACATATCAACTTTAAGTTTTGGTATCAATGAAAATTGTAAATCATAAATTTCTTCTATTGACTAAAACTCAAAAGCTTTTGTTGCTGCTGTGTGGGTGTTGCTGAAGTATATGGTATAGGTGCAATATCCTCAATAAGAGCCTCAACAGGTGCCTCATCCATAGTGATAGGATCAAGCTGTGTATGTGAGAAATTGTCTCTACTGGCTGACCAACCTCACCTTCCACCTCCTCATATGTTGCCACTTTCACTTCCCTTTCAGCTGCCTCCCTCTCCAAATCAGCTAACTCATCATCACTTAACCATGGTTCCACATCAACATCATCAAGCTCAGCAATCCAATTTGAGTATGGATCAATGTCATCAATGTCAAGTGCGTCATGTTAACTCTGCCCTTGTACCTTCTTCTCATGCAACCAAAGGTTGTACCGCACATATACAAGGTCATTCAAGCATTTTTGAGTCAAACTATTGTGTTGCTTTGTGTGAATGGCCACAAAGACACTTTAGTTGCACTCACAACCAAAAGCACTACAGGCTGATATAAAATGCGAATGGCAAGCTTTTAAAGATTAGGCATTGTGGCACCATAATCTTCCCAATACAAATCTGCAACGATAACAATTGCCATTTATAACTTAGTAAGGATTTTAATAAACTTAAAAATTAAAATAAATGGTAAAATAATATTAAACACATGAATTTGTTATCTGGTTGTAGAGTGTCTCCTATGAATGCAAAAATTGGAAGAGAACAATGCCCCTTGGGCCTTCTTATAGCTTTGTAGCTCATCAAGTATGAGATCTTGATGGTTATCATCATCAACCAATCTCTCAATACATGTGTTGAGGTCAACAAGAACCTTTGCATCTACTTTTAAAGTAGGAGAGAAATAAAACTTGGGGTTCAAATAGTAAGCAACAACATGAATATGATGGTGGAGTTTTCGGTTCCACCTCCAATCAATTATGTGCCATATGGGTTCATATTTGGTCTTGTTTGACCCATACAAATGCTGAATTGCCTCTTTGGCCTTATCCATGGCCTCATATAGATACCCCATGGGGTTTTGATCCCCATCCACCAATCACAGAACTCTAACCAATAGTTTGACACCTAAATATAAAAAATTTAACAAAATCAGCAAATTGTAATGCTATAAAATAAAATAAAAAATCATTAATTGATGTTTGAAAACTTACATTGATGATTCCTCCATGACTTTGGCAAATCTATCATAAAAAATGGTCTTCATGACCTTCTTTGCTTCAATCTTCCTACAGTAAGGACTCTCCAACCATCTTTCGCTCACAAACATGTGTTTAAGGTTGGGCAATGTAGCTAAAATACTCTGCAAGGTGAGGAAATTAGTAGCAAAGCGTGTGACTTCTAATTGCACAAGATTCTTACCATCAATGTGCTCTCTCATGAGACTTAGGACCCATGTGTGGTTGTAGATGTACTTCATGATATTCCTTCCATCTTCAACCACATTATTCACCGAACTTAGTTTCCCTATGTCCTCAAGGAGCAAGGCAAGACACTGGGCAGCACAAGGGCTCCAAAATAGTGTCGGATGCCTTGCCTCTAGAAGTTTATCGGCTACCACATATGTAGTTGCATTGTCGGTCATAATTTGAATGACATTTTGAACTCGCACTTCCATCACCACCTCATTCAACATGTTGCACAAGGTTTCTGCATTTTTTATTTCATTGGAGGCATCAATTGATTTTAGAAATACCAGCTGTCCCCTTGAAGCCACTAAAAAGTTGATGAATGTCCTATTTTTGCAATCCGTCCACCCATCAAATAATATGGTGCAACCTTTCTTTTCCCAAATTCTCCTTTGTTCCTCCACTAGTCGACATGTGTTTTGGACCTCATTCTGAAATAGTGGCCCACTCAACTACTCATGACGAATTGGGGCCTTGAATCTCTTACTTGCCACGATCAATGCATTGACCAACTATTTTGAATAAGGAGTAGAAGCAACATTGAACGAAATATTATTGTAGTACCAAAATCTTGCACATGCCAACTTTGCCTCATGTTGCGACTCTCTATTCTATGTAGTACTTTCCAGTGAAGGTTGTGCACTAGGAGTATTACGTGGAACATAAAAGCTAGAACTGTGGCCGCGCACACTTCCTGATCCTCGTATCTATGGCCCAATATAAGTTCCCCCCATATCTCCTTGTGACCTTGTAGAACTAAAATCTGGGGTTGGGGTTGCCATTGCCTCTGCTGTTCTTTTTTATCTGCCTTTCTTTGCTCAAATGCTGCAAGGAGTGCTTTCACCTCCCTCTCAACCTCTTAAGTAGCTTTTGTAAATGGCCTAACATCTTGGCAAGGGATTCGTGCAAGGTGGTATTTGAGTCGGTTTATGCCATCACTAATAGACCTAGTGCAATGGATACAAATAACCTTACGTTGCACTCTGCGTTCCATGTTTCCAGCAAGGATCTCTTGGTTTGCCACTAGTTCTTTTACTTGCAAAACCCGTATTCTTTTAGGAAAATACGAATGAAACCTAGCAAAAGGGAGACAATATAAAAAAATAGTAATACTCTTTTTTGGGTTTATAAATGCTTTTTGAAATAAATACAATAGTTTCCATAAACAATTATGATAAATATTTCTTTACAAATGTTTGAATTTTTGAAATAAGAGCATCTACGACATGGAAGTTATATTGTATTTTTGCCATAGCCTACTTGCATGCACATTTTGCCATCGTTTTTTTACGAAGATACATTGGAGCACCAAATGAAGCCTTGAGAGTGTTGAAACTTGAAGCCATTACCTCTTTCATGAATTAGTTTTTCTTCCCATTTCTTCCTTTTCTATATGGCAAGTTTACATAGTGTAACCTTTGAATTAAAATTAATGTTACATTAAAGACACTAACTACAAAGTTCTTTTATTGGTACACCGTCCATGGACTGCAAAGATGAACATTATAGTTCATCTGAAATTGTTATGTATATGTAGTGATGAGGAAACTTGGAAATGGGATTTGCCGGTTAAACCTACACAATGCCAAACGTTTTGACGATCTCTAAATTGGGTGAAAAAAATCTTCTAAATATGAAGTAAGTCAAAGGTCTCCTAGTTCACGAGTTTTGTGCTTGCTTACTATGATTGGAAACAAATGATGGGCATTGTCTTGGCCCTTGGGGATAACTGAATCTTGAAATTGGATATTGTTCTAAGCTGGAACATCTACCTGATTGTCTTGGAGGTTTGTCTTCCTTGATGAATCTTGAAATTTATAATTGTCCAACTTAGACACCATGGCGGCTACTAACCAAATCTATAGCCTGACTCTTTCTTTTTTTTCTATTTATTTATTTATCTATCTAAAATTGATAATAGAAGACAACAATAGCTCAATCATCCTATATAAAATATAGAGAAACACTTTCATGTTTATTGATTTAATAAGTGTTAATGGATAATAGCTTCGGTCAGATTGAATGATATTTCTAAAGGCAACATTCAAATCGGAATTATGAGCATTCATATAAATTCGATTATTTCCGTGTTTTTTCCTGCATTCATGTGAAATCGGAATTCTTTTAAATGTCATTCGCCATCATGTAGAAGGGTGTGTATGTTAATACATACTTAACAATAATCATTAGACTATAGTCTACCCGCGAGCAAAGGGACATATCCCTTGAGCAAACGTGTCTCCACACGTGGAGACACGTCCTCTCAAGGGACGCATCCCTTGGAGGCGGGTCTCTCCTCTTACATATAGGAGTTCATTCATTGATATGCAAATATAGAAATCTGACAATGTTTTGCAATTAGCACATTCGCACTTGAGAAGAAGAAATCTGAAATTGACCTGTGGACAATCTGAATCTAATCAATCCTCAACATGGTATCAG
This sequence comes from Sequoiadendron giganteum, assembly GCA_007115665.2. NCBI lineage: Eukaryota > Viridiplantae > Streptophyta > Pinopsida > Cupressales > Cupressaceae > Sequoiadendron > Sequoiadendron giganteum. The sequence goes on from VCHN02000014.1 coordinate 24,400,653, forward strand.
AGCGAGGTTTGAGAGAAATAGTGATCAGATTTATCTAAGCATGTCCCAGGTTAAGCTTCAGCTAGTCGCTCATTCTGTGTGTTTTTTTTTCGGTGATCACTCCACTCAGGAGACGACTCTTCATTTAGACGGCTGTGCTTTGACTTCCGTCCTTGGTAGGACCATCGGCCATCTCACGTGAGTAAAGGAAGAGCCGTGACATTTCTTGAAGTTGTGATATACGAAGCCTCAGAAACGTATTACTGAGACTATCGACTCAAGTATTGAAGTTATTGTGGCCATTTGTGAGGACGATTCATTTTATGCGTGATGTTATGAAGAAGAGTTGTGGGAGATAATTCCTAAATTGGGTGCCGATAAAGACCAAGAAGACTTTGCCAGGTCGATAATCCCAAACCGCTGTGACCTTTCAGTTTGCACAGGTGGTGTCAAGGGAAAATAACGTGGAAGCTTAAAACCACGATAGCATATGATTTGGAGTTTTGCGAATGATAAGGGATCGAACCTTTGAGTAGAGCTGCATATCAAAGGTATTAGATAGTCGCTCCTTAAATTTGTATCATCCTGGAAACTAAGCATAGCATCAAAGTGTGGCAAGGTGGAGGGGAATTTGTCTCCTTGTGAGGTGACGTGGAGGTTTGAATTGCTTAATTTTATTTACATTCCATATGGACGCATAAAACTGCCACTCATATTTTTGGAGTACAGAAACATGGAGGGACTACGATGTTCCTTGTATTGAAATCGTGGAAGTTACAAAGCTTGGTGCGGGAAAGTCTCAGATTGATATCACCGCCAAGGAATGAGTCGTAGGCAGTAAGATGTAGCAGAGCAGGATAAAAGGGCAAAGACATTGATAGCGGAGGTAAAAGCCATGTTTAAATCAATGGGGGATGGTGAAACGAATCCTTCTGCCTATGATACTGCCTAGGTCGCCAGGGTGCTTGCTGTGGATGGCTCTAACCGCCCTCAGTTCGCTCATACACTTTAATGGATTTTGCAAAACCAGTTGAGTAATGGTTCTTGGGGTGAAGAATTGTGCTTCTTGACATATGACATCGTTCTGGCCATAGTTCGCGGACTCTTTAGGACTCGCCGCGGACTCGGCGGACTCGGGAGTCTGTGGCTGAGCCGAGTCGACTCGCCACGGACTCGGGAGTCGAGTCCAGAAGAGTCCTGGGTCGGGACTCCCGAGTCCTGACCCAGGACTCTCGTCCGCGGCTGGGGCGTCTAAATGGGTTAAAACCCATACTTTTTTAAATTTTTTTGTTCATTTTAGCTCAAGCATTGGTGTTTTTTAGGTCTGCAAATTGGTTTTAGCTTGAAAGAAGGCAGGAGGAGGAGTTAAAAAGATCAAAATAGAGCCAGGTAAGTGATCTAACATTTCTTTTTTTTTGTTTTTTTGCTTTCAAAATTTAAAAAAATCAAGAAAAATAAGGGGATATGCTGCCAAAATTTTTTTCTATTTTCCTTAATAGCCATTATAGCCTAATTCCTATTATTTCTAGCTTGGTTTTGCATTCTTTTTTTTTGCAAATAAATGAAACTTTGAATCACATTTTTTTGCTGATTTTTTTGCAAACCCTTGCTGATTTTTTTTTTTCCACGTTGAACTTGAAACAGCAATGTCGTCTTCAAATCCAAAGGGAATGAGAAAAGACCCTGCATGGAAGTATGGAATACCAGGAATCAAAAAAGGTGAAGTGACATGTACTGAATGTCAAAAATGGATGACAGGAGGAATAAACAGGTTAAAATACCACCTTGCAAGGATACCTGGGCAAAATGTGGAGGGATGCCCTAAAACTACTCCTGAGATTATTAGAGAGATAAAGGCCCTTCTTGCTGACTATGAGCTAAAAAAAGATGAAAGACAAAAAACAAAGAATGCCCTAGCATCAATGATGAGTGGATCCCCTTCTACACCAACTATGCCTCATGGTGCTACTGCTGCAAGTCCAAGTGTTCGTGCTCCACATTCATCTTTTGGTGAGAGTCCTGAGGGTTCCTATTCTACTGCTAGTGCTGGCCACGGTCCTTCATCAGGACCAAATTATTTTATTCCACGTAATGTTCCAGGAGCACAACCTTCACTTGAAGGTACCGGTTGGAATAAGGAAAAGCATCATGAAGCTAGGATGGCTGCTGCAAACTTTTGGTACTACAATAATCTACCTTTCAATGTTGCAAGCAGCCCATATTGGGAAGGTCTAGTGAACGCCCTTACAGTTGCAGGAAAGGGGTTTAAGACCCCATCAGCTAAAGATTTGAGTGGGCCATTGCTAGAGGAATCCGTAAAGAATACACGGCTTGTAGTTGATGAGCAAAAGAAATTTTGGCGAAGAAAAGGTTGCAGCATTTTATCTGATGGGTGGACAGATGGACGGAATAGAACTCTCCTGAACTTTTTAGTGGCCTCAAATGGTGGATTGGTGTTCCTAAAATCAATAGATGCCTCCCATGAAGTTAAAAATGCTGAGACTTTATGCAGTCTATTGGATGGGGTGGTCCAGGAGGTTGGAGTTGATAATGTTGTCCAAATTATCACGGACAACGCAGCTGCATATGTAGCTGCAGGTAGGCTACTTATGGAGAGGTATCCCACAATTGCATGGTCTCCATGTGCTGCACATTGCTTGGACCTATTGTTAGAGGATATTGGGAAGATTTCATGGGTCAAAAGAGTGGTTGAAGATGCAAAAAGTGTTACAAAATTTATCTACAACCATACTTGGGTGCTTTCTTTGATGAGGAAATTCACAAATGGCAAGGACCTTGTGCGACCTGGAGTGACACGATTTGCTAGCCACTTCCTCACATTGCAAAGCATTCTTGGTGCCATTGGTCATCTCAAGCAAATGTTTGTGTCCGATGCTTGGAAGGAGTCCTCATTTTCCAGTAGAGCTGAAGGGGAGAGGATTGTTACCATAGTTTTTGATGAGACATTCATCAAAAATGGAGAGGAGCTGATGGGGGTAAGTAGCAATCACACAAAAAAAATTATACATGATAATCTATTTGCTGTTTTTTATTTTTTGAGGGGTTAATTTTGTTATAATTTAACATTTGTTTTCATTTTTTTAGGTGACAGAGCCTTTGGTGAGGGTTCTTCGTATGGTGGATGGAGATGGCATGCCAATGGGTTTCATCTATGAGGCCATGGATAGGGCCAAAGAGGCCATATCACATTACTATGGCGGCAACAAAAAGAAATATGAAATCATATGGCGCATCATTGATTGGAGATGGACAAACCAACTCCACCAGCCGATTCATGCCTTTGCCTACTTCTTGAATCCGAAGTTCTACTTCTCGGACTCATTTAAGGCGGATGAGGAGGTCATGGACGGTGTTGTCACTTGCATTGATAGGATGGTGCCTGATAGTGAGCTGAGAAATAAGGTGCTTGATGAGTTGGAGGTGAGATTTGTTACATCTTATTTATGAATTTGCAATGTTGAGCCTTGACTATCTATGAATTTTCTATATTTGATTTACTTTTTCTTTTATCTATTCAAGGTCTACAAGGGTGCAGAGGGGAGACTCTTTTCCTCCCAACAAGCAATTGAAAGGAGAGGAAAACAACAACCAGGTAAAAATTGAAATTAGAAACTTGATTCTTACATATAGATTTTTACTTTATTCTTATTTCTTAATACTTATATTTTTTAAACATGTTTTTGTAGATCTATGGTGGGAGAACTATGGTGCTAGCACACCAAATCTTCAAAAGCTAGCCATACGTGTCTTGTCGCAGCCATGCAGTGCTTCTGGGTGTGAACACAATTGGAGTTTATTTGAAAACATTCACACAAAGAAAAGAAACAGGTTGACTCAGCAGCGCCTAAATGATTTAGTTTTTGTTCGGTACAACCTTCGTCTTCGAACTAGGAAGGTGGAGGGTGTTTCACACGAGTCCATCGACTTGGATGACATTGATCCATGTGGTGAATGGACCATTAATGAACAAAATGATGAGGCTGATGTCTTACTTACTGATGAGGATATTGCTGAATTAGAGAGAGCAGCAGCAGAAGAAGAAGAAGCAGCAAGATTGGATGCCATGGAGGACAACGAAGACACATTTGAATATCATTTTTCCCCTGCTCGATCTCCTAGTCCTCGTTTGCATACTACAACACGGGCACCTTCTAGTTCTAGGCCTCCAAAATTGAGTACCATTGGGAGGGGAAAGAGGAAGATGTAGATTATATGTGGTTGTTAATGTTTTCCTCTTTTTGACATGATTATATGTAAACATTTATAAACTTATGATGTTATACATTGAAAGTGAAACTATGAGTATTTGATGACTATGAATGATTAAATTTCAATTATTGAGTGTTTGATGATCATATGACATGTGTAATCTTTGAATTATGAGTGTTTGATAATCAAATTAAGCTCTTATATTCTCTAAATGCATTAATTTGTTCTTGTTTTTTTTGTAAAACTACGGTTTTTTTTTTGCCAAGTCCTTGCCGAGTCTTTTCCCGAGTCCGTCCCGAGTCCCGAGTCCGAGTCATATTTTTGGGCTGTCGAGTCCGCGGCGAGTCCGAGTTTTCCAACTATGGTTCTGGCTACTCTAGCCTGTGTTACCACGCTCGCTCTGTGGAATACAGGGGACGCACAAGTGAAGAAAGGTTTGGCACTTTCTTAATCTAGATAAAAAATGATTCATATCTAAAAAAAATAAAAATGTAGGTGTTGAATTTATAAAGAAACATGCTGAGTGAATGGAGGAAGAAGCAGACAATCACTGGCCAAGTGAATTTGAGATCATTTTCATTTCAATGCTCAACGAAGCTGAGACTTTAGGATTGGATCTCCCTTATGAACTGCCTTTCTTTAAGCAAATTAATGAGATGCGTGAGACTAAGATTAAGAAGATTCCCCTGAATGTTATCCACGCCATTCCAACAAGTACAAATGCACTGGGGTCCATCTTTGTTGTTTCCTCATCTGAACATCATAGAGCTTGTTGCACCTGTATAGCAAATCTAGGTGGTTCGCAGCTGGAAAAGGAGTGCATCGATAAATTTGAATGGTCAAAGACCATATTCAAATTTAGCCAGCTACCACTACAAATTCTGACATGGGCTTGTGATCAAGCCGTGAACCTATAGAAGGAAGGTTGTGGACTGATCTGAGCGCAAGTGCAACATTCCACACTGTGTCTTGTATTTGCATCCATCGGAATATTTAAAGAGATAAGTATTCTTTGGCCGCTGAGTTACATCATTTATTTGTGAATTCTCTTGAATTGTGTTGTGTTCACTAGCATAAGATCCTTTGAAAATTTCATTCATGATATAACTTGTATGATTTTTGGATAGTTATGAACTATTTATAATCTCTTCTAGATGCTTTTAGGACGGATTAGAAGCATAAGAGATTGTTTACAAAAGTAGAAGAAAATGAAGACTCTGCTTGCAACCATTAGACTGCGTAGATGACTGAAGTCATTCCTTCTAAGAAGAAGTAATTAGAGCTTCAGAGGGAGTCTCATCTTCACTTATTGTAAAACCTTGAGATAGAGAAATATGAGGTGAAAGCCTTGTTCATCTCTGAGACTGAGATGAGGCGTCATGTTGAGAAACTCCATGACGACAGGTCCTAGGATCTAAAGAACCCCCTGCACCGTAGTATGGCTTAAGGGGGGGTGTTGGATATAAGCCACACCCGGACTAATGATGGGTTGGCCACAAGGGGCCAGTAGCTCAATTGATAGAGCACTCCTGCACCAAAAGGAAGGTCCCAGTGGATGCTCTAAGCTAGTTCAAGTGTGAGCCAAAGGAAATTCACCTTATGGTTGTAAAACACATAATGAGATATCTTCTGAGCACCACTGGATTTGTTTAGGCTGGAAGCGTAACCGATCAGAAAAGCACATCAGGATGTTGCTTCAGTTTAGGATTTGCTATGATCTCTTGATCTGCAGAAAACAGTCTTCAGTGACACAAGTTTGACAGAAACTGAATACATTGCAGACTTTATGAGGGCAAGAGAAGCAGGTTGGCTTTGTAAATTGCTTGTGGGACTCCTTAATCTAAGCACATTGAGCTCCCCTACCATTATGAGACATGGTAGAAAAGAATATGATCTAGTTGGAATGTATTAGTTCAAATGTTTAAATAGCGGACATACTCAACAACTTCTCTCCAGAGTTAAGGTTGAACTCTTCGAGAACTTGGTATGTAATTTGATATTATGTTTGAAATTCAAATTTGTTTATAAGTTGTACTAATATATAAAGATGTTTAATGTGTAAACTCTTGTGTCATGTGAGTGACTCCATGACTTTATGGGCCTACCCCTCCTGTGTACATTATCGAAAGGTGACTATCTTTCTGATAATGAACACTTGTATTTGACATTGTAAAGTGATGACTCTACAATGATAAAACTATCATAATAGATATCATAATACTTGATATCTATAAGACATGTCATGATAATATCTCTTCGACACCTTGATGGATATCATGAGACTTGATATCTGAAGGTCATTGTGACCCATAAGAGATGATCATGGTGGATGAGTATATCCGTTGATATGCCATGATCTATGGTAGACATCATGTGGCTTGATGTTAGTGCACATACCATAATGAAGATATGTATGAAGAATGTCATGTGACTTGACACTTTCAGAAGCATATCATATCTTCTGATATCACGAGTTAGGTGATATCATTTTTGGAAGTTATTCTTCCTAGTTAAAGAGGGAGTGTTGAAATGATGAAGATGTGTTATGAAGAATGTCATGTGACTTGACAACTTTGAGAAAACACATCATATTACGAGATAGGTGATATCAACAATTTTACTTGATAGAAGTTATCTTCTCCAGTTGAAGAGGGAGTATTGAATAAAGGATATGTGTTATGGAGAATGTCATGTGATTTGACACTTTCAGATGCATACCATATCTTCTGATATCACGAGTTAGGTAATATCAGTTTTACTTAGTGGAAATTATTTTCCTTAGCCTAGAGGGTGTATTGAATAGTGAAGATGTTTTATGGAGAATGTCATGTGACTTGACACTTACAGAAGCATATCATTTCTTCTGATATCACAAGATAGGTGATATCACTTTGGAAGTTTTAGAGGGAGTGTTGAATGATGAAGATGTGTTATGAAGAAAGTCATGTGACTTGACAACTTTGAGAAAAGCATATCACATCTTCGATATCATGTGTGAAGGTGATATCCTGACTTATTTGATTTGAAATATCTTCCCTAGCTAAGAGGGAGTGTTAATGGATAATAGCTTCGGTCAGATTGAATGATATTTCTAAAGGCAACATTCAAATCGGAATTATGAGCATTCATATAAATTCGATCATTCTCGTGTTTTTTCCTGCATTCATGTGAAATCGGAATTCTTTTAAATGTCATTCGCCATCATGTAGAAGGGTGTGTATGTCAATACATACTTAACAATAATCATTAGACTGTAGTCTACCCGCGAGCAAAGGGACACGTCCCTTGAGCGAACGTGTCTCCACACGTGGAGACACGTCCTCTCAAGGGACACATCCCTTGGAGGCGGGTCTCTCCTCTTACATATAGGAGTTCATTCATTGATATGCAAATATAGAAATCTGACAATGTTCTGCAATCAGCACATTCGCACTTGAGAAGAAGAAATCTGAAATTGACCTGTGGACAATCTGAATCTAATCGATCCTCAACAATAAGTACCAAATATTCCTATCTATTTTGAATTTTCTTTCCTTTGTCTGCAATGGCATTGATATGGGTTGCCTACCGAGGCATAAAACTAAACTTATGCATGCATTTGGTAATCATTTGATTTTTTTTGAAAGAAAGTCACATGAAGAAAATATTATAAAATAGTGACTATGAAACTGTATGTGCACAAGGAAAACATTTCGTATCATCTTATTGTTACAACTTACAAGTTACAAACTTACAACTATTGTGTTCCAAAGTTTAAAATCTATGAAATTGTGCATTTCTGTGATATTGTCCAATTTATATAGCATTAATATAAAGAGAATAATGTGGATATATATTTATTGGGATAAATAAACACTAAATACTGTGTAAAATTGATGTTAAAACTTAAAATCCAAAGATATCATTGTGAAGTGGTTAGAAGTCAGAGCAAATAAGGGACCTCGACTAGTTATTCAAATTTTATTACATAGATATGAATTGTGATACCTACAGTCGTGCCACCACCGTCACCATGCCTTTAGTCTCTATTTGCGTTGTCAGACTCAATCAAACTGTCATGTCTCCCGAAATCGTAACCTCAAATAAATTGTACATTGAGATATAAGGCATTGAAGACACAAATAAATAAAATACATATTGAGATAAATATCAACAATTCAATATTATTATAAATTCACAAGATAATATTATACTTATAGTCATCAACTATAACAAAATAATTATTAATAGCCTGATATTATTATGATATAATGAAATATATTAATATATATAATATAGACAAAATAATAATGATAAGACATAAAATATTGATGTAAACAACAACAACAACGAGTATTTATTTAATGAACGAGTCAAGTATTATAAATTATAACTGATGGGGCAGCAATCCTAATTATCTATTAAAACAATCCAAGTCAGCACCCTTAGCAATCGGCATAGAGGTGCGATCCTTCCCTAAAAGGCAGCAGATAAAGAGTCACGTCCCTTGCTAGTGATCAAATATTTAAGAGGACTGCTGCAGAATAAAGGGGGGGAGAAAAAGAAAAGAAAGACCAACGCATTGATGAAGAAGACACAGAAATTATAAATAGCCCGATTGATAACAAGGAAGCAACGATTCCTTAATCATGGGCACAGCATTTCAGGTTTTATAGAAGGGAACTATTTGGGGAAGAAAGAAGGCGAGTAAGGAATCAGAAAACGTAGAGAGATGCAACAAATCAGGTGAAGTTATTTACTAGCCGTTAATACTTAGCATGTCCAAATATCAAACTAGATGATCAATCAAGCAATAAATGTCTGAATATACTATGCAGTAGTAACTATACCCTGCGATTCCTTTAATATGTACAATAGACTGTCTTTATCGCCAGATCTGATTGCTTCTATGCTTTGACTAACATTTGAATGACTCCAGCCAATAAGTCTGAACTTCAGTATTCTAACCTCATACGGTGTAGAATCGGATAAACCAATATTGCTGCAATTCTGAAGTGTAGTTCTGATTTCTGTATCTATCGATCCATTGTCCTCTTTGCAAATGCATGTCCATGTGTGCTATTTACATATTAGTAGTAAGAAACATTGACAGGGCTAACGATATGCATGATATATGAATGTTTCTCCATTAACTTAGAAGTGAATATATAAACTAGATGTTGCTTATTGATTTCCTAATTATTAGTGCATTTATCTCTATAGTATTGTCATGATTATAATTGTTCTAGATTTGATATTGAATTAAAAATCAATGATAAGTGCAAAAGTATTTGAATGCTTAAAGATTGTTCGAGTGTTTGCAAACCTGCTCAGGAAGAAGGGCCTGAGAAAAGTGGTGCCTAGTAACCCCACTCAAGATCTGCCCTTGGAACCCAAGGCAAGGATGGGCCATGGATGAGTGGAAATTCCACTTAAAATCCGCCTAGTCCCAAGGCATGGGTGGGCCATGGAGGGGTGGGGGTCCCACTCAAGATCTGCCGGGATCAAGGAAGAGATGGGCCATGGAGGGGTGGTAGGCCTAGACCACTTATAAGCTTCGCTGGCTTCTCCTAGTAGGTTAAGTGTCTTCCGAGGTGATGACATGGGTAGAGAAAGCAGGTACAAGTCGCCGAGAAGAGAGGGTTGTGGTATTCAACCTCTTGGGCTTGGCAAAGGACTTTGGCTAGATCTACCCATGCCACTCCGCCTATGTCTTAATAGTCGCATTTGTGTTTATGTTTATACTTGGATATCTAGATATTAATGCTAATAGACATATGTATATGTGGAAATATTGTTCTTGTGGTGAATGCAAATTTCAATCCAAGATTACTTCATTAAAGCGAACATTCATTTGTAAAGAAGAAACCCTAAACCTAATCAACAAGCGAGTTCTAGGGCAAAGCAGGACAAGGGACATTACACTAGTCAAAAACCCCTAAAAATAAATCAAAACTCCTATTTATAATTTTTTGTTGGATTTTGGACATGTTTTTGGTGAGTTGAGGGCAAAAAATCATGAGTTTTTCTGTGGTTTTCAAGTAAACTTGCTGTGCGTTTTTAGCTTTACTAGGTGTCGAGTAAAGCTGTGATTAATTTGCCAGTCCTTTCCACGTGCGATTATTTGTGAGTTTTAATTTGAAGCGCCAAGTTTTACAAGTAATTACCAACTAGTTGCACTTTATTGAGTGGATGAAGGAGTTTGTACTCTAGTTTCACTTAGATGAAGACGAATAAGCAACCTATTGACGCAAAATCGGAGAGATAAGAGTTATAGAATTATAAATCAAATGTCATGTTGTCAATCATTGGCTCAATGCTATCATATATCTCTCCCTAACATGGTTTATCCTTGTCAACAAAATTGATCATACTCAAATGGGCTCGTTGAAACTAAGATATTCCACATGATCCCACCAAGTGTCATTTAGGATCATCTACTTTAACATTGATTGCACACTCAGTGTTGGATTACTTACATACAAATCAAAGTTCGCTGATGACCATGCTAGAAAATGCCTCCTACACCTTCACAAATTGTCTCAAGATGATTGCGTTGGAGGCAAATTGGGTAACAAAAACCTATTTGAAAATAAAAAATAAAAATAAAAAGAAGTTATTAAAATGAAACAATTTTTTATTGTTTCACTTACCTTAGCAATTCCAATTTTGAGAATGATTTGAATATGGCCTGTGTCATGTGATTTGTGATGAACATTTGGATCTCTTTGGCCTCACCATACACTTGTTTGATCAAATTATTTTTTCTGCTCAACGTTTGTAGCATTAGGTTGAGCAAGTGGACAATACAATGTGTCCAAAAGATCTATGAATAGTGTGTCTCAATCAACAAACCAATTGCTTTGGAATTTATTGCGGTTTGTTCTTGGACAACCTTTTTAGGCCCCACTTCTTGAATAGCCTGTATGAAGATGTCACCAATAAATTGCACATCCTTCATCTGCACCTGGCAATCCACATCTTTCAAAAATATCACCCCTCTAGGTGACATTGGAATCATGTTGATCAAGGGAAACAATCTTTGTCTTGATTTCAACTCCTTTGCACACCACCTTCCCAAAATCTAAGTCTTGTACTCTTTTGGAGCCTCATTTTTCCTCATTATTTCTTGCCAATATGGTAATTGAACAATGTTGAAAGGCAACCTATTTGTATAGAGGCATCTTGCAATTTATTGATCAACAATATCTTGGGAGTCATTTTGAAATGACTTTTCCATTTGCCCCATTGTTCCTCTATGTGTAGTGGGTGCTTCTTCATGCATGGCGAAAAATGGGTGGGTTGTATCACAACTTTGGGAATGTTAAGAGATGGGGTAAGAGGGGGATTCCTTGATTGAGATTCTCTTCTTACCAAAGGATGACTTGATCTAAGGGCAATTACACCTTTTGCTTGCTTTTTCTCTTGTATATATTTTAACACTCTAGATATTGGCGTAGGTGCATCCTTCTTGCTTGAGCAAGATTTGATGCCCATGCAAAGAATACCACACAATTGGGCTTTCACTTGATTGTATGAGCTTGTATATTTCACACCACACCCATTGCAAATCCAAGCATATGTCCCACCACTTGGAACTTGCTCTATCATATTAACATACTTCAACAAGGGTGAATTTTGGTTTGTTTTGGAGCAGGGTTGGCTCATGGAGCTAGAATTGGCTGCCATTGTAATTAATCCCTATGGTGATAGTGATACATGTGGAAAACAACACATTCAAATCAAATAAAAACTAAAAAAATTCCCATTCATTTCAACATGGAAGATTGAAAAACTTCATAGAAGAAAAAATGTTAAAAAAAAAAACATAAAAAACTTACCTCCAATTCAAGAATTTTCCTCAGGATCTCCTTGGCAACAAATGGGATCTTGCACAAGTGTAGGAATAGGAATCTAACCTCTTTGGTATCTTCAATGATCAATCTTCAACTCTATATGTGTAATTCTAATCAAGAATGAGAGTGAGGCAAGTGCTATGTGGCTTTTTCCCCAAGAGAAGAGAAATTTATGAAATAACCATTTAGAATTAAAAAGGAGATAGAAAAATAAAGGATTTTATGATCCTTTAGTTAAAATGGAGATTAATAAAGAATATTTATTAAAAATATTTTAAAAGGGGAGGAATAATTATATATCTAAATAATTATTAAAAAGGTAACTCTTGTGAAAGGTTGTGATGGTTTGAAAACCACCTCTGAAAGGTTGTATAAAGCATTCATCAAAGACTTGGAAAGGGATGGAGTCACTCAAGGAAGAAAAAGGTGGTTTGGTGGGCAATGGGCATGGGAGAAGGGGCACATAGTGTGTGTTCAACTCGGGATACAATGTACTCTCAAGATTGTCTTGGCTAGAGCTGATGCTTGGGAGCATGCATGTTGGTTTTGAATAAGAATTGGTTCCTCTTGGATGTGCCATAGCTGTGAGGGTCAAGACCATTGAAATCTTGCTAGGGTGAAAGTGATCTTTCCAAAAGTTGTGATTTAGATAAGTATTGGAAACCCTTGATGTTAAAAGATATTGGGAACAATATATATACAAGCATGGGGACGGCCGCCCCCCCCTTCTCCCCCCCCCCCAAAAAAAAATCCCCATGTTTTAGAGATGGGGACATCTTCTGGTCATGGGGGAGATGTCCTCCCATCGGAGCTCCACATCTACCCAATCACCATCGAGACGCTTGGGAAGTTTTCGGGACACTGGGACGTCATGGGAATGCCTAGGCATCTCCCACGGCGGGCAGGTCCCAAAAGTGCCAAAACAAAAAAAAACTCATTGTTTTTTACTTGATCGCCCAAACCCTAACCCTAATGGCCAATGGGCCTAACCCAACCCTCCCAAACCCTATAAGACCCCCTCAAATCCTCACAATCACTCACAAATTTATTCCAACATCAAAGTGGAAAAGGAGCAAAAGAGTGAGTGAAGGAGTGGAAGTGCAAGAAAGTTGAGGAGCAAGAAGAAGAGGAAGAAGCTTAGAAGAGGGATTCTACATCAAGTTGGGAGGATTTTTCAAGCAAAAGGTAGGATTCCATGATTGGTTTTTTTGTTTTTTAATTTTTTTTAACTAGTTTCATATTCTAATTCACATTTTAATTTGAAATTTTGTTCATAATTTCATAGACATGGCTGCAAGTGCATTAACAAATAGAATATTAAATTTTATTTGTTCATATTGTCATCAAATTTTAAACTTTTGTCAAACTAGGATGAAACTTTTGTGTATCCTTTGCTTCTGCACTTCGTGTGACTTGAAGTAAGAAAAATAAAGTGAAATCCTTGGTTGACAAAGATTAAGAACGTATCCTTTGCTTCTACACTTCGTGCAATCTGGAGTAAGAAAAATAAAAAGAAAATCTTTGTCTTAATTCTTTGCGTTATGCTACGCAGCTGCATACATAGTTTGAATTTTAAATTTTTATATTGTTTATTGCAGTGTCACAATGAGTTCTCATGGCATGAGTGAGGATGAGGTTGAGGTTCACTCTCACAATGAAACTGAATGTGATTATGCACCCGAGGTTGATGAAAATCTAGAAGCGGAGAGGGGTGACCGTTTGATCCAAACCACTAGTTCCGTGGCCAGTGTAGCTGCAAATATGAATTGCCCCTCCACATTACTAGAAGAGTATCCTAAGGGTCCTTTTGATCCTAAGTCTCCTTTGAAACAATTTGCAACAAAATTACCAAGCAAGTTTGGGACATTTGGGGTCACAAGGTTGTGGAAGTGCCACTTTTGTGGCCTTGAATGGTTTGGCAGCATTACCAGAGTTAATGCCCACCTCCATATCTGAGGAAAAGGTGTGGAAGCATGTAAGTTTTGGGCATCACCGAATAACTTGAAATTCAGGGTTGAGATATGTAGGCTATGGGGTGTTGGTGGTGAAGACAATGCAACTACACCTATATTTATTTCTTTGTCTCATAGGCCAAGGGGTAAGCAGAGCTAGCCACACGGTTCTAATTCTACTTTGCAAAGGCAATTTACATGTATGCCATCTTCTACTTCAGGGGCCCATGCCCTAGAGGCTAGGGGGAAACACAAGTTGACAACTGATGCTCCTAACCCAATAGCTGAATTATTCAATGTGCAGATGAAGGATGATTCAGATGATGCCATTGGCAAATACTTCTTTTCCAATGGCATTCCATTCCATGTGGCTCGATCTCCTTATTATAAGGAGGCGATGGTGATGGTAGCACGGGTAGGACCATCGTATGTGCCACCAAGGGAGACAAAATTGAGGACCATAATCTTGGATAAGAGCTATTCCAAGATAAATGTGTTAATGGAGAAGATGAAGGAATTTTGGGTGCAAATGGATGTGTGGACGGACATTAGGCATCGTCCACTCATCAATATCACGGTTACATGTTCAGAGGGCCCATATTTAATTAAGGTTATTGATTGTTTAGGGCATCACAAGGATGCCGATTTTCAGTTTCAGATCCTCAAGGATGCTATTGAGGAGGTTGGGCCACAAAATGTGGTCCAAGTAGTGACAAATGCAACCCATGTTTGCAAAGCTGTAGGGAAATTTATTGAGACAACTTATAGACACATTTGGTGGACTCCTTGTGTGCATGCCATGAATAATGCACTCAAGGACATGGGGAAGATTGATTGGATGAAAGCAGTGGTCAATGATGCTAGAGTACCACCATTCACCCCCTTAGGTGGTGTCTCATTGGTTCCCAATTGCTCATCATCTAAATCACTTTGTTTGCTGCCCTGGTTATGATCAGATTTCTCCTCTTCCTCACTACTAGAAACTATCTCTATATAATGCACCTTTCCCTTACCAAGACACTTGTGTCCTGGTTCCCAAGGCTCCCTACAATTGAAGCACAATTTCTTTCTTCACAACTCCTATCGAGTCTCATCATCGAATCTATTTTTCTTGGGCCACTCTTTTTGAAATGGTTTCTTGCTTTTGTCCTTCTGAGAGGTAGAACCCTTCGACGGAAATTTGTTATTCAAATTGGCGGAATCCATGTCCCTAGCTTTCTTGATTGCCTCCTGTAGCAAGCTAGGATTGAGTGCTTTGATCCAACCCCTTAGAGGGTCTACCAAGCCATCCATAAACAAAACCAACAATCTCCTCTCTGATATATTAGTAACCAACATAGGAGTCTTTGGAAATCAACAATGTAATTGTCAACCGATCCCCTCTGTTTCAATTGAGCCAACTCCTTAAAATGGAGCTCAAGATCCTTGTTATCAAACCTCTTGATTAACCTTTCCGTAAACTCAGCATAGGATGTGATCTTATCATGGCCCATGGTGACCATACCATGATGCCACCACTCGTGAGCAATTCAATCTAGATGTATGGCAGCATATTTGATCGCTTCATCTTCTAGCATCAGATTACGTTGGAAGTATGTGTCAACCTTCTGAACCCAAGCACGTGCTAAAGTCTTCCCCGAACCATCAAAGAAGGGAAAACTCAACTTACCAACCTTCCTCCTAAGGTCATTGTGGTGTTGTCTATTGCCTTTGTTGGACATATGTCTTATCCTAAGGTCCATATCGTCACAAAAGGAGATATCATGATGAAAACTTGGAGTGCTCAAATATCTGCAAATTGTAAGAACCCTTACAGGTTCAAACTGAAATTTTTCCCTTTTGCTGGTCTGAAAATTTCCAACTTGCCTTCAACTTATGTTTCAACAAAGATTTGTTATATCATGTAGATTTAAAGGGTTCCAAGCATAAACAACAAGAAAAGAACTTGAACATATATTTTATGCAATCAACAAAAATGAACATAAATGAAGATGATCATACCCAACAACGATAGCTTATCTTCTTTATTCGATTTGAAAATTGATTACAAACTGAGGGGTTGGACAGTACAGTCAGTTAGGTCTGATTTGAGTTTCAGACCTTCAATTATATCCAATGATGCCAAAGCACAAGACCAAACCCTACTTGTATGAATGGAAGATGAAGTAAGTGAAGTGGGTTGATGTGCCCAGTTGGAAATGACTGAAAAGTGTCTAGCAACCCACTGGAGGTTGTAGATGCCAAAAACTCCTTAGATAGGATGATGAAATCAATTTGAAGATTGCTGCAACAAAAGTCTGATTATACTTGAATTTGGAAATCGCTCAAAAATGACCTTCTTGGCCAAGCGAACTTGAAAACCCTTCTTCTAGCAAGTGCCACAAAACAAAATGACAATCTGCAATTGGAACTGCACTAAAGCAATTTGGTTAAGCTCAATGATGAATTCTGTTTGAATTCATCTCACATGGTGGAATGGGGCTATCACCATACCACTGCATTCAAGGGAGCACCATCTTGAATTGAATGAAAAATACTTTCAGTCAAGAGACACCTCTCTTCAAATTGTCTAAACAGAATAGCAACACAAAAGCATGTCCCTCTCAATCTTCCAAGCCTTCTTAAATAAGGCCTCAAGGCAAAACCGCCCTAAGAGGAGAATTGGATTTGTTTCAATAAAATATTCACTTACTTCATGGCTAAGGCACCTAGTCCAAGTTGCCCTAAAGAGGACTTGATTTGCTCAATTAAAATATTCAATAACTTCTTGGCTAAGTTTCGCAAACCGCCCTAGGAAGATCTAATTGCCTTTTGAGCATTATAAAATTCTAATTTGGAAGCTTCCTTGAGCCGCCCTAGGAAGAGATCAGATTTGGTTTTTTAAATATTGAATTTTGGTTGCTTCTCCCTTAAGTTTGCCAAACTGCCATAAGAGGGAGAATCTTCTAGAATCAGATCCGATTTGAGGTGGTTGACTCACCTCCTTGCTTGCTTTGTCCTCCTTGTTTGCTTGGTCTTGCAAATAGACTTCCTTGCTTGCTTTGACTTGCAAGTAGACCTCCTTGTGTGCTTTGACTTGCAAATAGACCATGAGATAATGATAAAATAAGATCAACATTAATTATGCTTTGTTGGTTAAGGATAATTCCCTCTTAGCTTTCTAAACACATCGTACCAAAATTTAATTCTCTTGGCCAAAATCATTCCCTAATTATGCCATCTAACCCACGGAAAGGCTGGATGGGCTAGAATCAGGTCACCATGATATCACTCCGAGAATGGGGGCATTACACAAACTCTTCCTGGATTATTGCTAAAAAATAAGAACAGTTGAAATTGAAAATGATGAAAAATGTGAACTTTTTAGGGCCAGACAGTATTATGCGAGCACAGCCAAGTTTTTTTATTACAAAATTGCAAGTTTTTACCGAGTAACCAGTGAGTTATCTGTGAGTCACGCTCATTGTGGTTCAGTTAGTCTGTGAGTAATTCGTGAACAGTTTTGACCTACGAATTATTTGCAAGTTTTTCATCTATGGTTTACCGTCCAGGGATGACTGGCCATCCTTAGGACAGTTGAGGGATGCCATTGATGTCACCAGCTATCCTGGGAATGGTCAGCCATCCCCAGACATTTCTAGAGGGTTCAGTGCTGTTTCTGGGACGTAACTGGTCTAACGTGGGAGAGCGGGGATGTTTCTGAGACCTATCTGCATCCCTGAAACATTATGGAGATGGGGATGCCTGGAAAAGGCCCAGGGACACATCCCTGTGTATGTCTGTTTTCAACAGGATCGAAGTAAGAAGCTTTTTACATTTTGTAAAACATCTTTGAAAATAGATAGCCACTTCTCCTATACTGCAGCTTCTAGTAAGAAGCTTTTCACATTTTGTAAAACATCTTTGAAAATAGATAGCCACTTCTCCTATACTGCAGCTTCTTTATGTGCATTGTCAATGAATGGAAAGTCTTCTAATGCGTAAAGATCAGAAGTTGCACTTGATGGGTTGAAGATTATAATATGCAGCACTTTAGTTGTGTTTACCTAACTTTCAGCAGCCATTGATTTATGCAATAAGAGTTTTGAATATGCAAAGGAGGAAGGCCAGTTTTCTATCATTCTGCATTTTTAACTGGGATGGTTTTCAACTGTTACACATGAAAAGGAACTATATGCATTGGTACAAGTGATAAAGAAGAGAGCATTATTTGATGGGGAACAAAAGGGCAGTGCATTCTGATCATTAGCCCTTGCAATAATTGCTTGCATACATGAAACAAAGTGCAACAACTGAAGTTTTTAAATGGATGAGAAGATACTAGCAGTTCTACATGATCATTGAGTACAATAGAGGAACAACAAATAGGGTAGCACATATAAGAGTATTTTTCTACAATTCTGCATTGTTTGCTAGGGCACTTTTGAACGAACGACATATCAAAAAACTGTATGCATTAGTGCAAGCAGTGAAGAAGTGGAAGCATTATTTGATGCAGAAGGAATAGCAGTTCCACTTGCTGACTAAGCAGTGGATATGCTATCTAGAGCTTGAATGCCAAATGGTACCATCATGCAGCTTGACCTTTTCACTCCATGAGGTGTACAAGGAGCAATCTGAGCAGATGAAGATTTTGTGGAAACATTTCAATGCTTGCATTAGAAGAACATGGTTTGTCGAGGCCAGCTGATTATCACAATTGAACAAGCTATGTGCGCCTTAAAGGGAGTCTTCATCTCGTGATGGACATATATCTAAAATTGTTGCCATTTTAAGGTTTGGAAAATGGTTGCTAAGCTGCAGCGGTATTTGCATTGTCCCAAAACACAAGTGGATGTAACAAGGTTTAATGCTGGGTTCATTTTATGTTGGACAAGAAAACCAAGCAATTGGAAGTTGGGATTATATGCAACTACCACTTTGTCTTTTGTAGTTAATCATTTTAGCAAAATGTTTGTTTTGATTCCATGAAAGAAGACAAGTTCAGGTCAAGAAGCTACCCAAAATTTCTTCATTAATGTATGGAATCTATGGATGCACTAGCAGTTGTCTAGACTCTAGACCCTAAATCTATAGTTTCCAATAGGGAGGACTTTTGAAAAAGTTTTGGACTACTTAGTGGGTAAAGGCGGACTCTAAGTTGTAGCAATCCACCACATTTCATCCACAAATGGATGGCCAAACTGAAGCAGTGAACCAGACATTGTCACAGCTCTTGAGGGTCTATTTTCAGAAGAGCTTAAACACTTGGGATTAAAGCTTGACCTGCATTGTAGTCCGAAAGCAGTTAAGTTTACCAAAGCAAGCAACAGTTAACTATATGTTGGAACTGCAATACATACATCATTTTTATGTCTATGGAGTTTTTTATATTCGATTTGGTAAAAGACTTGTGATCATGAAAATACAATATCATATTCCTATTGTTCTGATGAAAATATTAAAGATGAAATTATTTTACTGTTCAAAATATGGAGTCAACAAACTTGATTTGCATTTCAAAGGATTTGTGGGAGGAAATCATGTTTATGTGGATTTTGTTTTATTTGTCTCAAAGGAGCTTTAGGAATTTTATTCATGCTTACATAATTTATCCAGCATTCTCAGTTGATTGCTTTATTTGAAATTTGGCGTTATTTATGTAAAATCAATAAAGTACTTTGGAATCATTAGCAGAAGATTTTAGGTGGAAGCTATTGCTGTAAAATTTTGTTTGTTTGGATTATCTTAAATGTGAAATAAAATCTGGTGTGTCCTTACGTTTCAGGGTATCTAGCTTGTGGTCGTTGTTCCAGTACAGGTGCAGTTGTAGTTGCGGAACCAATAGCAAGAGTCAGTAATTCCAGTTCTCCTTTGCAGTTGCCCACAACTGGAAAATGCCCAAATTGTTCGGGTGTGGGGAAGGTAATAAGTGATACGTCTGGTGTTTTACCTGTTTTAATCTTTCATTTTGTTTACATTCAAAACTTGTAGGTTTACATCATAATATAGCTCATTTCCTCAAGATATCAATGTTTTAGGAGATTTTGTTTTCAAATTTAAAATTTTGAATTGTTTTAAGAACATTCATGATTTATCATTACTTCCATTCTTGCACCATTCTAATCTTCATTTTAGAAGGGCCAAATCTCTCTTTATTTCCTTGTTTAATGTTTTTGCCGATTCTGTGTGGCTTGCAGGTTATGTGTCCGACATGCCTCTGCACTGGAATGGTAATGGCAAGTGAACATGATCCACGGATAGACCCATTTGATTGAAGGGCGAATTTCCTTTTCATAGAAAAAATGTAATTATATGAATCTGACAATCAAAGTGATCGTGACTTTGAAAGTACTTAATTTTTAAAAAAAAATTGCACTTCGTTACTTCCAATCTTCCAAGTTATGCCATAAGATAGAATAATCCAAAATGGATTTAGGCATGGTTGGTCTCGTGATATTTTATATAGAGTGATTCATTCCTTTCCATAAGCTTGTTATAAACTTTCTTGTTAGCGTACTATAAGATATATTTATTTATAGATATGTGGATGGTTGTTATAAACTTTCTTGTTAGCGTACTATAAGATATATTTATTTATAGATATGTGGATGGTTGTTATAAACTTTCTTGTTAGCGTACTATAAGATATATTTATTTATAGATATGTGGATGGTTAATTCCATTCAATTGAGTAACAGGTATTCCACAAGTAGTATACTAACCTTGAATTGCATTAGTACCTATGCTTCTTTCAGTTATTGAGAGGTGTTGTAAGATATGGAAAACCATATAAAATGTTATGACATACTTTTCTGCTCTTGATATTGATAAAAATGTGTTTTGAAAGGGTCTAAACCCTTTACAATAAAGCAATCAACAGGCAAACAGAACAAGTAGCATGAGATATGGGACAAACCAAACAACCAATCTAACAAAGTTGCTAAGCACAACAACCAAAAAGTAAGAAACAACAAAGGCACTAACCATATGTTGGCATATGGCAAATTCACCACCAGCAATTCACCGATGGAAAATTAACCGTCAGCAATTCACCGATGGAAAATTAACCGTCAGCAATTCACTGTGGCAGAAAATTCACCGTCAGTAAAATTCACCGACAGCAATTCACTGCGGTGGAAAATTAACCACATTAATATTTTTAATAAAATCAAAGTTTTCGAAATATATATTAAAAAATATTTATGTGGTAGTGGCGGTGAATTTTCCTTCGATGAATTTTTCGCCACGATGAATTTTTCCGTCGATGAATTGCTGGCGGTGAATTTTCCTAGAACCCCATATATTATGCGCAATCATGAATCATCCTCCATTACATGCTGCAATGGGGAATAAGGCTAGAGGTTGAAAGTGTGAAGCAGCAAACAATTACCGTTCTCCTTACTAACAAATGCTTAGAGGGGCTTGTGTGCTAAGTAGCCTCCCATGACTTTGTAATTACCAATATATATTAGGAAATAAATGTCATTAGTGTAAATAACTACTCGTGCATATGGATGTCATCTAGTGATGACTTAAAAAACACTTATCTAGTGCTTTTGTGAATTTTGACGCTGGTGCAATATTGGCATGGTTGGTGCATATCATCAATTGCATAAATGTATTTTTAATGATTCGAGTTAAATGGTAAAAGGAACGTCTATTGAATTATCTTTTTAGTTTAATTGTAAGGTACAAGGCATTGATTTTTAGCTTTTGAGGGGCTGTAATGACGGGGATCCTCAAAAGCACACCATTTAGTTTTAGTTCCTTACACTACAAGCATTATCTCAGATGAAATTTATCATGATTGTAGAAAGATGGGCAGCAATCTTGTGATGAATTTATTTGCTGGAAAAAGTTGGGGTTTTTTTTTTACGACTGTTAATTTCATGTTAGATTTATGAAATGTTTTTTCAAAGCATGTATTATTCATAAAGCATCAACTATTGCATACACAAGTTTTATGAAATATTACTTGTTTGATTTTAAGAACTATTTCTTTCGTTTCTTATCGGTCATTTTGGTTACATAACCCATTTTCCTTGCTAGGATTACATCTTTAATATTCTTTACATTATTGATTTTTTCACATGATTTAAGTCTATCCGTCTTACTCAAGAACTCTATTTGTATTTATGGAGACAACTCGAGGATATGATAAAATAATTGTTTGGTTTGTAAAATCCAACTTGAATCAAAGTCAATTTCAGGAATGAATTTTATTAAGGGGAGAGAATGCAATACCTTGTTATTCCCTAATTATGTAAAGGATGGTATTTGGATAAACCTTGCAAACTTAGAGATAAATATAGGACTCAAATCATTTCAAATCTCTTCTTATGTCTTTATGTACATATGTATGTGTATCATAGATCTTATAGCTATAAATAATGAGTATCTAACCTATCAAAAGTATGCAAGCAATTTAGGCATAAACACTAACTAATTAAACCATATTTAGTAAAATGATGATTAATCTTCTAATTAATTTATGGGATGTCATGATGAATAATATCTTGACGAGTAATCTAAATGTGCAATCACTACATGACATGGATAGTTCAACCAATGTTGAAGGGGAGGTATCTTGCCTCATGATTTATATTGGTGTCAACATTGTCCACATAAGCAATGAAAAGGACCAAGAATGGGTCATATGTTAGGTGTTGCAAGGAACACTCAAGAAAAGGCCAAGTGTCTATAAGGATTATCACCAAAGGAAACTCGATTGCATGACTATAATACTTATTGGAAAATTGAGAATGATGTGTGGAGTAAATAAACCCAAAGTATGAATGGAATGCTGATGCTTGGAGAATCTTATGAGCCTTAACCAAAGCGCACCACCAAGCATTCAGCCAATCAGATGATGCTAGGAAATTGCATGGCCAAAGAGTCCAAGGAAAAGAATGATTTTGGAGAAAACCAAGGAAGCCACCCAATTGACCAATGAAATCTAGAGGGATAAATTTTGAGGATTTAGTCACAAAAATCATTGAAATTATGGTAACTAATTCTCTAATGCTTAAATAAGCATTAAATTAGTCACAAAAATAGTCGAAATTCAAATTGTGAAAATTAATACAAATATGCAACAATTTAGACTTTGAAATATGCTTTGCATTCCTTGGAAAGCTTACAAAGGAAACCACAACTGTCAACTTGAGTTACACCAAATTATTACACTATACTAAGTTATTTAACTTATATCATGCATCTATCTTTGTACTACTCAACTAAAAAAATTCAATCTTCCAAAATTGAAATCTTATCACATAAGGGGTGATTTGGAAGATAATTTTAAATGTTTAGTGATTATCTACGCTTTGTTAGACTTAATTGACTAAATAAAATATTTTACTTTAATCATAAAGTGAATAACAAAATAGAAAAAACTCGAACTACTTGCACGTTCACAAAATGTATGCAGAAGTTCCAAATTGAGCTAAAAACTTGACACACCCTCTTAGTGATGAGAGAATTTTGCAATAATCTAAGTTTGTCTCAACATGCTTCAAAATTTCCTTTTGCTAAGGGTTTGGTTAGAATGTCAGCTAATTGTCGATTCACTGCTTCCTAATGCTTAGAAGACTCGATGATGTTATTCATCAATGCGATGTAGTTAGGAAAATTCTCTGGAGGACTACTCCTTGAATGTGCTCCTAGGAGCCCTAACATGCTCCTGAACATCCCTCAATGTTTGTTCAAAGCATCAAGGTATCCTAACAAAAAAGAAGGGGTTGAAGCTTCTTCCTCCTCATCTAAAGGCTATTGTCCTAAATTGGAAACAATTGGTGTCTTTGGAGCTCCCTACTTCTCATCCTCTATTATTGAAATAAATTCATGATATTTTCTAGATGAAAAGCCTTCCTCAAACTTGACGTCCTTGCTAATTACAACTTTCCTTAGCTTTGAAATGCTCCGCAGTCCTTTGAAGTCTCACTATAACCTACAAATAAACACTTCTTGGTAGAAGTTTCTAATTTTGTACTCTTCTCTATAGGTATATGGAAATATATTAGACAACCAAAGATGTAGAAATAACTCACCTCTAGCTTCACACCACTAAATGCCTCCTCTAGTTTCTTGTCCTCCAAAATCTTGTGAGGACACATGTTCTAGATGTTGAGTGTTGTAAATCTTCCCAAAGAAACCTCGACAAGTCCAAGTCATGAATCATGGTCTTGGCAACCCCTATGATTGATCAATTCTTCTATTTTGAAACCCAATTCTATTGTGGGTTGTATGAAACTATCAACTCCCTCTTTATCCATGACTCCTTGCAAAAACCTTTGAACTCCTTAGAGGTATACTCTCCCCTATTGTCTAATCCAAAGATCTCGATCTTCTTTCCTGTATAATTCTTAGTTAGAGATTTGAACTCCTAAAACCTACTAAAGACCTTATCAATGGTATTTAAGAAAAAAATCCATTTATTGCAAGAAAAATATTTCATCAATGAAGGAAACATAATACATGAATCCAACAATTAATCTTATTGACATCAATGCACACACATGCAAATGCACTAAGTCTAAATTTCCTTTAGACCTATTCACATTGGTTGGTAAAGCAACTTAGGATGCTTTCCAAGTGTGCATCATGTAAAAACTCCACGTTTAATGTTGAATTTTGGTAATATTGTGATAATCCCCCTTAGAATGTGTAATTTTGTATGATGCAGATGCCCCATCCTATTGTACAATAACTCACACTAATTATCAATGTTATGAACTAAAGATACAATAGGTTCACCCCATAACCTATAAAGGTTTCCTTCTCTAACCCCTATAACCTATTATGTAACTAGGCTAGATCCCTTTAGCTTTATAAGAACTTGTTGATCCTTGAGTTCAACTACAAAGCACTTATCTTCCATTATCAAAATTGAAAGCAAATTTTTCATAAGACCAGGAACAATGAAAACATTTGTAAGCTTCAAAGAGTTATCTGGCCATAATAAAAAAGGAATTGTACCAACTACTATTAGATATTTGGCATCAATACCAAGCTCAACCTAAACTCCAGAGTTGTGTTCTTCTAGTTTGGTAAAACATTGTTGAGTTGATGGCATATGCCTATACGAACCACTGTCCACAACCAAGTATCATTTGAAATCGTGCTAGTAGAAAGAAAATAATCCGTTAAGAAATATTTCTCAAACTTGACAACAAACTTGTTCATTTGAGTTTCTATAAAGGTTTCTACTTCATGTTGTTGTTGCTTCTCTTGGCTCTCATTTTTGTTTGGACACTTTGGAGCATAATGACCAAACTTCTGACAATTATAGTAATTTATTTTACTCTAGTCCTTTTTCCTTGACTACGAGGATGAATCCTCATCCTTTCCTTTTCCCATGTTGTTCCCTTTTCCTTTATTTCCCTTTTTTGTACAATGAAAGCTAAATTTTCATCACCATCTTTCTTTCTATCTTTTGAATCTATTTGAGTTTCCTCTTGAAGAAAATCATCCGCACTCTCTCAAAACAAGGAAGTTTTTCCATGGTATGAATTCCCTAAACAAAAGCATGTCGCCAAGATGTGAAACCATTCAACACCAAATTCGCGAGCTATGTATCTTCAACCTTCTCTCCGAATTTTGCAAGCTAGTCACAAAGTTGAGTGAACTTCATAAGTAAACAATAACAATATCCATATTAGACATCTCTATGGATCTAAGTTTGTTCCTCAATATTACTTTCTAGTTAATTTTTTCACTTTGGAAAAGACTAACTAAAGCTTCAAACATCTCTTTATTTTTTTTCTTCTCTGACAAGTGAGAAATTAAATGATCCTTCACTACATCTAGAATCGTCTACTTGGCTTTAAATTTTTTCTTTTTGTGAATTGTCAAATCATGTGGATCCATAGGTAGAGCCACCTAATCTTTTACAATTTCTCAAAGACCATTTTTCTCTAATAAAAATGTCACCCCAACCTTCCAAAGAAAGAAATTTAACACACCTTCCAACCTATCCTTGAAATGAAGAATAAACAATGCTATTAAAATATTTTCGTAAAATAAACTCTTCAAATTTAGAAATAATAAAATTTCTCAAAGTTCTAAAATTAACTTTTTCAAACCCCTAGTTACCATTGTAAATCCAAGCTCATGTAGTTGTCCTAGCCCTTGCTGCAAAACCCAAGTTTGATTTTTTAAAACCTTGTTTTTTTAAGTTGTTGGTTCATTGCTACAAAAACAAGGTGAAAACCCTAGCTACATGTACAAGTACACTTGTAAATCCTAGCTCGATCTCAAAAACCCTAGATTTTTGGTTTTTGTGAGCCCTAATTATTTTCGTAAACCTATCTATCAACTTAAACCCCTAGTTGTGGGTTAAAAACTAAAGTAAAAATAACTTTGTTGGTCTAGCCATCATTACCAAAACATGGCTTAGGAAAAACTGCTAAAATCTATTTTTTTTAAACCCTAAATTTGTTTAAAAATCTTCCACTATTTTCACACCTACAAATAAGCCCACAATTTTGCACTTCCTCTAACTACAATTTTAGGTTGAAATCAAAACATGATTTGCATGAAAAAGCACCTCATGATTTTTGACCAAAATCCTATGTGATTCCTCACAAATATCCTATATGATTTTTCATGCCCTAGGCCGCATGATTTTCCTCACAAAATCCTCCTATGTAATTTTTCAAGAAAAACTACCATTCAAGTTTTTAAACCTTGAACTCTAATACCATATTAAAATTCCAATCGTGATAACTAATTCTCTAATGCTTAAATAAACATTAAATTAATCACACAAATCATTGAAATTCAAATTGCAAAAATGAACACAAGTACACAACAATTTACACCTTGAAATCTACTTTGCATTCCTTTGAAATCTTATAAGGAAACATCCACAATTGTCAACTACAACTACATATAATTATTACATTGTACTGAGTTATTGAACTTCTATCTTGCATCTATCTTTATACTATTCAACTAAAAAATCTAATCTTCCAAAATAGAAATCTTACACAAGAGATGACTTGGAAGATAAGTCTACACCATTAGTGATTATCTATACTTTGTTAGACTTAATTAACTAAATAAAATATTCTCACTTTAATCACTAAAGTGAATTACAAAATGGAAATAACTCAAACAACTTGCACACTCACATTGAACTTATGCAAAAGTTTCGAACTGAGCTAAAAACTCAAGAAGAGTCTGAGGATTTATAAAAGCATGAAAATACAAACTATAGGCTACTAAACCAACAAAATTGTGTATACAAAATTTTGTAATAATTTTTTTCAATGCTCCTTTTCCAACTTGCACCAACCATTAATGGCTCACTCAATCATATGGAATACATTCCATAATGACAAAAGAGTGTTGTGCTATGGGTTGCAATAATTTTGGGCCAATTATGGTGGGACCTCTCCTTTTTGTACTTCAATTATTTAGCTCCTAAGTATCAAATATCGATGATATATGCCAAGCACAAAGCTTGATTATTTTATTACATATGTTACAAACAAAGGATTGAGTTATGAGTTGTGACTATTCATATCATTTACAAAAATCCTAAAGGCGAGCTTATGGCCTTTTGTATCTACAAAGATCTAGTTCAACTGTTATCATGTATAATGTGTTAAAATAAATAAGTTCATATGAATTAAAAAAATGATGTTAAGTGTCATGCAAGTTGAATATGTGATCATGTGTTTCAATGTAGTGAAACAAGTAAACTAGCAATCACACCTAGGTGTGCAATGGGTACATCGAAGAGGTGTTGAAGTTCAATTAGGGGAAATTTTGGTCTATTAGTAGAGAGATAGAGAGAGGGAGAGATAAAGTTAGACAAAGATGAGAGAGGGAGAGGGAGAGGGAGAGGGAGAGGGAGATACTGATACAGATGGTGAGATGGAGAGGGTGAGATAAAGAGTAGAAGAGATGGAAGGAGACATAGATTGAATGAGAGAGATAAGGATTAATAGAGATAGAGATGGACAAGGAGAGAGATGGTGAGAGATAGGGAGATAAAGGTATAGAGATATGTATAGAAAGAGATAGGGAGAGAGAAATAGAGAGTGTGTGTGTATATGAGTGATAGAGAGATATATGGAGAGAGATAAAGAGTGAGATAGATATATATAAATAAATAGAGAGGGAGGGAAGGAGGGAGGCAGAGGGAGGGAGAGAAAACAAAGAGACAAGAGAGAAGTAGAGAGATATAGAAAGAGGGAGTGATAGCTAGAGATGGAGAGAGAGGGAAATATAGGGATAAAAAGAGGTAGAGATAGGGATAGAAAGGATATATATATATTTGGAAAGATAGAGGGGATGTGTATTAGAGAGATAGATAAATATATAGAGAGATAGAGATGGAGGGAGAGAGAGGGAGAGAGAGGGAGAGGGGGAGATGGAGAGATAGAAAGATAGAGATATACAAAGTGATATAGTGAGAGAGGTAGAGAGGGGGATAGAGATGAAGGGAGACATGGAGTGAGTAAAATAGATAAATATAATGAAATATAGATAGATGGGGAGAGGGAGGTATTGGAAGATAGAGATAGAGAGGGGCAAGAGTTAGAGATAAAGACAAGTAATGGAGAGAGGGAGAGAAACAACGAGTGTGTGTGAGAGTGAGAGAGAGAAAATATGGAGATGGATATGAAGAGGGAGGGAGGGAGCGAGGGAGAGATAAAGAGATAGATGTAGAGATTGTTGGTATGAACAACTAATAAAAAGTTAGTTTCTTTCTCTCTCTTGCTCTCTCACTCTATAAATTATAATTTAGATTTTAAGTTTGAGGTTTATTTATTATATAAAATAAAATAAAAATTCAAAATATAATTGTTCTACAATAATTAAAATTTTAATAAGAAAAATACTTATAAATTAATTAATTCTAACTTTAAATTATATTTAGAAATTTATTTAAATTAAATATATTTCAAAATATAATTTAAATTAAAAAGTACAATTGAATAAGCTAAATTCAAAGTCAAAATATAACAAAATTTGAATATTTTTATTATAGAAGTTAAAATTAAAATTTAAAATCTAAGTATTCTACAACAATTACAATTTTAATTATTCTATAAATAAAAATATAATTATTTTACAAAATTTACAATTTTCAATAAGAAATAATATAAAATAAATATATAATTATTATAACATAATATATAATATAAATATAATAAATAATATATAATGAAAACAAAAATATATAATATAAATAATGTAATATAGTGTAATATAAATATAAATATCTAAATAATATAATTACATGTATAATAGAAATAATATAATATTATAATGTAATATTATATAATAATATAATAGTATAGTATATATTAATATAATGTTTATATATGATTATATAGTATATTTGAATTATATAATATAAATTATTAGATATATTTTAATAATATGTTATATTGTAAAAAATGTATTTGTATTAAATAAGTTAAATATTTAACAAATTTATTGTTTAATTATATATAAAAGTTTAATTATATTTCTATGTATTATAATATATTATATTTTATATAATATAATTACATGTATAATAGAAATAATATAATATAATATTATAATGTAATATTATATAATAATATAATCGCATAGTATATATTAATATAATGTTTATTTATGATTATATAGTATTTTTGAATTTTTTATAATATAAATTATTACATATATTTTAATAATATGTTATATTATAAAAATTATATTTGTATTAAATATATTAAATATTAACACATTTATTATTTAATTGTATAAAAGTTAAATTATATTTCTATGTATTATAATATATTATATTTATATAATATATTAAATGTGTTAAATATTTAACATATTTAATACAAATATAATTTTTACATATTATAATATAAATATAATATATATTTGTATAATATATTATATAAATATAAATATTACAATATAAATAATATAATATAATATTATAATGTGATATTATATAATAATAGTATAGTATAGTATATATTAATATAATGTTTATTTATGATTATATAATATATTTGAATTTTGTATAATATAAATTATTAGATATATTTTAATAATATGTTATATTGTAAAAATTATATTTGTATTATCTAAATATGTTAAATATTTAATACATTTATTATTTAATTATATATACAAATTATATTATATTTCTCTGTATTATAATATATTATATCTTATATAATATCTTATTAAAAATATGAAACATAATATAATTAATATATAATTTAAATTAATTTATTAAAAATAAATAAAAGAAAACCCCATTATCTATTTAATCTCCTTCCTCATAATAACATAAAAAATTAATACCTCCCTCCCATCCGGTTTAAAAAAACGGCTATTTTATTTACTGTGGCACAAAATAAACGAGTAGAGTTGCACGGAATAATCACTATCGTCTTGCATCACTGCACAGGCTAGCCTAAATAAAACCAAAACAATCGAAAATGTGCGCTATCAATAGAAGTCTTATTTTTTGTGGCAATAAAAAAAATATCTGCCCAACACCGTATTAATAACTGCGGTATTTTCTGACTCCATATGCGAACTCTCTCATTCATTAAATAATGTAAGTTGTCATTGCAATTTGCGTGCTTACAATCTTATTAATGATCTTGTCGCCCTGCACCGCGAAGGCTGGAGCTGGTGAAGAGGATCAACGGCCAGAAAGAAATTACATGGCCAATCTCAATGCTTACTCAACAAGGAACACTGCTTAATGGTAGAGCTCATTTGTTTATATATATTATGATGTCCATATGTTTTGCAAGGAGGTAAGAGAGTTGTTGATGAAATCCTAATCAAACAACACTCAATCTCAAAGTTGTCAAAGCTTCCAAGCTCTTAGTTATATGTCACACATTGGTCTAACCTTGTCATATTGTGGTAGTACATCTCATTTTTTCATTGAAACTTACTAGCATCAACAAAATTTCTAATTGGTACAAAACATCTTGATGGTCCCTTGTGTTTGATATGTAATGTTAAAGGCAAGAAAATAGAAAAAACTATTTGATCCACAATTGTGTTTGAAGATCATGTGGCCTATACAACCTCATGAGATCATTTACAATATTGATAATTTATCAATATACAATTTGTTAGTTATGGTTGTGTCAACATAGTGATGGGTTCTAATTCATTGCTCTTATTGTGGAAGAATAGGATTTCATCAATCACTCATCTTGACGAGATGAATGGACCTTGTACCTCATGTGAGGCCTTTTGATTTTACATTAGACTAAGTTTGGTCAGGCCTTACACAATCTTTTGTTGAGGTCTTATCTCAGCTTTTGCATATCCTTGCAGATTTTTTATTTCAAATATGATATGACAAATAATTATGACGTGAAGCTCTTGATTTTTCCTATCATTTCGGCTAAATTGTTTCTATTGAGAATAGATAGGACTTTAGGGAATTCTAAATTTGGCTCCACGACCAACTTTCACCGGTACTTGTGCAAAGGCAACATGGCTGGCAAATCAATTAATTCCACAATTTAATGCATACTTGGTTGCAAGTGTTTGGAGATTTTTCATTAATGATATTTGAGGTTTTCACTTTGGGATTTTACTCTTCAAGTGTGTCTAGTACACTGTCTTGATTTCCCAAGGCATTCTAATTTGGCTTAAAAATATTAGTGATTGGGTGACCTCTCACTTTGTCGAAAATTCTAACCTTTTGTTCTCACAAAGTTCCTGGTTTTTCAGTGTGCAGAGTGGCGATATGGGTGGCGATAGGGGGAGAACGAAGCCTGACAATTATAAGGAATTTCACAAGGACCCACTAGTTTGGCACATTTGTTTTGAAGGCGGTTTGGCGCCTTTGATGGAAAGCTTGGTGGGTCATGATCCGAATTTTTCTACGGAATTTGTGAGTTCCTGGAAAGAAAGAAGGGTTACCATGGGTGGTATCTCCTTCGAGGTGAACGAAGAGGTGATTTCTTAGGTGATGGGGATGTCGTGCACTAGGAAGAAGTACCCTAAGCACACAAAGGCTCAGGACAATGAAAGCCTTAACGCTTTCTTTTTGGATAATGAAAAACCTATTTGCTCTCAGTCCAGCTTTGGAAGAGAGGCTCTCCTGCGACCCTGGGACTAGGTCTGTTTCGCTCTCATGAAGTATGTCACCTTAGAAGGTAGATACAAAACTTTCTATTTCTATCATTTGTGTCTCCTGAATCACCTTCACCATAAAATATTGTTAAGCTTCTCATTTTTCTTACTTACTGATTTGGAAAGCTCTGTTGAGAAGTGCATTGAAACTGCTACTCAAAACCCTAAGGATTCTCCTCCCCTCTTGCTCCACCAAGGCCTCATCTTGAGGATTTATCAATTTCACCTCGCACTCTGCCCGCCTAAACCCATTTCCACTGTCCACATTGAGGAAATTAAACCACCTTCTCAGGCCAATATCCCTGACTGAGTCTAAGGGTCCCAAAAGAAAAACCCCTATTGTGACTGCTGATACCCCTAAGCCTAAACCGACCACCAAAAAATTTAAGGGGAATGTGGGGATTGCCTAGTCTAATGTTGTTGTTGGTCTTTGCGAGCTTAAGTCTACCCCTACCAAGACTGACAACAAACCTTCTACAAAGAAGAAAGTGAAGGATGAGGGGAAGGGTTCGGCGGAGCCGCCGACCACTGATAGGAAAGGGAAGAATGTGGTGGGAAAATATTCCAAGGGGGATACCATGGTTGTTTTTATGGTGGAGACTGGGGTTGAAAATACTAGCATTAGAAAATGTGGTAGGTTGGAAAAAAAAAGGGAGTGCAGATCAGGGAAATTTCTTCTGATGAGGAGCGGTCTGATAGCAAAGGTAATAGGAATGAGGAAGATTATGAGGAATAGGAGGAGTTTGTTGAAGGGCCTAGCAGCTTTTCGACCTTCAAAAAAATGCTTAATGAGAACTCAGCTTCCCAATCCTCTGACCCTCAAGATGTGGAGCGTGCTGACATGGCAAAGACTATGGATAAAGAGGTTGATCACAGTGTGTTGCTGGAGTGGATGGCGAAGCTTGACAAGAAGTTTCGTGGCTTGAACCAGTTCACTGTCAAGTTGGTCCATTGTGTGACTAACACCCTCTCTGTTGTGCTTAAGGATGAGATGGATAAGGCTGAGGATAATGGTCCTGAATGGGTTGGGGAGGATATTGTTAACCTCCTCTCTCAAAATTGGGAAAATGCTAGTTAGTGAACCTGTCAGCTGTTGGTCCGCTGTGTCTATGGTTTTTTTGGTTAGTAGTTTTTTGTCTTTTTTGGGACTTGATCTTTTTTGGCCCTTGAGGCTCAATGTGTAAAGGGTATGACACCCTGTAAATGCTGCTTATCGTATCAAAGATATGCTCAATATTTTTTGATATAGGAACCTCTAAACAACATGAACCTACTTATGAAATTATTAAGACCAACACTACCCTTACCTTTGAGAAACCTAGACAAAGCCCATGAGAAGCTCAGAGTGACTTACCAAAGTAAATTAATATTATCATCGGAACATAATTCCTTGCAAGATATGAAATATGAGAGATTAAGTTCTAAAAAGAATCCACCCTATTTTATAGTATCCGAGTTGGGTTGTTACATATATTTAACCAAGGGGCTGAAAACACTCCTCTTGTGTGCAAAGTCCTCAACAATTTAGTTTTACAATTATCCTCAAAATTTTAGCAGCATTTGGTCTCAATTATTGTACCTCATATATTTATTATTCCACTAGAGTATGGGCCCCCAATGTTATGCTAAGACACTCTTTTATTCTTTTTATACAAATGTGCAATTATAGACTCCTAAATTTGGCTCTTTTACTAAATTGCACAACATAATTATTCCAATTCTACTACTATTTCTCTAGTACACATAACACAATCCTTGTACTTGTTAGTTAGTAGATCGATCTTGCTCAAGTTTGAATTATGCTCCTATATTAGCATATAGTGATTTTATATTATTGACATTCAAAAAAGAGTTATCCCTAATGAATATCAAAGTGATATATATGTATAGACTAATGCCTAAACTTCAACATCATGGAAATTTATTTAGGTTATCCATAGCAAGGAGATCAAGAATTTGAGGGGGTAGTCATAAAGCAAGAGTATCCATCTTCATAGATTTATGGATGATCGATATTCCACACTGTAATTATTTCCAGTGTTTTGTGAGATAGGGGGCACATGCATCAAGTAGTGTATCATTTTCCTTGTTATATTACTTCTCTAGAACTTCTACGGTAATTTTAAAAATACAAATATTATAGAGTTGTGACCATTCTAGAGCTTCTTGATGCATGGACATTTATTCTCATTTCTTGTCGAGTTTGTTTATTGGAGCATCTTTTATTACCCTTCTTTACAAAAAAATTATTTCCATCACAATTATTAGCATTAAAATCACTTTTTAACACATAACAAAAAAACATGAATATATACACTATTATTAACTAGGATAAAAAATAATTCATGACATAATTAGACTAAAACCATCATGACAAGGTTTCTAAGTAGTAAACGAAATATAGTTTTATTTGAATTATGAGGCCAATATATATACTACATCATGCATCATGATTACTAATTAGCTCCAAGGTTCGAGGTTCCAAGTTCAATGTTCAAGGCTTAGGGTTTAGGGTTCAAGGTCCAAGGTCCAAGTTCAGGGTTAGGGTCTAGGGTCAATGGTTCAAGGTCAAGGGTTCAAGGTCTAGGGTTCAAGGTTCAGGGTTCAAGGTCCAAGGTCAAGGTCTAGGGTCCAAGGTCGTGTATAGGGTTGAGGGTGTAGGTTCTAGTATTCGGTGTTAGGGTTCAGTGTTCATGGTTAAAGGTCCAAGGTCTAGGGTTGTCTTCCCATTAAAGACCGATTGAAGATTTCTCTATAAAGAATACCATTTTTTTGGTGATTTGAGTTGTAGTTCCTAGATCCCTAAGGTTGGATAGTCTCCCATCTAGTAGGAGTGTCAAACCTAAGAATAAAACCACAAAGCCTATATTCAAATTGAGCAATTGACAACTAATTAATGAGCTAGGTAAGACCTTCTTCACTTCTAATTCTTCAAGACCAAGGGATGTTTCCCTAAGGTGTTAAATTATATGATACTAAAAGGAATAAGCAATGAACTTAGTACAAACCATACACACTGCACAATGTACCCCTATTTTGGTTGTCACAATGTACCTATGTGTTGGTTTGAATATACAAGGCTATGCGCCTTTATATTGTAGAAAGGACTTACTAGGTAAAGTTCTTAAAATTTGGATATAAAAACCCTATTACTATTATTTATTTATACATGGAAGCTAGAAAGACAACATAACTAAAAATGTGTAAAATGATTAATTTTTTTAAATGCGTTGAAGTGATGGGATGAGAGACAAATTACAAATTGATGCCTATTTTCAAGTCATCATAGAGTATGGATTTTATATATAAAATATGTAACAACTAAAACCAAATATTATACCTTAACCAAGATATACTTAAAGACTATATTTATTCAAATGCACACATAAACTAAGTTCTACACATACAAATGAATAACTAATAGACGTTACATAGATTTATAAGAGTCTACCTAATAATTCGTTAATTAACCTATGTAATTATTTATTGATCTAAAAAAGATATATTACAAAATATTTGGAATGATATGGCCTTCTCACTTATCAACTGAGTGAGAACTCATCAAGACAATATATAAAGAACTTTTGAAGACACAAATAATGCCAGATCTACTAGTTACAATCATTCTTCAAATTTATAGTGATTCTATTATATATTTTGAATAGACCAACATCAATACACCCTCAAAATAATACTACTCATAAATAAAAAAATAAAACCCTAAGGCTTATTGAAATATTTTCTTCTTGTTGGTTCTATAATTGCTCCTTTTCCCCCCTTTTTCCTTTCTTGACAAATCTAAAAAATATCTTTCAACACCATCAACAGATCTTGGGGAAAAAACCATGGTCATCTGTATTATACATGTCTCCCATGTTTTCTTGTATCAACTTCACATGGCTATACACTTAAAACCATTCCCTTTACATCATCAACCATATGCTTTTGTACACCATTCATGTCTCAAAGAGGCCCAGAAGTACCAAGAGGCATCTAGGAGCCTTCATATGTTGAATCATGTTCATTTAAAGATTGGATTAATGAAATCCTAGGTGATGTAGGGAGGTAGGTAAGGGTTTATTGTTTGAACAAAAAAGTTTCAAGACTAGACATACTAGACAAGAAAAGTCCAACAAGGATGTTAGGATGAGAAACTCTAAAACTCCAAAATTTAGAAAGTGGGTTTTTGGTGGAAAAATGCTACTTTTGAGGAAAGGATGCATGGATGACAAAACCCAATAATCCCAAAATTTAAGGAAAAGGGGCTTAGAGGGGAAAAAGCTAGTTGGGGAGAAAGATATGCTAGACATGATAGGTCTGAAAAATATGTCGGGATAACCAAGACCAAAACTCCAAAATTTAGCAAGTTAAATTTTGGAGGAGGAAGGTAAATTTTGAGGAAAGGATGCTTAGATGACCAAACCCAAAATACCAAAAATTAAGGAAACGAGGCTTAGAGGGGAAAAGGGGAGTTGGGAGAAAAGGTATTCTAAGCATGACAAGTTTGACAAGGATGTTGGGATGACCAAATTTGAAAAGTTAGATTGTTTTCTTTTTTGTGGGGTGGGCGTGGGGGGGAGGGGGGTAAGGTGACTCTTGAGGAAAGCATGCATGGATGATTAATCCTAGAATACCAAAAGTTAAGGAAAGGGGTCTTAGAGGGGAAAATAATAGTTAGAGGGGAAGGCAAGACAAGTTTGACAAGGATATTGGGATGACTAGGTTTAAAACTCCAAAATTTGGAAAGTTAGATTTTTGGTGGGGAAAGATGACTTTTAAGGAAAGGATACATGGATAACCAAATCAAGAATCCTAAAAATTAAGGAAAAGGGGCTTAGGGGTGAAGACTGAAATTGGGGTAAAGGCATTCTATGCATTATAGGTTCAACTAGGTTGCTAGGATGACCAAGTCTGAAACTCTAAAAATTGAAAAAATTATATTTTGGAGGAGAAAGATGACTTTTGAGGAAAATATGGATGAAGGACCAAACCTAGAATCTCAAAATCTAATGAAAAGGGGCTTAGAGGGGAAAAGTAGAGTTGGGAGGAAATACATGCTAGTGATGAAAAGTTAGACAAGAATGCTAAGATGATCAATTCTAAAATCTAAAAATTTCCTACAATCACTTAAAAAAATACCAAATTATAAGGCATGGACCAAAAAAGTACCCTTAAATAAATTTTGCTAAGGATATTGGATGAAAACACTTTGAATAAATACCCTTAGATAATTACTCAACATAAGGGACCCAAGTAAAGATTTCTCAAATCAATTAACATTAGGGGGTGAATAGGATCAAATGCAGAACTAGAAAAAACAAAGATGAGACATAAAAATGAGTTTCCAACATAATGGTTGATATTAGACGTAGTGAAATCCACCTTCAAAAAGTGACCAATATCATTGTCAATATCCTCAAAACAAGATTTAGTGGATTGAAATTAGGATGGATTCCTTGACATTCAAAATGGCATTTATTAGGTAAATGGATTGGCTATGTTTACAAATAAGCATTTGATTATGCATAGTGGAATTGCTAAACCTAGGAAGAAAATGATTTTATTTATATCTATTACTATAAAATGTATCATCTTGTGTAATAAAGGGGTTGATTCAATACCCTAAATATTGATTAATGGGATTGGAAAGCTCTAATGAAAATCTGGTAAGTAGATTGAAATTGTATCCTTGGGACAATGTGCTTTTACCACTTGTAGTATGATATTTTATTATTATCCTATCCCTATAAAAGATAGCATCACTAAAGTAAACTATCCATAAATAAATAAGAAGAGAAAATTTTAAGCAAATTGTGGTAGCAATGAAAAGTGGCAAGGTTGGATAAATCATTCTTCATCAAGAATATTATACTATGAAAGGGATATTGTAATGAACGTAATGAATCACGATATCAAGAAATTTCAAAATTTTAACAACTTAAATCTCCAAGTGAGGCATAAAACATATACAAAGCACCCTGCTACCAACAATGTACATTCAAATTCTAAAAAAATATGATTTTTTCTTAGAAAGAAGAAGGAAGCCACAAATCTTGTAGCTAATTGTATAAATTTTTAACAAGAATAAGAAAAACAAAAAATGTGACTATATATAATTATAACCCTCTGATGCTTTGAAATAAAAGTTGGGCTCAAATTTTGTTACAAGCTACTGAAAATTGAGAAAAAATTGAGAGGAAGCACTAATAGGAAAAAGTGTGATGCAAACATAAGTAAAATTTTAAGACCCATTGCTATAAGGAATAAAGTGATTCTAATGAAGCAAATATGGTAAATTACAAAAGTTAAGTTTTAAAAACAAAGTTGAACCCGTAATTTATGAACTTTCCATGATGTAACATATTTTCTAGATATATAAGGGCTCCCATATATCTATATTCAACGATTATACTTCATTTAACCTAATTTATTTGGTATGTAAATGAATTATGACAATAATTTCTAGGAAAATCCAACTTGAATCTATTTGTCAACTTTAGGGGTGAAGTTTTTTAGGGGGGAGAGAATGTAATACCTCACTATTCCCCAATTACGTAAGGATGGAATTTGGATAAAACTTGAATTTTTTAATATAAATATAGGACTCAAATCATGTCAAATATCTTAAGAACTAATAATTATTCTATAAATGAATTATTTCTATTTGTATGTACATATGCATGTGTATTGGGAATATTATAGTCATAAAAATGAGTATCTAACATGTGAAAAGCATGCAAGAAATTTGGGCATAAACTCTAGCTAATTAAACCATATTTAGTAAAGCATGGTTATGGTAAACAATGATTAGTCTTCTAATTAATTTGTGTGATCTATCATGATGATAAATATCCTAAAAATTAATTCAATTGATCAAGAATTATGTGGCATGGGCTGTCCAACTAATATTAAAGGAGAGGTCATCTTGCCCCGTGATCTCTATTGGTATCAACATTGTCCAACTAGTCAATGAAAAGGACTGAGAAGGGGTCATATGTTAGGTGTACTATAAAAAGATGTTTGGTGTTGAAATGAACACTCAAGAAATGGCCAACTAACTATAGGGAATGTTAGCAAGGGAAACTTGATTGCATGACTATAACAATTAAAGAAAAACTAAGAATAATGTGCAGAGTAAACAAACCCAAAGTATGAACGGAATTTTGATGCTTCAAAAATCTTAAGGGTCTTAATCAAAGTGCACCACCAAGAAACAACCAATCAAATGAGGCCACAAAATTGCATGGACAAAGAGTCCAAAGAAAAGAGTGATTTTGGAGAAAATTAAGTTGTCAAATTCACCAATAAAATCTAGAAAGATAGAGTCTGTGAGGATTTAATCACACAAATAATTGAAATCATTATTAGGAATAAGGTGTTGTGAACTTTACCCGAGAATGAATTATTTTAATTATGCAATTTATAAAAATTTATTTGTGGTTCATCTTAGGTGGCATGTTTAGCCACATTAATTATTTATTTGGGACCACTTGTAAAGTTGTATTTAATATTGGTTAGATATTTTATGTGCAGGTTGCACATAGAAAAAAATTAATATTTGAGAAACTTAGTAACTAAAGGTAAATGCATGGTCAATGGTTTTGTGTACTCATAGTTTTGAGGCACATGGTTTTAACTTACCACTTAGTTTTATCTGTGTGAGCTTGATTTTATAAAAGCAAGCACATGTTTAGTGATTGAGGTTAGTTGGTTAGAGGTTTTATCTTGGCTGTCATTATATTGATCTCTTTTTTGAATATCTCATATTGGAATCATGCCATGAGATGTGTGGATACATTCTTGAACACATGGAAAATGTATTAGAGGAGCTTGATACTTCAAAAGTATTCATGGATACTATAGAAGTGTATTGTAATATTTTTATTGTTGAATAAAACATTGAGTATGGATGATTCTTGAGGTAGGGATTTTCCTTCTTGACGGTTTTCCTAAGGTATATCTTGTATTATCTTGTGGTATGCCTTTGATATTTGCATATATTTATTATATAATCTTGTATGCATGCTTTTCTCTCATGGGGTTATGTAAGAAATGGTTTGATCAACATATATTATATCACTAACAAGTGGTATCAAAGCCATAATTATGGTTGAGAGTACTTGTTTTGGTATAACCCTAGTATGAGTAGATCTAGTGTAAAGTTGAAGCCATGACACTGTTAGATTTCATACATTTCAAGGTATGAGATATGTTGTGCAAGTTGAAATATACAAATTTGGGGTTTTGGAGTTTGCACATTTATGGTTATATTTTATAGATGTGGGGTTTGAAAATGAGTTGCAAAAAAGGATTTTTTTGGGTGTTCACCATGAGTTTTATGGGAGAAGTTTCACATATGACCCTAGGGACAAAATAGACCTTGTCGTTGGGTCTAGGAGGCTCGAGAAATGAAGATTGACATAAATTTAACCAATTTTGGCCAGTATTAGTAAATGAAAAAATTCCCTTTCCCTTATTCAATCATATGATCTCTAATTTTGTAGAGTAAAATAATATTGTTCTTGAAAACCTTTCTTAAAAAAAATTAAATAAGGGTGGGGGGTTTGCAGATCCCCCATACCCCTAGTATGCAACATGTGCCAGTCAACAAACAATGTTGATATGAGGCTATCAACCTTTTCGACAACTTTCGACCCCAACTAACAGTGCTACGTTGGTAGGGCCTTCAACCCCTAATTGTAGGCATCCAACCACAATCCCTGCATAGGCAAGAAATCTAGAAATTTATGAAGCTTCAAAAATTAAATAAAATTAAAACTTATTCCAAGTCCACAACCACTCTCAAGCCCACACATCATTGACCCACACCATCATTGTCACAACACCACCCAGACACCACTATTGGTGTTAGTTGACATCTTATATCATGTTGATGTCAACCATACATACAAGCACTTTGATCCCCTCTTGGCTAAAACACCAATTTTCTTATGGTGGGCATAAATTTGTTGAGAAATTATGTCTCAACTTCCAGCTTGAAGTCCTCATTTTCATGCCTTGGTGATTTTGTGTTGTTTACAAAGTTCTGGTGGAGGCAGAGCCACGATGGAACTTGGCATTGTTCTGTTTGCCTAAGTTCCGAGTCTCTGGCGGAGGCGGAACCAGAATGGAATTAGGCATTGTTCTGTTTGCCTAAGTTCCGGGTTTCGGTTCTCGTTCCTGCTCCGACTCCACTTCCTACCGTCTGTTCCTTCTCGCTTGGCTTCGCAGGTTCTGGCGGAGGTGGAACCAGTTTTGGAAGTTGGCAATGTCCGTTTGCCAGGTTCTTGTTTCAGTTTCTGTTCCGTCTCCAGGCCCGACTCCTGCTTTGATGATTTGGTTCCTCTGGATGTTTGGATTCTACTCGAGGTGTTTTCCTCCGCCTTGTCCTATTTTTGGATTGATGTTTCTTGCAGTTGGCAGAGGCGGAATCAGAACCAGATTGGTTCCTGATCTTGGACTTTTGGTAAAGTCATGTTTCTGTTTCTATTCCGTCCCCGGTTCCGGCTCCGGCTCCGGCTCCGATGTTCCCATCTTGGTTTGACCCCGGGTTGACTTTACCCGGTCAGAACTATTTTTGATGAGTTCCTCTTTACCGTGGGTGGACGCGGAACCGAAATGGTTCATGAACCTAAAATTTCAGTGGAGCCATGTTTTGACTCCAGTTTCGCGCTCGACTCCGACTCCGACTCCGATAGTGTGTATTTTCGGTGGAGCCATGTTTTGACTCCAGTTCCGCGCCCGACTCCGACTCCGGCAGTGTGTATTTTCGGTGGAGTCCTGTTTCGACTCCTGTTCCGACTCCGACTCTGGTAGTGTTTGAAATGACTTGAAGTATTGGTCACGCCCGATGACTATTTGATCATTTTGGTTGCTCTATCAGTTGCGATTGCTGATGGGTCTTGGACATGTGGCACCTGGTTGAATAGTGATTGGACGGATACCAAGATAGTTATTGTGGTAGTTGCATTTGTCAATGAAGGGTGGTGAGCTCAATTGCTTTGGTAATGGCTTTGAATGCAATGACGGCTTGTTGTAGGAGATCTGTCAGATCCGACCAGATGTGTGATTTGAGGATGGACTTCATTACTCTTCTGTGTTAGTTACATTTGGATGAGATGTGTTATTTTCTCATAAGTTAGACAAGTTGAGTTGAGTCGAAATTTGCAGAGCAAGTTGAAGTCGCGTGCTAAAGAACAAGAAGGACGTGATTTCTTGAAGAGGGTTTTGAACTGTATGTTGTGAAAACATTGTAATAGTGGATCAGAATCTCTCTGGGTGATTGTGAGTTGAGCAAAGAAGTCTGGATATTGTATGTAATCGATTCATTACTGTAATACAATTGATTTGACTTTGTGTGGTGGGTTTTTTGCCTGAAAGGGTTTTCCCACGTAAATACTGTGTCATCTTTGTTTGCTTATCTTTCTGGTTTCTCATTGCCATGGTTGTATTCATCTCTGCAAGTTTTAGAAACTGTTAGTTTTTCGTTTTTGCTTCTCTCCCCTGTAGTAAAGGTGTTAAGGGAATGTATTCCACACTGTTGGGTCATTAGATCCACATTCTTTTCCCTTCAAAATTTTACCCACAATATCAATTTTTTTACTTCTAATAGTCATAAAAACTCTCTCTCTAAGAACTATGTGTGGTACATTTTTGGTAGCTATATTTTTTTATTTTAATTAATTTTTCTACCATGAAGCCAAGAATTGCTCTATAACACTTAACAAGTCATAAATTTTGCATATGACATTTATATTTTTGATTTTTAATAATAAATGGAGAGCATTTATAGAGTACTACATAGAGGATCAAGTGTTTTCTTACCTAGATAAGAAGATATATTTTCTTACTTGTTTAGGAATTTATAGGAGCCTAAGATTCAAGGTGTGATTACATGATCATTTGGACAGATTTGAAGGTGAAATCTTGTGGGAGTGCATGTTTTTATGAAAAATATATGATGGTATAGTAGATTATAATAGTCGATGTTCCTTGATACAAGTTTATAGGTGTTTTAAAAGTTTTGGATTTGATGGATATAGGTACATAGGTTTCTTCTATTTTGAAGACATGGTTGATATCTGTGTTAGACAAATTTTTATTTTTAGTGAGATTTGATTTCAAGTACAATGATGGTGATGATTATGGTGTCATGTGCACTTGAGCATTGACACAACCTAGTCATGTATGTGGTTGACAAGTGGTGATGTGGTTTAGTGTTAAGAGGTTTCTCTTATCTCTTGGATACTTATTTGGTTCCTTGACTATGGTTATCGATTATGGATTTATTTGGAAAATCAAATCTAGAGTTGATTTGGTGTTTGAGTTTTGAGATCTACATATTATCTTCTTGGTTATCTCAGTTTGCAATTTATTGATGTAATGATGAGTTTGCATGTTGTATTGATTGAGGATCTACGAGTAATATAGTTTTGTGGGTTGGCCATCCATTTGGTTGCAGAGGGATGACTTAGATGTGGATTGTCTATATCTACATTTTTTTCAATGTGAATGCAAATTTAGTTAGTTGGCCTTGTTTGTGGTCATTTGTTCATTGGTATATTACATTGGGATGAGAGGATGGATGAGTAGTGTTTGGATATTTGGTTATGGGGACTTGTAGTAGTTGTTTATCATAATTTCATAGATATCTTGGTTCCAAACCAAGAAGATCACAAGTCTACTGATGGGACCCAAAAATTGGAAAGCGTGTTATCAAGAATTAAACCGGAAAAATGACGAAAGTGGGTGAAACTCTATAGAGTTTTAAAACATTTGTTGGTTCCAAAAAGGTTTTCAAAACTCATTTATTTCTAATAGAATTATTGATTAAGTCACAGTGATCTTCTTAAAGTGTTTCACATAAAGAATAATTGACAAATTAAAATGTTAAGTCCATTCTTTGGGGTGACATATAAATAGGTTTCTTTAACCCTAACAGACTATGATGCTTTTCTAGAATTCATTCAAAAGCATTTACTAGTACATTTGGGGCTCAAATAATTTCATCTCTAAGGATGAAATTACATGAAAGAAGATTGCTAACAAAGAAACATATTTTTTCATACATTCCCATGAGAATATAGTTAAAATTGCAAGCAGTATGAAACAAATTAAGGTCTCTATAATGCAGAGAAACTGGAAATCCAAAAGGATATATATTTATTTATGTATCAACAAAATTTCATATTACATTTGCAAAAAATGGGTGATTTCATAACAGGGGGCTTCATACACAGAGGGTAAATATGATGACTCAGATAGCCTCAATCACCTCTTGCATTCACTCAATTTGCACAAGAGAGAAAATTTTCTCATTGTACTCCACATAGTGAGCGAATGTATCCATGTTGTTGATTTCAAGGCCAACACATATCAGAGTAACAACTTGTCCAACCCTTTCATTTCATATCACATAGGAGATACAAATAGCATCACTAATCAGGCACATGCGAGGGT
The DNA here is from genome assembly GCA_007115665.2 of Sequoiadendron giganteum. Classification (NCBI taxonomy): domain Eukaryota; kingdom Viridiplantae; phylum Streptophyta; class Pinopsida; order Cupressales; family Cupressaceae; genus Sequoiadendron; species Sequoiadendron giganteum. Next base: position 24,445,204 of record VCHN02000014.1, read on the forward strand.
GAACAAAAATCCCTCTCAGCGCATCTTCGACACTTTGTAGGTACTATGGATGAACCAAATGCTCAACAACCCACAAATCCTATCCAAACATACCAGAAGTACGCACAATATTATACATAAAACACTCAATCAGGGTGGCATTATGAACATGCACTTGCGATAGGAAGTTCTCACCAATCACCTTACAGATGACTACTTCATCCACATCACTACAAATGAGGAAGACTTCCTTCAATTAATCCTGCACTAGCCTGCGGACAACACTGCACTCAACACCTTCTACTACTATGAAGTCACTCTCCATAACAATCTCACTTGACGAGATCGACATGCTTGAATATGTAACTAACACTATATAGAATGAATAGGGATGAGTAGGATTTATAGAGTGATAGGGGAAAATTGGCAGAGTTTGTTTGAAGCAATAAATGTCAAAGTACACACAAATTGCTTGAACTTAATTAGTTAAAGTATTGTGATGTGATGGATATCTTATAAATTGGATTTAAGTAGTCCTCAGTATTTCAAGAACTAACATAATGATATAGGTGGCATGCCAATAGTCACGGAGAAGTTAAGGTGGTGATCATTTTGCATGAAGTAAAGCCACATGGTTTGTTTATATCAAGTGACGATTCATTGTCTCATCCTATCAATCAATAAATGGGATACAATCATAACCATCCTTAAAAATAATAATTAATGAAGGGAATTATCATAATCTAACATAATTAATCTATTTTTGACCAACTTTATTCAATCGAGTAGCAATTAATAGCCAAGAATTTGTTCCAAGAAACCTTAATCATTACAAGTTAAAAATGTTGAAATATTTTGTATTTTGACATTGCAAGGGTCTGAAATTTTGACCCCCCTTTGCATTGTGATGCATGAGTGAGAATCAATCTAAATAAAGGATCAAATTTTACAGTTTCAATTGGTTTTTTGTGAATGTTATTGTCTGTGTGCAATAATTTGAATTAAAAATTAATGTTTGTGAGAAAGTATGTGAGCTTTGACAATCATTTGAATATACCTTCCCTATGAGAATGTGATGTTCAGTGGCATTTAGTTCATTTATTTACATTAAATGGTTGGAATTATACTAAGTCAAGTTAGCAAGTGTTATTAGTTTGATTTGTGAGTCACAATACTGATCATTTTCTTGTCCTTTCATTTTATCAATAGTTAGTTTAAGCATTTCTTTTCGTACTTTTGTCATGGCTATGAACAGGTGTTATTTTTCCTTTCCCGCTTTTTGGTAAAAAGAATACCTTGAGTTTATAAATTTGAAAATACAAAACTATATCAGAAGAGGGAGTTGTACCTCAACCAAAATTCAAAGGAAGATTATCAATCCAATGATAATCTCTCCAACTGTTGTGAGTTGATTGTTTCCTTCTTGGGTGTTATAGAGTCAATTGTGCTCATTTTTATAAAGGACAAATCTATTCACTAACATTGTGTCATGGTGTACTCTTGATTTCTCAATAGAGTTTTGACATGATACAATTGATCTTTTGAGGAGATGTTAGATCATGATGTCATGATGTCTTCAAATTTTACAAACATGTAGTCAGAGTTTTGAAAATGATCTAGACAATTATGTTGGTATTTATTAAATTGGTCATGATAGTGCAGTGATGCATTTGGATCTAAACATGGATTGACCATTTTTACGTGCAATTGATACTTGGAGACTTGGTTGAGGTATTTTTGAGACAATTACTTTTTGGAGGTTTCAGGAAGAAATTTTGAGGAGCCTTCATCTGAATATGGTCACGAGTTCATGATGGGCCTATAGATGAGTTTTTTCTTGGAGAGAGTCATTATGATTTTGTGTATCTCAGAGGAGGAATCTTATTCCCTACTCTGTTACATGTCTTATTTTCAAATGCATTATGTTTTATACTTTGTCTTCTCATGGATATGGATCTTGAGCTACACCTAGTTAGTTTTGAAGGATTCATTTGAGGAGTTTTTGGCATGTTTATCTCCTTGTGCATGAGTTTGATTTATAATTCCATCCATTGATGAAGATTTTAGGAGATTTTATTGGGATTATTCTTGGTTAGGGAATGAATTTGAGTTTGATCTTCTTTGTTTAGAGAGTCTTACATCCATGTTGGTTAGATGAGATTCATATGTTTTGTTTGATTTTGGAGATTGAAAAATTGAGTGTTGTTAAGGCTTTTCATTTGGGGTTGTGAAGGATATATTACTTGATGTAGCTTAGCACTTTGAGGTGTTGGTAGAAACATGTGTTATGTGACATGATTTATAGGTTTTCTCTCTTTATTCTATGGCTACTTCTTGGAGGTTCATGTTCACATGGTTTGTTGTGGTGGACTCGAGAGAGTTATTATGACATATTGTGAGGGATTATGTAATGATTTTGATTGTATATTTGGATCATTGTGATTGTTCTTTGATACTACATGATTTGATTATCATCCATACCTTGGTATGAGTGATGATTGGTAGACTTTGTGTTCCATGATTTATTTTTAGATTTGACATTACCCATGTAGTGGGAGTTCATAGATGTGTAAGTTCATCATGGACAAGTTTAATACAAGAAGACTGTGCTTGCAATTTATAGGTTGAATACATTTTTGGAATGAGTTATATTTACGTTTGAATACTTTTGAGGTATGGATGATTGGATGGATTAGAATTTTGGTGGTTGTTATTTCTAGTCAATTGAGTTTTTTTATTTGACAATAGCTTGGATCCTTTATTATCACTTGGATTTGATGCTTGTATTCTTTGGATTGATGCATCTTCACCTTCGATTGTTCAGTTTCTTTCATATGTGGCATGTTGGATAATGCAAGAATTTATTTCTTGATATGGTGGAAATCTTGGATGTTATTGAAAGTATCTTGATGGAGCACATGAGAAAGCTAGAGATTCATTTGGTTTCATTAATGGCTATGGTGATGCATTTCATCGATTGAACCTTATGTAATGTAACAAGTGGGAGAATGTTAAGAATAGGGTATTGTACACCTTGCACAAGAATGAATTATTTTAATTATGTAAAATAAATATTTATTTTTGGTACATCTTAGGTCATGTGATTAGCCACATTAAATATTTATTTGGGATCACTCGTAAATTTGTATGTAATATTGGTTAGATATTTTATGTGTTGCACATGGGAAAATATTTAATATTTGGAGGTCTTAGTACCAAAAAAGTAAATATGTGTTTAATGGCTTTGTGTACTCATGGTTTTGAGGCACATGGTTTATAATTTACCACTTGGTTGTATTTGTGTGAGCTTGACTCTATAAAATTAGGCATATGTTTAGTAGTTTAGGTTGGATGGTTAGAGGTTTTGGCTTGCCTTTCATTGTATTGAGCTCTTTTATGAAGAGTGCATATGTGAAGAATGGCATGAGAAATGTGGATACATGCTTGAACATGTGGAGAATGCATTGGAAGAGATTGATGTTTTAGAAGTATTCACGGAGACTGTAAGTGTATTGTAATATTTTTATTGTTGAATAATACATTGAGTGTGGATACTTTTGGAGGCTAGGTTTTTCCCTCTTGAGGGTTTTCTTAGGTATATCTTGTGTCATCTTGTGTTATGTCTTTGATCTTTGCATATGGTTATTATGTAAGCTTATATGAACATTTTTCTCTCATGGGGTTATGTATAAAATGGTTTGATCAACCTATATTATTTTCTCAACAATCATGGTAACTAATTCTAATTGCGTTAATTAAATTAAATCATTAAAATTTTAATATGGTAACTAATTCTCTAATGCTTAATTTAACTAGTTGACAATTAATTCAAGAAGCTACCTATTTATTGATCCACTCACCATCAGAATTAAAATATGATTCATTGAATTTTTACTAAGTATGGCGATCAACAAAAACCCTAAATATTGATATGCATTAAATGCATTCCTTTGATTATGTGATTTGATTCTGATCCCAATCACTATTGCAGTCTATGTCACCATTCTACAAATCAAACCTTCATTTACATTAGTTGTTGGTGTAGTTGGACCAATTAAATTTTTGCATAGAGTCGGTTTGCAGTTGAAACCCTTGTTCACACTATTGTAGCCATTGAGAATCTTCATTTTAAACTTGATTCATTGATCTAAATCTTTCACACCATGATCTATTGATTCTCATTCATCACTCAATCTTTAAAACGAGACCATTGGATAAAATGTCCTTTTAATAATCGTCATCAATCTTTACCTTATATGCTATGCTTAGTGCAGGGTCTCACCATGCCACGTGTCACAAGCCTGCTATCTTGCAAACCAAATACACACTCCCACTACTTCTCAGTGGGTTGGCAGGCTAGCACCATCTTTCACCCACATCATCATCGATCAATTCACAACATCGATGTGAATTGTCTTCATTGAGCAATCGTTTAACGCCACTTCATCTTCTATTGTCATCGCCTGTCACTTTTTGTTGGTCCCACCTGACACATGTCACTAGCCCGCTATACTGTTGGGCCAGACAAGGACTCACAACACATATAGTGGGATGACGAAGAGGTCATAGATATTCTAATATTGATCACAATTGTTGATCAAGCTGAGGGAAAATATTTAGCGTGCGACTTAGGAAATATTATAGTTTTTGAATATTTTCCAAGCCGATAGATGATAGGAAAGGGGGCCGATCACCCAACGAAATCAATGAATTAAGTGATAACTTAAGCAACCTGTAATGACCGATACACAACCAACTTAAAATTATAATCTTTGCTCATAAACATGATTGTAAGACCTAGGGTTTATCTTCCAAACCCTAATTGGAATAGAAGGCACAAATAAATCTTTTTTGATCTTGTTTCATCTCCTTTGAACATGCTTACCATACCAATCGAATCCTCTTGAGAAACCCAAAATTAATATGGCCTTAGATTTCTCCTTTAACCTCTAGAAGCAATCTTTGCAATGTCATGGAAATATTTCATGACAACTTTACAATATTTTGAGCAACATTGCAACTTTTACAAAAAATGCTCACCTTTCCATCATCTCTCTCTAAATCTTCCAGAACGCGATCCTTTGATCTCCATGACACCATGCCAACACTCTCCCTCACAGGATACCACTCAGATATCCTCTTTTTGACATCAATGACAAAATTATGCCAACAATCTCCCCCTTTGTCATTGATGGAAAAACCAAATACTCAGACGATCCTATCAAATAAAAATGGTTTGATACGAATTATCGATGCTCCAATTTATGCTTTGTACTAATTGAGCCATTTCACCGCTCTATACCATTGTAAATAAAACACATTATGCATGAACATACATAGAAGCTAACCCTTGGACATATCTTTCTCCCCCTTACTCAACTCAATTGTATGAGCATTTGCACAATTCTCTCCCCCTTTGAAAACAAAGGCAAAGGGCAACCTCAATATTTACTCACTTACTCCCCCTTTGACAAAAAATTCAAAGAGAAAGAGTGGATTTTTCAATCTGCAACCATCAAGTCGTTAGAAATTTGTAAAATCAATTTTAGTTGACTTGATCTCTTCTTCATATCCAAGGATGAATATAATGAAAATGAAGCTCCCCCTAGATCTTGGCTCTATCACTAAGATTTTAGTGATATGATGTGGGAGCAATTACTCCCAATTTCTACCTCAGATATTCACATTGTTCCTTGGGAAGAGGCTTTATGAATATGTCAACAACCTATTCTTTGGTAGGCACATATTCCATGCTAACTTCCTGAACTGCTACCTTCTCTCTGATGAAGTGATACCTAATTTATATGTGTTTTGTTTTAGAATGCATCACTGGGCTCTTTGAGATGTTTATTGCACTTGAGTTATCACAAAGAATAGAGATAGGTTTTTAGTACTCAACATTGATATCCTTGATTATCTGTTTCATCCACAAGACCTGAGTACAACATGTTATTGCTACATATTTTGCTTCTACCATAGACAAGGTGACTGATTCCTGCATTTTGCACATCCATGACACAAGTTTATCTCTGTAGACACATAAAAATGACCTAGGCCTGCACGATCTATTTTTAATCTTTTTCTTCCTAGCATAATTAAGACATTTTAATTATGTCCTTGATTCGCTTTCAGCTATTAATTAAAATATTTCATAATTATTTAATTAATTCATGTCCTCTTTATTCTTCTTGATTATTAAATAAATAAATTTTGCATCACTAATTGTCTAATGTCTTCCTATAATTAAATAAATTTCTTAATTTATTTAATTATTTTTGTCCATTATGTCTTCCTGATTATTAAATAAATAAATTTTATTAATTTAATATTTCACTAATTCTTAAAAAGTCCTCTTATAATTAAACAAATTCTTTAATTTATTTAATTATTGCCACCTTCACATTTCCCTCATTTTAAATAAAATTATTTATTTAAAATAGTCCCACTTTCTAATTTCCCTCTTTTTAGTAAATAATTCAAATTAATTATTTACTCATGTGACCCCACCTTTTGAATTAAAATTAATTTTAAATTCAAAATAGTCTTTTTCCTCCAAAAATCAAGATTATTTTATTTTTCCAACCACCTCTTTTTTTGTGCTCATTTTAAATAAAGTTATTTATTTAAAATTGTCCCACTTTCTAATTTCCCTCTTTTTAGTAAATAATTCAAATTAATTATTTACTATCACATGACCCCACCAATTTTGAATTAAATTAATTTTTAATTCAAAAGGTCAACATCACTTCTTGAATCAAATAATTTTAAATTCTTATTTGATTCTCCAACAACTTCTTTTTATGTGCCCAATATCTTCTTGTCACATGCATTATCAACCCTAGATTTGATTTTCTAAAAATCAATCCTGTCCATTCATTTCAAATTTGACCTAATGTTGCCCTAACCCTAATTGTGGGTTGTCATATTGAATCTTGTCCATTGATTCTAGGGCACCTGTTAACTTTTAATCTTGGCCATTCACACAAAATTGCATTTTCTATAAAATGGCAATTTTGGTCTCATTTTGTCACTTTGCAACCTCATGATCTTGCAATCTCATACTCTTTCATTCTTGTCATTTTGTCATAGGCATATTTGTATTTCATTTGGCACAATTTAGACATATTTAGAGGCTTACTAGTTGCATTATAGCATAGTATTGCATGTAGTTACTCAAATCCTTCAACATTTGCTTAGGGCTTGTCATTGTCATTAGATTGCTCATCATAAATTTGAGGGCAACATCATATTTTCAGCAAGTTGAGAAGGTATAATGGAGGTCAGCCATGAAGGATGAAGACATTTTGGTAAGATTGTTTTATTTGTTTTCATTTTATTCCTTTGCACTTCATTATCACTTTGGGGTTTTCATGTTTTGCATTTGATTTGCTAACCCTAGGAAAATTCTCTTAGTTACATTGGTGAACCCGACGTATTTTGACAAATTTTGAAGAATTTTGGAGTTGGATCTTTTTTGTTACAGGCTTTGTTAGCATTTTATTGCAGGTTTTGCATCATTTTGGAGACAAAACACTAGTTTTCAAAGATTCAACCATATCTCTATAATTTTTTTTGTTATCTTTCATAAAAAAACTATTTTGAGAGCAAATTAGTGATTTTTTCGGATATTTTTATATTTTTGGAAAGCTCTTTGAATTTTAGTAGGGGTTTTATGTTTTTAATTTGGATGCAAAATAATTAGACAAAAAATAGATCTTTCAAAATTAGGGTTTCAGAAAGATTTGCTTATATCTCACAAACGGTTGCAGATATGTTCACAATTTTTTTTTGCAGATTGGGAATGATGGTAGACACCTTCAGTAAAAGAATCATATTTTTGAACTTCTTGTTAATTTTTAATAATTGTTTATGATTTTTCATAAAAAAATAATTATGGATGTAAAACAAAGAATTTTTTGGATTTCTTTACATTTTTGGAAAGCTCTCTAAATTTCAGTAAGGGTCTATTCTCTGTGTTTTTACTTTTGATGCAAAAAACAATTCCAAAAATCAGATTTATTTTGACTAACTAACCCTCTAATATTAGTGATCAATTATCTTGTTAGGGTTTTGGATTGGTTGTTGGTTTTGTGAATATGTAGGAACTTCAAAGGGAAAATTGGATCAAGAAAAATAATGCTCTAAATTTTTGTGGGTCCAAGACATCTTTTTAGACTACTAACAAGTGGTTTTGTTGGTTCGATTGTCCAAGACTTTTATTTTGAAACCATTTGTGTTTGTCTTAGATTAGCAAATACTTCCATTGGTGCTTTAAAAAGAGCCTTTTCTTGTCTCACTTAGATTTAATTAAGGGGTTAAAGAACTTTTCTTGATTATGTTTGGGGTGGTAGGTGATTATGCTCTCACCTTGTGCAAACTAGGTGATCAGAAAACCAAACTCGTCCATTTTTGTGTTTACCTTGATTCAATAATCGAAGTATCCTCTACCCTTGTGCACTTGTGTGATCTTGGGTGTAAGAGAAATGGTTATTGACTCTAGGAATTGGGCCTTCCTTGGTGGGAAAAATTACTCACCCCAAGATGACTCAAACCAGCAACAAAGCTCTTTAGCCGAGCTACCCCCGACCGGTATATAAATGTGAATCTTAAGGGAAATCCTAGGATTACGAGTACGGATGTGTCATATGGACCAAGTAGTACTCCCTAAAAACCTGTGGAGCTTAACCTCTTCAGGCTAGAGTGCCTCCTAAATAGAGCTTAATATTTTTCCCCATGTATGGCCACTCGAATGGGGGTCCCACACTAAACACCTTTGTGTAGTAGCCAAAATCCTTCTATTTGCTAGTGCAACAACAGTCATTGTGAAGGCATCCACATTCTCACAATTCTTAGTAGAGGTGATCAACCTTCCATGGGAGTTTTATGGGGGTTGGAAGCTTGGTTGGCCTGAGAAGTGAGTGTAATGTAAGGGGGACCTCGTGCGGCCAAACTTCTGGATTCACATGCTAAGAATAAGTGTAGTTGGGGAAACCCACATGGAATCTAGTGAATATTGTCCTTACCTAACCTAGTATTTTTCTTGTCTTTATTGTGCTTGATCAAAGACAAACTATTGTGTTTGCCAAGTGTTTTATGAGATATTCAACAAACAAACACCATTTCACATATGAAAAATCAAATTCAAATATGTTCAAACTGTCATCAAACATCCTTTTCTAGAAGATTTTGTCAAAAACCAAATCATAAATTTCTCAAATTTTTCATAATTTTTATTCACCCATAGGTTCATCCTTGAAAAATTTAGTGTCATCCTTGAACATCATCATCTTCATAAACTAGTCCTTGCATCTTCATTTCATTTTCAAATTTTGGATTAGGAAAACCCTACCATACTTAGCAAAATTAGTGCCTTCAAGAGTAGGTTATCATTGGACTTAGTCATCATTATCTTCTTTAGTCATTGTCCTTTTGTGAGATCTTTCCAACTCATAAGTCAAGTTAGGAAACCTCACTTAGTCATCTTGTCATTGTCATGTAGTCCTTTAAACAAATCCTTTGATATTCGAAAATTGAGACATAGATCAAGCTTAGGGTGGTTGAGTATCTCCCTTTTCCGAATCATTTAGACCTTTGAATTTTATTACTTTAGACATTCAAGTCATTTTAATCCTCATCTTGCATATTTTATCCTTGAAAATCCAAAAATATTGTCATCTTAGTCCTCATTTGACATCTAGACTTTGCATTGGTCATTACCTTTGTCAAAAAAATTCTCATATTAGTCCTCATTGTCACCTTGGCATTTGATATATTTTCTTGACAAATTTATCACCTTGCATTAGTCATCTTCCTTAGGAAAACACCATTATCACCTTGCATTGACATCCTTTATTCCAAAATACAAAAAACAAAAAAAATTTATTAGTGTCATAAATTTTCATCTTAGTCCTCATTGTCCTTTGACATTAGTCATTTCCTTTAGAAAACATTGTCATATTGCATTCCTTATTATCAAAAATCCCAAAAACATAGTCTTGCATTGGCATATTTTATTCCAAAAATCCAAAACATTGTCATTTAGTTGTCATTTCCATTCTCTTCCTAATTTGAGAAATTCCTTATATGGTTGAGACTAGGCTTCAAAGAAAAACAAGAAAAATGGCTAACTTTGGACAAGACAATAACACATAAATTTTTTCAAATGACTTGAATCAAAACAAGAACCAAGACACATCTTTCATCAATCCTTTCAGCAACATGAACATACCATCTTCATCACATAATCCCTTTGAATCATTCATACTTAGGGATGAACATGGACAAGTATTTTAGGAAGACCTAGAAGCCACAACCCAAAATCCAAAAGAAGCTTCCTTTGTGGAAGAAATGGTTTTACATGATAGAGACAACTATTTGGCCATACTTCTAAGTCAAGGAGCTAAATTACCACGGGGCTTTGAAATCAACACATTGAGACCAACATCACCTAATCATAATATCAAAAATATAAACAACATCCCCAACACTAGTCAACCTCAAAACAATACAAGCAATGATTTTGTTAGTGCCACCTCACAATTCACCACAAGCGCTATCAATGCCACCTCCAATGATGCCTCCAATCAAAACAATTCCAATATAATTAATGCAACCTCTGTTGGAGGGACATCAACTATGTCACAAGCTATGCCAACTATGTCAACAATATCATCACAATCAATTGGACCCACCTTTGGATCCTCATCAATGGGGGAAAGCACATCAAATCCTATATTTGGAGCTTCATCTAGAAACATGGGTGTATCATCATCAAATCCTTTCATTGGCACCTCATTCAATCCCTTCGAAGGAAGTAAACGACGTTTCTTTATTCGAGGACCACAACCAAATGTTAACATGTCAACGCAACTTAATACAAATACTTCCCAAGAGAAAAACATGAACATTCCCCATGGAAAATTTCAACAATTTGGGCAAGGCAATCAGAATACACATTACATGGCACCATTTGGACACCAAAATATTCATGGCCCACATATTCCCCAAATTTTGACTCAAATGGCTAGAGGGCACATTCCAACATATGCATCACATATTCACACCCATCAACAAGTCCCTAATCCCAAATTTCAATACCAACAACATGCAAATCAAAACACATCAAACAACTCGCAACAACACATCCCACAACAAAACACCAACATCTTTTCATAATGAATGGGGGCCCATGGTACACCTATGACTTCCTTGTGTGATGCAACAAATAATCCTATAATTGAGGATTTGACAGCTCAAATAGCTCATTTACAAAAGACCATAGAAAACATGCAAACGTTCGACAAGAAGTCACACATGTCATATGACCTATGCTTATATCCTTTTGACATGAATCTATACATGCCACCATTCCCTCTTGGATATGTGGCACCAAACTTTACCAAATATAAGGGCAAGACGAATCCTGTTGAACATGTTCAAGAATTCATAACCAACTGTATGGACATTGCCTATGAACATACCTACTTGATGAGACTCTTCTCTAAGAGTCTCATCATACCTGCACTTGAATGGTTCTCCACTTTAAAAGGGATAAAAACATGGGACGAACTTAAAGACAAATTTGTGAAAAATTATGCGTATAGCATTGACATGGACACCTCCATAACTAGCTTATGCAATCTTACACAAGAAGATGCTAGTGACACTTTTATCCCATTCTTCCAAATATGGAGAAGTCTAGCAAGTCATTGCCACATTGACATACCTAAGAAAGAAAAGGTCGAAATGTTTGTTCAAACACTCCTAGGCCCATTGAAATATGGATTGCAATTTCACTATTGCACAACCTTCACAGACTTAGTCGAAAAGGGTTTCCAAGTTGAGAAAGCTCTCATTGCTAAAGGGGAATTAAAATATGGTCCTAAAAACATAAACTCAAATCCATCCATAGACAAAAATAAGTATTGGGTAAAAAATAAACATGTTACCAATGACGACATTGTGGATGCCAAGGGTGTAAACACAATGGGTCATGTGCTCACTCTTAAAGGAGCTCAACCACAAAACAAACCAACAACAATATTGACACTCCCCGCCGATAACCAAAATGGTAAAAATAGTCAAAGTCAAGGACAACGCGGTCAAACAAGACAATTTCTGAAAAGATGAACATACACCACTTTGGGAGAGCCAATTGAGGATGTCCTTAAGAAGCTCCTTCAAAATGGTCTCATCACACTTGAGGACCCTAAGGCATATGATCCAGGATAGTTTAAACCATCATGGTGGGATGACAATGCTTTTTGTGATTACCACCGGGCTAAAGGGCATAAGACATCCTCTTGTTAGCAACTAAGAAATATTGTGCAAGACCTTATTAACAATTGCACAATTGAATTGGGTGGGCCACAATTTGCATCAAATGTAAACCATACCATTCATAAAAACCCATTACAATACCATGGTTCTAATAACACCTCTGCATCAGGTTCCAAGACTAATAATAATCAAGCCAATTATGCCTATGCTGTATTCGTTTATTCAAGTGGGACCATCATTAATAACATTTGAACCGATGATGAGTATGTCAATACCATAACTATCAAAAGAGAACCTAAATGCAATGCCATTACTTGAAGCAGAAAAATCACCATAGCTGGTCCACCTCCTCGACAACCAAAAGTTACAACACCTGGTCCATTCCTTAAAACAACCACAACCAGGCCCATCTGCAAAGTAGTCCCAACCTAGGAGTCAGTTTAACCTTATTGATCAGCTATGCAAAACCCCTGTACAAATTTCCATACTTGAGTTACTTTGCATTTCTCCCACACATAAGGCAATACTTGACAAAACCTTGCAAGAGTCCGCTACCCCTTAGGACATTGATGTGAACCAGTTTGAGGCCATGGTGGGATATCTCACTACACCTCATCATGTAACATTTTATGACCAAGATTATTCATCACCTAAAACCAATCATAATGACACATTACACATTGGAGTTTTTATCCATAAGCACAAGGTTAGACGAGTTTTAGTAGATGACGGAGTAGGATTGAACATATGATCCTTAAAAATGGTTAAGGCTCTAGGATTTTTGGATGCTTGCATAGATGTTACAAAGAGCATAGTCATAAAAGCATATGATGATGAAGAATATTCCTCTCAAGGTGTGATCACTCTTCCTATCAGGTTTGGGCCAGTCATTGTGGAAACAACTTGCCAAGTCCTGGATCTTGAATTACCCTATAACATCTTGCTTGGCCAAACTTGGATTCATTCCCTAAAGGTTGTTCCCTCCACATATCACTAGTGCCTAAATTTTCCTTTTGACGACACAAAAATCACCATAAATGGAGACCCGAATCCTTTTCAGTATTGCACCAATCTAAGGGGTATTTCTGAACATCAAGTGCCCATTAACTGAGAAGCTTCAAGCTCTTCTTCTTCCAAATTCATTGACCCTTCCATTCTTGCATCATCATCCATGTCCACTCCATCCACATCTTCCACCATGCCACCATCTTCCTCACTTCCTAAGGTTGAGTCTACTTTCAAGATCTAGGACCTAGGTTGTGGAGAATTCAAACTAAATATGGAATATTGCATCACAAAAATACCTATCTCCTAAGGTCTATGGTTGATTGTGTTTTAGAATGGAACCTAAGGAAATTTTCAAAGTTCCACCAAAAACACTTTTCATCAAATGGGGAGACATGAACAACGAAGACATTGTCAACATATTAGGATGGATCTACAAATAAATGGAAGACTTACCCCCATTACCAATTAAGGTATATGGTAAAGGATATGACATGATGAAGGCGAGAGGCTATGATAGAACTAGTGGCCTTGGCTGAAATAAAACTGAGTGAAGAGAACCTATAACACCTTTCAAATGACCAAAGTATCTAGGGTCAGGGTATGGTCCACCCGAAAATGATGATCAGCGTACCAATAGCCTTTTGAGTGAGAGCGTGAATTATTCAGAAAGTGTCGAGACAATTGAGGAATCCCTTACTGAAACTAACTCCCAAGAGTGGGAATTTGTCTCCCAACGATCCCTAAGTGACTGTTGTCTTGATGATTTGTTATGAGCAAAGATTTTGGCAAACATTTTGAAATTGATCAAGTATTGAATAATGACAATCCTAAGATCCCAAGGAAACGAGAAGATTGGGATAGAACTTTTTGGCCAAGGAACAATGACAAGCTAGGATCCTCCTCCATTCCCATTAACCCTCATCCTAACATACCTATCCAACCATCTGAACCTAATGACCATCAGTCAGATTCATTTGAATCACCACAAGACATTGCCAACCATGACTCCAATCCCTTCATCCCCTACTTTTCTAATGAGTATGAAACAAGTGAAGGAGAATATTGGATAGAGTCCAATTGGGAATTGGATGATGACAACTTCATTTTCAATGTCTATGAATCCATCTGCATGATTTCTACATCCTCCCCACAATTCACCAATATTGATGATGGTATCTCCTTAGTCTACCCACAACTAATTGATTGGGATCAACAAGGCCCACCAGTCATGGACATATTTCAGAATGATGAGGCCATTGCAAAATTTATGGGACTGCGTGAGGGCACACCTAGTGGTGATCACAAGGCTGAATTTTCTATTGACCTAGATTGTGCAGCTTACTTTAGGGAGAATTCTCCATCCTCTAGTCGCCAAATGAAAAATAAAACAAAAAATGACACGTCTTTAGGTGAAAACCGAAAGGCACCTTTTGACAATAAAAAAATAAAAATAAAGGATGTATCTACGGGTGAAAACCTCTCTGAGGCACCCAAAGATGGAGGACTATACTTTATTCTCGTGACTCAAGAGAGATCAACAATTCTCATAGAGGACACCATAGATTCAACATATCAACCGTAGAAGACCCTAAGATGGTCCTCCTTGCGGCATCCTTGACCGAAGAAGAGAAACTTGAATTCCACAAATTCTTTGCAGAGCGCAAAATTAATTTTGCATGGTCCTATGTCGATATGCCTGGGTTGGATCCAAAACTGGTCTTGTACCATTTTCCATTACTTCCAGATGCCAAACCAGTAAAACAGAAGCTACGTAAAATGCATCCTCAAATCACCTTATTATTCAAAGTTGAACTCAAGAAATTGTTGGATGTGGGATTCATACGGTCTATCAACTATGTTGAATGTATATCCAATCTTGTACCAGTAACAAAGCCAAATTTTTAGATACGTGTTTGCACGGATTTTAGAGACTTGAATAAAGAATGTCCAAAAGATGACTTTTTGTTGCCAAACATAGATATCGTAGTTGACCTCACAGCAGGATATGAGATGTTGTCCCTCATGGACGGTTTCTCAAGCTATAATTAGATTCGTATTTCCCCTAAAGATCAACATAAAACAACATTCACTTGTCCTTGGGGTATATACTATTGGAATGTCATGCCTTTTGGTCTTAAGAATGCAGGCGCCACGTATTAGAGAGCTATGAGAACAATATTCCATGACATGATGCACAAGATAATGGAAGATTATTTGGATGACCTTTTGGCTAAATATCTGACATGAAAAGACCACTTGAATGTGCTAGACAAAATCTTCAAGAGACTAGAAGAATATAAGGTCCATTTAAATCCGAAGAAATGTGTCTTTGGTGTGACATCAAGAAATTTTTTGGGGTACATTGTTTCTCGAAGAGGTATTGAAGTTGATCAAGCCAAAGTGAGCAATATTATACATGCCTCTTCCAAAAGGGATAAGTGAACTCGAGAAATTACAAGGCAGGTTATAATCTATTTGACGCTTCATAGCATAATTGGCAGACAAGTGTCAACCATTTCAGTATCGTTTGCGTAAGGGCATCCCCTTTGTGTGGACAGATAAATGTTATGAGGCATTTCAACTAATAAAATATTATCTCTTGTCACCGCCTATTTTAACGCCACTAATCAAAGGGAAACCTTTGATTCTATACATTTATGCAACAACTTTAGCATTGGGGGCATTACTGGCACAAAATGACCACGAAGAAAAAGAACGGGCCATATACTACATCAGTTGGACATTGGTTATGAGTTAAACTGTACATCCATTGAACATGCTTGTCTGGAAGTTGTCTTCACATCTCAAAAGCTAATACACTATATGTTGAATCACAGGACAGTTGGTAGTGAAGATTGACCCCCTAAAATATCTCTTGAGTTGCACAGCATTGACAGGCCGACTAGAAAAATGGGTCATGATCTTGAGCGAATATGACATTCAATATGTAGAACGAAAGGCCATAAAGGGACAAGTGATAGAAGACCAAACGGAAGATGCAATTGTACAAAGTGATCATCCATTAGTGGTAGACTTTCCTGATGATTCCATATTCCATACAGAACCTAAGTCACCTTGGAGGCTATACTTTGATGGGTCACATACTATTCATGGCTCAGGGGCAGGAATATTGTTTATCACTCCACAAGGAGACTCCATCCCTAAGTCATTATGCATTTCTTTTCCATGTACAAATAATGTGGCAGAATATGAGGCACTTGTTACAAGACTCAAAATGGCCATCAAATGGAAAATCAAGACACTTCATGTTTATGGAGATTCTTAGTTGGTCATCAACCAAGTCAATGATGACTATGACACCAAGGATGAGAAGTTAATACCTTACAAATGAATGGTTGATAGCTTTCATGCATATTTCCACATGGTGAATTTTGAGCAAGTTCCGAGAGCACAAAACAAGGTGGTAGACACAATGGCTACAATTGGCTCTCTCTTAGACATCCCAAGTAATGTGCCTCAATTTGGGTTCTTGGTAGAAATTTTTTTGGTCAATGCATATGATATTCCTGAATCAAAGATGGTATGTGAGCTTTTTGGTCCCAATTCTCTTTGGTATCAAGACATTTATGACTATTTGAAGTCCCAAACCCTTCCCCCCAACCTATCCAGCAACCAACGAAAGTTCTTTATCCGAAAATCCACCCGATACACCATCGTTAATGACACCCTCTACCGTCATAGCTTTGACAACACCCTCCTCCAATGTCTCAACCCCAATGAAGCAAGCACAACCTTACGCAAATTACATGAGGGTATATGTGGGTCTCATTCGAGTGGTCCTACTCTAGTCAAGAAGATAACAAGACTTGGGTATTACTAGCCGACCATTGAAAAAGATGCACTTGAGTTTTTCAGGACTTGTCGCCAATGTCAGATACATAGTGATTTGATTCATGCTCCAACATAGGAAATTCGACCGATTACTTCTCCATGGCCCTTCACACAATGGGGACTTGACCTCGTGGGAAAAATCCACCCTACCTCTTCCAATGGACACAAATTCATTATCACCACCATTGAGTACTTTAATAAATGGATCAAAGCCATCCCCTTACATACATAACTGGCAAACAAATTTCTAAATTCATTCTCAACTATATCATTTTTCGGTATGGTATTATGTAGTCCATCATCACCGACAACAAATTTCCTTTCAAAAATTAGGATGTTTGTGAGTTATGTGAGCAATTCCACATCCAACATCATTTATCTACGCCATAGTACCCGCAAGGAAATGGTCAAGTTGAGGCGTCCAATAAGACAATACTTAAAATTCTTAAGAAGACTGTTAATGACATTGGTCATGAATGGCACATCCAACTCAACCCTGCTTTGTGGGCTTACCGCACCAACATTCACACGCCTACATGAGCCACTCCATTTTCCTTGGTCTTTGGAGCTGAAGCCATATTTCCCATCAAGGTTGAATTTCCATCCTTTAGAGTCTCCATGAAGGGTTTGATAGATTATGAAGAATACAGACAGTCACAATTACATGAGCTGGAGATGTTAGATGAAAGAAGACATAATTCCTTGAATCACCTACAAGCATATCAGAATTGGCTCTATCGTAGTTACAAAAAAAGGTTCATGGTTAGGAAGTTTGACATTGGTGATTTAGTTCTTATGCAAAATCTAAAGAATTAGGTTGACAGAGAAAAATCAAGCAAGTTTGAGCCCAATTGGCTGGGTCCTCACATCATCATATCCTCTTTTGGTTCTCGAGCATATCAGCTAGCCACTCCAGATGGCGAACAACTAAAAGAGCCTATCAATAGTCTACATCTTTGCAAGTTCTATGCATAGCATTAGAAATTCAGGCCGAAAACCTTAAAAATATAAAAAAAATTGTCACCTTGATGAAAACCTGGCAAACAGGCATCTTGGTGACACCAAAAAAATAAAAAAAATGACAAAAATAGTAAAGAGAAATAATTCATCCAAAAGTGAAAACCTGGTAAATAGGCGCTTTGGATAAGTACCATGGTGAAAACCTAGCAAGCAGGTGCCATGTGTATTCAGTCATTGCTTTTCCATCTACTGTCACTCTATCTACCTTGGTCCATAATAAACCCTCACTTTTCTAACATCACCTTCCCACCCACCACAAAAAACCCATCATCTTCCTCCATGGCCTTAATAATGATTGAGATCAAGTCCTGCACATCACCCATCTGTCACCCCCACACACATATCCTTTTTGCATTTGTCTGGATGGCTAATCTTGGACCTGACCGGGGGAAAACTTATATCAATGTGACTGCAGTGGGTACCACACATAGTCTCCACAATTAAATATGTCTTGAAATCTTAAGAAGTCCTAAAAAAAGACCTAAAAATTAAAAAATGTCTCGAAAAAAGACCTAAAAATCATAAAAAGTCTTGAAAAAAGACCTAAAAATTGAAAAATGTCTTGAAGAAATAAAAATATCCTACAAACACAAAAATAGAGTCCTATCTTGTCAAGTTTGTCACGCTAGTCAATCTTTATCCTAGTCTGAACTACGTTGTCTCTGCGCATTTTCTACATAGGCAAGGTTCATCTTTGAACCCCCGAGACATTAGGTCCGCCCTTTTAGATTTGTCAAAATAAAAATCATGACTCAATCTTTTATCCTTCAGACAAATTCATTGGTCGTGTCGAACTACAAGGTCTCTGAGTGTATGACGTAGGCAAGGCCATCAATCGATGATCCCTTGAGGCCGCACTAGGTCTGTCCATTAGGGTTCATGACACTACACTGGCACACGCGTCAAAATGTCTTCAAGTCAAACAAGTCATCTCAAAACATGCACGCCCCTACAACCAACTTTGGAAATTATTTAATCATTAGTCAAACACATCAACATATCAACATCGACATGTAGTCAACAACAATCAAACTTAGTCAATCTCAATCAAACTTAGTCAAAATCAGTCAAATAGTCAACTCTTGGCCATTCTTTAGATGTGTCCTTCTGAATAATAGCCTCTGTCATTTATATCTTAGGATGTGTCCTTCTTAGGTATCATCACTTTAAGGGATCCTCTTGACACTTGAGGTTCGATCCTCTTGGCATCAACATTATTCAGGATGTGTCCTTCCTAAATTTGGCAAACTTTGACACTCGACACTCAGACATCGTCAAACATGACATCTGTGAAATTCAAAAAATATGACACCTTTGGCATTCGACATCATCAAACTTGGCATCTCGACATCAAAACACTTGACATTCAGACACACTTGGAAAACACTTGGCAAACATTATCTAGGCATTTTGTCCTTTGATCTTTCATCCTGTTACTAGTTTCTCTGTGATGTCCTAACAACGAGATTTAGAGAAGCAATGACGTATCATGATGTTGGGCTTGTCTTGTCTTTTTCAGATAGCCGTGCTACTAGTTCCTTGAGGATGTCTTGTTAATAGGATTTAGAGGAGCAACGACATTTCATGACTTGTCTTTCTTGTCTTTTTTTGCTTGTGGTTGGTTGTGACAAAAATACTGGGGCAATTGTGCTCTTAGTTTGAGTCATGATCATCCTTGTCTACGATTGCTTGTCTCATGTGATGGTATGACCTTGCACACCTTGATCTATGTCATATCATGGTGTCTGTTGGCCATTTCAATAATATGCCCAATGATGATTAAGAGCAATAATTATTAAAGTCCTATGGTAATATGTTGAAGGATTTGGTCTATGTGCTAACATTCATCTCCTTTTGTCTTTTCATCCCGTCTCGTCTCATGATGATATCTTGTGACTTACAAAAAAACATAAGTGCATACATGGTCATATAGGAATTGCATTAGGTCCATACAACATCATCTATATCATTAAACCATATACAATGCATAATATATTGCATTGTCCATACATATATAATTCTGCATAAACATGGCATCCGTTGTAGTCAAAACATTATGCATATCATCATCTGATAAGCATACACCATAAAAAATCATCGACACAAATGCATCATCACATAACATAAATCATAAAGGCCGCATCAAAACCGCATCACATATATATAATCTCAAAAAATATCATGTCATAGGATAAAGTCATGAGATGTCCCAAAATGGAGCTCACGGGTTCGATAGTCAATACATAAAGTGTCATAACATAAAAGTTGTAAACATGATGTCAATAAAATAAATATGTCCAAATCTGAAACCGTCTACACCATTATTTTTTTTCCAGTCATCAAATTGACTTATCGAGACACTTTCCAAGTTTTCTTTTGTTGCTGGCCCAAAATTTGAAAACTTTCCCGAGGGGGCATAAATACTCTATACCTTCACTGTGGCATGAATTTGACTTATTTTCTTTGTCACAATGTGAAAAGCTGCATTATGACAAAGAGGGGCAAAATGTAAACACATAAAAATGACCTAGGCCTGCAAGCTCTATTTTTAATCTTTTTCTTCCTAGCATAATTAAGACATTTTAATTATGTCCTTGATTCACTTTCGGCTATTATTTAATTAATTCATGTCTCTTTATTCTTCTTGATTATTAAATAAATAAATTTTGCGTCACTAATTGTCTAATGTCTTCCTATAATTAAATAAATTTCTTAATTTATTTAATTATTTTTGTCCATTATGTCTTCCTGATTATTAAATAAATAAATTTTATTTATTTATTTAATATGTCACTAATTCTTAAAAATTCCTCTTATAATTAAATAAATTCTTTAATTTATTTAATTATTGCCACCTTCACATTTCCCTCATTTTAAATAAAATTATTTATTTAAAATAGTCCCACTATCTATTACCCACAATTTTTTCTTTTTGGCATGAATTTTCATTTGTGCAATCATTGATTTTGTGGGCATCTGCTCTTTTTCATTCCACACCTTCTTAGGTTTATTTTTCACCGTCTCTTCCTTTTTCTCAAGATCTTTAGACTCTTTATTTACTCTAGGTGGTGTGTTTTTCTTTTTCTTATTCTGTATATTTGGTCTTATGATTTTTTTCTACAATTCTTAGCAATATGACCAAAATTGTTACAATTGTAACACATTACATTCATATCAACTAAAGGAGAAAATGGATATTTTCTTACAAAATTAGTGCTCTATTTAGGAACAACTCTACATTCTCTAGCCCTATGACCAAATTTATTACATGTATAATAGTACCCATAAAAGTATGAGGAATGTTTAGTCATATAATTTCCTTGAACTGGATGAGGGGATCTTCTTTGCCTTGGCTTCCTCATATCTCTCACCCTTGTGAATCCATCAACGCCAGTCCTTCTCATATTCTTCTTCTTCTATTGATCAGGAATTGATTGGATATTCTTTTTATCTGCAATTGGTTTCTCTTCTTCATAGGTATTCCCCTTGTTGGCTTTCTCATTCTCTGAACTAGACTTCTCTTCTGCTCTAAATCTATCATATAATTTTGCAAGAGTGTTGATAAAGGTGTTCTTTCCTTTCTCAAGACCCAAACTAGATTTCTCCTTTTTTGAAGGATTTTGTGTGCTCAATAGTCCATCAAGAATCTCAGAGCCTCCCTTTAGCTTCAAGACTTTTTCAAATTTTTCTTTGGCCTTTTCCAACTCTTTTCTAAGGGAAACTATTTTTGCCTCAAGACTCATGCATTTATCAACTTCATACTACAACTTTGATTTAACGACTTCTTCAATTCTTTTGGCTTCCTCCACTTGTAGCTTCAAGCCTACCACCAACTGGTTGGACTCTTCAAGATTTTTGGTTAGATTTTTAGCTTCCTTTTGTGTATGCTTCTTCAGATGCTTATTCTCCTTTTTAGATCATCAATGTCATCTCTTAGATTATCAATTTTTTCCAAAGCACTCATTAACTCACCCTCAAGGTCAAATACTGCTTCTTCTTCACCTAGATATTCATCCCTTTCATTTTTTTGTTCTCTAGAGTCTTTAGCCATGAATATAAATTCTTCTTCGTCTTCCATTACAAGGGCACAATCTTGTTCATCATCTGAACTATCACTAGGACCAGATGAATCATTTTTCTCTTGTATGCACAGACTCTTCTTCTTCTTAGTAAAGTTATTCTTAGGGAAGTGGGGTTTCTTCTTGTTACCAACTTCTTCTTGATCAGAGTTATCCTTCTTATTGTAAGGTCATTTAGAAGAAAAATGACCTATTTTACCACAATTAAAACACTTGAAGGGTAACTTACTTGCATAATTTTCAGATCATCTCCTTAGCCTTCTGATGAAATTTTTTTCTTCCTCATCAGTTTCTTCATGTTCAGATGTAGAGGCTACTTCCTTGTCTTTCCTAGGTGCTTCAACCTTTTCTTTGTTTGCAGCCTTAAATCTAGCTTCTCTTCTGGATGATTCTGCATTTCCCATCCTCATCTCATATGTAGTGAATATGCCATGTAATTCATCTATAGTGATTTTATGCAACTCTCTTGCTTCTTCTATTGTTGATATCTTGGAGTCATTCTTAGATGGCATGGACCTTAATAAATTTTGAACAATTATTGCATCCTTTACTTATTCTCCAAATCCTCTGATTGAATTCACAATCTTGTCAACTCTTAGGAGATAATCTGTAGTCTTCTCTTCTTCATTCATTTGAAGGCTTTCAAACTAGGCTCTAAGAATCTACAACTTTTCCAACTTCACTTTGTCATCTCCTTCGTAGATTCTCTTTAATTTTCCCTCGACATCATGTACAATGTTGCAATGCATCACCTTGAAAAACACTGAGCTAGATAGTCCACAGAGAATAGAATGCTTTGCCTTGGCATTGTTCTCATACTCTTTCTTATCAACTAGATTAGTGGGAGGATTAGCAGGAGGTGTATATCCTTTCACAACTAACATCCATATATCAAATCATAATGAAGATAAATATGTCTCCATCTTAATGCTCCAAAAATAATAATATGACCCATCAAACAGAGGTGCCTTGTTTGTTGAAAAACCTTCTTGGTTGGCCATTATGTTCACTTTACCAAGATCTACTCGAGTTTATTATGATTCTCCAAGGAAACTAGGGCTCTAATACCAATTGTTGGAACACAAAAATATACTGAGAGGGGGGGTGAATGGATAGATCACTTAAAATTTAGCTCTAAATACTTTATGTAGATTAATTCCCTCAGCCCTTTTTCTGTAGATTAAAACTTAATATGCAAAAACATAAACATGCACACACAACATCACATAACGAAAGATGTATGTGGAAAACCCAAAATGGGAAAAACCATGGTGAGAAATGTTGCTAGGATCTACTGTCCTAATCCAGCCTCACAATCAAATGTTTTTTTACAATGTTTTAAGAGAACCAACCCTAAGGAGACACCAATCCCCTGGTTTTAGGATCACCTACTCCAAGGAAGGTGCCCATTCCCTAATTTGAGCACCTACCTAGATACCTAATGGCACCCACCAATCAGATTTACAATTCAAGATATTACAATTTTTTAATACAATTCTATGTTGCAACTTAATTTGCAACTTCTCATATATATGTTGCACTCTTTGCAACTCACCCTCTGCTCTACACCTTACTCAAATTGTTATGCACCTCTTTCAATTAGTGCATTATTTTCCTACCTCAATAGCTCATCCAAAAATTATGCACCCTTCTCTTATTGACACCTTGAATGTTAACCTAGATGATAATTTATGATTTTTGTTTGGGTTTTGCTCATTCAAATTTAGTGCATTCTTTGTCTGCAACTTGGCTCTCTCACTCTACTACATGCACTTCTCTTTTTTTTGACAATTTTTTTATGGTCTTCTTTTTGCTTCTCTCTACTGATTTTTAATTACTACCTTGAGCTTTGCACCACTGTACAAATCCTCTTGTTAGGGTTTTCTCGCTACCTTCTTCAAGAAGCTACTTATTTATTGAGCCACTCATCATCATAATCAAAATATGATTCATTGAATTTTTACTAAGTATGGCGATCAACAAAAACCCTAAATCTTGATATGCATTAAATGCATTCCTTTGATTATGTGATCTAATTCTTATCCCAATCACTGTCGTAGTCTCAACCATCATTCTACAAATCAAATCTTTATTTACATTGGTCATTGGTGTAGTTGGACCAATTAAATTTATACATAGAGTCAGTTTGTAATTGAAACCCTTGTTTACACTATCATAGCCATTGAGAATCTTCATTTTAAACCCAAGTCATTGATCTACAACTTTCATGCCATGATCTGTTAATTCTCATTTATCACTCAATCTTTAAAACATGACCATTGGATAAAAGGTCCTTTTAATAATCACCATCAATATTTACCTTATACGCTATGTTTAGTGCAGGGTCCCACCAAGCCACGTGTAGCAAGCCCGCTATCCCGCAAGCCAAAGACATGCTCCCACTATTTCTTAGCAGGCTGGCAATCTAGTGTCATCTATCACCCACATCATCATTGACCAATTCACATCAATGTGAATTGTCTTCGTCAAGCAATAATTTAACTCCACTTCATCTTCTATTGTCATCGCTTGTTGCTTTTTGCTGGTCCCACCTGAAACATGTCACTAGCCTGCTATACTGTTGGGTCATATGGGGACCCACCACACATACAATGAGATGGAAGGGAGGTTGTCAATATTTTAAGATTGATCACAATTGTTGATCAAGTTGAGGGAAAATATTTAGTGCGTGACTCAGGAAATATTATAGTTTTGAATATTTGCAGGCCGGTAAATGCTAGGAAAGGGGTCTAGTCACCCAATGAGCTCAATGACTTAAGTGATAACTTAAGCAACCTACAATGGTTGATACATAGTCAACTTAAAATTATAAGCTCTGCTCATTGCCATGACTTAAGACCTAGGGTTTATTTACCAAACCCTAATTGGACCAGAAGGCACAAATAAATCTTTTTTGAGCTTGTTTCATCTCCTCTAAACATGCAGACCATACCAATTGAATCCTCTTGAGAAACCCATAATTAATATGGCCTTAGATTTCTCCTCTAACCTTTGAAAGAAATATTTACAATTTCATACCAACATTTCATAACAACTTTGAAACATTTTGAGCAACATTGCAACTTTTATGAAACATGCTCACCTTTCCATCATCTCTCTCTAAATCTTCCAGAACCTGATCCTCTGATCTCCATGACACCATGCCAACACTCTCCCTCATAGGATACCACTCAGATATCCCCGTTTTGACATCAATGACAACATTATGCCAACATAAAGATCATCCCTAACTCCCAACTCCCAATTTAATATTTTCACTTACTTTACCAGAGTCAAAGTTGTAGCCTTACTTCTACCTAGGTACCTACTCCTTTTCATTCTCAAACCCATAATTTTTTGTTTCCCTTATACATATTTTAGCAGTTGAACCTTTACGAATTCCCTTACCCAAGTACTACTTCTTGAGCATCAATGAACCCTAATGCTCGATAAACTCCCTTTATACATCCCATCAAAGTCAAAGGTGTAGACATAGCCTTAATCTGGTACAAGGTGTGAGGTGTCCCTAAATCCCAATTCCCAACACTTTCCACTATCTTGTCTTATCAAAATTGCAAGTTTGGACTTCCCTCCATTTGTATACCTTAAGGGATGATTTCCTTGGTACTCCCTAACCTTGATCCCTAATAGTGACAAGAGTCATGAGGTATATATTCTAAAACTCTCATGTTTTCAATGTTCACTCCCACCTACCTCCTTGCACAATCCAAGATGCCATTAATGGCTAATTTTGATGTTACAACTACTCCAAAAGGATTTGTCTCACCCATGAACATTGTTCAAAGCATTATTTCACATGCATTCACAGAGCTAGAGGTGAATGATGGTCACACTTTATTAATGCAATGTTTGCATCTTTTGCTACCTTTGGTCCTCATGTTTATCTGTCATTATTTTGGCGAGTTATAATACCAACCATTGATGTGGATTATATAAAGAGTGAGCATGTCCATTCAAAGGATTATGCACATTCTAAATAAAAAACCATTGTCAACATTTCTCTAAACACTTGTTTTTACGTAATATAATCTAAGGATGAAAACCTTCAAATCGTTGGAGATTAGAGAATGAAAACCTTTTGCTGTCATGAGTCAAAGGACAAAAACCCTTTAGCCCTATAGGAAAATCTCATCTAGAGATTGTGAATGAGCTTCATAGTTTAAAATAATAGCTTCATCCAATTTACACAATTTGCAATTGGTTGCAGACTTCATTTGTAGCTCGTTGTGAGTTTAAGCATTATATTTTCTAATTTATAGTTGCTACTATTGTAGATGTTGTATGTGTTGATTTTGTTGTGGATCTTGATGTAATCTCATACTACATCAATAATAAGAAAAATTTCCAGAGTTGTCCTTTTATTTGTTTGGCTTCTTTTATAATCTAGGTTCTAAATGTTAATATATAAATCATGAAGGAAAATATTGAGGTTGTGTTAGATCTAGGTAAAATATTAAAATCTAAAAGTAGTTTCTAAAGAAATGTGACTTTATTCTAGATTTGTTTAAAGTATTAAATCTAAAAACTATTAGCAAATATTTTGAAAAATATTTGCATCAATATTTTGTTGGAGACCCTACTGTGGTATTAGAGTTGGTGATCTTGTTAACCTGTGAATCATGGGGTTATCAAATATGGTTGCTACATTAAATTTAGAGCTTCAAATTAGTTTCAATACATATGAAACTCTATCTATAGAGCTTCTAAGAGAAAATTTTTTTCTATACTTCAAAGAATTGATGAGACTATTAGTAGAAGAAACTACTAAATGGTTTGCAAAATTTAAAAATTTATCATAAGAATTGTAGCCAGTGTTGTCATTTGAAAACTATGTGGAATTTTCTTTTCCAAGCTAACTAAATTGGATAAGAATCTTGTCCGAGAAGAAAAATGGTAAAAGTTGCCACTCTTAGTAATGGATATATAAATCCCTTATATGAATCAAAAATTGTGATATTTGAGCATTCAAAAGAAGAATTAGGACTTAAGATACAATCAACTACATAAGTTGAAGGTAAAAAAATTATCATTGAAAAAGATATTTCAATTATTGCTAACGATCTCACACATCAAAAAATATTTCTTGTAATCAAGTCAATGAGGAATCAACATTGAATGCTAACAATGAAGATTTAATAATTAGAGGAGATATTCCAACAATTTTACATCATTCCCAAGAAACACCTATTGAGATTTTAAGAATTGAAAAGAGGAAGTCAATGTCATGTGAAAATGATCTACTAGATAGACATGACGAGTGTGAATTCATGAAGGATGCTTTATTTGAATCTTATTCTATTAATGGCTTTCATTTTGAGAATAATAGTGTTACTTCAAATCTCTCAAAACTATCAAAATCCATGAGTAAACATTTTGATTGCTTCTTTGTTTACAACTCAAGAAATAAGGATGATAGGATAAGCAAGGATTTATTACATCATTTTCATATTAGGCCATTACAACATTTTTATCTCAATGAGAAGTATTCTAACAATGATGAAAATATAATGGGTACTAAATGGAAACAAGATCCTTTCTCTCAACTTCAATATTGATCATGTATAATGATATGGTGTTTAGAAATTTAAGGAATTTATGCAATTCATCATGGTAGAAAATTCCATGAACTACTATCATCTTGTATATCAACGGTGACAATCAAGAGTTTGTATTCTTTGCCCATGATTGCTGGTAAGCATGAGAAAAATAACATGGAAGCATATGATATCATTGAAATTGAATCAAGTCTCTCTAATGAAGAATGAAATATTTTTTATGAGTAGATTGAAACCGCATTTCAAACAAAATGAAAAGAAATCAAATACTAATATTGATATGATAAACTATAAAATATTATTAAAGACATAGTCTATCATAGGAAATCTCAATTTGGTAGAGCATCTTTATAGAAAGATTATATGCAAAGGAGCTATTAGGGAGTTAAAAATTGATGATACAACTTACAACACAATGATCCGGGCTTTTTTGGAAAGGCTAGAAACTCAATGTTACCACAGGTGAACATAATGTATATAAAGCATTATATGTTATGAGAACAAAAATAATTGTGGGTGTAGCATGGTTGTATTCCAACATTGAGTTTCTATAGATTCATTAAAATAGGGAGTTAAAGTTTCAAATTGAAGGAAAATTTGTACTGCTTGAAGTTGTCTCTAATGAATCTATGGGAGTAGTCACAAAAAAAGAAGATTCCTTGCAAGGGACAAGTCACTTAGACAACAAGAAGTAGGGTTAAGGAGAACATACAGATTTATCTCCTTTTATGGTAAACAACTATGTCTTTATTTTGGTATTCAAATATATCAAATAGTGCATAATATGTTGCTCCACAATATGTTTCCAAGATCGTTATCAAATAGAAAACTCCAACATGTCATATAGTTAGAAATTGGGTGTAAACATACCTTTATCACTCCTTATTGCATGAAGGTTGTTTTGGGATCAAGCAACAACTGGGCCTACATTTGTGAGGAATATATGCACAAGATATCTATCAAAGGCCTTATTGGAAACATTGAGTTCTAAGTCATTCCATTCAACTTGACTAATGCACCAACTAGTTGTTTGAGTCTAGCTGAACCAAGTATTTTGTGGACAACTAAGACAATCTATTTTATATTTTTTGATGATATTTTGATATGTAGCAAAGCATGGAAGGATCATATGAAGTACTTAAATGTGATCCATGAGTTTCTAGAGAAGCATGCTCTATTTGCAAAATAATTTAAGTGTGAGTTTGGGATCACAAAGATTTTTTACTTGGGCCATATCATTGTTTCTCAATGCATGCAAGTGCATCAGAAGATAATTCATTTTTTTCTAATGTGGGTTCCCCCTACTACACTAACTCTATTGAGAAGGTCATCTAGTTCATGCAACAATAGTAGAAGGTTTGCTAAGGGGATTTCACATACAAAAACACCCTTAACCAAAAAGACAAAGAAAGGCATTGCATGGATTGATAGAGCACGAGAAGCTTCTAATCAACTTGAGAAGGTACTCAACTTATTTTTTGTGCTCTTCATTTCAAATTTTTCACATCCAATTGTGGGAGAATGTGGAGTTTCAAAAGAAAGTATTGAAATAAAAACAAAGTTACAGAATCACTTTCCTAACGCTAATACAACAAAGGAGGAGTGCAAAAGACCAGTTTTAAAGCTTCTTAAAACAACTGAGATGAACACATACAGTGTAAAAAAGGGATAACAGAAATAAGAAATCACAGATAACACCATATTTATGTAGGAAAACCCTTTCGAGAAAAAACCCACCACACCAAGAGTCTTAAGACACTTTGTATTACAGTAAGATAAATTACATACAAAGGTCATAGTCCTCACTCTCTGATAGTTAGCTCACAACATCAGACTTGAGTATTTTCATGCACACACAGTTACAATACTCTTACAGTATACAATGAATACAATGCACTCTTTTGTCTGACTTCCTTGTTTCACCGTCACCCTTTGATTGACTTATATCAAAAATGTAATCAACTGTACAAGTCTTAAATCACATTTTCCATTCCAACCAATCACAAGTCTTAATGATGAATTGATCACCCAATCAAGTAATCTAATATTCTAGCCGATCTTCTCTGCATCGGGTTGCCCAGGCATTAACTTCCTTGCCTTGATTGAATTTTGTCACCAACCGAAACACGTCTTGCATTTACTGCTTTCACCGCTCTAGACATCGACCAATCAAGTATTGATTTCTTGCCACGCGTCACCTTCCCAATCAATCATCGCTTTGACTATGAGTCAAAACTTCCACCCAAGCTCTGAGCTTCTCTTACCGTGCCACTGTTGAGCCCTGTGATACCTCCCGTGGTATGGCAGTTCCACCACCCAATTGCAGGTCCCTATTAATACTGTCACGACATCGACGTAGTGGCTTGTCTACCAACCCACCGATTAGCACTCCGTCACCACCGAGCTCAGCAGGATCTTCCACAGTATGGTGGTGCCACCGCTCAACCATGAGGCTAAGCAAAGCCTCTCGCGGTCTGGTGGTAACCACTTACGTTGACCGTCAAGCTCCACCGTGCTACCGGGCCCCGACCGCAAGTCCTTCATGGCAAAGAGGTAACTGTTAACATTGACCGCCATGACTTACCACACCACCGCGACATGGCCAAAAGGCCATTACGGTAGGGCAATAAGCATTCTTCGTAGACCGCCAGTCATTAACCACAGCCACCATGACTCCACTGAGAGACAACTATGGTAAGGCAGTAACCATCATACTGAATGTCTCCCTTCACTGCGTCACCATGCCATCGTCGAACCATACCCGTGGTATGGTGGTGAACTGATGCTTAACTGTCACTCGTCAACTGCACTATCATCAACCTGAGACGAAGACCCCGCGGTATGGAGGTGACCCTGCCCAACCATGGACAGACCAATAAAGGCCCGCGATAAAGTGGTAAACCGCCAGACCGCGCCTCTATGAAAGACTCTTAGTGGTAGAGAGGTAAAGGCTTAGAAAGATGATAATTTCACAAATTATTTTCAGGGGTCCAAGCCAGAAGTTGAGGCACTTGTTCCCAACAAGTATTGGAGCCATATTATTGTAAAAGTGGGATTCCATTAAAATTAAGAGCGAGAAGTTGAAAGATTCAAAAAATGTTTTTTTTTATTTATGACAAAGATTCTTGCCATCAAGCATGCTTTGGTTAGATTGAAACATTATTTATTTTATGATAGATGTGTGACTGAGACAATTATAATGGCTTGGAGTTGTTACATCAATCTAATTTGAATGGTGAGCAAAAAATTTGGGTAATGCAATTCTAAGATTATGATTCAAATATTAAAAGGAAAAAGCATGTAGTTGATGTATTTTCTAGAGTGCCCATTAATAGCTCAATTTATGTCATTAATGGTGATGGGAAGATTCCTATCATGGTAGACTATACCAAGAATACATATAACTAACATCTTAGATGGAAATGTGAAGGATAAAAAGATTGTGCTAGCAACCATTCTCATTTTGCATAAGAATAGAATCTTTTTGGTCCATGATTCTAAAATGAAACAAAATATTTTGAAAGCCTTGCATGATACAAACATGGTGAGATATTGTAGCTCCTACAATATTTGTAGATATGTAAGAAATATTTACATGGAAGATCCTTGGGAAGGACTTCAAACACATCAAGACTACACCACTTATCAATAGAATGGAGTAAAGCATGTCTTTTTAGGAAGATCATTGCAACCATTGCTTATTCCCCACCAAGGTTGAGAAAGTGTGTTCATGGAGTAAATTATGAGTCTACCCAAGATACATGGTAAAGATTATGATAATTTTGTTGAGGAAAAGATAAATGAGTATGCATACTTCTTAACCATTTAGTTTGAATTCAATGCACATCATTTGGTAAAATTTATTTTCAAAGAGGTCACTGGGCTACTTGGTTTGCCTGAGAATATTGCTAGTGACAAAGATAACATAATTGTCAATTACTATTGGTGGGAATAATTTCATTTAGTAGGTTCAAAACTCACTCATACCATAAGTTATCTATGGCAAGAAATTGGACAAACAAAAATAGTGAACAAGTGGGTAATAGAACTTTGGTGGGAAGATATTTTAGAACAATCGGTAGGGTTTATATAGTCCCATCTGGAAGAACATTGTAACATCATCCAACATCCAAACCTTGGCATGTTTTAATTCATGGCATTATTTTTCTATGACACACTAACTCACATTGATTTAGTGATTGCAAAGAGAAGAGTGCTACTCATACAAATAAAAAATGTCATCATCATAAGGATGAAAAATTATAGAAGTGGAGCCATCATAGAATATCTAGGTCATTAGAGTAAGCTACCTACAAAGTCTACTGCTAAGGAAAAAATAGGTGGCCTAGAGAATTTTGAATTTTAATTACTTGAGGACAAACAATTTTGGAAATCACAAACTTGTCATGTATCATTTTCAATAAATTTGTGTTTGTGGATCAAAAGCCCATTTTCTATATTCCATGAGCTAAGCTTGAGGAATCCCAACCCCATATGTCTCAAATATTCTAACTGTAGAGGCTTTATTGTTTAAATTTCTAAGGAATGTGCTTTGTCAAAGTTTCAAAGTTTACCTTCCAAAGTGTCGTTCTCCCCTAAAACCAAACCATTTCCTTAAGTTTTCTTTCAATGCTATATAGTTTCGAACTTCCCCTAATTGGGTACCTCATAAAGATCATCCCAACTCTTGACTCCTGGCTCAAAATTTTCACTTTACCAAAGTTGAAATTGCAACCTTGCTTTTTCCTAGGTACTTGCTCCTTATCATTATTGAACCTCGAACTCCATTTCTCTTATACGTATTTATGGAGTTTAACCTTCATTCTCTTATCCAAGTACTTCCTAAGCATCCCAAAACCCTAATGCTCGATAAACTCCCTTTATATATACCATCAAAGTCAAAGGTGCAAGTGTAGCCTTAATCTAGTACAAGGTATGAGTCATCCCCGAACCCTAATGCCCAACACTTTCCACTATCTTATCTTATTAGAATTGGAAGCTCAAGGTTACCTCCATTTGCATACCTTAAGGGATGATCTCCTTGGTACTTTTGAACCCTAATTCTTGAGAATGGAAAGAATCATGAGGTATCCTCAACTCCTGAACTCTGAAACTCCCACATTACACTGTTCACTTGCACCTGTGTCCTTTCACAACCTAAGATGCCATTAATGGCCAACGTTGACACTATAATTACTCTAGAAGGAATTATCCCACTCAAAAACATTGTTCAAATTCTAAGAACATGATTTCACATGCATTCATGGTGTTGGCGGTGAATGAAAACCAAGCTTCATTGATGAGATGATTGCACCTTTTGCTACCTTTGGTCCTCACATTTATCCAAGCCATTATTTCAGCAAGATCTAATACCAACTATTGATATGGATGATATAAAGAGTGAGTGCGTCCATTCAAAGGATTATACATATTCTAAACCAAAAACCCTTGCTGACATTTCTCTAAGAACTTATGTTCATGCGATATAATTTGAGGATGAAAATCCTTGAGTTGTTGGAGATCAAAGGAGAAAAACCTTTTGATTTCACAAGTCAAATCAAAAAAACTCTTTGGCTTGGTAAGACGATCTCATCCAGAGGTCATGAATGAACTTTTTAATGGTGAATCATAGCTTCATCCAATTTGCATGATTTGCAATTGGTCACGGGCTTTGTCATGCCCCCACCTAAATTTATAAATTCTCAATTAAATAATATGCCCATCGATCCCAATAAGTTGATACTACAGACTTCAAATTCATCACATCTATATGATTTGCAACACATCATGGGTGTAAACATTGTATTTTCCATATTTTAGTTGCTGCTATTGCAACTGTCATATTTTTTGTTAAAGTGGATCCTGATGCAATCTCAGAATCCATCAATAATAAGAAAAAGTTACAGAGTTGTCCTTTGATTTGTTTGTCTTCATTTATAATTTGGTTATGAATGCTAATGTATAAAACATGAAATAAAATTCTAAGGTTGTCTTAGATTTTTGTAAAATATTAAAATCAGAACTATATTTGCTAAAGAAATTTGGGTTTATACTGGATTTGGTTATAGTGTTTAAATCTATATAATATTTGTATACACCTAAAAATGGTCTGGAGAATCTAATTAATTAAATATGATTTATCTGATCAATTACCCTTAATTCCTCTACTATTAAATAAATAGAAATATTTATTTATATAGTTCATCTTAAATTCTTCAATCTTTATTCTATTATTTTTGTCTTAATTAAATAAATGAATTTCACTTTGTTTTATTTAATTATCATAATTAAATTCATCTACTAATAAATAAATAGAAATATTTATTTAAGTATTTCACATTCTAAATCTTCTATTCTTCAATTTTAATTAAATATGCAACTTCAAATAGTTTGTATTATTTAATTATCACATCGTTCAATATTAATTAATTAAAGAAGGTTAAATACTTTGTTATTTAATTATCATATCCCTTCCATATTAATTTAATAAACAACTTCTATAGTTTGTTTTATTAAATTAATTATCCCCTTTTTGCTAATTTGAATAAATCAAAATAATTCAAATAAAGGCATAAATTTTTTTTCCTCTATTCACTCACCTACCAAAATTAGATATCCAATGTCTAATTTAATTCAACTGGTATTCACGGGAAGTTGTGGAAACAAATTGGAGACAAACATGAATCAAACTCTCAAATCTTCTTCCTTTGACCCTTCCTATCATCTTGCCTGATGTTTTCATGGGGAGGAACCATTCCCATGATCAACTCAAGGTTTTCCATCTCTCACCATTCAATCCTCCGGATTGAATCCAAACCTTTTTGTGCTGCCCCTTCACAAATTGATGTCGGTAAATCTATAAATACAGCCTTTTTCCACAGGAAATGGATCCCCATATTTGTGCAAAATTACTCTGCAGGAATAGAGAAATCAAGCAATTAAGCATATAGCAAATAGAATCATATATCATCATTTAGAATCATAATCATGGACGCATCATAGTTTTACTATAGCTTCATCATCATAGTTTCATGTCAATTTAGATTATAATAGATTATTTTTATCAAATAGATATCATAGATTAGTTTCTTGCATCTAGCATCATTCCATTCTCTAGATTGGTATTTTAACAATCATTAGTGCTTACCAAATCTGAGAGCCCTCGGTGATTTAATAAATCTTTGGAGATAGGAAACAATGAGACGCTTTCAAGTTTTCTGTTCTTTTAATTAGTTAATTTTTTATTGAATATTGAATATAACATTTCATTAAGAAGTGTTTCTAGTTTGTTTTACTTATTTAATTATTCACACTTACAATTTGGCACCCACCGTGGGGCTCTAACCCCATATTTCACAAAAAAATATGAAAAGTGTCGTGCAAGATTCTTGCATGCTCAATTTAGCACGATCGAGAGATTTTTTGGTGCTTACGAGGAAAACTATAGCGCTTCGGAGGTATGTTTCAACGCTTCGACAAAAACTATAGTGCTTATGAAGAACATTTCAGCACTTCTAAGGAGAAAACTAGAGCACTTCAATAGTTTGTTTTAGCGCATCTACCGGATGTTCCCAGCACAGTTGGCCACTATTCTTCAAATTTGTATAGCACTTTGGCTGAATTCTACAACGCTTCTGCCAAATTTTGTAGCACTTTTGATGAAAACTATAGTGCATCTAATCTAAACTATAGTGCTTCTACCCTTTGTTTCAACGCTTTTATAATTTCTTGTTTGGATCCGACGCGACTACGGCCAAAATTTTATTTTAATGCATTTGGAGTAAAAATAATCAATCCTAGGGTAGTCACTTGGTTTAAAATATATCAATCCTATGATATTCATCACACATTTATTGTATCAATTAAAATTAAACATCATGATTTTGTGAAGCAACATCTTCACCTAGAATAGTACATCATATTTTTGCGCTTAAAAATTGAACATTGATTATTGTGCTTGTGTGGTGAATAGGCTTATGCTCTCCCCTTAACTGGGTGATCAAAATGCCAGACTCATCCTTTATTTTTATGCAATTACGCTTTTTTTAAATCCTTTAGAAGGCCTTCCGTAGTGGGAAAAAGTACTCACCCTATGGGAATGACCTAAGTGGGAATGCCTAAAGCCAAGGATTCCAACCCACTCTAATCAAAAGTGAGTTGTTGATGAAAGTCCAACTCGACGGTAGTGTGAAAGATAACCATCTCTAAAGCCTTTGTTCTAAAGGTTGGGAGGTCTCCTGAGGGAGTCTATCATTTTCCACACCACACAGAAACCCTATCTATGAACCATAGTGTAGAATCCAGCTAAGTCAGTAACCAAACATTGTAATACTCACAGTGCAAGGGGAGGGAAGAATCTACCCCCAAGACACTCACCATATAATTTCCAAGGATCATTTGCTCAAGGGATTGAAAAATCTAACCTTGAGTACACACCTGGAAAAGACAAAAACACGAGCGCCCTCTAGGGGGTGACACGACTGTGTGAGTCAACACAATTTTAAGATATGGGTTGTTGAGTATAATGATGAACTTTTTGACCTTAAGAGTGAGTCTGTCTAAAGTGTATTTTTTTAAATAGACCAGTGAAAATAGGACCATGCGTGGTTCTTGGAACATACACTATCTGTTTAGATTCTAGATTTAAAAACAAGTGTTCTACAATTGCTTGCCATGTTCTCAAATCATTAAACTCAGATAAAGTTCATCCAAAAGAACACAAAATAATTCAAACAAAACCAAAGAGTGAAGTTTATGATTAGGGATTGGAAATCCACAACGTTTGTCAAGAAATCCCTCAAAAAAAGAGTCAAACAACCAAAGAAACAAATAAATTATAAGAAACTCTTGGAAAGAAGGCGATTCTTATATCAAAGTAGGAAAGTATTACTTCACCATAGAACATTCATCCATAGGTTTCACGATTTTTTCAAAGGATATACAAACGATTATGCTTTAGAACCTTTGCATTCATGAGCTTTTTTTCAAAGAAGAGCCCTGTCACAGAAACATAATCATGGTCAACGTATTCATCAGTCTTCCATCCCTCAGCCAATGATAGAATATTCCAACAGGCCCGATCAATTCTTACAATAGAGAAAAATTAGAAACATTAGGCTTTTCATCCAACATTAGAAAATTACTAGCGGAAATATCCTATCAAAATATCAAAAATCCCGAAAATCAATCTCTTCACGGGAAGGAAAATTGGACAACACTATTGAAACCCAAAGTAGCACTTTTACACTCTATTTTAGCGCTTTGAGGTATGTTTTAGCACTTTTGTATCCAAATTAGTGCTTACACACTCTGTTTTAGCGTTTCTGAGGTCTATTTTAGCGCTTCTGCAAAATAGCGCATCTACAATCTATTATAGTGCTTACACAATATGTTTTAGCGCTTCTAAAAATAACACTTCCACGGCCTGTTTTAGCGCTTTTGCACTCTATTTTAGCGCTTCCAAAGAGCAAAAAAATAGAGAGATTCCAAACACATCTATCATATTTGTTGACATCTAAAACTCAGATTTTTATCAGCCTAAAACATCTTCTCGATCCAGTCAGTGTCTTAAACTAGAAACAAATAGGTTCTTACAGGTTAAATTTCTTTTCAACTTGAACCCATATCTTGCAAACTATAAAGTGTCCACAAATCAAACCAAAATCTTGGTTATTAGGCTAAGTTTCTCCATCAGGAAATGAGGCATAGTAATTAGATTTTTTAACCTAGTCTAATCAATAGGATATACCATCCTATTTGATTGTGTTAAAATTCATTTGACACTCATCCAAACATAGAAGATCAAAGTTTAGTGGGAAAAAGGACACTTGTATGTCAATCTTGACAAGGTTACAAAGATAGAGACTCATAGAAAAAGAAGTTGAAACATCAAACACCATGGCTAAATAAAATCCTTGGAATAGATTACACCAAAATGATAAGAACAAAATAACCCAAGAGGAATTTCAAATAGCACAACAAGATCCAAACTTCCATAAATTTATGGAAAAGATCTTAGAACAATATATGGAAAAACACCTCTTAATGCTAGCTGAATTAGGTGCAAAACTTCCAAAATATTTTGATTTCAATCAATTAAAAGAAACACCTAAATAAAAGGAAACCAAAACACCACAACACACACAACACACGCAAAACACAGATCAAGTTGTGGCCCTAACACATCAAATGCAAAACTTGCAAGAACAACTTCAAGATATTCAAAAGGGAACCACAAAAAGGTATGCATTACAAGACATTTGTCCTTATCCTTTTGACCCGAGTGTGGACATGATACCATTCCCTAGACATTGCAAATTCTTGAAATATGACAAATACAATAGTAAAACAGATCCAATTGACCATGTAAGGGAATTCATAACCATGAGTTTAGAATTTGCGCAAGAAGAAACTTACCTAATGAGGTTGTTTCCAAGGAGCTTATGAGGTCAATGTATGGAATGGTTTTCTAAACTACAACCAGGGATTCAAACTTTTGAAGAGTTGGTCAACAAATTTATATCACAGTATTCCTTTAGCATTCAACATGATGTCACAATAAAGGACCTTTACAACATGAACCAAAGCAAAGGTGAGACATTCCTGTCATTTCTACAATGATGGCAAATATTATTTGATAGGTATCCTCATTCCATACCTGAGGAAGAGAAAATGGAAGTATTTATTGACAACCTAACTGATGAAATGAGTTATAGGCTAGAACTACAATGTCCACCCACATTTGAGAAAGTAATTGAAAATGGCCTCAAGATCAAAGAGGCCTTGGTGAGAAGAGGGGTGATGAAACATTTCAATGAAGGATCAAATAACACAAATTCCTCCAATCACCATGGTAACAATGACAAGCCTAAGTTTTGGCAAAAGAATAGAAATATTGGAAATAATGATACCGCAAAATGATGCACAAAATGTGAAACCATTATTTAATTTGGCAGCTACTACTGCAAAGACGAATCAAAGTTTTAGGATTTACTTTTATACATTTACTAATCTTACTTAACATTATTTTATTTGAAGTTGCTTTATCAACTAAAGCAGTTTTTATTGCTCAACGAGCTGCATTCTTATCTTTAGATTGACTTTTCTTACCTATAAAATCAATAGCATTAGCAACACTAGATATGACTTGTTTTACTGAATCATCTTTCTTTTTTGGTTTTACAAAAATACTTAATTTTTTCATCACTTTTCTCATTTTCCACATTCTCATCAATTGCACCATGAGTTGACATTGGAAACCTAATTTATTTCTATAAAAAAGCATTTTATATATTTTATTTCCATAAGTTGTAATTTGTCTCCAAGAAACTTTACCACAGACCAAAACATCAAACAAAGTGTCAATGAAAACAACAATTCAAACAATGGAGAATCTAAACTGCAAACATATCAAAAATCATCCAACCAATGACGATTCACACCTTGGGACAAAAAATTGAATCAACAATGAGAGAAATTATTACACACATAATTATCACCTCATGTGAAGCAATATTTTGGGATCCAAAATTAAAACCACCTCAGTGGAATGACACAGACTTTTGTAACTTTCATAATAACAAGGGACATAAGACAAATGATTGCATAGAGTTGAAACATCTAGTCCAAGATTTGATTGATAATAAAAAGGTATATGTAGAAGGACATCAAACCAAAAATGATCATACTGCATTTAAAGATCCTTTACCAAATTATGAAAAGGGAGAGTCTTCTTCTACAAACGGTAAATGTAAAAGTGTTAACTACGGTATATTTTGTATTTCTGAAGCTAAGAGTGATACTGTCACTGGTAGCCAAATTGGTAATGAGGAAACCAAGGGCATTGTTCCATTAGATCTGATCCCAAACACAGACACATCCGGCAATCAGATAAATTTCTTAAAAATTAGGGAAAAACAAGACTACCAACCAGTTAATGTAGCAACAAGGGGGAAATCCAAGGTAATATTGAAAGGAGTTTCATCTAAAAATACCACTCCCCCACCAAGTCAATACAACATTGTTGATCAACTACATAAAATACTAGCACATATATCAATATTAGAACTCCTTAAACTCTCACCATCCCATAAGGAATTTTTAGAACAAGCTCTTGTGGCCACCATGGTACCCAACAATTTGGATGTCTGTCAATTTCAAGCTATGGTGGGACATTTGACCACACCTCATTTTCTATCATTCTCTAAACAAGATGATGTATCACTTAATCGTCCACACAATACTGCATTTCACATTGAATTCCTAATCCACAAACACCATGTTAAACATGTCTTAATAGATGGTGGAGCGGGTTTAAGCATTTGCACTTTGAAATTGGTCTGTGCACTAGGTTATTCTGATAATGCTATTGATGCCCGAAGGAAAATGACAATAAAAGACTATGATGAAGAAGAGAGATCCTCCAAGGGATTGATTGTGTTGCCTATTCAAGTAGAACCAATGGTGAAGAATATAACTTGCCTAGTACTATAAAAAGAGCTAACATACAATATACTCTTGGGACATCCATGGATACATGAAATGCACGCAATGCCTTCCACTTATCATTAGTGTTCAAAATTCCTAGTCAATGGAAAATAGGTGACTATATCAGCTGACTACAATAATCCCCAACATTGTAATACACTTAAAACATCTCAAGACACTTTTGTACCCCATAATAATGAAGCAAACATTTATGGTTCATCTAATGGTGAAAAACAATCAACCATTGTATCTAAATGGGTTGAGAAAAAGGGTCAATCAAAAGAAAGAAGTGATGTTGATTCTACTTTGATAGACAATAAAGATCCTCTGAATTCTCCATCACAACAATTTTAAGAAAAGATTGAGTTAACCAACAAAGGCATGGGACAATATTCCATTGGGCAATCACTATGTCTTTCACAGTTGTTGCCATCCCCAAGGACATATGGACAACCGACGTCAAGAACACAAAAACCATCACAAACTACCACATTTCTAGATGAAATATTTGTAAAATTTGGTACTATAGAAGATGAATCAGAAGACAAGGCCATCCTTAGTTGGCTATACAAAGACGAAGAAGTCTCAATATCAACAAACATCAGCATAAAGACTGATCAATATGGGAATGGAAAAGCTATCCTAGAGAAAATTGGTTATGAGGGATAGGGACCTATTGGAAAAATGAAAGAAGGTATCATAGAACCCATTCAACCCCTCACACTTCAGTCGAAGGACAAAACGGGACTAGGTTATATAGGGAAATTGAAAGAATAAATGACTCAAAAAGTTGTTGAGAGAATCCTTCAAATGAGAGATGGTTTTAAAACAGATTCCAATGAGTATGAATGGGATCTTTACTTTGATGTATCATATATGGACATCCAAATTGATGTCATGAAGGAGTATGCACGCACACACAAGGAGGGAAAGCTCAAGGACTAGATCACTTGTATTTGAATCACAAAATATCAATAATTCAAGTGAGGATGGATAGACATCGAGTGAGCTAGATGATTTGGAGGAAATTAATATCATAGACCTCGACATCCCTAATGAAAACCTTGACACCATAACTATTCGAACCCTTACTGTCATTGACCAGAGTCAATCTAATGACTTTTTTCCCTTAATACATCCTAAACTTGTCGACTGGGAACCAACTGAACCTATTAATGTACCCATCTTTGTGAATGATGACGCTATCATAAACTTCCTTTGTTGTGAAAAACTTGACACAAGTTCTAATCATAAATCTCATAACAACACAGTTAGACAGGAGGGTGTCAAATCTTCTAGTTGCAAAATTGAAAACAAGAATAATGGATCTAATGGTGAAAACCATTTTATGGTAGCATTAGATCTCGAAAAAAGTAAAAATAAAGAACGCATTGGATGGTGAAAACCTCTTTGAGGCACTAAAATATGGGAGATTTGACACCCTTCTGGAGCATTATCATGAGAGGTCATCAGTACTGGTGGAGCCTACACAATCTATTAACATTGGCATAGTAGAAAAAGCAAAGATTTTGCATCTGGTAGCATCTATGACTGAATAG
This sequence comes from Sequoiadendron giganteum, assembly GCA_007115665.2. Classification (NCBI taxonomy): domain Eukaryota; kingdom Viridiplantae; phylum Streptophyta; class Pinopsida; order Cupressales; family Cupressaceae; genus Sequoiadendron; species Sequoiadendron giganteum. The sequence continues at coordinate 24,487,042 of VCHN02000014.1, forward strand.
GAAAGACTTGAATTTATCAAGTTCTTTGAAGAAAGACACATTAAATTTGCATGGTCATACTCTGATATGTCAGGTTTAGATCCAAATATTTTAATGCATCATTTATCTCTACCTACTAGAATTAAACCTATAAAACAAAAACTAAGGAAGATGCATCCACATATCGCCTTGATGGTAAAGGCTGAGCTAAAGAAGTTGTTAGATGCGGGATTCATCAAGTCTATTGATTATGCTGAATGGATATCAAATATTGTCCTTGTATCAAAGCTAGACAATAGAATTAGAATATTTATAGATTTCAGAGATCTGAGTAAGGCATGTCCCAAGGATGATTTCCCCTTACCTAACATCGATATCATTGTGGACTTAACAATAGGACATGTCATGTTATCAATAATGGATGGTTTCTCCGGCTACAACCAAATCAAGATAGCACCAGATGATCAGGAGAAAATGACATTTACATGTCCATGGGGAACTTTTTGCTGGAGCATCATGCCCTTCAGGTTGAAGAATGCAGGGGCAACATATCAATGTGCAATGACCACAACCTTCCATGATATGATGCATACCTTTATGGAGGATTATGTGGATGATATCTTAGCAAAGTCATATTCCAGAGAAGCACATCTAGATATCTTGGGAAAAATATTTACAAGGCTAGAGAATTTCAATGCCCGACTAAATCCTAAGAAATGTGTCTTTGGGGTTACATCAGCAAAATTCCCAGGATACATAGTGTCAGAGAAGGGTATCGAAGTGGATCCCACAAACGTCAGAGCAATAATGGAAATGCAGTTGCCAAAGAATATCAGTCAACTAAGGTCTTTATAAGGCAGACTACAATCAATCAAGAGATTTATCTCCCAGTTAGCAGATAAAAGTCATCCATTTAATCACTTGTTGCATAAAAATGTCTTATGGGATCAAGGGTGCGAAACGACCTTCAACCAAATAAAAAAATATCTGATGTCGCCACCTATTCTCATGCCACCTACATAAGGTAAACCTTTACTACTATACATTGAAACAACAAACATTTCTTTAGGAGCACTGTTGGCACAAGAAGATTATGAAGGAAGGGAACAAGCCATTTACTACATCAGGAGGACTCTAAATGGCTATGAAATAAATTACACCTTCATTGAGAAATCTTGTTTGGCGGTGGTATTTGCTACCCAGCAGTTGCGGTATTACATGTTGACTCACACATTCAGGCTCATAGCAAAGATTGACCCATTAAAATATCTACTCAGCAAGGTCACTTTAACAGGCAGACTGGCCAAGTGGGTCATGATTTTAAGTGAATTTGATATCCAGTATGTGGAAAGGAGAGCCATCAAAGGTCAAGTGATTTCCAAGCAATTGGCCAAAGCTCCATTAACTGATGATCATCCTATAATAATGGAGTTTCCTAATGCAGACATTCTTATTGTAACAACACAACAATGGAGGATTTATTTTGATGGGTCATACACACAAAGAGGATCTGGTGCGGGAATATTGTTTGTTACACCTCAAGGAAATACCATCCCAAGGTCTTATAGACTCATGTTTCGATGTACCAATAATGTAGCTGAGTATGAGGCACTAATCATTGGCATCAAGGTAGCAATTGAATGGAAGGTAACAAAACTAAAAGTGTATGAAGATTCACAATTAGTCATTTATCAAGTCAATGATGAATATCAAATGAAAGATGAGAAGTTTATGCCATATAAGAAACTGATTGATGATCTCAAAAATTACTTTGTGGATGTCAAATTTGAGCTAATTCCAAGGGCAGAAAACAAAGCGGCAGATGCTATGGCGACAATTGCTTCTCTTTTGCAATTGCTAGAAAAGTGTGGTTGTTATGATTTTATGGTAGAACAAGTGTCAAATATTGCTTATGATAATCCTAAATCCCAAACCATATGACGTTTAAATGCCGTTGAAAAATCCATTTATGGAAAGACCTATGCGTACCTAAAAGACAACATTTTTCCTCGTGATCTTTCCAGAAATAAAAAATGCAACTTCATCTGCCAATCCGCCTGACATACCTTAATCGCTAACATGCTTTATTGTCGAGGTCTAGATGGTACTCTTCTCCTGTGTTTAGAACATAACGAATCTAAGTTAGCCTTACCTGAGGTTCATGAAGGTATTTGTGGAACTCATTCAAGTGGGATAACTCTAGCAAAGAAACTCCTCTTTATGGGTATTACTAGTCAAACATGGAGGAGTCTTATCAGTTTGTTAAGAAATTTCAAAAGTGTCAGATCCATAGTAATATAATCGATGCACCAGATCAAGAATTACACCCATTCACATCAACATGGCCCTTTTATCAGTGGGGACTGGATCTGGTAGGAAAGATAAACCCATCTTCATCCAATGGGAACAAATTAATAATCACAACAATAGAATACTTTACAAAATGGATAGAAGGGGTTCCTCTAACAACAATCACTAGAAAGAAGATCTCGTCTTTCATACTAAACTACATAATCTATCGGTATGGCATATCTTAGTCCATTATCACTGATAATAGACGGCCATTTAAGAACCAGGACATCAAGGAATTATGTGAAAAATTTCATATCCAATATTGTTTCTCAACGTCATACTATCCTCAGGGAAATGGCTAGGCAGAGGCCTCTAACAAGACAATTATGAAAATACTCAAGAAAATGGTTAACGATGTTGGATGTGATTGGCATGTGCAGCTCAATCTTGCATTATGGGTCGACAAAACCAGCATCAGAACACTGATAAGAGCTACACCATATGCCTTGGTATATGGATCAGAGGCCATACTACCCATTGAAGTGGAGATTCCATCACTCTGTGTGTCACTAAAGGGAATTGTTTTAGATGAATATTATAGAGTATCTAGGCTTCAAGATTTGGGACTCTTGGATGAACGTCATCAACAAGGTGTCAATCATCTAATGACATATCAACAGAGAATGTCCAGGAGCTACAATCACAGGGTAAATCCTAGAGTTTTTGAGGTTGGTGACTCGGTTCTAAAGGAAAACCCTAGAAATCAGTAGGACAAAGAAAATAAAGGGAAGTTTGAACCTAACTGGCTCCCTTTGTCATCATATCAGTCTATGGATCAAGAGCATATCAACTATCAACACCTGAAGGGGATTTTTTTGATGAACCTATCAATAGTATCAACCTCAAAAAATTCCACACCTGAATCGCCTAGTGCACGGTTCAAAGTCCTAAAAAGGGTTGCCTAGACAAAAACCTAGCAAATAGGCATCTCGATGATTGAAAAATACAAAAAAAAATGAGAAAAGAGAAAAATACAAACAAAATAAATAAATCATAAAATCATAAAAATATGAAAAAGTGCAATAAAAAACATATAGTGAAAACCTAGAAACAGGTGCTATTTGTTAACCCGTTGTTCCATCTATTGGACACATGTCATGATCATTACTATCACCATTACTTTACATTCACCATCATATCATTGCAAGTGGTTATGCCTTACCCTAGCTTGGGGGAAACATTTGGACCTCACTAGGGACAATAAAGCATCAAGTTTAAGAAAATGGAACATCAATCACCATCGAAAACACATTAGACATCCATATCACAATAGAAAGTCCAAAAACAAGTCAAAAAAGTTAGTTTCAAAAAGTCAAAAACATGATTTTGTGTCAGTCAAACTACGTGATCTCTGTGTGTATAACGTAGGCAAGGCTAATCTTTGATCAGCCCCTGAGGCCCCTAGGATAGGTCTTTAGGTTAGGTTTGATTCGAAATCTCTACAAATCACAAAAATATCATAAAATCAAGATGGATGATCTAATCTGACTAATGGTTGAATAACTTTAAGTAAAGGTTGGATATGTTGTATTTTGATTATTTTTTATCATTTATTTGAAGTGACTCGATGATGTATTAAACTAGAGAAGCAAGGAAGGAGATTTTTTTTTTTCATTTGTTTGTCGTTTGTGAATTGATTATTTATTGTGTGAATTATCGCGAGACATTCTCTACAAAGTATCATTGATGAAATTCAGAATTCACACACTAAAATAATTAATCCTTGTCTGTTTATGCAAGAAATGCTCAGGTCATCTCGGTTTAATTATACCTAGATGCTTGTGTTCGCTTGCAATATCAAAAATCATTAAAGTAGTACTCAGGTCATCATTGGTCTAAAATATACCTTTGATGCTTGTACTCACTTTCAACATTTTTAAAGCTCTATGATGATACAAAGCACAAAAGTACTGTTAAAATGCTGATATTTTGCATGTGGTTGCATGATAAAATTATATTGCATTCATAATATTTTCTATATCTGTAGAGTGTTTATTACAAAAGCTTGTCAAGGTTTCAAATTGATGATTATCTTTTATATTGATAGATTGAGTATACTTGACATTAACAAAAACATCATCATAACCATATAGTTGCATCATTTTTCATACATTAGAAAGCATTTATATTTATCATGTCATCAATCATACATTTCAATCAAATAATTTTGCATTCATCATATCATATTTTCCATATCGCATAAAATTTCTAAAAGAAAATTTCTAAAATAAATCATATCATTGCATTTCATTAATCCATCAACTATTTCTCATATAACATATCATTCATCATTTCATTTATCATATAACCATAATATCATTTCATTTCCATTCATTCATCATTTTATATCATACTTCATTATCATTCATTTATTTGTGTCATTTACATCAACATAAAAACATACACATCCCATTTACATCGCATATCATAAATTATTTAAACCATTACATCCACCTTCATGTATATAGATGGTCATCATATAAAATGCATCCATATATCATGCACCCATACATCATACATCATTTATTAAATAGAACATCATAAATCATAGCATATTGCATGATCATTAAATACATCCATAACATGTCAATAATCATAATAAAAAATAAAATACATGACATATAGAACATGGAAAATAAATGCATCCATCATAGAATCATAATAGAACACATCATAGATCGATAAAAATATGTTGCATATCATATAGATCATATAAATCATCAATTCCAAGTATACAATGAAGTCTGAAATAACAAAGATATATCATCAAAACTAGTTGAACCGAAGTATACATCATGTCTCAAATATATCATAAATCACATCAGATGGCTAGGATCTGCTACTGCCAGATGGTGCAAGCATCTCAGGACCAGTCCCTCCTCCACCAAATGGACCAGTACCTCCACCACCAGATGGACTGGGACCTCCTGGATCTCTGTGTGGCGGCTGAGTCACACCCTCACTAACAGTTTGGGAATGGGTCCTGCTTGATCATGAGGGGGTATAACTAACTCTCCACTCAGCAGGGATTGCATCATGGTAACGGCCTCTATAAAACTCTGCCTCTCATCCCACACAGAGAACCTCTCTCATATAGTTTTCCACGGTCATACCCTTGGCTATTTGTTGTAATCTGTCAGTGGTGGTCTGAGCCTTCTCTGCGATCTACCTAGCACTATCCCGCTCCATTGTCAATGTGGCAATCTGTGTCTGTATAGTTTCCAGTTGTCCCTATACATGTGCAATGGCATGTTTATGAGCCTAGGCTTGGGTTTGCAATTGCGTCTGGGTCTGAGCAATTAAACCCTGAGCCTAAACAAGTTGCCCCTACAGAGTTTGTATCTGCACCTATAGGCGGGCAATCTATGTCCGATTAGTAGAATATATAACCACTGCTCGCCTCTTACGGGGCACACTAGTAGATGGACCTATCACATATCTACCACAATCCCCTCTATCATCTCCATCATCACTGCTCTCCTCACTATTGCCCTCTCCACTGCTCTCCTCACCACTGCCCTCCTCACCAACATCCTCCTCCACTTCAACATCAACATGCTGCTCCTCTTCCATATCCTCCTCTCACCTTCATCTCTGACCAGGTGCAACAACAACCTCCTCCTCTATGGGTAGTGGTGTTGACTCCTCAAGTATAGTAATTTGTGGGTATGGATGCAATGCAAGATACTGCGCACACTTCGTAGTCACTAGTGCCTCTACAATGTCATGATGCATGTCCCAGGCTAAAGGTTGTAGAGCATGATATCCCTCTACTATAGTATCATAAGACAATCATGATCCCCAACCTGTTGCATCACTCTGACATCAGGCATAATGTGCAATGCCCTAGGGCATGCATTGAACAATCCCATACTGCCTATAAACCCTCTACAGTAGAAATCTCTCTAATATGAAGCGATTCCTACCAATTAGGTACATATAATCACATAGATAACCCAACTTTGCATCGTCCTCATCCTTGTTGTGCAATTTTTGCACACACGCCCCACTAAAATGGGGACCCTCTTTTTTCGCTTTTTGGTGTTTTGGCCCTTCTTTTCTAGGGGTTTTCAATTGCTTGGGTTCATGCTTTAATGTCAATCTTGCCAATTGAAGTGGCATACTTAGGAGTTCTATTGAAAATCTTGAGTTCTGACTTTGTTCCGGGGTTTTCACTACTTTTAGGAAAATCCGCCTGGGCCGGATTCTCCCGGTTTCCTTTCGATGTCCAAAGTTGCTGCCTTTTACCCTATTTTCGAGAAAATCCGTATGTTTTGGATTTCCCAGAAGTTCGTCGCCTTGTCGAATCCCCAAGTTTTTTTGTGGTCGTGGCTATCTTCTCGACCGCATTAATGGCGTTTGTGCGGACGTTTTGGGGATTTAATATATTGAATTTCAGGAGGTAAATGATCATTTGATTTTGTGCATTTGCTATCATTCGAGCTTGAGTCTTGGAGCTTTTGGTGTTTTGCTGGATTGAGATTTCTGAGGCTATTTGGACTGTACATTTGCATTTCGTGTGCATGGATCGTATCTTGCTCACATTTGACAATTTTCTGTTGGTATCACCAGTTCTAGCCCTTTCACTCTCATGGTATGTAGGAATGCTCTTTTACTCTGTTGATTTCTAATTGCTTTGCTTCATTTATTTATGAGACCTTCCTAATTTCTTGATTTCCTTGGGTATGCGTGTCATCATTGGGAATTTTGGGGATTTTGCATTGCTTTACTAGTCCGCCAGGTTGGTCGTTGATGTTTTATTTTGGTCTGGTATTGCTTCTTGTTTGGGTGTTTGCTTGCATTGGTCTTAATACTCTCAATTTTGGTGTGTGAGCAAGTCACGCTTTGTTCCCTATGCTTTCATGGCAGAAATTTTAGGGTTCTTGACCTAGGGCATGGCCAATCCTCTTCAAATTACTGTGATAAGTGTTCTAAATTCATGTTTCATTCAGTGGAGGTCTAGGTTAAGTTATTCTTAGAGTACAGGCCTTAGATTTGGTGTTATTTGAATCATTTTGGTGAAATTAATGAGAATATGGATAGGTTTGGGTTTTTGAGGTCCTCGCAAAATTTCACATCCCCTGTATTTCCCCAACTTATCTCTTTCTTTCTCTTTCACCACTTTTTCCCAGACTTCATTTGTCTCACCAAAATCTGCTTCCACCGGATTTTCTCGGTGTCCGCAGTCGGGTTGTTTTACCGATTTCTCATTTTGATGATGATATATCTGTTTTTCACCAAAATTTGCTTCCTCTGAATTTTCTCGAATGTTCCGCACCTCCTCCTTTTTCCCGAGTTAGTTGTAATTGGTGTTGTTTTCACCAAAATCCATCTCTGGCGGATTCTTTTGAGTTTTCAGGAAAAAGGTTGAATTTGATGATTATGGAAGAATATATTTATTAAAGATGTATTTGATTGATTAAATGAGCTTATGCTAAGTGTTTCTAATGGTTTTCCTTTGTTAATTGATGGATTAAAATGATATTATGGGATTTTGCATGTTTGGTTCGCTGGAATCTGCCTAGTCCGGATTTTATTAAAAATCCTCTCCAGTGTAGAATCCGCGAGGGGGGCTAAATCCCAAACTTTGAGGTAGTACTTTCTTGCACTTGTTGTTTCTTGTGGATTTGATTGTGGTCATCTTTATGTGTTTGAAGGCAGGATCAGGACAAGATGTTGTTGGTCAAGGAAAAGGGAAGGCAAAAGACCTAGGTGCAGAGACTTCTGCCATCTTAGATGCAGAGAAAGTAAAGTTGGACATAAGGAGCCAGATTCCTGAGAGCAAGCTGACCTCAATTTGGTCAAGAATCATAAATACAAACGTAGGGATGTGGGACTATGAGGAGTTCTAGGTTGAGATGTCAGCACCGAGCCCTCCTCTGTTGGCAAAAAGAATGGTAGACTCCGGATTGGCTCATGTGGTAGGTTTTCCTTCCACAATGTAGTGCTATGAGTTGGTGCTTGAGTGTGCCAAAAATTATGATGGAGGGACACAGAGGATAATTGGCCCCCAGGGCAAGATTTTGGTTGGCTTTTGTCCTGTGTCCATTGCTGCAACCTTTGACATGCCCGATAGGTCCCATGTGGTGGACTTTGACAAGGATGGTGCTAGGAAGTATTATGAAGAGAATGTAATCAAGTCTCAGTAGGTGATCAACTCTTGGCTAGAGAAGCCTAAATCCCATTTCTCCAAGTTGCCTAAGCAACTATTCAAGCTTAAATTCAAGAGAGAGTACTACAATATCATCACTCTTCTCAGTAGGTTGGTGGGGTTGAAGAGTGCAGGTGTGTTCGAGACCTGGATGTTTAATGTAATTGCTAGAATGGAGCAGGGAATTGACTATCACTGGGCAGGGGCCATTAGTGTTGTGATTCATGAACAGTTATGCAATGTCTTGCAAATGAAGACATTTACCATGACCTCTTACCTAGTGTATTCATTGGCGATACTTCACCCATACAAGGCGTTAAGCACTAGGGGTACCTTTGGGCAGGATGCCATCTATGAAGTATATCCACAGATGCACCTGACTGGAGGAAATTATAGGATATCCAATGATTCTTTCACAATGTACATCACTAGATTTCTCCAAGGTGCATAACATATGAGAATTTTTGATAAGGCAAAGGAATTGATAAAGAGATATGGGGCATGGTTTATCCAGTTTCCAACTTTCTCTTACATTAGAATTGATGGTTTTCAAAGGGCTCCATATAGACTCCCTAGATATCCTACTAATCATGTCATATTGTTGGAAGTCACTAGGCAGATTTGTGAGTTCGACAATGTTGTAAAGGGAGGGATGCACAAGATAGGTTTTGGGAATGATTTTCCCCTAAAGATAGGAATGGGTGAGGTTTGTACTTCCATTCAGTCTACTCATGCTTCTGAGGAGGAGATGAGTACTCTTTGTCTCTCCTTTCATTCCAAAAGGGCAAGGTTTGACATCACCAGCGAAGCTCAAAAGAAGGCCAGTAGGGAATATAGCCATAAGGATCACATTCAAGATTACTGGGTTAACCTTGCCGATGATTTTGAGGTAAGAAAGAAGAATTTTTCTAGATTTCCAGTGCATTTGGTAAGACTGTACAATGTGAAGTCCATCCCTAACCAATGGTAGAGGTGGAAAGTACTCCACCATTGATAAAGAGAAAAATAATCACAAAACTATCACAGAAGGTAGAAGAGGCTACTAAAGTTGACAAGGAAATTGTGCCACCAGTGGTAGAGGTGGAAAGCTCAGGGGAAAAGACACAAGTGTACATGAGGAGGTCAAGGACTCCTTCCCCAAGGGATGCTGCAATAAAGGATAATGTTTCAATGAGTATTCATGTTGGTGAACAAGTGAATTTCTCCATTCCTCAGGATATTGGTAACACACAGGAGGAACCAAAGAAGGATGAATATCCTAAGGATCTGGGCGAGGAAGAGTTTCAGGAAGGAGACCTCTATAATGGAGAGACAAAGATTGACAAGGTAATACAGTCTCCCTTGGTATCACATGCAGATTCACTTGTGAGGGAACAAATGAACAAGTCTCCTCAAAAGGAGGAAGAAATACCAGCTAGAGCACCTTCACCAGTACAGGTGGTTGTGGAAGAACAAGTACAAGAGAAAGAGAATCCAACTGTGGACATTCCCAATGTGCCAAGTGTTGAAAAGGATGCAACTGCTGATCAACAAGAACAAGGGAAAGATAGGCAAAATACAGTGCCTGATGGGTCTACTATTCCAGATTGGCTTGAAAAGGAATTGAAGAGAAAAATGGTTATAGTGGAGGATGCCCCTCCTAATTGGGATGTTCTCATGGTTAATTTAGAGAAGGAAAAAACTAAGAAGAAATCAAGGGTTGTGTCTCAAATTGAAAGAGATGGGTAAGGTAACAGAGTGGCTCACATTGCTACCCCTGCTCCAAACAAAGATAGGGGCAATGTGACTGCCCAGGACTATCATGTGCAAACTGTTAACTTCGAGCATGCTACTGTGGAGCAAGACATTGAATAATATGAAGGCTCCAGTGCTATGATTGTGGGCATGTTGAAGAAGGTTGCGCAGACGAGTCATGAACTAGAGAGGGAGAATGAGAAACTGAAGAAGTACTTGCAAGAGTTGATGAAACCCTTGCAAGCCATTGGTTCTTCCTCCTCTGCTGCAGGTTTCCTATCCCAGGAGACAATCTATGAGCTTGAGAAGATGAAGGGCACCACACATGCTACAGTTGCCTGGTTGTAGGGTGTCCAAACTAAAGGAGATGATGATATTAAGAGCATATTGTCAACTGGAGGAGATGCAATGAGATCAGTGGATTCGTTAAAGGTTGTCTTAGCTCAGGATAATGTGGATACTGAACTCTTACTACAAAAGTCCACAACAATCATGGGATTCACTGAGGACAAATTGGTACAGTGTAGGATTCTTCCTTTTCCAAGGGTTTCCGAACCTTGGGAATGGTTTGAAATCCTGCAAATGAGGCAGAAGGCCTTGAAAAAGATCCATAAGCAAGCATGACAGGTTGAGGATGTCTTGACCATTATCTATGATAAGTGCATTTCATTCTTTGAGGTCATGACTGGAAGGAAGAAGTTTGCTCCAAAACATCTTAGTTTGGAGCAGCTTAGGGAATGGTGGAGAGATCTTTATTTCCCCAGTTAGTGAAGGACCAGATACTAGACATCAGTTGGATGATGTTGCAACTTATATTGCAGTCATAGATAGATATTTGGCTAATAATATCGATTGGGATGGTGCAATTAGCCAGGCGAGAGATGATATCAAGTCCCTTGAGAGAAGGATTAGGGTTTTTCCTATGCCACCTATTGTTGAGCTGGATAGGGTTTTTTTGGTCGTACATGGTGAAGAAGATTGAACTAAGGTCAAAGATGGGGAGTAGTTATATAGGGTTATATTGAGATTTGTGCTTTCCATTATTCACATGTATTGGGCTAACCTTTTTGGTATCTTGGCAGTTTTGGATGAAATTGGTGTTAATGGCACATTTCATGTGTTTGAATATCTTTTGGGCCGACCTCTTGTAGGTCATGTTTTATTGTAAATTATCTTTTGGGCCGACCTATCTTAGGGATTTTCTATAAAATAGGCATGTTGCCTCATTTATAGGTAGATAGGAATAGGAAGATAGAGAGAAATAGATAAGTGATATTAGAGCGACTTAGGGTTTATTCTCAAGCAAGTGTTGTAACAGAAAGTTGGAGTTGTTGCTACTTTGGATGATTTAATATAAGAGAGATATTGTGTTTGGTATCTATCTTTTGGAATTTCATCTGGCATGATTCTTATTGTTCTATCTTTTAAATTGCTTATAAGTTTATGGTTAAATGGTTTGGTAATTTTTAGGGTTTCATGTTTGGAATGTTTGCAACGATCTCTAGTCCATACTTTTTGCAGTTAGCTGATTGTTAGTTGCTTTGCAAAGTTAGCCTGGACTCAAAATTGTGCTTAGTTCAGTTATAAGGGTTTGTTCATCTCAATTGCAATAGAATTGGCTGAATGAATGTTTGTGATTTGAAAATCTTTAAATACCTTAGAAGATTGCACTATTTCTGTGAAATTGCAGATTCATCTGGGTCAAGAAGAAAATAGTTTATGAGAGATCGGTCCATTTTCAACATTTTATCTTTTGGCACTTTCAATCTTAGGGTTAGAAGTAGTTTTAGAATTATCTCTGAAACCTTTATCTTTTGTTGTTTTTTTATTATCAGGGTTCCAATCAAGTTTCAAAAGTGTCAATTTATTGTTTATATCTGATAAATTTGAAATCCAGTGTTTTCTCGTAGTAAGGTCCAATTGTGATTACCAATATTTTCACATTTATCACTAAGTTGTTTTGTTGCATTGTCAGGACCTGACATTAGATACCTTGGTGTTATCTCTTTTCCATAGAGATTTCTCTTTTAAGAGAGATAGGATATCATATTCTGTCTGAGTTGTTGTTGTGCAGAAAACACCATCAACAGATTGGTGCTAGAAGGAGGGCCTTTGAACAAGCAAACTGGAGCGTTTCTTAAACACCATCTCTCCTGAGAGACTTAGAAGAAGAACTAGATCTACTCCAGGAGGAGAATAATTTCAAGAGTTATAAGCCCCTTCTAGGTCAAGAAGGACCAGAGGAGGGGAAGAATCATCATCAGCTCACCGACTTCCATCATCTCTATCATCCTCATCTTCATCTGACTCTGAGGGGATTATCATTCCACAACCACAACTAGTCATAAATTAGCCATTACCAGCCTCCCCTTCACCATTCTTGCTAATAATCCATCCCCACTGATCTTTAATAATTACAATGTTATGCCCAAGAATCTTGAGCACTTCTGCTCTAAGTTTCATACTCATGACCCCAACATAACGGCAGAAGAGCATATTAGGATTTTCCAAACTTTTCTGAGAGATAGATGAATTAACCATGAAGATGTTGCATGTAGGCTTTTCCCTTATTATCTAGGAGAAGAGGCCTTCTATTGGTACAATCACTTACCTAGTGCTTTCATCCATAATTGGACTGAGTTAGAAGCTGCATTTTTCCAAAAGTTCAAGATTCCCATTAGTGCTAATGAGTTGTACTTGCATTTTACTCGAGTGAAAAGAGAGATTAATGAGCCCATAGGATCATTCAATGATAGGTTCCATTGAGCATATACCAGACACCAGGCGCCTTATGCTGGGAATGAAAATACTGCTTTGGAAGTATACCTTGAAGCCTTGGATAGCCTTACAACCACCTTCCTTAATAAAAGGACTAATCCTCCGAATATTTTTCTCATTGAATATGCAGAGGCAGTAAAAGTCAGCACAGACTTGAAGTAGAATTTATCAAGACCTTTTCCATCCTTAGGACTTGTTGCTCACCTTGGATAGATTCAAGCCCTTAACCAAGCTTTGACCAACCATGTTCCAATAATAAATCCTATACCGTCATTGCCTCTGGTTCCTCATCCAGGCCCACCTTTAAATCAAGCTCAACCTATGGCTTCTTACCCTCAGCAGAGAGCTAATCAACCCCTTCAGCAACAACAAGTTGGTTTCCCTACATACCTGTAGAATTCAGAAGTCTTGAATCAAGTTGTTGGTTCTGGAAACATACCCGGATATCCTTCTGGAGGTAATCCAACACCACCTAATAGTCTGGATAAGGAAAGTTTGGACGAATTATTTGAACAAGTGAAGAGGTTGAATACAAAGGTAATTTATTTGATAAATCAGAATAGTCAGCTTGAGGCTGCTTAGAAGAATATACAATCTAACTATGGCAGGGAAAACAAGAATTCTAAAAGAGGTCAATACTTTGACAGAAATCAAAATTATGACAAAGGGCAAGGTTTTGGTCAGAATTTCGATAGAAGGCAAGGCTCTGATCAAAATTTTGATAGAAATCAGTAAGGGGGACAAGGATTTGGCAGAGGGCAATAGCCTAGGCAGAATAGGTCTTGGAATACTGGGCCTAATAATGGAGGGATTCCTACTCCCTTGGATCAGCCCACTACTCAGGAGAAGCCTCCGAATGGTGTATACTTAGCAAAAGCAACTTTGTCTGGATGGTGCAGGCTCCATAAAATAAGTCAACACTCTGAGTTAGATTGTGCTAAATTTCAGACTGCAACTTCTATCTTTCAGTATGAGGTTGAAAATAAATCTACTAGACAGGAAAAAGTACCTTCAAATTCATACGATTCTCCAGTACTGGTACTCAATCATGCCCCATTCCCCAAAGGTGAGGAAAATGAACCAGTAGAAGTATCTATTACAGAGGACGAGGCAGATCAGGTGTTAAATGAAGATAAATTTACCAGTTGTTTAATGAGGAGAGTGAGAATGATAACGACCCTTTAGATGATGAAGAAGTTAGTATTGAAGAAGTTCATATGTTTCAACAACCAACGAAGAAATATGATTTAAGAAATAGACCTAACAAGGGTCCACAGGCTAGAGGTCCTTTCACTACTTCCATCCCTCCTAAAAATTTGAATACCCCACTAGACCCACAAGCTAGTAATAATCCACCTTATCCTCATGTGCCAACCCAGTACCTGTCAAAGGGGAACAATGTTGAATTACCCAAAGATAGGCAAGTCAGTGGCAACAAGGAAGCCCAGCCTGATTTGAATGTGGAGCAATTGGGTGAATATGTGACTGAGGAATTCAAGAAAGTATAGGTGAGTCTTTCTACCTTTGAACTATTAAGAATTCCTACTATTAGGAATGCAATTCTAGGGTCATTTAGTTCAAATATAACATCGTAAGGGGTAGCCACCAAAGAGGCTGCCACCAAGTCTTCTAATTCTCAAACACCCAGAAGTCAGGTCCCACTTATAGACAAGAGGGGAGATAAGGATAAAGGTCAGGTTGCACAAGTTGACACTCATCTTAATCTGTGTCAAGGTAAGATGTGTTGAGAAATTATGTCTCAACTTCCAGCTTGAAGTCCTCATTTTCATGCCTTGGTGATTTTGTGTTGTTTGCAAAGTTCTGGCGGAGGCGGAACCAGAATAGAACTTGGCATTGTTTTGTTTTCCTAAGTTCTAGGTCTCTGGCCGAGGCGGAACCGGGATGGAATTTGGTATTGTTCCATTTGCCTAAGTTTCGAGTTTTGGTTCTCGCTCCTAATCCGACTCCACTTCCTACCGTCTGATGTTTCTCGCTTCGCAAGTTCTGGCAGAGGCGGAACAAGTTTTGGAAGTTGGCAATGTCCATTTGCCAAGTTCTTGTTTCAGTTTTCGTTCCGTCTCTGAGCCTGACTCCTGCTTTTGTGATCTGGTTCTTCTGGATGTTTGGATTCTCCTTGGGGAGTTTTCCTCCACTTTGTCCAAGTTCTAGATTGTTGTTTCTTGCAGTTGGCAGAGGCGGAACCGGAACCGGTTTTGGTTCCTGATCTTGGACTTTTGGTAAAGTCTTGTTTCTATTTCTGTTCTGTCCCTGGGTTTGACTCCGACTCCGGTCTTTTGTGTTCCAGTCTTGGTTTGACCCCGGGTTGACTTTACCCAGTTAGAACTATTTTTGATGAGTTCTCCTTTGCCGTGGGCGGACGCAGAACCAAATTGGTTCGTGAACCTGTAATTTCGGTGGAGTCATATTTTGACTCCAGTTTCGTCTCCGATCCGGACTCCGACTCCGGTAGTGTGTATTTTCGGTGGAGTCATGTTTCGACTCCTATTTCGACTCCAGCTCCAGCAGTGTTTGAAATGACTTGAAGTCTTGGTCGCGCCCGATGTCTATTTGATCGTTTTGGTTGCTCTATCAGCTGTGATTGCTGATGTGTCTTGGATGCGTGGCACCTGGTTGAATAGTGATTGGACGGATGCCAAGGTAGTTATTGTGGCAGTTGCAATTGTCAACGAAGGGAGGCAAGCTCAACCGTTTTGGTGATGGCATTGAATGCTTGGACGGCTCGTTGGAGGGAGATCTATTAGATCCGACCAGATGCGTGATTTGAGGATGGACTTCATTGCTCTTCTGAGTCGGTTACTTGTGTATGAGAACTTGTGTTATTTCTCAGAAGTTAGACAAGCAAAGGGTTGAGTCGTAAGTTGCAGAGCAAGTTGAAGTTGCGAGTTCTTGAGGAGGGTTTTGAACTGTATGTTGGAAAAACATTGTAACAGTCAATCTGAAACTCTCTGAGCGATTGTGAGCTGAACAAAGAAGTCTGGATATTGTATGTAATCAATTCATTACTGTAATACAATAGATTCAACTTTGTGTGGTGGGTTTTTTACCTGAAAGGGTTTTCCCACGTAAATACTGTGTCATCTTTGTTTGCTCATCTCTCTAGTTTCTCATTGTCATGGTTGTATGCATCTCTATAAGTTTTAGAAACTATTAGTTTTCATTTTTTGCTTCTCTCCCCTGCAGTAAAAGTGTTAAGGGAATGTATTCCGCACTGTTGGGTCAGTAGATCCGCATTCTTTTCCCTTCAAAGTGGTATCAGAGCTTGGCCAGTTCATGTTATCCTTGTTAGGGCAAATCAATTTTTTGCACTAATATTGTTTCAGTGGGAGATTTGCATTGTTAAACTTGTTTCTGTTGTGAGATGGCGAGTACATCTGGTAGAATAAATATTGAGAAGTTTAATGGTAGCAACTTTGAGTTATGGAAACTCAAGATTGAAGACTTGCTTGTGGATAGAGACCTCTGGATTGTAGTGTCTGGAACTAAGCCACAAACTATGACCCAAGAAGCTTGGGATCTTGCTGATAGAAAAGCAAGGGGATTGATAAGACTGAGTCTACCCGATTCTGTGCTCTTGAATGTTCATGAGGAGACGTCTACAGCTGCTTTATGGAAGAAGCTTGGTAATATTTACCAAGGAAAATCTCTGGTAAACAAGTTGTTCCTGAGAAAGAAGTTTTACTCCTTGAAGATGGATGAAGGTGCATCTGTTGCAGACCATCTGAACTCATTTAATATGAGTGTTACTCAGCTGGCATCTGTAGGTGTAAGGATTGAGGAGGAGGATCGGTGCATGCTCCTATTGTGTTCATTATCTGACAGCTGGGATCATCTTGTGATGGCTATTGGAAGCACAACCACTGCTTTCAAGACTGATGATGTGGTTGCTTCGCTTTTGTCTGAAGAAATGTGAAGGAAATCTTCTGAGATGGCCAAAGATGCTCTTTCTATTCGAGGTAGAACAAAGGAGAAAGGCAAGAAGAAAGACAGCAAGTTGAAATCCAAGTCTAAAGGGAGATCAAAGTCTCCTGGTAAAAATTTCAAGGTAAAGTGCTGGAACTGTGGGAAACCTGGTCATATCAGGAAGGACTGCAAGGAGAAGAAGAAGAAGAATGCTTCTGACAACGAATCTTCTCAAAGTGATGTAGATGCCTTCATTGCAGCAGCCTTGACAACTCAGGCATCAGATGATGTTTGGTTAGTTGATTCAAGTGCCTCTTTTCACATGACATCCAATAGAGATTGGTTCTCAAAGTATGAGAAGTATGATGGTGGAAAGGTATACTTGGCAAGTGATTCAACGCTGGAGATTGTTGGAAGAGGAAGGGTCAGAGTTCAGTTTCCTAACGGGAGAGTCAAAAGAATTGGTGGTGTTCTTCACATCCCAGGTTTGGCTCGAAATCTTCTTTCTGTTAGTAAGTTAAATGATGCTGGTGTAGAAGTTTATTTTTCTAGTAATGGATGTAAAATGGCTAAAGGTGCAATGGTGTTAGCTAATGGTGTTCGTACTGGCACTCCGTACAAGCTAGATACACGACCTGTTCTTTGTAACGGTGCCTCTGTAAAGTCATGTAATTCTGCACCTATAGAGAAAGATGAAGACTCTTCACTATTTGCAAATGCTTTGGAGGTAAAACTCCCAGCAGAGAAGACTATGTTATGGCATCATAGACTTGGTCACATAGGTGAGAAAGGTTTAAAAACTTTGAAGAAAAAAAACCTTGTAGAAGGGCTTGATGATTGTAACCTTGAGTTCGATTTCTGTGAACATTGTATCTATGGAAAGCAACATTGTGTTTCTTTCTCCTCTAGTCCTCACAAATATTTTGGTATACTGGATTATGTTCATTCTGATGTGTTTGGTCCAGTTAATGTTCCTTCATTATTGAAGTCTAGATATTATGTTTCTTTTATTGATGATTGTTCGAGAAGGGCATTTGTATACTTTCTTAAAAGTAAATCAGAAGTGTTCAGTCAGTTTAAAGACTTCAAATCTTTGGTAGAAAATTCGACTGGAAGGAAAATAAAGTGTTTAAGGACAGACAATGGAGGTGAGTTTTGTTCTATAGATTTTGAAAGGTACTGCACTGATCATGGAATTAAAAGACATAAGACAACCCCCTACACTCCACAGCAAAATGGAGTTGTTGAAAGGTTGAACAGGACACTGATGGAAAAGGTAAGGAGTATGTTGAGTGGTGCTGGTCTGGAGCAGAAGTTCTAGGCTGAGGCTATTGCTACAGCATGTTATTTGATCAATAGATCTCCTTGTTCAGCGCTTGTTGATAAGACACCTTTGGAAGCATGCTCAGGTAAGAAACCCTCATTAAGGCATGTTCCAGTCTTTGGCTATGAGGCATATGTTCATGTGCCAAATGAAAAGAGATCAAAGTTGGATAACAAGGCTATGAAATGTATTCTCATCAGCTATGGACTTGGTGTGAAAGGATACAAGCTTTGGAACCCTGTTACTGAGAAGGTTTTGTATAGCAGAAGTGTGATATTTCGTGAGCTGAAACCTTTAATAAGTGATCAACAGCTTGAGACAAATCAGAGTGACAAGAAGGAGGATGCAGTTGAGATTCCCCAAACTCCAGAAAGGGAAGAACTGCATAGTGTACCTGAGATTGAAGAGAGTTCAAGTAGCTCTGGAAGTTTTGATGATGAAGAACAACCTCAGCCTCTAAGAAGATCTACACGAGAAAGAAGGCAACCAGAAAGGTATGGTTTCTCTATGTTAGATTCAAATTGTGCTTATGCCTTAATTACCAGCACTAATGAGCATAGGACTGTGAAAGAAGCAATCAGCATGGCTGATTCAAAGTCTTGGCTAGAAGCCATGAATGAGGAGATGAATTCCTTGGAAAAGAATGATACCTGGAAATTGGTACCACTGCCTAAAGGGCGAAAGCCTGTTGGCTGCAAGTGGATATTCAAAAGGAAGATAGGCCTTGATGACAGTGTGGAAAATTATAAGGCACGATTGGTTGCAAAGGGTTTTTCCCAAGTTGAGGGAATTGATTATGAAGAGATCTTTTCCCCTGTAGCAAAGCTGAAATCCATCAGATTTTTGTTGTCATTGGCAGCTCTATATTACTATGAAATTGAGCAGATGGATGTGAAGACAACATTTCTCCATGGTGAGCTGGAAGAAGAAATCTACATGTCCCAACCTGAGCATTTTGTTGAAAGAGGTAAACAAAATCTGGTTTGCAAGTTAAATAAATCTCTCTATGGTCTAAAGCAATCTCCTAGAATGTGATACCAGAAATTTGACACATTTGTTTTGTCAATTGGGTTTGTTAGATAAAAATCTAATTATTGCATTTATTATAAATGTAAGAATGATCGTGTGCTTGTTATTACTCTGTATGTGGATGACATGTTATTCATTGGTAACAACAAGGCAATGATTTTTGATCTTAAAACTCAGTTGTCTGCTAAGTTCGAAATGAAAGATCTTGGAGCAGCAAGGTACATTCTTGGGATGGAGATAGCCAGGGATAGAACAAGCAGAAAGCTTTAGCTCAGTCAGAGTAAGTATGTGAAAATTGTTCTAGAGAGGTTTAGCATGACGGATTGCAAGCAGTTAGTTGTTCCAATCATGCAAGGATTGAAACTATCGACTGAAGACTATCCAAAGTCTACTACTCAGATGGAGGACATGACCAGTGTGCCTTATGCAAGTGCAGTAGGCAATTTGATGTATGCTATGGTCTGCACAAGACCAGACATTGCCCAAGTAGTGGGAGTTCTAAGCCGGTTCATGGCAAATCTAGGGAGATGACATTGGGATGTTGTAAAGAGAGTGTTCAAGTATTTGAAGGGTACTTTAGATTATGCTTTGTGTTACCATGGCAGTATGGTTGCATCACAAAGGACTCTTAGCATTTAGGGATATGTTGATTCTGATTGGGCAGGGGACATTGACAGCAGAAAATCCACCAGTGGATACACTTTCATGATTAATGGTGGAGCAATCAGTTGGATGAGCAAGCGACAAGTTGTAGTTGCTTTATCCATGACAGAGGAAGAGTACATGGCAACAACTCATGCTTGCAAGGAGGCAGTGTGGTTGAGGCATTTGTGTTCAAAAATTGGATTTAATGTTTAGCAAATTTCAATCTGTTGTGACAGTCAAAGTGCCATTTGTTTGGCAAAGAATCCGACCTTTCATGCCAGGACCAAGCACATAGATGTGCAATATCACGTCGTGAGGGATATGGTTGAAGATGGCAAGGTCAATATGGATAAGGTTGACACCTTGAAGAATGTTGCAGATGCCTTGACAAAGCCAGTTAGCATAGACAATTTTGGATGGTGCACATAATCGATGGGCCTTGGGGCCTATGATAGACAGTAAGGTTTGATGTTTTGAGGAAGCTGGAAGTGTTCACCAAGTGGGAGATTGTTGAGAAATTATGTCTCAACTTCCAGCTTGAAGTACTCATTTTCATTACTTAGTGATTTGTGTTGTTTGCAAAGTTCTGGCGGAGGTGGAACCAGAATGGAACTTGGCATTATTTTGTTTGCCTAAGTTTCGGGTCTCTGGCGAAGGCGGAACCGGGATGGAATTTGGCATTGTTCTATTTGCCTAAGTTTCAGGTTTCGGTTCTCGCTCCTGATCTGACTCCGCTTCCTATCGTCTATTGTTTCTCACTTCACAAGTTCTGGCAGAGGCGGAACAAGTTTTGGAAGTTGGCAATGTCCATTTGCCAGGTTCCTATTTTAGTTTTCGTTTCGTCTTTGGGCCCGACTCCTGCTTTTGTGATCTAGTTCTTCTGGATGTTTGGATTCTCCTCGGGGATTTTTCCTCCGCTTTGTCCAAGTTATGGATTGTTGCTTCTTGCAATTGGCGGAGGTGGAACCAGAACCAGTTTTGGTTCCTGATCTTGGACTTTTGGTAAAGTCCTGTTTTTGTTTTTGTTCTGTCCTCGGGTCTGACTCCGACTCCGGTCTTTTGTGTTCCAGTCTTGGTTTGACCTTGGGTTGACTTTACTCGGTCAAAACTGTTTCCGATGAGTTCTCCTTTGTCATGGGCGGACGCGGAACCGAATTGGTTCCTGAACCTGTAATTTCGGTGGAGTCATGTTTCGACTCCAGTTCCGTCTCCGATCTCGACTCTGACTCCGACAGTGTGTATTTTCGGTTGAGTCCTATTTCGACTCTTGTTTCGACTCTTGTTTCGACTCCGGCTCCGGCAGTGTTTGAAATGACTTGAAGTCTTGGTCGTGCCCGATGTCTGTTTGATCGTTTTGGTTGCTCTATCAGCTACGATTGCTGATGTGTCTTGGATGTGTGGCACCTAGTTGAATAGTGATTGGATGGATGCCAAGGTAGTTATTGTGGCAATTGCATTTTTCAACGAAGGGAGTTGAGCTCAACCGTTTTGGTGATGGCATTAAATGCTTGGATGGATCGTTGGAGGGAGATCTGTCAAATCCGACCAGATGCATGATTTGAGGATGGACTTCATTGCTCTTCTGAGTCGATTACTTGTGTGTGAGAAGTTGTGTTATTTCTCATAAGTTAGACAAGCAAAGGGTTGAGTCGTAAGTTGCAGAGCAAGTTGAAGTTGAGAGTTCTTGAGGAGGGTTTTGAACTGTATGTTGGAAAAACATTGTAACAGTCAATCTGAAACTCTCTGAGTGATTGTGAGCTGAACAAAGAAGTCTGGATATTGTATGTAATTGATTCATTACTATAATACAATAGATTCGACTTTGTGTGGTGGGTTTTTTACTTGAAAGGGTTTTCCCACATAAATACTATGTCATCTTTGTTTGCTCATCTTTCTAGTTTCTCATTATCATGGTTGTATGCATCTCTATAAGTTTTAGAAACTTTTAGTTTTCATTTTTTGCTTCTCTCCCCTATAGTAAAGGTGTTAAGGGAATGTATTCCGTACTGTTGGGTCAGTAGATCCGCATTCTTTTCCCTTCAAGATGGAAACTCCTCCTTTCCTAATTTATGTTCATATTTTCGGAAAGAATTTGTATAATTGTCTTATAGATTCAGGAGCCTATACAAATGTTATGCCTTTTGTTGTTTACAAAGCATTGGGTATTACTCCTATAGCCTCTCAAAATAAGGTTACTCAGCTGGATAAAACAGAGGTGAGTGTAGTTGGAGAATTGAACATGATCCCTACGCAACTTGTATCAGATCCTAGGGTGCAACAAGTGATCAATATCCAAGTGGCTGACATTCCTGATACTTATGGTTTGATCCTAGGTAGAGATTTCTCTAAAGTTTTAAATAGATATACATCTACAGATCATTCCCATATGTGGTTACCATGGAAAGGAGTCCCAAATCAAATCAAGATTGAAAGGGAACCCAGAATGAAATATGTAATCACGGAATACCAAAATATCTCAAATGAGGTGTTGTTGTCTAAAGTTAGCATGGGGAACTATGTGTTGGTTGCATCAGTTGCAAATGATGAAGAAGTTTTTGAGGATTTTCCAGATGGACACATTCCAGAGAGCAATGATCTTGAGACATTGGTTGAACAAGAGAATGGAATAAGTGACCTAGAGGATAGGCAACTTAGTCTGTTGGATAACTTTCAGGAGTTCATCCAGAAGTGTATGGAAGATTAGATACAACTGAAAGGAAGCATGACATTTGAAGAATTATTGCTTCCAAGTTGGTGCAAAGTCCATGATGCCCCTCATTCTGAGCTGGAATGTGACTTGTGTCAGACTGTTGTCCAACAGATACAGAAATGCATTAATCCAGTTCCACCTACTGGACTCAATGTGTAGGAAGAATCAAATAGTGATAAAAGTAAGAACCCAGTGCTTCTTGAAAATATCCCTATCCCCAACAAAGAACAAGGTAAATTGAAACCGAAGGAACCTGATGGTTGTTGGACACTAAGATTTGATGGATCCAAATCCAAACAAGGTGCTAGAGTAGGATTTGAATTGATTAGCCCTAAAGGTAAGAATTACTTTGTTGCTCATAGAATCTAGTTCCAATGTACTAATAATGTTGTTGAATATGAAGCTCTGATCCATGGCTTATTGATGGCATCAAGGAAGAAGGTTAAGATATTACAAGTGTTCGAAGATTCAGAGTTAGTAATCAAACAAGTAAGAAAAAAGTATTCGTGTCGCGATAGAAGAATGACCAATTACAGGCATAGAGTGTGGGATCTCATTGAGGGATTTGATGCTTTTAATATCTAGTTAATCCCTCGAAACAAAAATCAAGTTGTTGATTCTCTAGCACAAGCTGCTAGCACCTTGCAGCCTCTGTCACTTTCAAGATTGAATAAATTTATAGTTGAGCTCACTCTAGTTCCTTTAGTACCTGACAACGTTACTAATTTCTAGGTATTTGAAGATGATAAGCATATTCTGGATTTCATTACAAGCTGTGATGTGTTTGCTTCCCAAGTTATTGATGAGATGGAGCCTCAGGAAGCGGAAATAGACTTTGGAGGAATCATTAATTTAAAGACTAATACTATTCCATGAGGTATGGTAAAACTTGAACAAATTTTTGATTTAGATAAGATAAGAGATTAAGAACAACAGACTAAAACGGAGTCTCTCAGCAACCAATGTGAGACATATAATATGGGGACATCAAAGGACTCAAAGAATGTTTTTATTAGCAAAGTATGTACTCCAGAAGAAAGAAAGGGAATTATTGATACCTTACATACATATCACGATGTAATAGCTTGGAGTTATGAAGATTTGAAAACATATGATACTTCAATCATCACACACACCATTCCTTTGAAGTTAGATGTCAAACCATTCAGGAAAAGACAAAGGCCAATTAATGCTTTGTTGGAACCCATTATTCAGAAGGAGGTGCAAAAATTGCTTTTAGCACGCATTATATTTCCAGTAAGACATTCTACTTGGGTGGAAATTTGGTTTCAGTAAGGAAAAAGAATGGATAAATTAGGCTATGTGTAGACTTTAGGAATATGAATAGAGCATCAGAAAAGGATAATTATCCAGTTCCTTCACTAGATGAGGTGCTTCAGATTGTTAATGGATCCCAAATGATGTCCTTTTTGGATGGGTATTCTGGATACAACCAAGTTATGGTGCGGCATGAGGATAGGCACAAGACTGCCTTTACTAAAAAATGGGGAAGCTTTGCTTACAGAAGGATGCCATTCGGGTTGATCAATGTTAGAGCTACATTCCAGAGAGCTATGTACATTGCTTTTAAGGATATAATTGGTAAGTGCATCATTATTTATATGGATGATTTGACTGTTTTTTCCAAGAAACGAGGGGATCATATAACAGATTTATGTAAGGTGTTTCAAAGATGTAGAGAGTTTGGTATTTCACTTAATCCAAGGAAGTGCATATTTGGAGTCATAGAAGGGAAGTTATTAGGACACATTATCTCATAACAGGGTATTGCTATTGATCTTGAGAGAATACAGACTATCTTGAAGATTTAGCCTCCTGCAAGTAAGAAAGAGATTAAGTCATTCTTTGGTAAGATTAACTTGTTAGGAAATTTATCACTGGATTTGTAGAGATAGTCAAGCCATTAAATGCTATGTTGAAATTAAAAGCAAAGATGGAATGGAGTGCGGAAGCTAAGGAGGCATTTGCAGAAATCAAGAAGGCTATTGTTGAGGCTCCTGTATTGGTCAGTCTAGATTACACTAGGTCTTTTTACATATATTCATTCACTTCTAATC
The DNA here is from genome assembly GCA_007115665.2 of Sequoiadendron giganteum. Classification (NCBI taxonomy): domain Eukaryota; kingdom Viridiplantae; phylum Streptophyta; class Pinopsida; order Cupressales; family Cupressaceae; genus Sequoiadendron; species Sequoiadendron giganteum. The sequence continues at coordinate 24,511,743 of VCHN02000014.1, forward strand.
ACTCCTGTGCTGCAATGTTAACTCAAAAGTCTGATCAAGGGGATGAACACCCTATAGCCTTCATGAGTACTCCCTTAAAAGATGCAGAATTAAGATATCACAATGTAGAAAAATAGGCTTATGCTTTGGTCAGAGCAATGAAGAAGTTCAGGCATTATATCTTGAGGAATAAAGTTTTTGCCATAGTGTTTGATCTTGCAGTAAAGCTATTGTTGATGCAGAATGAGTTAGGTGAATGAAGGGCCAAGTGGGTGACCGTGTTGCAGGAATATGATATGGAAATCCAGCCCATGAAATTAGTAAGGGGACAAGGACTTACAAAGACAATGGCTGAGACTGGTCTCGATCTCACAGCTCAACATGATTACCTTCAAGAGGTATCTCCAGGAGACTGGTACTATGAAATCATTTTCTATTTGTTGAATCTGCAGTGTCTTGATCACCTTAATACGGTTCAGAGGCAGGCCTTACACTTGAAGAGTGGAAGTTTTATGATGAAAGGGTCTATCTTGTACAAAATAAATCATGAGGGTGTATACTTAAGATGTCTAGGAAAAGAAGAAGTTGCCAGAGTGATGATTGAATTTCATGAGAAATATGGCACGGGCCATGGTTCTGCATCATCCACTGCACATCAGATTTTGGGGGTAGGCTATTATTGACCCACTTTATTCAAGGATGCACACCAACATGTGAGAACTTGTCACATATATCAGACTACAACAAGTAAGGAAAAACATGCAGCTCTTCCACTCCAGCCAGTTATAGAGGTAAAACCATTTGCTTAGTGGGGTATGGACTTTATAAGTCCAATTTATCCTTCATCTTTAGTGGCCCAAAGGTATATTCTTACCATAAATAATTATTTTACTAGATGGACAGAGGCTCTTGCTTGTAAACAATGTACTTCGGATGTGGTAATCAATTTTTTTGAATCCGGAATTATAAATCGTTTTGGTTGTCCACTATCTTTGGTCTGTGATAATGGTCCTGCATTTGCATCACTGAAGTTTTCTAATTGGGTGTTTGATCATGGGATTGTTATTAAGTTTTCATCCAATTATTACCCTCAGGGTAATGGTCTAGTTGAGTCTTCCAACAAGAACCTACTGACAGTTATCCATAAGTTGTTAGAACAAAATCCTAAGGACTAACACACCCAGCTCTGATTTGCTCTTTGGGCTGACCATACTAGACAGAAGGCATCCATAGGAACCTCTCCTTATCACCTGGTGTATGGTTTGGAACCTATGTTTCCTATCCAGTTGAATATCCCTACCCTGCAGTTTATTAACGAGTACTATAATGAAGAAGATAAACGTGAGGCCCGTTTGGCTGAATTGTTGCATTTGGAAGAGAAAAGAGATGAAGCCCTAGAGAACTTTGCTAAACATCAGGGTGTAGTAAAAAGATGGTTTGATAGGAGAGCTAAGGTAAAGGCCTTTAGAATTTTTGACTTAGTTCTTTACTGAAATAAAGCCCATGATCGTAAGGGAGAGCATGGTAAATTTGATAAATTATGGCTTGGTCCTTACCAGATTTCAGAAATTCTGGGAGATAATTCTTTTCGTTTAAAAACCCTCACTGGTGAGGATATCCCGCTGCCTGTTAATGGGCAGTATCTGAAGCATTATTTTCAACCTTGAACTACTTGCAGTTCATTCTGTACATAGCTAGAGTAGGTTTGCTTTTTGTTTTGCTTTGTTGCTGGTTTTTCTCTGGTAGTTTAGGTTTGCTTTGGTTTGTCCTGCTTTTTCGTTTTTTGTTTTTTGCTTTGGGTTTCCTAGTTTCCTTGGGGCTGTTGCACCTGTGCAACGGGCTATTTCATTTAGGATTGTTCTAGAAATTTCTTTTATAAACTTCAATCAATTTTTTAGAATTAGGTGGTGGATTTCTTTTATCTGATGTCCCTTGTACTTGGAATTAGAATCACTTGTTTTAGATACACTTTGGAATATATTTGGATCCTACATTTTCACATTAAATTAAAATCTTGGGGTCACGTTGGGTCTTTGAGTGGTTTGGCCTAGTGAAAAATCTTATATTTTGCTTCAGTACCACTGTGTTCCTCATCCCTGAGTGTGAGTTTCATTACTTACAAAGGTGAAGGAGAAAAATTCTATAAAACAAAAAAAGAGAAAGAGAAAATTTTAAAAATTTGAATGAGCTTCACTTTATCAAGAGTATCCTATTATCTCTACCAGGGCTATAGACGTCGGACTAGCAGTAGAGCTATGCTTGGGAGGGTCACAACGATAACCTCGTCGGGGCTATGGATGCTTGACTGGCAGTGAGGCTCTATCCAGGTTGCTTTTGAAGTTTGAACTTTTATGTAGCCTTGGTCAGATTTTCTCTTGTTCCCATTGCACTTACAAGATAAGAATAAATGCATAATATACATACTTGGACCCTGGTATAGGAAAAGGTCTTCTTTCTTGTGGTTTCTGAAACTTTGTTCATAGGAGTCTTGATGAGAGGATTGAAACCAAAGATTCAGGGTTCTTAATTCTAGTTTATCCTTGAAATGCTCTGGAGCATTTCCCCAGCGGAGTCGCCATTTGTTGTGCAGTTTTTGCACACACGCCCCACTGAAGTGGGGACCCTCTTTTTTCGCTTTTTGGTGTTTTGGCCCTTCTTTTTTGGGGGTTTTCACTTGCTTGGGTTCGTGCTTTAATGTCAATCTTATCAATTGAAGTGGCACACTTATGAGTTTTATTGAAAATCTTGAGTTCTGACTTTATTTCGGAGTTTTCACTGCTTTCGGGAAAATCCGCTTGCGTCGGATTCTTTCGATTTCCTTTCGATGTCCGAAGTTGCTACCTTTTACCTTGTTTTCGGGAAAATCCGTATGTTCCGAATATCCCTAAAGTCTGTCGCCCTGTCGAATCCTTGAGATTTTTTGTGGTCGTGGTTTTCTTGTTGATCGCATTAATGGCATTTGTGCGGACGTTTTGGGGCTTTAATATATTAGATTTTGGGAGGTAAATGATCATTTGAGTTTATGCATTTTCTATCATTCAAGCTTGAGTCTTGGAGCTTTTGGTGTTTTGCTGGATTGAGATTTTTGAGGCTATTTAGACTGTGCATTTTCATTTTGTGTGCGTGGATCGTATCTTGCTAGCATTTGATGGTTTTTTGTTGGCATCACCAGTTCCAGCCCTTTCGCTCTCATGGTATGTAGGAATGGTCTTTTTTGAATTGCTTTGCTTCATTTATTTATGGGACCTTCGTGATTTCTGGATTTCCTTGGGTATGCGTGTCATCATTGGGCATTTCGGGGGTTTTGTGTTGGTTTACCAGTCCGCCAGGTTGGTCATTGATGTTTGCTTTTGGTCTGGTACTGCTTCTTGTTTGGGCGTTTGCTTGTATTGGTCTTAAGACTCTTAATTCTGGTGTGTGAGCAAGTCTTTCTTTGTTCCTTGTGCTTTCATGGCAGACATTTTAGGGTTCTTGACCTAGGGCATGGCCAATCCTCTTCAAATTATTGTGAGAAGTGTTCTAAATTTGTGTTTCATTCATTGAAGGTCTAGGTTAAGTTATTCTTGGAGTACAGGCCTTAGATCCGGTGTTATTTGAATCATTTTGGTGAAATTAATGAGAATATGGACAGGTTCAGGTTTTCGAGGTCCTCGCAAAATTCCACTTCCCTCGGATTTCCCTGACTTATCTCTTTCTTTCTCTTTCACCACTTTTTCCTGGACTTCGTTTGTCTCGCCAAAATCCACTTCCTCCGGATTTTCTCGGTGTTCGCAGTCGGGTTGTTTAACCGATTTCTTACTTTAATGATGATATATATGGTTTTCACCAAAATCTGCTTCCTTCGGATTTTCCCGGATGTTCTGCACCTCCTCCTTTTTCTTGGGTTAGTTGTAATTGGTGTGGTTTTCGCCATAATCCGTCTCTGGTAGATTCTTCCGGGTTTTCAGGAAAAAGGTTGAATTTGATGATTATGGAAGAATCTATTTATTGATGATGTATTTGATTGATTAAATGAGCTTATACTAAGTGTTTCTAATGGTTTTCCTTTGTTAATTGATGGATTAAAATGATATTATGGGATTTTGCATGCTTGGTTCGCTGGAATCCGCCTGGTCCGGATTTTCTTGAAAATCCTCTCTAGTGTAGAATCCACGAGGGGGGCTAAATCTCGAACTTTGAGGTAATAATTTCCTACACTTGTTGTTTCTTGTGGATTTGATTGTGGTCATCTTTATGTGTTTGCAGGCAGGATCATGACAAGATCTTGTTGGTCGAGGAAAAGGGAAGGCAAAAGACCCAGGTGCAGAGACTTTTGCCATCTCAGATGTAGAGAAAGTGAAGTTGGACATAAGGAGCCGGATTCCTGAGAGCAAGCTGACCTCAATTTGGTCAGGAATCATAGATACAAACATAGGCATGTGGTACTATGAGGAATTCAAGGCTGAGATGTCAGCACCAAGCCCTCCTCTATTGGCAAAAAATAATGGTAGACTCTGAATTGGCTCATGTGGCAGGTTTTCCTTCCACAGTGCAATGCTATGAGCTGGTGCTCGAGTGTGCTAGAAATTATGATAGAGACAAAGGATTTTGGCTGGCTTTTGTCATGTGTCCATTGCTGCAACCTTTGGCATGCCCGATAGGTCCCATGTGGTGGCCTTTGACAAGGATGGTGCTAGGAAGTATTATGAAGAGAATGTAGTCAAGTCTCAGCAGGTGATCAACTCTTAGCTAGAGAAGCCTAAATCCCATTTCTCTAAGTTTCCTAATCAACTATTCAGGCTTAAATTCAAGAGAGAGTACTACAATGTCATCACTCTTCTCAGCAAGTTGGTGGGGTTGAAGAGTGCAGGTGTGTTCGAGACCTGGATGTTTAATGTAATTGCTAGAATGGAGTAAGGAATTGACTATCACTGGGCAGGGGCCATCGATGTTGTGATTCATGAACAGTTATGCAATGTCTTGCAAACCAAGACTTTTACCATGACCTCTTACCTAGTGTATTCATTGGCGAGACTTCACCCATACAAGGAGTTAAGCACTAGCAGTACCTTTTGGGAGGATGCCATCTATGAAGTATATCCATAATTGCGCCTGACTAGAGGAAGTTACAGGAGATCCAATGATGCTTTCACAATGTACATCACTAGATTGCTCCAAGATGCAGAACATATGAGAATTTCTGATAAGGCAAAGGAATTGATAAAGAGATATGGGGCGTGGTTTATCTAGTTCCCAACTTTCTCTTACATCAAAATTGATGGTTTTCAAAGGGATCCGTATAGACTCCCTATATATCCTACTAATCATGTCATATTGTTGGAAGTCACTAGGAAGATTTGTGAGTTCGACAATGTTGTAAAGGGAGGGATGCACAAGATAGGTTTTGGGAATGATTTTCCCCTAAAGATAGGAATGGGTGAGGTTTGTCCTTCCATTTAGTCTGCTCATGCTTCTGATGAGGAGATGAGTACTCTTGGTCTCTCCTTCCATTCCAAAAGGGCAAGGTTTGACATCACTGGCGAAGCTCAAAAGAAGGCCAGTAGGGAATATAGCCATAAGGCTCACATTGAAGATTATTGGGTTAACCTTTCCGATGAGTTTGAGGTAAGAAAGAAGAAGTTTTCTAGATTGCCAGTGGATTTGGTAAGACTATACAATGTGAAGGCCATCCCTGACTAGTGGTAGAGGTGGAAAGTGCTCCACCATTGATAAACAGAAGAAGAATAACAAAACTATCACAAAAGATAGAGGAGGCTATTAAAGTTGACAAGGAAATTCAGCCACCAGTGGTAGAGGTGCAAAGCTCAGGGGAAAAAACACAAGTATACATGAAGAGGTCAAGGACTCCTTCCCCAAGGGATGCTGCAATAAAGGATAATTTTTTAGTGAGTATTCCTGTTGGTGAACAAGTGAATGTCTCAATTCCTCAGGATACTGGTAACACACAAGAGGAACCAAAAAAGGATGAACATCCTAAGGATCTGGGCGAGGAAGAGTTTCAGGAAGGAGACCTTTATAATGCAGAGGCGAAGACTGACAAGGTAATACAGTCTCCCTTGGTATCACATGTAGATTCACCTATGAGGGAACAAATGAACAAGTCTCCTCAAAAGAAGGAAGAAATACCAGCTAGAGCCCCTTCACCAGTACAGGTGGTTGTGGAAGAACAAGTACAAGAGAAAGAGAATCCAACTGTGGACATTCCCAATGTGCCAAGTGTTGAAAAGGATGCAACTGCTGATCAGCAAGAACAAGGGCAAGATAGGAAAAATACAGTGCTTGTTGGGTCTACTATTCTAGATTGGCTTGAGAAGGAATTGAAGAGAAAAATGGTGATAGTGGAGGATGCCCCTCCTAATTGGGATGTTCTCATGACTAATGTAGAGAAGGAAAAAACTAAGAAGAAAGCAAGGGTTGTGTCCCGAATTGAAAGAAATGGGTCAGGTAACAGAGTGGCTCACATTGCTACCCCTGCTCTAAACAAATATAGGGACAATGTGATTGCCCAGGACTATCATGTGCAAACTGTTGACTTGGGGCATGCTACTGTGGAGTAGGACATTGAATAATATGAAGGCTCCAGTGCTATGATTGTGGGCAGGTTGAAGAAGGTTGTGCAGACGAGGCATGAACTAGAGAGGGAGAATGAGAAACTGAAGAAGTACTTGCAAGAGTTGATGAAACCCTTGCAAGCCATTGGTTCTTCCTCCTTTGTTGTGAGTTTCCTGTCGCAGGAGACAATCTTTGAGCTTGAGAAGATGAAGGGCACCACACATGCTACAGTTTCTTGGTTGCAGGGTGTCCAAACTAAATGAGATGATGCTATTAAGAGCATATTGTCAACTGGAGGAGATGCAATGAGATCAGTGGATTCATTAAAGGTTTTCTTAGCTTAGGATAATGTGGATACTGACCTCTTACTGCAAAAGGCCACAACAATCATGGGATTCACTGAGGACAAATTGGTACAGTGCAGGATTCTTCCTTTTCCAAGGGTTTCCAAACCTTGGGAATGGTTTGAAATCCTGCAAATGAGGCAGAAGGCCTTGAAAAAGATCCATAAGCAAGCACAACAGGTTGAGGATGTCTTGACCATTATCTATGATAAGTGCATTTCATTCTTTGAGGTCATGATTGGAAGGAAGAAGTTTGCTCCGAAACATCTTAGTTTGGAGCAGCTTAGGGAATGGTGGAGAGATCTTTATTCCCCAGTCAGTGAAGGACCAGTTACTGGACATCAGTTGGATGATGCTGCAACTTATATTACAGTCATAGATAGATATTTGGCTAATAATATCGATTACGATGGTGCAATTAGCCGGGCGAGAGATGATATCAAGTCCCTTGAGAGAAGGATTAGGGTTTTGCCTGTGCCACCTGTTGCTGAGTTGGATAGGGTTTTTTTGGTCATACATGGTGAAGAAGATTGAGCTAAGGAAAAAGATGGGGAGTAGTTATATAGGGTTATATTGAGATTTGTGCTTCCCATTATTCACATGTATTGGGTCGACCTTTTTGGTATCTTGGCGGTTTTGGATGAAATTGGTGCAAATGGTACATTTCATGTGTTCAAATATCTTTTGGGCCGACCTCTTGTAGGTCATGTTTTATTGTAAATTATCTTTTGGGCCGACCTATCTTAGGGATTTTCTATAAAACAGGCATGTTGCCTCATTTGTAGGTAGATAGGAATAGGTAGATAGAGAGATATAGATAAGTGATATTAGAGCGACTTAGGGTTTATTCTCAAGCAAGTGTTGTAATAGAAAGCTGGAGTTGTTGCTACTTTGGATGATTTAATATAAGAGAGATATTGTGTTTGGTATCTATCTTTTGGAATTTCATCTGGCATGATTCTTATTGTTTTATCTTTCGAATTGCTTATAATTTTATGGTTAAATGGTTTGGCAATGCTTAGGGTTTCATGTTTGGAATGTTTGCAACGATCTCTAGTCCATACTTTTTGCAGTTAGCTAATTGTTAGTTGCTTTGCAAAGTTAGCCTGGACTCAAAATTGTGCTTAGTTCAGTTATAAGGGTTTGTTCATCTCAATTGCAATAGAATTGGCTGAATGAATGTTTGTGATTTGAAAATCTTTAAATACCTTAGAAGATTGCACTATTTCTGTGAAATTGCAGATTCATCTGGGTCAAGTAGAAAATAGTTTATGAGAGATTAGTCCATTTTGAACATTTTATCTTTTGGCACTTTCAATCTTAGGGTTAGAAGTAGTTTTAGAATTATCTCTGAAACCTTTATCTTTTGTTGTTTCTTTATTATCAAGGTTCCAATCAAGTTTCAAAGTATCAATTTATTGTTTATATCTGATAAATTTGAAGTTCGGTGTTCGCTCGTAGTAAGGTCTCATTGTGATTACCAGCATTTTCACATTTATCACTGAGTTGTTTTGTTGCATTGTCAAGACCTGACATTAGAGACCTTGGGGTAATCTCTTTTCCATAGAGATTTACCTTTCAAGAGAGATAGGATATCATATTTTGTCTAAGTTGTTGTGCAGAAAACACCGTCAACAATCCCAATGCTCACAATCCAAATATGGACGCCATGTCACAGCCTCTAGGTCATCCAATACATGCCTCCAATGCTCCAACTTACCCATCTTAGATTGGGTAAGCCGACCACTGTATCTGAAAACATATGGCTTGGTGACAAGTTTGTCTCATACTGATAGTGGTTATGTGACAACAATATGCTCCCACACCCAAACCTAAAGCAAAGTGGCTCTTGATGATAAGCTACGCCCTCTCAAATATACAACTGAATATAAATCATGATATAGATGTGCCAACATGCACATCCCTCAAGCATATCTAGTCTCGTGCACGACCGTGCTCTAAGTACGCAGCCCCATCCAACAGATAGTCCCTTTGACTTGCGATCGGGACAAAGAAACCCCCCAATGAATCCTGCAAGAACTGAAGGTAGGGTGGCATATGCATCCACCATCTCCCGCCATGGGATCCACATCCCAGCAATATGATCATCTTGAAAAACTCTACAAAGAGCATCTGTTTCGTCCACCTCTTGCAAGTCATATACTACAATCTCACCAACAAACGACATTCGTAAAATCCGCCAGACATCCTCTGGGGTGACTGTCATCTTGCCAGTGGATAGGTGGAAGGTGTTTTGGTCACTGTGCCTCCGCTCTGCTAATGTTGTAAGGAGACCCCGATTTATCCTAATCCAGGGCATGTCAAGAAGTGAAGCTAGTCCACATTGAACAATGATCTGAGTCTCATCTGGTGTAAGTTGTGGTATCAAATCAAACGTCCACATAAAATGCTCTCATATCTGGAGGTTACCCAAATGCTCCTATCATCATGAAAAATTAAAAATCAGTACACTTGGTCAAAATATCACAACATATCAATTATCCTATCAAATCTAATAAGCTCTTGGTGCGAATTTTCATCAAAACTCGTGAGCAAGCATCATCAATCCTCACCTATCATGAGGTCATCATTATCAATCTTTAATTGTACCTCGCCTAACATGAGGTCAATTTATCAAAATCAACCTCACCTATCATGAGGCTCATCACATGTGAAATTATTCCTCACCTATCATGCCGATAATTCTTGTCTATCAATCATCAAAATCACTCATCATGAGGTTGAAAATCATCAAGGTTATTCGAATATCAAATCATATCAAACCAAACCAAACGGCTGACACGATTGGAATCAGCAAAATCAAAGAAAATTTTGACAAATTTTATCAAATCTGATTTGGATGTGCTAAAACAGGCATTCAAGGCACTAAAAGATCAGAAGCGTCATTTCATCAATCAAAAGCACTAGAACAGACTATCAAAGCACCACATCATTCAAAGCGCTAATTCGGATGGTCAAAGCATCAGAACAGTGGCTCGAAGCACTAAATCCCTCAAAGCGCTACAATTACAAATCAAAGCGCTAACCTATCATATCAAAGCGCTAATGTTTTTGAAGCGCTAATCTATCCTATCAAAACGCTAATTCTCATACGCGCTAAAACAGAACCTAGGAGCGCTACATCGAAGTGTTGAAGCACTACAACGCGTTGTTGAAACGCTAAACTTTTTTAAAAAAATGCATATAATAGCACGAAAAATGATAAAGCACGAAATACGAGGAAGTTTATGGGTACGCATCGAAGGTCCGTAAGCAGCAGGGCGCCGATGGCGTCGCAAATGCTCGAAACAGTGGGTGTGGTAAGGAATTGGCATCTTGCTCCAAGTGGCTCAAATAAGACTCTCTCACAAAGTTTTCAAAAGTCAAATGCACAAATGAATTTTAAAAGGACCCTTTTGACCTTTTATAGGTTATTGGAGGTGGGATTTTGGTGGGATTATTTAAAAAAAATTAAGAAGAAATTAATTCAATGTCAATCAAGGGCAAACTTTCTACATAACTTATCGGGAGATAAATTATTTCACCAACAAATATTCATCAAATCTTCATCAAATCATTAAAAAAAAATTAAAAATTTCTGAAAAATCAAAAAAGTCATTAATTTATCTCCCGAGGAAGCATATATTCATCGATCACCTAAAAATCAATGTCTAGACCATACTAATTTTTTTTCGTCAATACTAACAACAATAACACAAAATTTTCTTTGAAGTAATGCATAAACACATCACTTCAAAGAGGGGCAAAATGTATACACCTAAAAATGGACCGAAGAATCTAATTAATTAAATATGATTTCTTTGATTAATTACCCTTAATTCTTCTACTATTAAATAAATATAAATATTTATTTATATAGTTCGTCTTAAATTCTTCAATCTTTATTCTATTATTTTCGTCTTAATTAAATAAACAAATTTCACTTTGTTTTATTTAATTATCATAATTAAATTTATCTACTATTAAATAGATAGAAATATATATTTAAGTGTTTCACATTTTAAATCTTTTATTCTTCAATTTTAATTAAATATGCAACTTCAAATAATTTGTATTATCTAATTATCATATCATTCAATTTTAATTAATTAAACAAGGTTAAATACTTTGTTATTTAATTATCATATCCCTTCCATATTAATTTAATAAACAACTTCTATAGTTTGTTTTATTAGATTAATTATCCCCGTTTTTGCTAATTTGAATAAATCAAAATAATTCAAATAAAAGCATAAAACAATTTTCCTCTATTCACTCACCTACCAAAATTAGATATCCAATGTCTAATTTAATTCAACTGGTATTCATGGGAAACTGTGGAAACAAATTGGAGACAAACGTGAATCAATCTCTCAAATCTTCTTCCTTTGATCCTTCCTATCATTTTGCTTGATGTTTTCATGGAGAGGAACCATTCTCATGATCAACTCAAGCTTCTCCATCTCTTACCATTCAATCCTCCAGATTGAATCCAAACCTTGTTGTGCTGCCCTTTCACAAATTGTTGCCGGGAAATTTATAAATACAACTTTTTTTCACAAGAAATGGATCCCCATCTTTGTGCAAACTTACTCTACAGCAATAGAGCAATCAAACAATTAACCATAGAGCAAATAGAATCATATATCATCATTTAGAATCATAATCATGGACGCATCACAATTTTACTATAGCTTCATCATCATAGTTTCATGTCAATTTAGATTATAATAACATTTTTTTATTAAATAGATATCATAGATTAGTTTTTTGCATCTAACATCATTCCATTCTCTAGATTGGCATTTTAACAATCATCAATGCTTACCAAATCTAAGAGCCCTCAATGATTTAATAAATATTTGGAGATAGGAAACAATGAAACGTTTTCAAGTTTTCTGTTATTTTAATTAGTTAATTGTTGATTGAATCTTAATATAATGTTTCATTAAAAAGTGTTTCTAGTTTGTTTTACTTGTTTACTTATTCACACTTACAATATTAGTAGTGGGTTTGAATAATATTTGCATTAATATTTTTTTGGGGACACTAAAGTCTTCAACTAACAACCAAAACTGCACCTCATATTCTAAGTTACTGCTTTGACAGGACATTTTGGAGCCAATCCAGCTCATACGATTGAAGAACCAAAATAGATGTGTTCAAGTACATTATAATTTTATGATTTTTTCCAAAGACAAAGGACATCATAGGCAGTTGATAACAAGATAAAGACTAAGATATACAATTAAACATCTAATGCACTGCCATAGAGGACAATTCACGGGAAAGCAAACAAAAATAAGATGAAGCAACATTCTGAAAAGTACTGACTATGAAACTGCAAAGTATCACAAATTTATCAATGATAATCACTTAAAAAATATATTCCTTAAATCATTGATACAATGATGAAGAACCACGTAGTAGTTTCTCCATCTCCAGTATTATTCCTAGACACTTATCCATATCTATCTTCTTTACACAATGGCTAATTCCATTGGAGATTTTAAATGCACTTAAAACAAGGATCTTCATCATGATTACTCTAATTGCATTCCCTCCAATGATACAAACATGGTTATCATTGTAAATAAAAAGGCAACAAATTTGAATTTTGGGAATTTCTGGGCAATAGTAAAGCTCCAAAACTTATATACCAAACAAAATTTGTACTTCAGATGCCAGATTTCTCTGCATGATGATCCCCTCAGACCTTGAAATCTCATCTATAGCACTTGCCCAAGATTCCCTGAAAAGGATGAATGAAATGATAAACATCATATCTCAAATTACTTTGTGAATATCAATGAGCTAGAAATGTTGAGAAGGATGGAAAACCAAGGGAAAAGTTACAAATAATTACAGAAAATAGAGAAAAAAATGGAATGGGTGTCATCTAATGGATAAAGCTTCCAGAAACTCATCCACATATGCAAGACATGGCCAATGATCTGTCCTGATCCGTACCAAGGTCGAGAAATCAGATACCTCCATCTTTAATAGTAAGTGGAAGCGAGGGGGCAGAAAAATAAGAATGAAGAAACAACCAATATGTGTTTTAGAAATTTCAACAGAATCATCAATATCAGTAGAATCCAGTAAGTATTTCAGCTGAAGAGGACCTTCTTGACTGAGGCTATGTCCTGGTGAATTAGATATTTCTTCATCAGAAAAATGTGATTTTTCATCCTTCCAGACAACATCCTTGACAATTTTGTTATTCTTTACAATATTTATAAGCTGGTCACCACTTACAGCCACAACAAAAGGACCTAAAAAGTGCTCCACAGAGTCTATTACACGGTCTGATCGAGCTTCTAAAAGCTTGACAGATCCAGTTCCATGAATTGCAGCAACCCCTTTGCTACCTCTAAGTAGGAATGTCTCTCGGCCAATCTTCACCGGACTCTCACAGGCCTCCCACAATACATTAAACAGAAAGAAGTAATAATCTGCAACTTCTTCCTCTTGGACATCATTTGGAACAGGAGACTTCATAAAGAGGTCTTCTATACCAACTGGAATGCTTTGAAGTTGACCACGAATACTCTGCCCAGTCTCCCCACTCGCCTCAATAAAAATATCAATAAGTGCAGGCACTGGTTCTTTAGGTTCTAATTCAATCATCACCGACTCTTGGAAGCCCTCTTTGTCTTCATCCATAGAGCTACTCCATGTGGCTCTTTCATTATTGTCTGCAGGTTGTTGACTATCTGCTTCTTTACCTGTTTCTATAATAGATCCATCTTGCACTTGCACCAATATTAACTTTTCCTCTTTGGACTTACTTGAAAAATGTGGGTCATTCTTTCTTGGAGGCTCACCCATAAGAAAAGGAATGTGAACGGATGGGATCGGTCCATATTGGCTACCAGAAGAAAATTTAATAACAATAGCATAAAGTGCAGGCCAGGAACTGTCACTATTCAACTGTGGATTGTGAAAAGAATCATCCTGCCCTGCTGGAAACCTTCCTTCTGAGTCAAAACTAAGTTTGCAGTGTACACTGACCTTCAAGCCCGGCCCATGGCGAACATCTGGAACAGTGGCAAAGTGCCTTCGCAAAATTCCTAACATCTCGGATACCTTTGAATCCATAACCCGCAAAGGTTCCAGCCCTCTAAAAACTCCATCCTGGGGAACATGTTCTCTATCAGCTCCTTCCTTTGACTCTGCAATACCCATTGACAGTTCTTCCAGATTCACATCTTGTACACCTATAGAGTCTATTTCTTCATTTATATCTGAATTGACAATAACCAGAGACCATGACTGTTTAACAATAAGAGGAGTGACTCTACAAAGATGAATGTACGTAGACAAATTTTGCATGACACTCTGTGGTGCCCTTGGAGATGGACTGCGAAAAAAAGAAGAGAGTTGTGGAGCAGAAGAATCATCAGGCAGGCGATCTCCAAGGCTTAATATATGTCTGAGTTTGTTGCCAGGAATGCAAATAAGCATTCGTAGATAAATCCTGAATAAAATGAAGGTGAAAGTAAGACAATAGATATCAGCATCCTCTAAGAGGCAAACTGCACCATAACTCTGGTCGAGGTAGCATAAAATAAATTTCTAAGATCAAAATAATGCATTACAACTCCAAATATTATCATCCTCAACCAGTCTTGGCCTACAGTTCACTAGTTCAATCAATTTAAGCTTCTACACATTAAAAAAATTCCATACCTTGCACTGTCACGAATCTCCAAATCTGGGAAAAAGCGACAAAGAAAAGCCAGAAGACGAGATAAGACAAGAAAAACCCTGGAACTATGGTGATGCATGAGTACAGTCCTACAAATTCCTAGCACTTTACTTCCTCGAGACCATGACATTGATAGAGTTTCTGGGTCATAATTATTTACAAGAGTTCCAGCATACAATGTTAATAATTCCAACAAATGGCAAGGAGGAATACAACTACTCTCAGCAATTCTATCAAATATTGGAAAGTATGCAGACAAGCGACGATCTGGAACCAGCTTAGATAGCAAATACCCATTGAATATTCTCAGAAGACACTCCCCCAAGACCCGATGAGACTTGCAATGCAGAAGCCGATCTATAAGTGAAAGGATATTGGGAACTAACTTCTGAAGCTCCAACACTGTATTCACCAGTAGACTCTGCATGTGCCCAAATAAAATCAGTTTAATTGATGATAACTCAAAAATGCCATTTCACACATCTGTATAACTAGTTTCAATTCATTTGAAACCCAAATCATAGCATACAATAAGAAAAAAAGAAATGAAAAAGGCTAGAATAAATCATGCTTTGCATCAAAACTCACTGAATGAGCTAGTGAAAAACACAGAAACATGCCTGCAATGTGTCAAAGAGGGCAGACTTTGTGTATAAGCTAATGGCTTCTTCATCAGTTGAAGGATGGGGAATTGCAACTGTCAAGAATCTGTGTAGCATGCGAAAGGCTAATCTTGTCTCTGTGCTCCATGGAGGCAACCATCGGAAAGACGAAACACAAGCAAGGCCATCATTGAAAATTTTTCCTGCAGTTACTTCTCCCACTGCAACAGAAGTATGGCCTCTTTCTGAGACTGAAAAGTCAAGTGGCCTGTTGGTAGGAAGATGTAATCGCTCTCTCAGAGTGGGATCAAAATTGATTGCACAATATGCAAGAGCATCTAATTTTATCGCTTTCAGTGAAAGTGGATCAAAAACTGGTGGGTATAAGTCAGAGGCTATAGAGACCAGTGTAGATCTTCTATTCTTCTGTAACAAAAGGCTCTCCAGTCCTAACATCCAGTGAATAACAAGTAGGCGAACGATGAGAGGTTGAGATGCTTCTTTAGATATCAGCACTAAGCGTCTGCAGATGTTTTTGTCTTCTCCATCAAATGCATCCACAAAGTGGGTGTATATCATCAAAACAATGTGACAAAGTACAGGATCATATGAATATATCAGACCCGAGAATTGCACCTTCAAGAGTGAAGGTTGGAGCTCTAATGCAGCTGCAACATTTATAAGATCTGAGACAAATTCCAGCATGCCACAAGCCGTCAAAATCTGGGGACGCTCTAATAAAAATGCCACTACCCTGTTAATAAGAAAAGATTTAGTAATTAATATTTGGCAATTGACTATTTTTATCACTTACAAAATTCACCAACAATTTCTTCAAAATATACACAATCTTGAGAAACTTGGAAAGCAGTTTAACTTCTGCAATAGATTAAAAAAAGATAAGAGTTGGATTTTGATATACTTTTACAAGAGTTCTAACCTTTACCTGTAAAACTCTTTCCGATTAATAGGGGCCAGTTCTCTACAAGGAATTGATGCCCTCTCTTCCCCAGGTGCAGAGGCAGCCAGAAAGGGAGGAACATTGAAAGGAACCCATGGTACTGATGTGGACAAGATCGATGTTGCCAGTATGGAAACCCTTGCTGAAGAATTATACATATGGCAAGCAAGATTGTGAATAACCATTGTGAGGAGAAGAATATAGCCCTGGGCGGCATGAGTCCTCTCACTCTGGCACAAGAGCAACAAATGCCCTGCATATGCATAAAGCAAGCAAGGGTAAGCCTTCTCCAATTGTCTCAAGCATTCACAGGCTATTGCCCTGGATTGTCGATCAACTCCATGATTGGGCCTGTCAATGCAGGGATTCAGAAAAACAATGTGCGAAATAGAAGCTGTATAAAACACATAACATTGTTGAAAATTTGTCATTCATGTCAAGTAAAGTAAAAGAGATCAAATTAATCTGAAGATTTCTATGCTTTGTTGAAGACCAGATATTGTTTAGATCAGATCATTATAGCCTTGAAGAAATCAAATTAATCTCAAGATCATTATAGACTTTGTTGAAAGCAGCAATGAACAGATGTTAAAAGCAACATATTCCTTAAAGAGCACAAACAGATCGCTAAGTGAATAAAGCAATATCTTTTCTAAATATTAAAACAAAAAAATTCTGTGCAGCACTTAAGACAAAATGAATAAAGACAAAAATAGGAAAAGACAAAGTCTTTAAAAGGCAGCGATTCAGTTTTGAAGGATACACTTCACTTTTTGAATGATAAGATGAATATTAAAAGTCAAAGAGTGATACGATTTCTTCATGAAATGGTGTGAATTATTTTGTGAAGTACGTGTCATTTTTTATAAAAACATTTTTATAAGTGAAGTGGTGTGATTACTCTTTTAAGGGAAGCGATTTGTTTTTGAAAGAGTACGATTTATTTCTTCAAATTCAAAACAAGTCAAACATGAAAAAGGTGCAATTCATTAAAGTTTGTAAACAGCAACAAGTCAAGAGATAAAGGCACGATTTATTAAAAAGACAAATTCAAATTTATAGAGAGGTGTGATTTATGAAGAGATATACTTATTAATAAAAAAATTATCTGAAGAGGTATGATTTGTTCAAGAGGGATGGAATAACATTTGAAAGGCATGATTTAAAAATGAAATGGTACGGTTTGTTAATGTAAAATCAGATTATTATGAATGGGTGCAAGAACAGATTTTAAATGATGGGTTCTTTCAAAGGTTGCAAAGTGATCAATATACATATAAGAATGCAAAATCAGATTTGCAAGTGTCGGTGTGTGAGAGAATGGAGATGTGAAATCAGAACAGAAGATTATATTTCTTGTGTGGGCATTAAAGTGACAGCATACATCACAAAGAAAGATAAGGTATGAAGCAAAGAGCGGATCAGATTTGAAGATCTAATTCTACATTCAAATTTTCAGTCATTCACAAGAGGTTGGTGCCTCAAGTTAGCCAAGGTTGGTGCCTTGGAAGAGGGAGTTGGTGCTCCTTGTAGGTTGGTGCCGACAATCATTGTTAACTTATATAAATATGTAGTACATTATTTGTACCGTGGTTTTCTCCCATAAGGGTTTCCACGTAAAATCTTGGTGTCAACTTGTTCTTATTGTTATATTCTATCATGATTGGTAAAGTTATAAATTGGTAAAAGTTGAGTTATATTGATTACCCCTCCCCCGCCCCCCCTCCCGCCGGTCTCAGTATAACTGTGTGCTCATCAATTGGTATCAGAGCAGGCCCTTCGAATAAGTCTAACAAACTTGAAGGGAGATCCACATAGCACACATCATGAGTGGAGAAGGATTCCCTTCCAACAAGGCTCCATTGTTTGATGGGGCAAATTAGTCATTTTGGAGTATGAGAATGGAGGGCCTATATAAATGCTATAGGATTTGACATTTGGCAATCAGTGGTGAATGGATATAAAGCTCCTTCAACACCTCCAACAGATTCAACAAGAAAGAAGGCAAGTGAAAATAATGCTAGAGCCAAGAATGCAATCCTATGTGGATTAAATGAATCTGAACTTGTGAAGATAATGCATTGCAAATTTGCCAAAGAGATTTGGGACAAGTTGAAGCACACTCATGAAGGAGACAAGAAAGTGAAGCGATCCAAATTACAAACACATAGAAGCAATTTTGAAAGTCTTAGAATGAGTGAAGAGGAAAATATTGTTGGATTTTTCTTGTGTGTGGATGAAGTTGTCAACACCATTTGAGGCCTTAGAAAAGAAGTAAAGGAACCAGCAGTAGTGCAAAAAGTGTTGAGATCCCTTACACCAAGATTTGACCCCAAAGTATCAGAAATAGAGGAAATGAAGGACTTGGACACCTTAAACCATAGATGAACTACATGGAATCTTAATAGCCTATGAGATGAGAACCAGAAGATATACTTCACTACAAAAGGGGGCTGCATTCAAAGCATCCAAGAATTCAAAAGGGAAGAAAGTGGAGAAGAAGCAAATTTTGTGAGGAAACTAAAAAGAGAGACAGAGAAGTACAAGCCAAAGAAAGGAAGCAAAATTGATAAGTATCATAGAAACAACAAAAGAGAAAACTTCAAGAAAAGCCTATAATCATATAGAGATAAAGATTCTTCAAGTGCCTATGATGTGGAAAGTTGTGAAGATGGAATGTTGTTCATGGCTGAAGTAATGGAAGATAATGAAGACAAGGGTGAAAATCAAGAATAGATAGATCATAATCCAAAAGATTTGGAAGAAGAATTGGAATTTGCTATAAGCGAGATTGAGAGGCTGAAAAGGAAAGGTCTAAGAAAAAAACTAGATTCGAAAAAGAAAAGAAGAAATTTATGGAAACTGAGAAACTAATTTCAGACTTGAGGCTTCAAATTGAGGAAAGTAAGAGGATAGAAGATGTAACCAAAATTCGACTTAAGGAAAAAGAAAAAGAATGTGAAAAGTTGGAAATTGAAATTGTTTCCATAAGGAAAGAATTAGAAAAGACAACAACCAAGTTAAACACAAGCCTCAAGCTTGGAAAGAATACCAAAATCTTAGAAGACATCACTAATTTACCAAGTTCATCATCAAATAAAACAAGACTTGAAGAAAATCAAACACTCAAGGAAGATTCCAAAGAGACTCCTTCTGAAGCTAACAAGGACACAAGAAGTCCTTTCTTTCAAGGCAAGTGGATTCATTCATGTTCAAGAGTACATTTCATGGCTATTGTTACTTATGCAATCATTATGGACATAAGGCAAGAGAGTGTAGAACACAAGTAAGACACAATGATGGATAGAACATAAATAGAAGATCTTATGGATTCTCAAGAAGGAACTATAACTCTTTTATTCCTTTAGTGGGTTATAGTGTTGTATGCTACAAATGTAACAACTATGGACACATTGCACGATTTTGTAGATGTTTTGTGAAACCATCTAGACAAGATGTGAAGAACTTCATTGACAAACAAAGGGAAAGAAAGTTTACAAAAATATGGAGAAGGAAACAAAAGCAAAATGATGAGAAAGATAAATCTATGGTCATACAAGATACGCTTCATAGACAATTTTGAAGAGAAGCATGATTTCATGGGGAACCAAGTATAGCAATATCATTCAGCCCTATGGAGAAGATAATAAATTAGCATCAATTGTTGGAAATTGTGATATTGATGTCAAAGTAAAGAAGTTTCCATGCAGAGGATAACAAAAAAGCAATCAAAAAACATAAGGAAGAGAAGAAAGGAGAGAAGACTTTCACAAAGAGATCAAAAGGAAGATGATATTCTTCATTCAATAGCCAAGATATAGAGGAAGCAAGTCACTCAAGTAATTTAGAAGTCAAGGGATGAAGAAGTTGGAGAAAGAGGAGTATTAGAGCAAGGGGGGAGCATTAGAGAATCTTTGACAAGGGGAGAAATACATTCTCATTGCATTGGATTAGAATGGATGTCTTCCATAATCCATTTATGGATAGATGCTTCCTGAACTTCCCTTCACCATTAATGTCAAAGGGGGAGAAATAGAGTAAGGGGGAGCAATGCAAAAGGAAATTATTTTGTGTTGCCATCAATGACAAAGGGGGAGATCGTTGGAAATTTGTCATTGATGTCATGTAAAGTAAAAGAGATCAAATTAATCTAAAGATTTCTATGCTTTGTTGAAGACCAGATATTGTTTAGATCAGATCATTATAGCCTTCAAGAAATCAAATTAATCTCAAGATCATTATATACTTTGTTGAAAGCAGCAATGAACAGATGTTAAAAGCAACGTATTCCTTAAAGAGCACAAACAGATCGCTAAGTGAATAAAGTAATATCTTTTCTAAATATTAAAACAAAAAAATATGTGCAGCACATAAGACAAAAATAGGAAAAGACAAAGTCTTTAAAAGGCAGTGATTCAGTTTTGAAAGGATACACTTCATTTTTTGAATGATACGATGAATATTAAAAGTCAAAAAGTGATACGATTTCTTAATGAAATGGTGCAAATTATTTTGTGGAGAAGTACGCGTCATTTTGCTGATAAAAACATTTTTATAAGTGAAGTGGTGAGATTACTCTTTTAAGGGAAGTGATTTGTTTTTGAAAGAGTATGATTTATTTCTTCAGATTCAAAACAAGTCAAACATGCAAAAGGTGTAATTCATTAAAGATTGTAAACAGCAACAAGTTAAGAGATAAAGGCACGATTTATTAAAAAGACAAATTCAGATTTATAGAGAGGTGTGATTTATGAAGAGATACAATGTATAATTATTAATAAAAAAATTATCTGAAAAGGTATGATTTGTTCAAGAGGGATGGAATAACATTTGAAAGGCATGATTTAAAAATGAAATGGTACAGTTAATTAATGTAAAATCAGATTATTATGAATGGGTGCAAGAACAGATTTTAAATGATGTGTTCTTTCAAAGGTTGCAAAGTGATCAACATACATATAAGAATCCAAAATCAGATTTGCAAGTGTGGGTGTGTGAGAGAATGGAGATGTGAAATCAGAATAGAAGATTATATTTCTTGTGTGGGCATTAAAGTGACAGCATACATCACAAAGAAGGATAAAGTATGAAGCAAAGAGCAGATCAGATTTGAAGATCTAATTCTACATTCAAATTTTCAGTTATTCACAAGAGGTTGGTGCCTCAAGTTAGCCAAGGTTGGTGCCTTGGAAGAGGGAGTTGGTGCTCCTTGTAGGTTGGTGCCTACAATCATTGTTAACTTATATAAATATAAAGTACATTGTTTCTACTGTGGTTTTCTCCTGTAAGGGTTTCCACATAAAATCTTGGTGTCAACTTGTTCTTATTGTTATATTCTTGCATAATTGCTAATAGGAATCCTAAGCCATGTAAACTATAATTGCAATGCCAGTCGTAACTATTATGAGCCATTGAGCCTGCTAGCTTAGTGATTTTCAATTCCAAAGCAAGACAATACCCATAACTAATGTTTTCTCTAATTCAACAGATGGCCCATATTTTATGAAATTAAAGAGTATTTTTATTGAGTGGATACCAGAAAATGTTGCTATTCGCACTAGTACCTCAGACACTGTGAGCTCCCTAACGCTCCCTCTCAATACCACAGCTCATATGAGCACCAATGCTGAAGCAATGAAGGAGGATGGAAGGAGTAATGACCAACTCAATCCAATTTATCAGATTACCATTTTTGGTTACAAGCAATGATTCTTCAAGTTTCACAGACAAATGGATATGGGGACCCAGCTTCAGGGATGACAAAAAAGAATCACATTTTGGAGATGGCAGGAGGACAGCTATTAAATCACTATAAAAACTAATATTTAATTTTTTAAAGTACAAATAAATAGATAAAATTTATTTTAAAAATTTAAATAACTTTACCAAACTCAGCAAACAAATAAATAAATATGAAATACCATATTGCTCAATCACCGTAAATGAAGAAATTTTCTTCACATGACAGTATTAATGTGGAATTTCATACAGTTCAGCTTGAGGATAGTGCACTTAAAAAGCACATGACCATATTCAAACATGAAATCACCATCAACCGAAAGACTAAAGGCTACAAACTAATTGTCTGAATTTCAAATTTATTAAGTTAGAAGCTTAGAACGGCATGTGTTACAGTTAAGCAATCACCATCAAAGTGTCATCCACATGACTAGTGGTGTATAAGATTCCAAAGTGCTACAAATTAATGTCACTACTTTTTTGAAATGTGTATATAAAACAAAGATTAACAGATATATGATTTCCAGTGCCACTAATATGTGAAATGTCACTTCCATGCCATTGAGCATTTGATGAAATCTCACTTATTTATTTCAGAGTAAATTCCTCTGTTTTCTTTTGAAAAGTGTTTTTTTAATCTTCTTTTTAACATCAGACCACCAGGGACGTCCTGACATCCCTCGGACACTCAAGGCACTCCTTGGGCACCAGGGACTGGGAACATCTCCAGAGGCATTCCCATATTTCACTGCTTTTGGGGAATGGGTGGAGACATTTTGTGCCCATCTCCAAACTCCCAAGGACCTAAAACATCCCTGCTTCCAGGGATGGGCTAAAAACCCTGGGGTTGTGCTGTGTATAGGTTATAAGCTTCAAATTTTGGGTTTTATGATTTTTCTGTAATCATCTGGTACAGCAGTTTGGTTCACCTTTGTTTCAATTAATTACTCATTATTGTGATAGATGTTGTTACTGAGCTATATCAAGGCATAGTGCTCAGTGTAACTTCAAGGATATCGATATAGATCCTACATTAAGGAGTTATATTTCTGTAAATATCCTCATTAATATGATATGATTTAGGCCTTTATAACTACACTTGGAAACATAATCACAAGAAATTTGCTTTGCCAATCTGTGTGTTCAAGCTGATGTAAATGATGTCAATGTTGAAAAAAGTGTTATACACCTTGCATAAATTATTTAATATTTGCAAAGTTGTGTTCCACCTAGAGTGGGATGCTACACTTTGGGTAGAGCAATATTTCCTACAAAGTTGTACATAACATTGGGAGAAAGCATTTAATGCATCGGGGAGGGGGGTTGGAATCACATAAAGACAAGTCATCTCAAGCAAAAGAATTAAATTAAGGGTCATATGGGTTTTGTCATAGAGGTTGTTATGACTATTAAAAATAGAGTCAAACTTGAACTCCTACCTGGGGAAAATGTCATACTAGGTTTTTGTTAGTAGGTTTCCACAATAAGTTTTCCTACTGGTCCTTGTCTATAAATAGAGTGCTTGGGATGGGATATGAGAAGGTGGTTGGAGACAGGTCTATGCTGCCAAAGTAGCTCTAGGAAGTGAGTTGAAGATCTCCTTGATAGCACGGTCAAAATTCTCTCATATTGTAATCTTTTATTACTGCAAATATAATTAGAGTGGTGCTATTGGTTGCTAGGTTTTTCTTCCCAAAAGGCTTTCTCAAAGATGAATCTTGTGTTGTGTTTTTTCTTTACAAGAATGTTTGATTATGTTAACTTTCAAAGTATTCTTTTGTTTAGATTAGTATTGTTTCTTACATTTGGTATCAAAGTTGGTTTTTAGCTTTGTTGATTTGTGGGAGGAAGGGCAATTTCAGCCATGTACTAATATCAGTTTCAATCTAAATTACCAGTCCTGGGATGGGGACAAGTTCGGGTATGGCAGTACATAAATTGTTTTCCCTTGGGTATGGGTATGGATCCGTCTATATATATATTAAAAAAAATTATAAAATATAAAATAGTGATACTCATAATTGTCAATAAACAAAATATTTAAATACCTTATAATTTACAAAAAAATGATAATACTTATAAATTCATTATTTGATGATTTTTCAATTGTCAATACACAATGAAAATTACAATCAACATTTAATAATCTTCATATTGCTCTTCATCGAGACCATCAAAGTCAACATTGGTTCAATTTCATTTGAACCACAATTAACTACAACGCCACTCCCACTAGCTACGTCATGTGCAAAAGTTGTCTCATCTATAGAGACCTCCGCAAGTTGTGCAATTATAGCATCTAAGTCAACACACCCGAGTTAAATTCCAATTCTTTGTCACCCCCTCATTCTAATCAGGTCTCTTATGTGACAAGAGATGCAAGTTGGATTATGCAAAGTCCAAATCCTCAACTTTTTTTGCACCCAATCAATTGCACATAACTGAGTGGAGGAAGAAGTATGTACTCCAATTCCACTCAGCTGAAGAACTCGCAACTTGTTGAATTTGCATAAAAAATTTATAATTACAAAACATGGCAGCAAATGAAAAACGAGAGTTAAAAACTAGTAAGATGCATATTTGAGAAAAAACTTTTATTGCAAGATATTGCAAATGAATAGAGCCTTGGCCATGCATGTACCACCATTCATTAGCATTTTTTTTTACTTGTCTCAAAGAGCACAAATGTCATAATTCTTTGAAGATATGAAGTGGCCAAACTCACTCAATACAATACTCTGTATATCTTGTTGATGTTATAGCAGTGGGAGATATATTTCTCTCAAATTTAAAAACGATGGATAAATAATACCAAGGCAAGTCGGACTTGCTGTATATAATAATTTTATGAAGAGTCACCTTGTTTCTTAAAAGAGGCCAACCCAAATGAAGAGTCACCTAGTTTTGTATAAATACAAGGTGATGATCATTCATTTGATCATAAAGTTCATTCATCATAATTCGCATTCCTAGAAGAAGTTCATACTTGAGCCGCAGATCATCATCTTGTAGCAGCAGATCATCATTTTGTAGCAACAGACCGATTTCAAGCAGAAACATATTCATTTCTATCTTTGCATCTAGGAGAGGTGCTATTATTCATTGTATCAAATTCGGCATTGTGTTGGGCCTGAGTTGTAAGCAGATTTCTGCTCTTATTCCTTCAATATATAAGAGATATATTTGCTGGGTTTTTCTCCCTCGAGTAGGAGGGTTTTCCCAGCGTATCTTGTTGTGTTCATTGTCTTATGTGTTGCATTTTCTGATTGCTTTCATTTCTGATCCTAAATCTAACATATCTACATCTAGGAATATTATTATGAATGTAGTCTTGTAGCCAACAACCTCTTCATCTCTATATGGTGTCACCCTCAACAAAATATCTTTGAGCTATAATGTTTTGGAGACAAAGCAAATGCTTCAAGATTCAAGGGTGTGCTCATCATGTTCCAATGGTCAACAATGATCTTTTGCACCCTTTTGAAAAATGTTTTTGTGCGGTCATGCTCCTTAGCTTCTATTATTGTCATTTTTCAACCATGGAGTCCATGCCATCATAAATTTTATCCAAACATGGGCAATTTATATCAACATACCTAATTTGATGATGATTGGCTCAGTAAAACTCAAAACATCTTCCACACGAGCCCACCACTCATCTTCTAGGATCAATGCTTTGACCTTTTGGGCTCTCTATATACTTGATGGCCTCCATACACTCCAAAGAGTCTTGATGACCACAACGCTTGATGCATCTCACACCTTCACAAGTCGGCTTAAGATGATTGTGTGATGCAAATCAAGTTTCAACAACTTAACATGGTGTAAAAAATAAAATACTAAAATATTAAAAGGTGGGATGACATGTCACATATCAACAATTGAAAAAATAAATAAAAAATTTAAATCACCTTCAACAACTCCAAGTTGGAGAAGGTCCTAAAGATGTCTTGTAACATATGATGATTAGTCACAAATATTTGAATCTCCTCAACCTCTGTGTAGATTTCTTTGACTCACTCGATCTCTATGCCAATCTTTTGCAATTTCAAGTTGAGTGGACAGCACATAGTGTCCAAAAAATATACCCATACATACCCTCCACTATAAAGCCAACTTCCCAACAATTTTTAGAGTTGTAGTGTTGTTCATTATGACTTGGACAACATTTTCAGGGCCCACCATTTCAATGGGTTGTATGAGAATATTGGCAATGAAAGTTTCATCATTTACTTGTCCATCACAATCTATTGCCTTCAAAAACATCACCCCTTTAGGAGACACTACAATGACATTCATTAGTAGTCTATTTTTGGAATCTTTCCATCCATCAGAAATAAACACACCTATTTCGGGCCATGTATCCTTGGTTACTCTTAATGATGCCACTCCAAAAACTTTCTCCTTAGTCAATTAAGTTGTGTGCACGTTTTCATATTTGGGACTAATGTAATTAGCAAGTACATTGGAAATTGCCATCACCATATCCCACCAATATGGTGATCTAAAAAGGTTGAAGGAAGCCTATTGCCATAAATGCAAAGAGCAATGCTATGATCTGCAACCTCCCTTGCGTCATTCTTAACAGTTTTTTTCCAATGGGCATCTTTTATGCAAAAGAAAAGGGGGCATTCTCTTCTCACAAAAATGGTGTCAATGGTATGAAAGGATGTGGGTCAGCCGGTTGTGTAATGTCTCCTAATCTGCCCTAGAATCACAAATTCTATTAAAATAAGAATTGTCAAATAGCTAGAGATATTACTTACCAATTAAATGCCTTTTAACAAGATAAATCTTGAATTAGGTCTTGCAATCATATTAGACAATATTGCATATGTATATATAATTCATAAATCCTATTATTTCTATTAGGGTTAATAATCGCGCATATGAGTACAAATAGGTAAAATCATCATAACTCATTAGATAAGCAATGTTACATTTATACTTGTTTTTAGTATTCAATCACAATAGGTATGAATGAGGGGGCCTAATAGGTTGGCCCAAGGCAAACCCCACACTAAGCCCAAGAGCAGACACTCACCCTCTTGGCCCCAAGTGGCAAGCACATTGGACATCCAACATAGGGTAGTCTACCTAGTAGGGTGCTTGTATCTACCCTTCGTATTCATATCTCCTTATTCATCCTCTTATGACTTGTGATTTCTCCAACAATCAACCATTGTAGAGGTTGGAAAGGAAATCAAAATAGGGTACCTAGAAATCCTCCTATCTAAGCCCAAGAGCGGAAACTCACCTGTTGGCATAATTGGCATAATGTTGTCATTGATGTCAAAATATGTCATTGATGTGTATGATGGAGAGAAGAGCATGTTTGCTATGATGGAGAAAAGAGCATGTTTTGCAATTGTTGCATGAAAAGATGCAATGTTGTCATTAAACAATTGTCATGTTATCATAGAGGTTGTTTCCAGAAGTTTGCAGAGAAAACAAGAAGCAAATTTGATATGGGTTTTTCATGAAGATTCCAGAAGCATAATCCGCATGTTCAAGAGATCAAGGATTAGCTCAGAAAATGATATACTTTTGTTCTCTAGACAAACTAGGGTTTTGCAAAAAAACCTAAGGTGTTGTAGTCATGGCTCTTTCACAGTAGTTTATGTTTTAGTGTTGATTGGATACAGGTTGTCGCAAGTCACTTAAGTTATCACTTAAGCCATTTATATCGTCTGGATAACTGGCCCCCTTTACCTAGTATTTATGGCTCGACTTATATTGAAGACTATAATATTTCCTAAGTCATGTGTGAAATATTTTGTCATCGCAATGACTCTTTACATCACATTTTGAAGTTCATCTTCGCATAGTCTATTTGCAATGTGAGATATGCCCTTCAAGGAAGATCAATGGTCCGCATCAGTGTTTGAAGATCGGACGGCTATTGCAATGTCCCCTCATATCACAATTTGATGTCTACAGTAGGCAAGTGTTTGTGCAATGGTGCGATGTAGGTGATCAATGGTGAGGGTTGGAGCATGAAAGATCGGACGGCTATCGCACAATGTCTTCACATCGCGCTTTGGAGGTTACCTCGGCAAGAGACTTCTGCGATATGCGATAGATGGTGGAGTATGACATCAACAAATACAATTGGTGATATCTTATTGCATCGCAACATTACTTCACATCGCTATTGTGAAGCAAAAGAAAGGTAAGTTAT
Source organism: Sequoiadendron giganteum (assembly GCA_007115665.2). Lineage (NCBI taxonomy): Eukaryota > Viridiplantae > Streptophyta > Pinopsida > Cupressales > Cupressaceae > Sequoiadendron > Sequoiadendron giganteum. The sequence goes on from VCHN02000014.1 coordinate 24,539,812, forward strand.
TTGCAATGTGCGACGGTAATGGATGATGACATCATCTTGGACATATGGCAGCATCCCGCTGCCCTGCTGAAGATTTGGTGGGTCCTTGGTTAGCCCTACGGGAATGCAGGCTAGTGACAAGTGTCTCAAAGGACAAGTGGTAGGATAAGGCCACATCGTAGAGTGTTAATGCATTGCATGTTTCATTCTCTAAATCACGAAACTTTTTGTGATATGCAATATGCAAAATTAGTGGAGTATGACGTATGTGTATACAAGTGGCAATAATCTATTGCATCACGCATATTCTATACATTGCATAAATGAATTCTCAAGTGCAAACAAAGTTGTGCTAAGCCATTTGATTGCGATTGAGATCAACAACGATCATTTAAAGGAAATTTGATCGAACAGTCAGGTTTTAAAGTTGAAGGCTTTCATTATAGATCATTGGATGATGATGCAAAGAAGGAAAATCAATGGTTGACATTCAACATTCAACGTCACAACAGTCAAGCAGTGATTTGAATGAAATTCCATTGGACAAGCAGTGTCATAGACCTCCAAGTGGTGGAGCTCAATACAAAGAAGAAAATCTATTATGCCACAACAGTTGAAACATGAAGATTGATTGGTTGGGTAATGTCATGAAGTTTGATTGGTTAAGAAATCTGATATATCCAAAGGGAAGTCTACCAATCTAATACAGCTTACTGGGTACTCCCAACTTACAAACTCTATACTAACTGATACTACTCTTGAGGGCTTTTGTCCCAAGGTTATAGGTGTTGATGTTATAGCTGTGGGAGATATCCTTCTCTCAAAATCAAAATACTAAATGATGAATAAATAATTCCAAGGCAAGTCGGACTTGCTATATGCAAATATTATTTTATATTTATAAGGCCAACCCAAGATGAAAAGTCACCTTGGTTCTTGAATGAGGCCGACCCTGTGAAGAGTCACCTTGCTTGTGAAGAGGCACCTTACATTGTATATATAGAAGGTGATGATCATTTCATTTGATCATCAAGTAGTTCTTATATTCACATTCTTTCAAAAAGGAGTAGTAGACCATCTTGTAGCAGCAGATCAACTTCAAGAAGAAACATATTTATCTTTGCATCAAAGGATAGATGCTATTAATTCGTTGTATCAATCCGCCCTTGAGAAGGGTCTGGTTGTAAAGCAGTATTCTACACTTTTATATGATATATATGAGATATATTTGTTGTTAGGTTTTTCTCCCTCTAGGAGGGTTTTCCTAGGGTAAACTGTTGCATTCATTGTTCATATGTTGTGATTTCTGCTTATTGCAAATTTGATCCTATAAGTAGCATGGTATCAGAGCGGGTTTAGAAAAGGCCTAATCAGATTAAGCAGATATGAATTTGAGTTATATTGTGAGGTAGTCGATATCATTGAGAGGAGGTGATTAAAGTAAAAGTCGGCCGCGTCTCCAGATCCTAAGTTCATGGTCCGGCAGCTAACACCTCCGGATCAAGCAATAGCGAACATTCAAGATCTTTAGCAGGAAGCGGATGACACCATCGGAGGTAGAGGGAGCAATTGACATTGTCACAGGAGCCATTCAAAGTCGTTCCACCATACAAGAGCTTGACTTTTCTCTACTCGCACACGGAAGAAGGGATCATGATTATTGAGAAGAAGTGATTAACAAAAGGATTGGCTGAGCTCCACTCTGGCCTTCTTCCAGGTCACGATCTGGTCCAATACCATTCTCAAAGGCACCTGGGAACTTATTGGTTACACTGTGGCATCCAATATTGGGACCATAATTCCCTCAAACGGGTCAACCTAGGAAGCACACCACGAAAGTCGTTATTCTAATCTTTGGTTCATGTGGCTTCGTCTGTAGTGTTTCGAGTCTTTGTGAGCATTGGTGTCAATCTATTTGGAGGTCCAGTATTTCATAATTCTGTAACAAACATTCAGACTAGTTGATTATGAGATCATATGTTTGATGCTCTGCATGTCATGATAAATGAATTCTGGTTTTGCGATTTCATGCACAAAAATAGACTTATTTATACAATGCTTGGTTGACTGCCGAACTTTGAACTACAACTGTGAATGTCATTTGTCTAAGTACAAAGCTATTTGTCGTGGCAAGGGAGTCTGACAAACCAACAAAGGCAACCTTGGACGAGAAGGTCAGGAGGTTGATGCAAGTACTTGGAGCTTCAGAGGGAGTCACATCATCTTGAAGATTTGTTGTTAGTGTATATTTCTCTGTGATGAAGAAGTATGAGGTGAAAGCCCTTGTTAGTGTATATTTCTCTATGATGGAGAAGTATGAGGTGAAAGCCCTTGTTAGTGTATATTTCTTTGTGACAAAGAAGTATGAGGTGAAAGCCCTTGTAGTGTATATTTCTCTGAGACGGAGAAATATGAGGTGCAAGCCCTTGTTCATCTTTGAGACTAAGGAGAGACTCTGTGATGAATCCTTTGTACTTGTGTTTTTCCACACAAGGGAGTAGCCATGGTGGACGTCATGTTGAGAGACTCCATGACGACATCACGTTGAGTGACTCCGTGATGGGCACTTGCGCATATGTTCCTTTCCACACATGGGAGTAGCCATGGTGGACGTCATGTTGAGTGACTCCATGATGACATCACAAAGAGTGACTTCGTGATGAACTCTTTTTCACAAATGGGTGTAGCCATTCTAGATGTCATGTTGAGAAACTCCATGACATGGATATCTGGAAGGATACCTCCCTAGGTAAGAGGGAATGTTGATGTTATAGCTGTGGGAGATATCCTTCTCTCAAAATCAAAATACTAAATGATGAATAAATAATTCCAAGGCAAGTCGGACTTGCTATATACAAATATTATTTTTTATTTGTAAGGCCGACCCAAGATGAAAAGTCACCTTGGTTCTTGAATGAGGCCGACCCTTGTGAAGAGTCGCCTTGCTTGTGAAGAGGCACCTTACATTGTATATATAGAAGGTGATGATCATTTCATTTGATCATCAAGTAGTTCTTATATTCACATTCTTTCAAGAAGGAGCAGCAGACCATCTTGTAGCAGCAGATCGACTTCAAGAAGAAACATATTTATCTTTGCATCAAAGGATAGATGCTATTAATTCATTGTATCAATCCGCCCTTGAGAAGGGTCTGGTTGTAAAGCAGTTTCTGCACTTTTATATGATATATATGAGATATATTTGTTGCTGGGTTTTTCTCCCTCGAGTAGGAGGGTTTTCCTAGGCTAAACTGGTTGTGTTCATTGTTCATATGTTGTGATTTCTGCTTATTGCAAATCTGATCCTAAAACTAACAATAAGTTCACACCTAATGGGTTTTGTCTCCAATGCACCCAGCTGCTGTAGCAATCCCACCAAACATTGAAACAAGAGTTGAACGTTTGTTAATTTTCCAAAAAGTGCCTTCCTTTCTTCCTTATGCTCTATTTCATAGACCCAGCTCCCACTGATCCTTAATTATGGGAATTCAGTCCACAAACTGTTGCAGCTAACTAACAATTAATTTCCTCATATGCAGGCAGCTTATTGAACAGTCCCTCAAAATGGTCGATCAACAACCATGGGAAATTACTCCTAAATTGGTGGCAATTAACTAGTTAATGCATCCCTCAATCAGTGGTGTTTATTTGATAGGTATTAAAGACTCAACCACTGCTTAACTGAAAGACACAAAAACTCAGCCACTACTCAACTGACTTATTTGTAAAATGCAACAAATATTTCTAACTAAAAACTGAAAGTCTACCAGCTTATCTAATTACTAATCCTACGCTGGCAATCGATTTATTAAATAGTTGCAAACTGAAAAAAGCAGCATGACAAGCTACTTAGGTTAAACCTTGTACTTGAATTCCACTAGGCATGCTAGAAACTATTGATGTTCAAGTTTTACCTCTCACACAAACTTGCATTCATATGAACATCAAACATGGGAAGCCTATGAGCATGGAATGTGATTCACAAGACAACCTCTGAAATTAAAATGTCAGCTCTGAATACATTGTAGCCTATCATTGAGCTCAAAGCTCTTATTTAGACAGAAAGAGAACCTCTATTCTATAAGACCAAAAGAGAGTGGACAATTAATGCCACAATCATGTTGGGGAATTTGCATGTAACAAACTACATGAAAACTTGCATGAACAAGCTCCTGTACTTGATGTATGAATGCCTGCCATTTTGATTTACAGTGGAGTAATGTGTGCCTTCAATGCATTTTAAATGTTGTAGCACGATCTCTTGGAGCTCATTTGAATTTGAGAAGAGCAAAAGCCCTACTTGCTTGATAAATGATCCTTAATTTCTGCAACACGTGCCCTGCTATGGAGGATGGCGCAAGGAAGAAACTATTCAAAGATCTTGAATCCCACCACTTGATGATGTGGAGGAATTGATCAATGGCGTAACATAAAAGAAATGTCAAACTGACCATTATTTACGATTGTCCAGATGCACCATGTGTACATGTTGATGTCGTATCTGCCACATTTTATCTCCTTAGGGGGGCCACAAATAAAAGGGAAGGGAGCCACCACTACTAGCAACCTAAACAAACCACCAGCCAATGGTGCAACAAATAACATTGACAACCCCTATTGCTTTTTCAAGGTGCACTAGCCATTGGATGTGAACACAGTTTAATAGTTGATGCATCATAGAAAACCTTTTTCTCTGACAACTTCTAGAAATTGTGGAACCTGCCAAGTATCCCTGTTCACATCATAATTCTCAGGCTCAATATAACATGAACAAAAAAGAGAAGCAGGCTGGCACTGTTGATGTGGAACTAGCACCCAATGGTGCAATGGAACCAAGCATCAAACTGGCAATCCTCTAGTGATGTGCAGTCCATTGATCAAAATTGGATCGACAGTGACTACTCCTTCATGCTGACAATACAATTTAGATACCTCCCGCAAACACAAAATACATCAGACTTGGTAGATATAATGTCATGTCCCCTTTTTCGGGTTAAAATAAATTAACAATATTATTTAAGTTGAGCCCAATAATTCCTAATTTAAGGGCAACTTGATAATATTATTATTAATTAAAATAAAAGGTGTTTTTTAACACTAATACTAAAATATAAGTATTTTTAAACACTTATGATAAAAATAAGTTAAAATTAAATTAAAAAGTATTTTCAGATACTTGAAGGGAAATTTAGTATCCAAGTGCCCAATTCCAAAAGGGTATATCAAGGAGGTGCCTATCTTCATTTGATCATCATTCAAGCTATCCTTTGAATACTATTTTCAGATTTGAACAGTTTTGTTCAATCTAGGGCATCCAAGGACAAAAACCCTTGCTTTGTTTGGGGTTTTAGAGGACAAAATCCTCTTGAATTCCACATTTTGGATCAAGGATGAAAACCCTTGTTTTCAATCTTGGGTGATTCCATTCGGGAATCACAACTGAGCTGATTGTGGAGGATTTGGATTATGCTACAGTGTTTTCACAAGCAAATTTCATTATTTGGTTACCTAGGCATGTTTGAGGGTTTCTACATTAATTTTCAGATATTAGGTGAGTTGATTTGCATCATAAATTACAGGATCTGAATTGTTTATGGTATTTTCTGCTAACCCTAGCTGAGTGGCATACTTGGAATAAAATCAGTCATATGAAGCTAATTTTCAGATTTGAATTAACATGATTTGCAAGCAAATGTGTGGGACTTCATTGTTAGTTTTTAGAATTGTTTGTTGCTGTTCAACCTCATCTTATGTGTAATTTGGAGCGCCAAACTAAGGGAGAAGTCACTGTCCATACCCCATACCCTAGGGTGATTTCAAAGTATCTTTCCTTTGATTGCTAGCGGCCATCATCATTGAATTCATTCCTGGAGAATGAAGGAATCATCATATATCGCTGTGTAAAGGATCAACTTATTCAGGGGTCTGTTCATTGTGTGACTGTCATTCCAGCTGCCCAGGACAGCCATACACAAGGGCTTAGAGATAAAATATTGATGTTAGAGGCTTGATCCAACATACCACAGCCTGATGCACTCATCAGCAGCCCTCAGGCGTCTGAATAATTATGACTGTTTGCAGCATTCAGAACATTTGTGCCAAGTGGTATCTATCTCTGTTTAGCTGCTGTCTCAGTTTTATGATGATTTATGAAGTCTGAGTTGTTCATGATTAAATGTAATCTCATTTTTGACACTGCTGATTTCAGAAATGATTTATAAGATGTTATTTTTGTAAGTTAAGGGTTTCCATTTTGGTTTGCATAAGCGTTGAGGAACTTGCCAATACAATACTCATCAGTTCTAAAACCCTAGATTTGAGCACACAGGCAGCCCTAGGACATTACATATAATAATGTGAAGATTTCTCAAAATAAAAATGCTTGCAGCCACAGAGCAGAGGAACAAAGCAACCAGTAACAAACTGAAAAACTACAAAAAAAGCTGAAATCCTATGCACCATAGTGAAAATGTCCTAGAAACAAAATGGAGAGGAGAAGCACTCCAGTACTTCTTGTACGATTTCGTTTACAGTCATCCTAATCAGTTCCATGTCCTTAGAGATGACTACAAACCAGTTTTAAAGTTCAAAGCAAGTGGCAACAGCATGCATCATGCCTATATCGTTTGCCAAATTGTAGAGATCAAAAGTTGAAGTGCTCAAGAAAGACCAAACCAAAAGGCCATACAACATATAGCTTCAAGATTCTTTCAGCCAGAGGATACTGCTCCTTAAAAAGTTAATTGCTGACACAAAGGTGCTCTTCCACACAGATGACAATGAAACTAATGGCATAGAAATGGTTGGGATAATCAGAAAAATGTTATTGTGAGAGAACAATATTTCTCTTCTCTACATGGAAGTGTTAGCTTATATCCTATTTTATTTTGCAAATGCATCCACAATCCAGAGAACGCTAGAATAGCAAATACTATAAACATCAAGTTAAGCTCTTAGAAAAAAAATAGGTGACCTCGAGAGCACATTTCTTGAAGATGAAGTTGCAATTGCCAAACTAAAAGCTGTTTCACAAAAACAATCCACAGAAAGATATTAGATCCCTCTAATGGTTGTATGTCAATAGTGGACATATCTGGCTATGGTGATTTGTCGGAGAGATTACAGACAGTAGGAACAAGATCTATCAAGCGGGTCATTGAATATGAACAACGTACTGCAGAATCTTTTAAGCTCAAATATTCAGAAGCTGAGGTTTTCTTTCAGAAATCCAATGTTAAATTTAGATCAAGCATAGAAGAGTAAAGAGATGTTCATGATTGCATTTTAATATCAGAGGCTACTGAGCAATCCTCAAAGCTTACTGATGAACAAAAGAATAATCCACCTTTTCCAGGCCAAGTGGGTTTTGCCAATGAAGGGCCCACATTGTTGTTTTGGATGGATGAAGTTCTTTGGTTGGATGTTGTTTTGGATGTAACAGAACTGGTTTCTAATGCTTGCAGATTTGTAGGATTTAACTTCTGATCCGCAGACTGAAGTGAGGAATCATGACATTGAAGTTCTATTTAACACATTAAAGGAGAGAGATCTGGAAGTATGTATTTTGCTGTCTGTTGTATCCCATATCTGATCAGAAGATGTATGTTGGAAAGGATGGCTATACTCCTGCATCTCCTGCTCACTCATTTTGTGAGACATGCATAACAGTATTCAAGTTATCTTTGATCTCTTTAATAGCATCTGTCTAAAATATTTATTATTTCTTTCTTCCCTGCTTGGACTTCTGCTAGATTCTGCTTAGAAATAGAGTTATTGCTAACATAAGGATCAATCATGTAGAATCAAACAAAGAGATCTAAAATAATTATTTGAATGAAAGCATTACTAATGGTGAATGGTGAAGTTTGGAAGCATCAGAATCTCTCTGTTGTAAATCTTAGGATGAAATAGATAAGTCAAACCTTGAGAAGTCTCAAGGCATGTTAATCACCTTCAATGAATCCAAAATGTCGGCAAGGGGAAATCTTTACAGGAATACCTTGAAAGAAACTATGGGAAACATGCTGGATACACTTCTGCTTCAATTTCAAGAATCTTAATCTTAAGTCAAGGGGACATGAAGGAAATGTTCCAGTTCCAATATCTCCTATTTTAGGTTTTCCTATGCCAAAGATTCATCTGCTGCAGGGTATAAACAACACCCTGGAAATAGTGGAAGGCAACTTGGATACAAAGGAGGACCTTTGCACCTGCTTTTGGGAAAGAATCTATTCATATTCCAAAATCTGTAAGGGGTCAGTACTATCGATAAGGTGCTAGACAGGGAGAGCAGGGAGGACATTCTAGCCACAAAAATGCAAATCAGTGATTGTTTATCCAGGCCCCAGGGATTCTTGTGCCAGTTTCATGTTTCTGTAGTTTCTTCAGCATCAGCTGGTCTTCATTGCTAACAGGTCTCGGCCTTTAACTCAGCCTGTGTGTTGGTGTGAATGAAGCATATTACCTATTTGGTTTACTTTTAGGTCCTCACACCTACTTACTTAAGTTTACCTGGGGCATTCTTAGGGCATTTACTTTTTATGTTTCAAATCATAAGATTAAGATTCATGTCATAATCTTATGTTATCCTATGTCTCACCCTTGCCTGTATATACAAGGGTTTCTCATTGTAAATCATGTACTCATATTGTACATGTGCATCCTTTGATAGAATAGAATTACACTCTCATGTTAGATCTCTCTTGTGCTTTCATCGATGCTCCTTGATCTTGGACGGTTATCTCCATAGCCAAATATTGCATGGTATTAGAAGATCCTATACCAACTCTTACATAGTATCAGAGCTTGTGGGATTGGTTCTTGTTAGTCTTTTGAGAGATTTAAGTTGCAAATCCTGTATTTTCTTGAAAAGTTGAGTATGGCTTACATGTAATGATAACCTAGAGAACCAAAACAAATTGATAGGAATACCAAATTTGGGAGGGTTCCTCTTTGTGCCTTTATATTGCAAGTGCAATTTTGGAGTCTGATGAAGCAAATCTGAGCACACAACTAGATCTATTTTGCCTTTTGCTGCATCCAAATCGGACACAAGTGGCCAAATTTACAAGGGTTTGAAAGAAGAGATTTTTGTAAGGCATTTGCAAATCACTTATCATTTGGAGCTTCTTTTTTTTTTTTGAAATTGCATAATTTTTCGATCTCTATGCAATGGTATCGATGGTTCACTCTAATTTTGTTCCTAATTTATATTTTCAGTTTTAAGCCTCTTTTTAATATCTATAAAGCATTGAGATCAAGTGCATTTGATGAATAATTGGTGACAATTGTACTTGTACTAAATATAAAGTGCTTAGATCATATTGTGTTGGGGGTATCATCGATTGATCGAATTTGGGGGTTAATCTAGTGATTGTGTTCTTCCAATATTTCCATGGGGAATCCTAAGATCTCTCAACTAACTCCTTACAACTTTTCATCATGGAAAACATTGATATGGAATCACTTAAGGAATGAAGGTCATATTGTCATGTCCCCGGAATCGTAACAATAAAATAACAAAATACAAACTCCATTACAGTTATCAAAGATAATTATGATTATTATATATACACCATAAATATTAGCCATTTAAATAATAAAATAAATATTAAAAATATATAAATTTGATATGAAGCACAAAACATAAAACACTATTATTATTATAGAATATAAAATTATAACTAATAAGCAATTATGATCATTACAATATTATAATATGATGCATTTAGGACATGGCATGATACTCCTTCCAAGCAATACAGTAAATCATTCAATACCCTAATAACAGACCCAAGAGATATATTTTATTCCAATCCGACTCCTTACACAATGCCCATGATTTATCAATATTTTAGCATTTCACCATTATCATCTTGCTCTCCTATCAGCCTATAAAGTGTATGGTGGGAAGGGCTCAATAATAACATGCTAGTAAGTCTCGACATTATCGGATTCGGATGATACTGACACGATGTACAAAAATCCTCCAGGTCTATGTGAGATGATGTCACTTAGGTGGCGGGCCCTGTAGAAAGCCACTGAAATGGATAAAGAATATGGATTACAATCATACACTCGGCCATATACCCGAGCATATAATCGCATCCATGTCCCATCGAATTAGCTTAAGGAAGAGTCTAAAATCGACAGAGTCAGAACTGTTGTAGCCCCACCTATTCACTCAAAGAGATGCAAGAAATTAATCCGAAAATATTGATAATAGGAGGGTGGCGACTGACTAATAATTATTATGTCTAAACTACACCAGTTAGCCAAAGGACACGTCTCCTGACAAGTGAAGCCTGCATATCTTTGCAAATCATGGATATTAGAGGAGGGAAAAATCCAAGTTCATTCGGAAGGGATCATCGAATCACATAGGAATGAGATCAACCACAGAGTAAGAGTAATAGAAGTTGGATGCGAATGAATTGGAAGATGTCAACCTCTCCCATAAACATAGAAATGTAGGAAGCAGATAACGTAGAAGATATAGCCGCCCAGATGAGGGATCTCCCCACTTAGCTGATAATCGTCTAGCAACCAGATATGTGTATTAAATAACTGATTGTAACAGTAATTGCATATACATTAATAATAGATACTGCGATTTCTATTCCCTGTGTTATCAATGATTTCTAAGGCCAATTAATCTATCGCATTCCCTTGTCCAAATGGCCAAGAACATACATCTGCAAACCCGATCTGAATAACCAACCCAAGCTGAGAAACCGAGCCTTGAGATAGCTGTGAACTCCCTTCTGAATTGTTCTAATTACCTTGCATTGCCTTTATGCTATCCCTAATTTCCGTATGTTATTAGGAAGAGATGAACATGCTATAGATATGTATACATATGTTTATTCACTAATCCCGATTTGGAACAATTGTTGCTTATTTTGATTACTAGTACTCAAAGTTCTTTGATGTCATTACTACAATTAATCTAGTAATTGGATTGTAGATTCCTTTATTGCTATTATTTCATTTATAGTTGATCTATAAGATAATTGAATATGGATCAATAGGTGAATACCATGTATGCGATCAAAGATTGTCTTCTAAGTGTTTGCAAACTTATTGGGAGGAAGGGGTGAGGGAAGTGGTATCTAAAAACCCCACTCAAGTCCACCCCCGGAACCCAAAGCAGGGATGGGCCTTGGAGGGGTGGAAATTCCACTCATAGTTCGCCCAGTCCCAAGGCATGGGTGGGCCATGGAGGGGTAGGGGTCCCACTCAAGATCCGCTGCAGCCGTGGAGGGGTGGTAGGCCCGGGCCACTTATACACTTCCCCGACTGTCCCCAATAGGTTAAGTATCTTCTGAGGTGATGGCACATGTAGAGAAAGCAGGTACAAGTGTTTCCACTAAGCATGCCACTCCAAGGGTGGAATAGTCTTGGTCAAACGTTCCTACTACTTGGGGCCAAGAGGTGGGTAGTCTTGGTCGGACACTTGTGCTCTTGGGCTTAGATGGATAGTTTCGGACGGATCTACCCATGCCACTCCTCATATGTCTTCATCATTGCTTTTGTGATTATGTTTATATTTTGCATGTCTAGATATTAATGCTAACAGATATATGTGTATATGGAAATGTTGTTAATATGGTGAATGCAGATTTCAAGCCAGGATTATTTCATTAGAGAGAACATTCCCTTGAAAGAAGAAACCCTAAACCTAATCAACAAGTGGATTCTAGGGCAAACAAACGAATTCTAGGGCAAGGTCGAGTAAGGGACATTACACATACTAAGCATATAATGGAAACTGAACTAGAGCCAATAGATGCTAAGGAAAATAGGGTATGACTTAATGAACATGACAAAGCGCTTGGCTGTTTATGTATGTAATAACCCTTGCCCAAGATTGGTAGGTTTAATGATTTAATCCATTAAGGGTTGACAATACATGTTGTCAAATAACAAATCACAGAATTGTACTTAAAATCTTGCCTTGATTAAGATATCAACATATGCTAGTGAACCAATACTGTTGAGAGAGAAAGTATAAAGGGGTTATAAATCTCTAAAGAACAACTCTAACTTCTGTTCACGCTAGTTCTGATTATTAGAAATTTGTGCATTAGTAAGAGTGAATAACATATTGGTAATAATAATGCTACTGCTCTAATATAATTTCTGGAATTCTGTTTTACATAGTAAATCTGAATTGGTTATTAATTCCAAAATGGGAAATTGATAAGATAATGTGATCGCTGTCTCTGATTAGCTCTTCAAGATCATACGATAGAATATTGAGAGACCGATGCCTCCATCAGCTCGCTGTTTCAGATTTGATCATTATAGTTTATACTATGCGATTTCCTTTTGGGAGCTGTATTTGGGTATTCACAAATTGCTCATGTGTCCATCTATTGGCTGATTGTTGGCTCTTGAAAGAGAACTTTAGAACTGAGTTTGGAAATAAAATTTTTAATCTTCAATCCTGTCCTCCCAAATAGTTGCATATTTCTTTATATATCTCCCTCAAGAGGGACGACTATAGGAAGAGATGTCTTGTTTCTAGAGGGGGGTGACTGCTGAGATGCTTGCATCCTTTCAAACACTAAATCCCAGCCCCTTGTTAAGTATAATTACCTCTTAATCTTTTAACTTTATTTAGTCATAACCTCCTCATGATGTCATCGTTGCTTTTCAAATTGGATCGCTGCACTTTATATGATATTTATAAATTTCTCTTATAATGTAAATCGCTGCTGTCTTAATCTTAATTGTTAGCATACATTAATCTTTGTTTTTTTATTTACTGGACTATTCGAACTCCCTTCAAGCATCGGCAGATAGTAGCAATAAGGTGGCAAATGAATTAAGGATGTCGATCCTTTCAATAGCAAACTGTGAATAAAAGAAATGCCATGATTTCTTTAGAAATATTGACGTAATAAGAAGATAGTGATTCTTTTGTCTTATTCCCACGATTCCTTACCACTTTGGCTAATGCAGCGATCAATAGGAGAATAGTCTGCCCGATGACTCCAACAATGTCCAACATGACTGATGGCCATGACAGCATATAGTGTCCATAAATGACACAGCAACTTCTGGCATATTTATAGATACTCCTTAATATAGACGGCAGCTGTTTAGAAAGGTCAGCGAATATAATATTTCTTCCACCCAGAAAAGACAAATATTATCGACACATGCTAGTGAATCATATATTTATATGGCTTTCATAGCCTACTGCCAACTTAGGACATGCTCCCTTGGATATAGACAGGAGAATAATAAGTAAACACCCAGCATCAAATTCTGCCAATATAAATAAGGGCCGCTTACGTGAACATATATAACCACGATCTCTCTATATATAGATGGCAAATGAAACCAGAACTACCATATATTCACTCAAACTGATATAAAACATTAATCACCCAAACTGAGACATAAATCAATTTCATTCACACAAATACCTTGACCATCAATGATAACAATTCAATCCAGCACTGATAATAATTTATGAGCAATAATCCTCAGAATACACATATGTCTGAATTAATTGAAACTCCTGCAATTTCATCTTTGTGGGAGACTCATGAAATTGCCAAACTCCTAATCACGATTAAATACATGTACGGATGCCTTTTTGTAGCATTCATCATAAATGGGACATTACAATGTACATTTGTTTCACTTGATCTCCAATTTCATGTGCAAAAGTGTCATACACCTAAGGAGGCTTGGGACGAACTTGTTGTTTTATATAGTTAAACTAATGCAATTAAGGGTAATTAAATTGATAATGAATTGACGAACCTTGATCCAAACAGTTTTGACAATATCCAAGATCATGCCACTAGGGTCAATGATCTAAAAACACAACTCAAGGAATGTGTTATTGATGAAAAGGACATTCAATTGGTTCTTAATGTTCTACCCAAACTTGGTAAAGAATATGCTATTTTTGTTTCTACCTTTCACACCCATCAACTATGGGGAAGGCATATGATATGCGTACATTTGATCAATTTTCTGAAATTATAATTCAAGAACAAGGGAAGTTAATTCAAATGGATCTCCATAAGTTTTCTAAGTCACAAGCATTGATGGCTAGTGAGCCTAAGGGATAGAAATAATCAGGAAATACTGAAAAGAAACAAAAGGAAAAAAGAGCAAGCCACAAAAAGAAACGACATAACTTAATTTTGAATCTTCCTCAAAAGGGGAATAATCTAAGGAGAAGCCCAAACGTGCATAGTACAAGAAACCAAGGCATGATGAACGTCTATGTTATTCAAAACAAATTGATGAGTTGAAACATTTTCTAATGAAGAACCAAATCAATTTTCCTTCAACCATGTCAGGAGGTTTGTCATCTTCTTCTAATTCCAAGTCGGAGAGACAAAAGAGAGCAAGCACTTGTTGCAGTTGTAGATTCTGAGTCAAGAAGATGGATCCTTAACTCTAGAGTTTCAAATTATATGACTTCATCACAAACTCTGTTCTCTTTATTTGAGACTTGTTCATCACCACACAACCTAATGGCTAACAAAACATACATGTGTGTTTGTGGAAAGGGTCTATTGACAAGGATGAAGGATCATTCAATGATGTCTTTTGTGTGCCTTCATTGTCAACGAATATCCTTTCTAACTATTAGAACTGTGAAGAGCCCAACTGGCTCCCTCTCAAACCCCTGTTGTTTTAATTATCTTTCTGTGTTTTTTTTAGTTTTTTAAGAATGTTTCTAGAGAGAAATAGAAGGGGCGGCAGCATATAAAAGCTCATAAAACAAGAATCTGAGCTAATTTAGAATAAGTATCAATGCAAAGAGTATTGAATAACTCTAACAATAATATTCCAAACAATAAACGTACCCGTAAGCCTCCAGATTATTTAAATAAGAAATTATGAAGTATGCCAGGCAACAATGGCTGGTAACAGCATGCATGCACACCAGGGCTGCAGAACTGAGTTCTCCTACAAAATAACTGGAGAAGAATGACTGAGAGAATGGGACGCCCAATATGCAATACAGAAACCAGCAATAGGAAAAGCGTTTTTCTTCAACAAGAAGGACGCCTCTTTTGGGAAAGCACGCCAAACAATGCTGAAAATGTACGGCCTCTGGCAAATGAACACTCTGAAGCTGGTAATGGCAGAAGGCAGGCACTATCCAAAAGAACCCCTCTCCTGCAAGCTGAATACTGAATAACTAAACAAAGCTATACTGATTTGGTCCAGAAGAACTTCTGATTGAAGCTCTCATCAATGGCAATCATTCAGATGGTATTTCACAACCTCACAATCACAGATCCAACGAGGATTTTTCGTTCTTCAATGGAGTTTTCTTGCAACCCTTGTCCCCAGACAAATCACAGAGAAAGAATTTTGCAAAGTCAAATGATAAACAAATATTAGGTTTATTTGCAAAGAAATGCCTTATAGCCATCAAAAAGGCACGAATTCCCAAAAAGTACGGATTCTCTCTCATTTAAAAATACATTTAAATGTATTTTAATTCCTTTCCATAGTTTGGGCGCACTTTATGTCTTTTAAGTGATTTAAAATTACTTTATCACTTTTTTATAAAGTAATACTTCATTACTTTATAATATATTTAAGTGGTTTTAAATTTATAAAGTCAATTTGACTTTATAATAATAACCCATTTAAGTTAAATATTAATATTTAACTTAACCACAAAATATTTCATAATTTCCTCCAGACTCAGTATCTTTCCGTGCCGTCAGAAACTGGCGAACACTAAACTCCACATGCTCGTACTGAATCCCATACTGAACCTGAAGGGGTGAGAATGACAATGCCCACCCAAAAGAACCACTGACCCTCTAACCAAGTCCTGTCAGCCCACTAGGGTCCAAGAAATAGGCTAACTCCACAGTCATCTGACACTGACTAGGATGGGGACATCACAAGAACACACATGGTGGGCAAGGAAAAGTGTTGAGTTCGCATCAAATTATGTGATTATTTGTAATGCCCTCGCCTAAGGGAGAATAATAATTAACTAAAAAGTCAAGGGGTACCCAAAGGGTTATGACCATTGAAGAGATATAAGAAGATAAATCAAGGGGAAGGAAGGCAATTAATTCAGCAGAGATAATTATTTATTTTTCCTTCATGGAATATGAATCCATGATTCAGCAATCTTGAGGACAAAACCCCTCATAGATCAGAAATTCAAGGACGAAAACCCTTAATTTTTTCATCAAGTTAGTGGACGAAAACCCCTAACTTTAGCAAGAATATTTCGAGACATTTGTCCAAATAAAATAGCTGCAAATTGCAAGAAGATTACAACAGTTATTCAAAAAGAATTTTGTATCTTTCAAAATCATTTTATTAAATTTTAAATCTGAAATATATATAAAAAAGTATAGTTTAAGGATAAATTAATATTTGTAATTAATTATGCAAGTTTGATCGTGAGTGTGGGATATTTACTTATAGCAAAACTAAGGAAATTCTAGAACGGGATATTACAATTGGTATCAGAGCAGCAATCCTGCCAGCCTGCAGGTCTAAAAATTAGTTTATATAGTTGAGCCAAAGAGATCAATGGGCCTTGGAAAGAGAAAGGAAAAGACTAGAGGCAACTAGCAACCAAATTAAAAGCAGAGGAAAGAATAAAATGGGTAATCATGAAGTAGAACAAGAGAATGAATTAAAGGCTTATACCCAACAACAAGAACAAACAACACAATTGCACCTTCAAACACTTCAAAATATGAATAATACAATCGATTCTCTTAGGCCTACACAAACCAATGGAGGAGATGGTATTAACTCAAATCATTCAAAAAATAACAATAGAACTCCGCTTGGATCCCCACTTAGAATAACACAGCCCACATTCTTACCTAGAGATGAGCAACCACGAAGAAGAAGAACCAAACACGGCAGAAAACGACTTTGATGAATGTATAGACGCATACTCAAGACTTGATCCAGACCTTAGAAGACAAATTCCATTGATACAATATTATAATGCAAGATCAAGAAATATCTCAAGAGGAGAAAAAAGACAACCCAACGAAGATTTGCAGCAAAGATTATGTAAGTTGACTCTCCCCACTTTTGATGATTCAAGGAAGGTCATTCTACGAGCATGGGTCCAAAAACTAGATACCTATCTTGTTAGTTTTATCTCTTCAAAAATGTAAACAAGCAGAAAATGCAACACATAAATAATGAACACATCAGATACCTTGGGAAAACCCTCCTACTCAAGGGAGAAAAACTCAGCAAAAATATATATCAGATAGAAATGCAGAATGCTGCATACAGAGCCTAGCCTTACACAAGGCTGAATAAATACAATGAATAATAGAATCACTCCTTGATGCAAAGATACAAGTGAAACTGATCTGCTGCTAAGTGTGAACTCCTTGAAAGAATGCCAATTGAATATGAGAATGACTTGATGATGTGATTGAATGGACTTCACCTTGTATATATACAAAACAAGGTGACTCTTCACTTAGGTCGGCCTCCTTTTAAGAAATAAAAATATAAAATATAATTTGTAATTAAGACCGACTTGCCTTATTAATTATTTATTATTTAAATTTTGAGAGAAAGATATCTCCCGCCGCTATAACATCAACACTCCCTCTTAGCTAGGGAGGTATCTTTCCGGATATCCATGTCATGGAGTCTCTCAACATGACACCCACAATGGCTACACCCATTTGTGGAAAAGAGTTCATCACGGAGTCTCTAAACGTGATATCGTCATGGAGTCACTCAACATGACATCCACCATGGCTACTCCCATGTGTGGAAAGAAACACATGTACAAGTGTCCATCACGGAGTCTCTCAACATGATATCATCATGGAGTCACTTAACATGACGTCCACCATGGCTACTCCCATGTGTGGAAAGAAACACATGTACAAGTGTCCATCACGAAGTCTCTCAACGTGATGTCGTTATGGAGTCTCTCAACATGACGTCCACCATGGCTACTCCCATGTGTGGAAAAAACACAAGTACAAAGGGTTCATCACGGAGTCTCTCAATGCGATGTCGTCATGGAGTCTCTCAACATGACGTCTCATCTCAGTCTCAGAGATGGACAAGGGCTCGCACCTCATATTTCTCCGTCTCAGAGAAATCACACTACAAGGGATTTCACCTCATATTTCTTCGTCTTAGAGAAATATACACTACAAGGGCTTTCACCTCATATTTCTCCGTCTCAAAGAAATATATGCTACATCAAATCTTCATGATGATGTGACTCCCTCTGAAGCTCCAAGTACTTGCATCAACCTCCTGACCTCCTCATCCAAGGTTGCTTTTGTTGGTTTGTCAAACTCCCTCTGAATGTTATTTCCTCCTCTTCAAAGAAACTGATTGCAATGACAATATGTATAGGTTCTTCCTCTTCAAGAGATGTCTCCAATGAAATTAAGTGCCACCAACTCAGTCCCATGGCTGCAAGCTATGTCTCCATTCTTCATCCTGCGTGACTTCCTC
Organism: Sequoiadendron giganteum; assembly: GCA_007115665.2. Classification (NCBI taxonomy): domain Eukaryota; kingdom Viridiplantae; phylum Streptophyta; class Pinopsida; order Cupressales; family Cupressaceae; genus Sequoiadendron; species Sequoiadendron giganteum. The sequence continues at coordinate 24,558,262 of VCHN02000014.1, forward strand.
ACAGGATGCATCAAGCTCTTCCTCCCTTGAATGCAATCTCTCATCATCCTTATGCTCCTCGATCCGTCCTGAAAGCATTTTAGAGAGTTTAATAATAGTTCATAGAACTAAACTATCCCGAAGAGAAATACCAATGCTAGAAGCATACACGATTCACTATCCTAGTGTTATTGCGTGAATTAATAACTAAATAAAAATTCATGAACATTATTCAAACATGAAATACTTATCTCTTTATTGATTCTGATAAATACTAATCACTGCACTCAATATAATTCGCTGCTTTTGCGCTCAGATCAGTCCACAACCTTCCTTCTATAGGTTCACGGTTTAATCATAGGCCCATGTCCCAGTATTAACAATGACCCAATAATACATCAACACTGGGATTTGAAGTGGTGGCTGGATAAATTTGAATATGGTCTTTGACCATTCAAGTTTATCGATGCACTCCTTTTCCAGCTGCGTCCCACCTAGAATGGCTTAGTTGCTATACCCAATTTTGTTCGTTGGCTTCACTTTAATTATTTTATTCTTGTTAGTCTCTTGAAGACACGAACAAACCTGAAGCATACCCGACAAGAAAGGAAAACCTCTTGGCATGCAATGTCCCCTGACCTGCTGATATAAGTTGATTAAAGTAAGACATTTCCAGAATTGATACACCAAAATCTGCAACTTTGACACACATGCCATCCCCTAAAAGAAGATACTTTGACTTCAGATCCCTATGGATTATGTCTTGAGAGTGAAGATATTGCATTCCTCGAGCAATATCAAGGGCCATCCTCAGAATAAGTTTCAATGGACGTGAGTGCGGCTCCTGCTTATGAAGGTATGCTCTCAAGGAACCTCCAGGCAAATATTCAATGATGATGCAAAATACAGGTGCAACACGCTCTATGATGTTCAGAAGGTGTAACTGAAACAGCAAAGAGACCTCAACTGTTAATTGTTTCTCAAGAGAACTCGCAACAACATCATCCTCATCTGGCTGCCACATCATCTTAACAGCAACAGGCCTCTACTTATAAATTCCATGATAAGGATGCTTCTGAGGTTTGAATGTTGGGTAGAATATCACAGATCGCCAGCCAAAGTAGACTACCAATGAACTGATCCCAATTCTAACAGATGTATTATGATGCTTCCACGTCATTCAGAGGACCATCAACAGAGCCTGATAGCTTAGACTTCATGTGACTTCAAATAATCTAATGAAGCCCGAAGCATATTCACAAGCTCACGGCAATCAATAATGCCTTCCTTAATGGTCAATACCAGCAATCATACATACGTCTTTAATAAATTGCAAAACCATCACTAATGATGACCAAAAATAATCACGATTTGCACTGAGAATAATATTCGCATAGATCACACTCCTAGAAACAACATGTCACCTTCAAAAGTCTTTAGGAATTGTTGGATGAATGTTGCCTCCAGTTGCTAAGGCACACTAATCATGTGCAGCAACAGAGATCGTCTCTCGATTGTGATCGCCTTCACCTTCATATCAGATGCGATGACATCCTTAGCGGCATGATTATTATAGTTGGCCCGATAATTTCTTTCAAGCTGTCACTTTGCCTTGTTTCCCTTACAACTGCTCCTGATACCTTTATACAATCGATTGTGTCTTTAGCGGCAGCTCCTTATGATAAATCGTGACTTTCTATTTGTCTGATTTGCTCAGAGGCCTGTGTCTCTCCTTTGCTTAAGAGGCCCGATATTCCTAATTTATTTGTCTTTGTGATGATTAGATTTCGTCTTTTGAAGCGTTGCCTCTCATATGGTGTCTTTCCCAGCCACACCAAGTAATCGTTCCTCTTAACAAATACCCCAATTGCTATGCTTTAAGTCTAATGCCCCCTAGTTCACTTCCCTCTTTATGTCGTTTGCTTTCCTAGATGCCTCCCAAAGAACACCAAACTTCAGGTGATTTTTCATTGAATTGAATTCTTGCAATGTTACTTAGATCTGATCAGATTTCCCCTGAACCCACTCTGATACAATGTTAGTTTATCTCTTCAGAAATGTAAACAAGCAGAAAATGCAACACATAAATAATGAACACAACAGATACCTTGGGAAAACCCTCCTACTCAAGAGAGAAAAACCCAGCAAAAATATATATCACATATATATCAGATAGAAGTGCAGAATGCTGTATACAGAGTCTGGCCTTACACAAGGCTAAATAAATACAATGAATAATAGCATCACTCGTTGATGCAAAGATACAAGTGAAACTGATTTGCTGCTAAGTGTGAACTCCTTGAAAGAATGCCAATTGATTATGAGAATGACTTGATGGTGTGATTGAATGGACTTCACCTTGCATATATACAAAACAAGGTGACTCTTCACTTAGGTCGGCCTCCTTTTAAGAAATAAAAATATAAAATATAATTTGTAATTAAGGCCAACTTGCCTTATTAATTATTTATTATTTAAATTTTGAGAGAAAGATATCTCCCGCCGCTATAACATCAACATATCTTTCTCTTAGCCCCATACAGAAGACAAAGCCATTAAATTTGTCATTCTTCACTTGGAATGAACAGCACGTGAATGATGGCATCATGGGCTAGTCACACAAGGGCATCAACAAATTGTAACATACATCGACTTCACACAAAGGCTTATAGAAAGGTTTGATAGAAAAGACCTAGAGATACATTTTAAGGAGATGACACCATTAATGTAGAAAAATTTCAAAGGATCTCAATCATGGTGCTAGATATTATTGAGAAAAGACTTAAGTTTTTATGTATTGAAGGGCTTTTAGAATCACATAGGGGATTGGTCCTGTTGATGTTAGTAGTGTCGGGCCTCTACTTCCAGCCACGCTATATAATTTATTGGAAACGATATTAAGTGAAGAGGCGCTTCACTTGAGTCAAGAGATAATATTTAATTATTGTTATTTATTGAGGCCGACTTCCTTAATGTGGTCGACTTATTTAATTATTATTATTTCTTAAGGAGGTCGACCTACATGAAGAGACACATTGTTTTGTATTTATACAGGTGAAGTTTGTTCATTCTAATCATCAAGTTCATTCATTATAATTCACATTCCTAGAAGAAGTTTGCACTTGAGCAGCAGATCATCATCTTGTTACAGCAGATCGATTTCAAGGAGAAACACGTTCTTTTTGTATCTTCACATCTAGGAGAGGTGCTATTATTCATTGTATCAAATTCGGCATTGTGTTAGGCGTGTTGTAAGCAGATTTCTGCTCTTATTCATTGAATATATAAGCCATAAATATTTGCTGGGTTTTTCTCCCTCGAGTAGGAGGGTTTTCCCAAGGTATCTTGTTGTGTTCATTGTCTTATGTGTTGCAATTTCTGCTTATTGAATTTTTGATCCTAAAACTAACATGGTATCAGAGCGGGTCTAAGAAAATATTGTGATCAGACTTTTATAAGCAGCACTATCCTTTTCCATCATTCTCATCTGTGTGTGTCTATCTTAACTACGAAAATGGTGAACGGTCTCAAAGTTGAAGATAGACTCGAAGGTGCCTCTAACTTCATTTCTTGGAAGTTTAGAGTTCTGATTGCATTGGAAGAAAATGAGATTCTGGAGTTCATGGAGGGCGAAGTTCCCGAGCCTTCCGATGAGAATGAGAAGACACAATGGAGGAAGAACAGCACAAAATCCAAGAAGATATTGATTGATTCTGTGAAGGATCACCTTGTGCCTATTGTCTCCAAGTTGCCGACAGTGAATGAGATGTTCAAAACCTTGGAGGGTTTGTATGAGATTAATAATACCAGCCGAGCTCTTGCATTGAGGCAACAGCTACATCACATCAAGATGGCGAAAGGAGATTCAATCATCTCTTTCTTCATGAAGATCACTGAGTTGAAAGATCAGCTTTGTGCCATTGGTAATATGGTTGATGATAAATATTTAGTCATGTTGGCACTTAAAGGTCTTCCTCAAATTTGGGAGCCATTTATCCAAAGTATTAGTGGAAGATCGAAGCTACCAAAGTTTGATCGTCTTAGAGCAGATTGTATTCAAGAGGAATCAAGATTGGCTGCAAGAGGTAATGGACGGAGTTCTAATCATGAAGACAACCATGTTCTTGCTGCTCAAACATCGAAGTGGAAAGGAAGAGAAGGAAGGAAAAGCAACTTCAAGAGAAACAGGGATAGAAGATCAGATGGTGCTCATAAATCTAAGAAGAAGAAAGATCTCTCCCATATACAGTGCTTCAGATGTGACAAGTTTGGTCATTATGCAAGAGATTGTGCAACAAGACCAAAACAGCATGCTACTAGCGTGGATGTGGATGAGGTCTCTCCTCAAAAGGATTCAAGAGACAATTCAAGCAATGTTCCAACCGATAGCAACACATGGTTGATTGATAGTGGCGCCTCTCGACACATCACCGGATTTAGAGAACATCTTTCAGATTTGGTGGAGAGAGATACCAACATGCAAGTCATGATTGGAGATGATGCGTGCTATTCAGTGAAAGGTGTTGGAGCCTCCTCTCTTCACCTAGATTCCGGCATCTCTTTTCATTTGAGTGATGTGTTGTTCATACCAGGTATCAAGAGGAACCTTGTATCAATTTCAGTCTTGGAGGACAAAGGATATCAAGTTGCATTTTCTGAAGGGAAAGTTCTTGCATGGGCAAAGAACTCTAGCATCAAGTCAGCCCGAGTGATTGGTGTTCGGCATGAGAGTCTTTATAGGCTTTCCATTCATCCAATGCAAGCATTATTGCATGACTCCTCCAGTCCAAGTGAGCTTTGGCATAGAAGACTTGCTCACTCCATTTCAGAGCTCTTCCATCCATGCAGAAGATGGTCACTGGTCTTCCAAAACTCAGTCAAGAGCATGAAGGTACTTGTCGAGGATGCGCATTAGGTAAGAATACTAAAGGTGTTTTTCATAGTAGTGAAAGTAGATCTAAATGCATTCTGATTTGTGTGGTCCAATGTTTGTTGCATCCTTGAGTGGTTTTTGGTATTATGTACTTTTCATTGGTGACTACTCTAGAAAGACTTGGATTTATTTTTTGAAGTCTAAGGAATCTGATGAAGTACTTGAGAAATTCAAAGAGTTTAAGGCTCAAGTAGAGAATGTATCTAGGAAGAGGATCAAAGTTTTGAGATCTGACAACGGAGAAGAATACACTACTGGAGCCTTCTGTAACTTTTGTATTGAGGCAGGGATTAAGAGGGAGTTTTGTGTCCCCTACAATCCTCAACAGAATGGTGTTGCAGAAAGGAAGAATAGATCCATTGTTGAAGCAGCCAAAGCCATGATCCATGATCAAGACTTGCAAACCTTCCTTTGGGCAGAAGCATCTCGAATCGCAGTGTAGGCTCAGAATTGGTGCCCTCATCGTATTTTGGAAAATATGAATCCTGAAGAAGCCTTCACAGGAGTAAAACCTGAGATTAGTCACTTGAGAATCTTTGGTTGTCTTGTGTACATTCATGTGCCTAAAGATAAAAGGACTAAGTTAGAACCATCTGGCAAGAAAGGAATATTTGTGGGTTACAGTGAATCTTCAAAAGCCTACAAGATTTACATTCCAGGTTAGAAACTGATAGAGATCAGCAGGGATGTCACTTTTGAAGAAGACGTTGCATTCAAAAGATCTGAAGGCTCATACATGGAGATAGATAACAGGAGACTGCTCAGGACATGGACATTGATCATACTCCTGAGATTCAGAGGGAGTCTACTGAACTAGATAAGGATGGTGATCCAGTTGAGCCTTTGGAACCAACTGATGGGCCAAGAGATATTGTCATAGGTCTAAAAAGCCCTCTATGGGCTAGGCAAACAATGCAGGAGGCAGAAAGGTTTGCAGCTCCTAGAGGCACATTTAGAGAAAGCAAAAGACCACAACAGTTTCCAAGCTATGTTGCATTAATGAGTCATATCATTGAATTTGAGCCTTCTAGTGTTGAAGAAGCATCAAGTCAACAAGTTTGGAAAGATGCCATGGCTAAAGAATATCAATCTATCATCAAGAATGATGTTTGGGATATTGTACCTAGACCAGAAGGGAAATTTGTTGTATCTTCTAAATGGCTTTTCAAGATCAAGTATGCGGCTGATGGTAGCATTGAGAAGTACAAAGCTAGATTTGTGGCTAGAGGATTCTCTCAGAAAGAGGGAATAGACTATGAAGAAACCTTTGCTCCGGTTGCTCGTTATACATTCATTAGAACCATTATTGCTACTGCAGCAGCTAAGGGATGGAAGCTACATTAGATGGACGTAAAGACAACATTCCTTAATGGTGTGATTAAAGAAGAGGTATACATTGAGCAACTTGATGATTTTGAGATTCATGGGAAGGAGTCTCATGTTTGCAGATTGAAGAAGGCTTTGTATGGCCTTAAGCAAGCTCCTCGTGCTTGGTATGAGAGGATTGATCAATATCTGATGAGATTGGGCTTCTCCAAGAATGATGTAGATTCAAACCTGTACTTCAAGATAGTTAATGGCGAGGCATTAATCTTGGTACTTTATGTTGATGATCTATTTCTTATTGGAGAAGAACATCTCATTATCAAATGCAAGGAGGAGTTAGCTTATGAATTTGAGATGAAGGATCTTAGAAACATGCATTACTTGAAGAGATTTGGTGTGATCCTAGGATTAGAAGTATGGCAGAGGCCTAATGAGATCATTCTAAGTCAAGGGAAGTATACTATAGATATCTTGAAGAGATTTGGTATGATGGATTGCAAATCCATGTCTACACCAATGGAAACCAATTTGAAGAAGTTGAGTGAGTCTGCAGCTAGTTCAGATTTGGTGGATCCCACTATGTATAGGCAGTTGATTGGATCATTGATGTATCTAGTCAATACTAGACCAGATATTTGCTATGCAGTGAGTGCACTTAGTCAGTTCATGAGTGAACCAAGGAAAATACATCTAGTTGCAGCTAAGCATATCCTGAGATACTTATGTGGCACAGTTGGATATGGCTTAAGATATACTTCTAGTGTAGATCTTCAGTTGCAAGGATATTCTCATTTTGATTGGGCAGGGAGTATAGCTGATCGGAAGAGCACCTTTGGTTGTTGCTTTAATTTGGGATCTACTATGATTTCCTGGTGTAGCAGGAAGCTGTCTTCAGTGGCACTAAGCACCGTAGAGGCAGAATATATTGTAGCTTGTGTGGCAGCTTGAGAAGCAGTGTGGCTTTGAAAGCTCCTTGCAGGATTGTTTGGACAATCATTGGAGCCAACTGTCATCCATTGTGATAATCAAAGCTATGTGAAGCTTTCTGTCAATCGAGTGTTTCGTGACAGAACAAAACATGTTGAGATCAAATACCACTATATCAGAGATATGGTATTGCGGAAAGCTATTCAGTTGAGATACATATGTACTGATGAGCAGACGGTTCATATTCTCACCAAGCCTCTCTCCAGAGTGAAGTTTGTGTACTTCCGAGACAAGCTTGGAGTTGTGGAGAATGAAGCCCTAGCTGAGAGGGAGACTCAGCATTAATGATCTTCTGTGATTTGCTTTAATGCATCTTTCTCTGTGAGAGAAATTTGAGGTGTAAGCCCTTGTTAGTGCATCTTTCTCTGTGAGAGAAATTTGAGGTGAAAGCCCTTGTATCCACCCTCTAGGAGTAGCCATGGTGGATGTCATGTTGAGTGACTCCATGAGAACATCACGTTGAGAGACTCTGTGATGATTTCATTGTACTTGTGTTTAACCACCCTCTGGGAGTAGGTATGGTGGACGTCATGTTGAGATGATGACATCACGTTGAGTGACTCCGTGATGGGCACTTGTGCACATGTTCTTTCCATACATGGGAGTAGCCATGATGGACGATATCACGTTGAGTGACTCCTTGATGTGTTCTCTTCTCACAGATGGGTGTAGCCATTGTGAGTGTCATGTTGAGAGATTCCATGACCTTGTGTATCAGGAAGTATTCCTCCCTAGCTGAGAGGGAGTGTTGATGTTAGCAACGTCGGGCCTCTACTTCCAGCCATTACAATTCATCAAGCATAAATTAAATGTAGCCTCATTGGCTATTTAATTTATTGGAGACGATATTAAGTGAAGAGGCGCTTCACTTGAGTCAAGAGATAATATTTAATTATTATTATTTATTGAGGCCGACTTCCTTAATGTGGCCAACTTATTTTAATTATTAGTATTTCTTAAGGAGGCCGACCTACATGAAGAGACACATTGTTTTGTATTTATACAAGGTGAAGTTTGTTCATTCTAATCATCAAGTTCACTCATTATAATTCGCATTCCTAGAAGAAGTTCGCACTTGAGCAGTAGATCATCATCTTGTTACAGCAGATCGATTTCAAGGAGAAACATATCCTTTTTGTATCTTCGCATCTAGGAGAGGTGCTATTATTCATTGTATCAAATTCGGCATTGTGTTGGGCCTGAGTTGTAAGCAGATTTCTGCTCTTATTCATTGAATATATAAGCGATATATTTGTTGGGTTTTTCTCCCTCGAGTAGGAGGGTTTTCCCAGGGTATCTTATTGTGTTCATTGTCTTGTGTGTTGCAATTTCTGCTTATTGAATTTCTGATCCTAAAACTAACAGGTCCAAGCTTTTGAACCATCATCTCTACAAGATGCTATTTGAAGGGCTTTTAAATTGGAAGACACCACATCTAAAAACAAGACCTATCCCAAGAATGTACCATTAGGTTCGCATAAGTAGCCCTTTCACAAGGATATTTCACAACTAGAGGCATTACCTCATCAATCCAACAAAGTGGAAGAGTCCAAGAACAAGCTCCGAAGGAAAAAATTATGCTTTACTTGTAGAGAGACATGGGAGCCAAGGCATAGATGCTCGAGCAAAGGACGAGTTCAATATGTAGAGGTGGTAACAAAGGAGAGTTCAAAAGAGGAAGAGTATGAACCTGAGGGAATTTTGGAGGTGGTTGAGCATAAGGATTGAGAAGTAGAGAAGCCTTCTAGAGGTACACTCGCCACACTTTCAAGAGCATGTAGATATCACCCCTTTCGAGTGCGAGGACTACTTCAAGGACATATGGTAACTGTTTTGATTGATAGTGGGGCTACTCATAATTTCATTGATGAGGGGTTAGAAACTAGGTTAAAATTGAAGACAGATAACTTTGAAGGATCCAATGTGGTTATCGTTGAAATATTTTGTCATTGATGTCAAAGGTCATATTTCCTAGGTCGATAATCTGATCATGTTTCCTACATTTCAGTAACTTCCTTTATATTTTATGAAACATGACATGAGCTAAAGGTATTGGCTAATATTAATGCCTATGCGGATGTGTATTGATGCCTACATGGTTTTGAAGTGGATCTCTTTTGCAATGCCATGTCACCCTTGACTTGTCAAAGGGTCGAAGATTTGTAACGCCTATGTTATGTATGTTGACGGCTGATTCATGTGTAGCAGCAGCTTTATGAGTATAAGTTGTGACATGGTATCAGGTTTAATGCACTATCATCGATATGGATATTGTGGACAGCTTATATTTTATGGTGGCTTCAGGCACGACTCAAAATTATGATGGCGGCTTGATTTATTTCTAACGCCTCTTCTATGCTGCGATATTTTATGGAGATTTAAATTCTTGCAGTGATGGCTTCCTAAGGAGGGCATCGTGGCTTTTAAGGAAATTTAAGACCACCCTTTTATGATGCTCAAAATACAGGGTTTGCATTCCTTTGTGCAGGAGTCATGTGATATGGGTGCGTGAATATTTGCCTTCGTGGCATTTAAATTTCAATGGACATTTATTCTTGGTCGCATTGTGTAATGTCGGGAGTTTTAAAAATGCCATCGCCTTCATTCTTCTATGCACGGACTATGTGAGTTTACCGTGAACCAGTGTAATATCCGCATTTATTCTTGGTCGCGTCAGGTGAAGTGGTGAGCATTAAAATGCTATTGCTGCCTTTATTTATCAGAGTAAGCTGTATTTGTGGGTAATCAGATGCATTGCTACCAACATATATTTACTTGAGCTGTGTAGAGCCATGTAACACAATTCAACTTTGCAATCTGATGTTACCTTCAGAAATCGTGTTATTAACAAATGTGATCAATCTTGAATTCTTTACGCTTCTATTAACTTTAGTGCACGCAGGCTGATGGAAGTATGTTACTATGTTTTTAGAAATCAAAATCTTCTGCTGTCTATATATCGATGATGCTCTTTTCTGTATAGTTTGTATGTTGAGATGTGTTGAAGCTGAGTTTCGTGGGGTGTGTCATTCTGAGTCATCTTGTGCTGCATGTGAAGTGGAGCAATTTGGATTGTATTAAGTATGAGACGTTATGAGTCAGTGATATATTTGCTTCACCTGAGTGGTGTGGTTTAATGCAATTTCATTCCACACATTTCTGATGTATAAGAGATGGAATCGTTATGTATTCTTGATAAGTGCAGATTTTATATTCTGAGGTGGGTGCAAAAACTGTCTGTTGTGAAGTCACAAAGGTTGATAAGTTGATGATTAAGGTGTCTTGAGGAGATTACCAGTTCTGGTTATTTCTGACTGAAGTTATCTTTGCTGATCTGGGGACTCAATAAGGTTGTAATAGTCTTTCATGAATCTGGGCAGTAATATCAAAATCTTGAAGGCTTGTTTATGAGATAGAAGTTTGTATTGTGGAGTGGGTGCAACTTCAAGATGGTTTTCTTCTGTATCAATATCAGTGGATAGAATGTGAAGACATGGACTATTTCTGGTGTATCTGTGGATGTGCTCAGATGTTAGTATATGCAATTAGAAAAGCTTAACCAAAATATGGGTATAAATGCGTTGAATTCAGAGTTACAGCGTTGTGATAATCTTCAGTGAGTTGGTACTCGCGCTGGAGTAGGTGCTTCAGCTGTTTGAAGTTGGTGCTTCAAGGGAGTTGGTGCTTCCAGTGAGTTGGTGCTCACACTGGAGTTGGTGCTTCAGCTGTTTGAAGTCAGTGCCTTTTGGAAGTTGGTGCTTCCAGTGTCTTGGTGCTCACGCTTGTATTTTGTAGATTGTAGTCTCCTGGGTTGGTGCCCATTTTGATGATTTTAAAAGAAACAATTCTACCGTGGTCTTTTACCCAAAAGGGTTTTCCACGTGATATCGGTGTTCATCTTGTCTAATGTTTGCTCTTACTGTTTTGATTGCTGATTCATTTGATTTCAAGTTTTAAAAAGTTTAAAATACTGATTCACCCTCTCCCCCTTCTCAATATTTTTTGTGTGCTCTTCAGTTATGGCCGATGGATTTACTCTTACATGCACACAAATGATACAACTTGACATCACTTTGGGTAGGCACAAGGTCCATGATGATTTTTATGTGGTAAACGTCAGCGAGACAAATGTGGTTCTAGGGGTACAATGGTTACACTCACTTGCAGAATTCAAACAAAATTATCAAACTATGGAACTTAAATTCAAAATTGAGGTTAAAAAAGTGGTTCTTCAAGGTTTGTTTAATGGAGCTCCAAGGGTTGTTACTGCAAAGAAAATGGAGAGAGCTTTTCGTATGGGACAAGTAGATTGGGCAGCACAATGTTTAATTATAAATGAAACTTCAAACACAAATAAACAAGCCATTGATGTCAATATTCAACCCATTTTGGATAAGCATGATATGGTATTTGGTGATATTCCACCAGGACTACCACCTTATAGGGGGTTTCAACATGTCATTGAATTAGAGGAAGGTCTCAAACCAGTCATCACTATGCCATATTGTCATCCAAGAAGTTATAAGGAAGAAATTGAGAAAACAATTAAAGAACTACTCAATATGGAACATATACAACCAAGCTCTAGTCCTTTCGCTTCTTTCATAGTATTGGTAAAAAAGGTCGATTCTATGAAGATGTGTGTCAATTATAGGGCACTCGATAAAAAGACTATCAAGAATCACTATCCTATCCCCAGAATTGATGAGTTGATTGATGAGCTCCATGGAGCAACATCTTTCTCTAAGATTGATTGGTGTTCAGGGTACCATCAAATAAGAATGAGAAGGGAAGATGTTCACAAAACAGCCTTTAGATGTCAACTTGGGCATTTTGAATTCCTAGTCATGCCATTTGGACTGACTAATGCTCTAGCCATGTTCCAATCTTGTATGAACCAAGTATTCAATAAGCAGTTAAGGAAATTTCTTTTGGTCTTCTTTGATGATATATTGATTTATAGTAAAACTTTGGAGGATCGCCTAAAACATATAGATGAGGTATTAGGAATACTTGAGCAGCAATCACTATTTGCCAAGGCATCTAAATGTGAGTGTGGAATGATGGAGATTTTGTATTTAGGGCATAAGATCAATGTCCAAGGCGGTAACGTAGATAAGGAGAAGATTAAGGCGATAGTAGATTGGCCTCAACTTTATCACATTTAAGAGGATTTGTGGGGCTTCGTAGTTATTATAGGAGATTTTTCAAAGGGTTTTCACAATTGGCTACCCCACTAAGGGACTTAACTAAGAAAGGACCATTTTCATGGAGTGAGGAGGCACAAAGATCTTTTGAAAAACTCAAAGTGGTAATGAGTTCTTGTCTCATATTAGCCATCCCCAATTTCTCACTCCTATTTAAATTAGAATGTGATCCATTAAGAGAAGGCATTGCAGCAATATTAATGCAAAATAAACACCCAATAGCATTTGAGAGTTGCAAGCTTAAAGGATCCGAGAAGAACTACTCTATTTATGACAAAGAAATGCTTGGCATCATGCATGCATGCATTAGCAAAGTACAGGCAATACTTGGTTTGTGGGAAAATTGTGGTAAAGACAGACCATAACAGTCTAAGGTTCTTCCTAAATCAAAAAGATTTGAATGATAGGCAACAAAAATGGGTGAGCAAGATACAAACTTATGATTTTAATATTGAATATGTGAAAGGAAAGAATAATATCGTAGTTGATGCCTTGTCTCGAAGGCCTCATTTTTGCTTGATGACGGATATTTCTATTGATCAAAAAACTTCTATATTAGCAAAATATGCCAAAGATACCTTGGCTAATGACATATTGGAAGGCAAGTTGCATGATGATAGGTAAAAAGTAGTTGAGGAACTCAATTTTTAGAAAGATCGAATATATCTAGTCCCAAGTTCGAGGATGAAAGAAAAGATTCTAAGAGCATATGATGACTCCCTTTGGTTGGACATCAAGGATACTATAAAACATATAGAAAGTGAGAGAACTATTTTCTTGGGTATCAAGGGGGATGTCTTACAGCATGTCAAAGAATGTATGGTTTGTCAACAAAACAAGGCAAAACAAACATTTCCTGCTGGTTTGTTACAACACCTACCAATTCCAAAACAAAAATGGGAAAGTATTTCGATGTATTTCATCACAAGTCTGTGGAAAGTACAAGGGAAGGATTATATCTTTGTGGTCGTGGATCAACTCACCAAGTATACTCATTGCAATGCCATATCTTCTTAATATGGAGCTCCAAAAGTGGCTGATCTATTCTTTAGAGAAATATTTAAATTACATGAATTGCCTAAAAATATTGTTAGTGTCAGAGACAATAAATTTCTTAGTTTATTTTGGCAAGAACACTTTCGATCGACTGGAATATAATTAACCCCAAGCACTAGCTACCACCCACAAATGGATAGGTAAAAATTGTGAATAAATGGCTTGAAGGGTATTTAAGGAATTATGTTACAGGACAACAAACAGCATGGTTCAAATGGCTTCATCTTGGAGAATATTGTTACAATTCCACTCACCATATGTCGATTGAATGACTCCCTTCAAAGCACTGTATGGTTACAAGGCATTATCATTTGTGGATTTGATTCTCGTAGATAGTAAAGTCCTTGGAGCTAAGGACTTGGTGCAACAAAGTATGGATATTTTAAACACTCCCAAAGAAAACTTACAACAAGCACAAAATCAGCAAAAGATGTATGCTGATTGCCACAAATTGGAAAGAACATTCAACATTGGAGGCTTGGTTTTCCTAAGGTAACAGCCTTACAAGCAATCTTCTCTCAAGGAAAGTGGTGCAGAGAAGCAGAGAAGCTAAAGCCACGATTCTATGGACCCTATAAGATTACACGAAGAATAGGAGAGGTAGCTTATGAATTGGAGCTACCAATAAACAGTAGAATTCATAATGTCTTTCATGTATCCAGTCTCAAGAAGGTACTAGGACAACATATCACACCCTAATTAGTGTGCTTTTCTGGATTTTTACTGTGTATAATTTGTTTGCATCAACGTTTCGGATCACACTTCGTGATCCATCATCAGGATGAGAAAAGAGAGCCGAGAGAGAGAAAAATGGTTGATTGCAAACCAAGATATAATTTAAAGAGGAGGGACAAGGATAGTTTGCACAAGGTTAGATAAAGGAGATTAGGATAAAAAAGAACACAATAAGATAGTAAAAGAAGATAAGGGAACCAAAATTTAATAGAGATGAAAAAAAGAGAAAAAAGAGAGATAACAATTATTTAGAGAGATAACAATAAATTAAATAACTTTAAAATATATTTAATTTTATTATCATCTTCTTTCAAACCTTCTTGTTCTTTCTCCATCTATTCATTTCTCACAATTTGGCATTGGCTTAAACATTCTTGAGCAACATTCAAAGGAGGCATCATTGTCTTTGGATATTGTTCTACAGTTGTTTCCACAAGGTTCTAGATTGTCACTTTCCTCAATTACGCTTGGGTCTCCTAATTTGATTGTGGCACCTTTCGGCACCAACGTGGTGACACTAAAGCAAGTTCCGAAGACATCATATATCTTGAACTTTCTTCCCTCATATTCATTTCAAGAATGGGAAGATATCCTACATACATATTTGGTTTTGTTTCTTCCTAAGAGGAGGAGAGTGGTTTGGTGTTCTTGGATCTTTGTCATCATCTTTTATCAAACATCAACCATCACTATAGGAGATTATACATTGTGGGGGACTAAAAAGTCTCTAGTCTCTTTCTTTCTATTTTACAAAGGGTGGGAGGCAAGGAAGGAAGAAGGCATTTTCCTCACATGGGGTTTTATCCTTCTCATACCTTAGAGAGCATCTTGTGTTTTCTCTCTTTTGAAGAGTGGTATTTTCCTACAATTTTCTTTCTCTATTTGTAAGAGATTCTTGTGTACATAGGTACCTCATCATGCCTTGTTGTTGAGACCCATCCTTGTTTTTTCATTCTCACTTAAGGGGAGGTGTTGGTGTGAATAGGATATATTGCCTAACTAGTTCACTTTTGGGTCATTTTTGTTAATTTTTTAGATCAGAAATGAACAATAAGCAGAAAAACACAACACATAGTAGAAGACACGGCAATTTATCCTGGGAAAACCCTTCTACTCAAGGGAAAAACCCAGCAACAAATTATTCACTTATAAATCAGAAACAATAGTGCAGAAGTAGCACTCAGAATTAGGCCTAGAAAGGCTAAATATAATACAATAGTCTAGCAATTGAAGATAGTGCAGCACTTGAAGATAGTGCAAAATTTTTAGTCACAAAGAATAAAACTCTTCTTCTTGAATGTGAATCTACTCCTTGAGTGCGAATCTGCTCCTTGAGTGTGAATCTGCTCCTGAAGTGATAGGAAATCGAATTGAGATGCAACGAATGAATTGAATAATGTGGAGACTCTCTCCACTATATACAAGACTAGGTGAGCTCTCCTCTTGGGCTGACCTAGGAAAATATAATATTTGTTTATAATGTTTAGGCCAACTAGCCTTAGACTTTATTCTTTGGGAAATACCTTCCGCAGCTACACAAAAACACTAACACTCCCTCTTAGCTAGGAAGGTATTCTCAAATATTTGGTCATGGATTCTCTCAACATGACGTCCACAATGGCTACACCCAATTGTGGAAAACACAGCTCAGTCTCAAAGATGTGATCTGTACAAGGGCTTTCACCTCATATTTCTCAATCTTAGAGAAATATACACTACAAGGGCTTTCACCTCATATTTCTCAGTCTCAGAGAAATATACACTACAAGGGCTTTCACCTCATATTTCTCCGTCTCAGAGAAATATACACTACAAGGGCTTTCACCTCATATTTCTCCGTCTCAGATAAATATACACTACAACAGATCTTAATGATGTTGCGACTCCCTCTCAGTGAGGGAGTCATTTTCCACATCCTTTGAAGCCTATGTTGGTATGTCAGACTCCCTCTAAATGTCATTTCCACCTCCATGAAGTATCCTTTAGATCTCCTGAAGGTTTCCTCCTCTTCGAAGTAACTGGTTGTAATGACAATTTGTATAGGTTCTCCTGATGAATGCCAATCACACGAGCTGAATTTATGCTAGAGTTCTTCGGCCATGCAAGAACCTTTCCTTCAGAGAAGGCAACCTTGTACCTTTTGTCCTCCAAGGCTGAAATGGAGACAAGGTTCCTTTTGATTCCAAGTATGAACAATACATCACTCAATTGAAGAGGGATACCGAGTCTAGCTAGAAGGAAGTGGCCCCAACTCCCTTTATAGCATAACTAGCATCATCTCCAATTATAACCTGTAAATTAGACTCTTTCTCTACTAGGTTTGTAAGATGCTCTATGTAGCCTATAATGTGATGTGAAGCACCACTATCTATCAACCAAGTATCACTGTCAAATTGTACATTACTTGAAAGAGCGGAGATGAATAGGAATCCTTTTGAATCGACTTTAGAATGACTTGACTCCTTCTGAGATGCCTCTATGTCAATTTCTATAGTAGAAACATGTTGCGTTAACTTTAATTTACAATCCTGGGCATAGTGTCCATACTTGTCACACCTGTAACACTGAATGTGGGAGAGATCCTTCCTTTTTGATTCTAGCACAGAATCTGATTTTCTGTCTCTATTCCTCTTGAAGGTGCCTCTTTTTCCTTCTCTTCCTTTGCCTCTTTCTCTAGTAGTATGTGCAGAAAGAACTTGATTTTCTTCATTATGGGAGTTTCACCCATTTCCTCTTGCTGCCAATCTGGTTTCCTCTTGAATACAGACAGCCCGAAGGCGATCAAACTTGGGCAACTTGGATCTCCCACTGATGCTCTGAATAAAAGGCTCCCAAGATTGGGGAAGACCATTTAGTGCCAACATAACAAGATCTCTATCTGCAACTATATCCCCAATAGTGCTCAACTGATCTCTCAAATCAGAAATCTTCATAAAGAAAGAAATGACTAAATCTTCTTTAGCCATTTTTACATGATGAAGCTGTTGTCTCAGAGCAAGGGCTCTGCTGGTATTGTTGATCTCATACAGTCCTTTTAGAGTATCAAACATTTCTTTAGATGTCTTCATCTTGGAGATGATCGATACTAGGTGATCCATCACGGAGTCTATCATGATCTTTCTAGCCTTCGTGCCATTTTTCTTCCACTAGATTTTCTCCGTGTCTTCAGACGGCTCAGGCATGTCATTTTCTACGAATTCTAGAAGATCATTCTCTTCTAAGGCAATTGGTACCCTAGGTTTCCAAGAGTTGAAGTTTGAAGCTCCATCAAGCCTATCTTCTACCTTGACATCGGTCACCATCTTCTTTTTCTGAGTAACTTCCCTAGATCCCTTCAAGGTCTTCAACAAAATTTGCTTACTACGCAAATATGCTTTGAATTTCTACTCACATAACCTACACTCAGATCTGCAATTTGATATTCAATAAATACTTTCAAATCTGAACTTATCTTCAATAGAAATCTGCATTAAGTCTGCTCAAGATATATGACTGATTTCTGCTTATAACTCTTCTCTTTTCTGCTATAGATTTGCTCCTCCAAATATCTGATTTTTACTCATAAGTCTGCTACGAATTCTGCTCTATACCTGCTCTTAGATCTGCACAAATTCACCTTCAAAGCTTGCTCATAGTCTACAATAATTTATCTTCAAGCTCTGCGCTTAGGTCTGAAATAATTCTACTATGAATCGCCTTTGGATCTGCGATCTTTGCTTCACAAAATCTCCTTAAATGCTGCACTTAAATCCTCTTCAGGTCTGCTCTTATCTCTCCTTTAGATCTGCTCCTATGTATGCATTAATTCTCCTTCAATTTGCTCAAACATTCACTTTAGATCTGCATCTAAAGTCTGTTTCAGATCTGCTAGGAATGGGAATGGTATTCAATGAAAAAAAAAAATGCTTAGTCAAATCTAATCGGATATTCCTAAACCTTGCTCTAATACCATGTTAATTTTCAGATCAGAAATGAACAATAAGCAGAAAAACACAACACAGAGTAGAAAAAACAGCAATTAATCCTGGGAAAACCCTTCTACTCAAGGGAAAAACCCAGCAGCAAATTCTTCACTTATAACTCAGAATCAAGCCTAGAAAGGCCAAATATAATACAATAGTCCAGCACTTGAAGATAGTGCGAAATTCTTAGTCACAAAGAATAAAACTCTTCTTCTTGAATGTGAATCTGCTCCTTGAGTGCAAATCTGCTCCTGAAGTGATACGAAATTGAATTGAGATGGAATGAACGAATTGAATAATGTGGAGACTCTCTCTACACTATATACAAGACTAGGCGAGCTCTCCTCTTGGACCGACCTAGGAAAATATAATATTTGTTTATAATGTTTAGGCCGACTAGCCTTAAGACTTTATTCTTTGGGAAATACCTCCTGCAGCTACACAAAAACACTAACAATTTTCAGACCTAGTTAATTTAGTTTACTTAGGGCATTTAGGGAATTTAATTTTTATGTCTCAAGTCATTAGATTAAGACATGTGTCATAATCTTCTATTGTCCTATGTCTCACCTTTGCCTATCTATACAATTTTTTCTCATTGTAAATTATGTAATCATGTCATACATTTGCATACTTTGATAAAATAGAATTATTCTCTCCTGTTGAGTTTCTCTTGTGCTTTCATTGAAGCTCCTTGACCTTAGGCGGCTATCTCCATAGCCAAATCTTGCATGGTATTAGAGGGTTCTATACCAACTCTTACACTATGCTGGTTTAGAATTCAGTCAGTTTTTCATAAGCAGGTATGTAACAGATAGTTGTGTAGTGGTTAAGGTGTGCATTCATATACAATTGGTTAAGATTCAAATCCCCATGCTGCAATGAGGCAGCCCATTACTCAGAGTACCTGCCACAAGGTTATGGAGTATTAAAAATGGTATATATTAAAAAGTGTATGAGCCATGTTCAACCCCACACCATACTAAGAAGGCAAGCAATCTCACCCCCACAACACAATAAGGCAACTTAGTCTTATTGCTCAACTCTACGCAACAAGGCAAAATAGAAAAGACTGGCAGTGAATTGCAACTTGTAGAAGGAATTGTATAGCATGAAAGTCTGCAGTATGATGGTCCATGTAGCATGTTTTCACTCTCCATAATTGGGATCAGACTGTTGATGTTAATACAGCGTCGGTCTTCACTAAGTCTCATATTAAATATCAACTAGAGCATGGGCCGACCCTATTTTGAGTTATATCATTTACTTGTTGACTGGCCGACTTAAGTTATATTTATTCATTTATTATTATTTGCATAAAGGCCGACCTAAGTGAAGAGGCGCCAAGAAGATATATATACAAGGTTACTTTTGGTTATTGAAGAACAATTCGAATATATCAAGAAGTTCGCATCTTATTGGCAGAGCAGAATTCGCAGTCCTAAAAGAAGTTCATACTTAATCAGCAGATCATCATCCTGTAGCAGCAGATCATCATTTTGTAGCAGCAGACCGATTTCAAGGAGAAACATATTCATTTGTATCTTTGCATCTAGGAGAGGTGCTATTATTCATTGTATCAAATTCGGCATTGTGTTGGGCCTGAGTTCAAGCAGATTTCTGCTCTTATTCCTTCAATATATAAGAGATATATTTGCTGGGTTTTTCTCCCTCAAGAGGAGGGTTTTCCCAGGGTATCTTGTTGTGTTCATTGTCTTATGTGTTGCATTTCTTTTGTTCAAATTGATTATATAATCTGATCTAAGAAACACTAACATGGTATCAGAGCGGGTGTGAAAAAGATCGTGATCAGATTTAGTTCGCAACACTTATTCTTTTTCAGTCTATCTTCCAAATTTCTCAAGATGGTGAACGGTCTGAAAATCGAGGATAGACTCGAAGGGATCTCGAACTACATATCATGGAGATTCAGGTTCATGCTAACCTTGGAAGAGAATGATTTGGCTGAGTTTGTGAAAACAAAAGTTCCCGAACCTGAGGGGGAAGAAGAGAAGCTGCAATGGAGGAAGAAAGACACTAGGGCAAAGAAAGCATTGGTTGATTCCGTCAAAGATCATATTGTACCAATTATCTTCAAGTTGGATACAGCAAGAGAGATGTTTACAACCTTGGAAGAGATGTACGAAATCAACAACACCAGTCGTGCCCTTGCTCTGAAGCAACAACTTCATCATGTGAAAATGGAGAAAGGAGAATCTGTTATTACATACTTCATGAGGATTTCAGAGATAAAAGATCAGCTCTCCACTATTGGACACATGATTGATGATAAAGAACTGACTATGCTTGCTCTCAATGGTCTTCCGCTTTCATGGGAGGCATTCATCCAAGGAATC
Organism: Sequoiadendron giganteum; assembly: GCA_007115665.2. Lineage (NCBI taxonomy): Eukaryota > Viridiplantae > Streptophyta > Pinopsida > Cupressales > Cupressaceae > Sequoiadendron > Sequoiadendron giganteum. The sequence continues at coordinate 24,578,804 of VCHN02000014.1, forward strand.
AGTGCAAGATCCGAACTTCCCAAGTTTGATCGATTAAGGATTGATTGCATTCAAGAAGAGTCAAGACTAACAGCAAGGGGGATTGGTCAAAGCTCAAAGAATGAAGAATTACAAGTTCTTATCTCTCATTCATCAAACAAAGGAAAAGGCTTTAAGAAAGGATTCTTCAAAAGGAATCGAGAAGATGGAAATGATGATGCTCCTACCTTCAAAAGAAAACGAGACATGTCCAAGATTCAATGTTTTCGTTGTGATAAGTATGGTCACTTTGCGAGGGTGTGCCCTCAACGACCTAAGCTTCAAGTTGCCACTGCAGATGTTGAAGAAGTCACTCCACAAAAGGACTCCAGTGATTATCTATTTTATTCAGCCTTGTCTAGCAATGTTTCTACTGACTCTTACACTTGGTTGATTGACAGTGGTGCTTCTAGACACATCACCGGATTCAGAAGTCACCTTTCAAACTTAATGGAAAGCAACTCTAGTGATCAAGTTGTTATTGGAGATGATGCTAGATATTCTGTAAAAGGGTTTGGAAATTCCACTCTTCACTTGGATTCTGGAATTTCTTTGGAGTTGAATGATGTACTGTTCGTACCAGGGATAAAGAGGAACCTTGTTTCAATTTCAGCATTAGAAGACAAAGGTTATCAAGTTGCCTTCTCTAAAGGGAAAGTTCTTATATGGGCAAAGAACTCCAGCTTCAAAACTGCTCAAGTGATTGGAGTTAGACATGAATGTCTCTACACGTTGTGCACTCGTCCTCTTCAAGCACTTGTACATAACAGTACCAGCATGTGTGATCTTTGGCATCGAAGATTGGCTCACATTCACTTTCGTGCTCTACCTATCATGGAGAAGATGGTCACCGGTCTTCCGAAATTCGATCAAGAACATGAAGGTACATGCAAGGGATGTGCCCTAGGCAAGAACACAAAAGGTACGTTTCATTCCAGTGAAAGTAGATCTAAATGTATTCTTGATCTCATTCATTCTGATTTGTGTGGTCCAATGACTATTGCATCATCTAGTGGTTTCTTGTATTATATTATTTTCATTGATGATTACTCTAGAAAGACTTGGATTTATTTCTTGAGATCGAAAGAATCAGAAGAAGTATTAGTAAGATTCAGAGAATTCAAAGCGCAGATTGAAAATCTGTCCGGGAAGAAGATCAAAGTATTGAGATCTGATAATGGTGGAGAATACACTTCTGGCACTTTTCGAGACTTTTGTATTGAAGCAGGGATTAAGAGGGAGTTCAGTGTTCCCTATAATCCACAACAAAATGGTATTGCTGAAAGGAAGAATAGGTCTATTGTGGAAGCAGTGAAAGCTATGATCCATGATCAAGACTTACAAATCTCTCTTTGGGCTGAAGCATCAAGAACAGTCTATGTTCAAAACAGGAGTCCCCACAGGATCTTAGAGAATAAAACTCCTGAAGAAGCATTCTCAGGCGTGAAGCCTGAAGTTAGTCATTTGAGGATCTTTGGCTGTCCAGTCTATGTTCATATTCCAAAGGAAAAGAGAACAAAGCTAGAACCTTCTGGGAAGAAAGGAATTCTTGTAGGCTACAGTGAGACATCAAAAGCTTACAGGATCTACATTCCAGGACAGAAGTCTATTGAGATTAGTAGAGACGTCACATTTGAGGAAGATGTTGCTTATAGAAAGTCCAAAGGCACTCCTATGGAGGTTGATGAAGAAGAACCTCCTCAAGATATGGAAGTTGACCATATCCCAGAGAATCTGAAGGAGGATACAGAACCTAAAGAAGATATTGATCCAGCTGAGCCTTTGGATCCTACTGATGGGCCTCTAGACATTGTGATTGGAAAGAAAAGACCTCTTTGGGCTCGCAGGACAATGCAGGAAGCAGAAAGGTTTGCAGCTCCAAGAGGAGCCTTCAGAGAAAGCAAGAGACCTCACAAGTTCTCTAGCTATGTTGCCTTGATGAGTCAGATTATTGAGTCAGAGCCTTCAAATGTTGAAGAAGCTTCTAGTCAACAAGTATGGAAAGATGCCATGATTGAGGAGTATCAGTCTATACTTAAGAACGATGTTTGGGATATAGTCCCTAGACCCAAAGACAAATCTGTGGTGTCTTCTAAGTGGCTCTTCAAGATCAAGCATGCAGCTGATGGGAGCATTGAGAAACACAAGGCTAGATTTGTGGCTAGAGGGTTCTCACAAAAAGAGGGAGTTGACTATGAAGAAACTTTTGCTCCTGTGGCTCGTTACACGTCTGTTAGAACCATCATTGCTATTGCCGCATCTAGAGGATGGAAGATTCACCAAATGGATGTAAAGACAGCTTTTCTGAATGGCATAATAGAGGAAGAGGTTTACATTGAGCAACCAGAAGGATTTGAGGTACATAGGAAAGAATCTCATGTCTGCAAGCTGAAGAAGGCCTTGTATGGTCTTAAACAAGCTCCTCGTGCTTGGTATGAAAGAATTGATCAGTACCTTTCAAGTCTGGGTTTCTCAAAGAATGATGCAGATTCTAACCTCTACTTCAAGGTAGTAAATGGTGAAGCATTGATTTTAGTTTTATATGTTGATGACTTGATCATTACTGGTGAAGAACATCTAATACTAAAATGCAAGAAGGAATTAGCTTCAGAGTTTGAGATGAAGAATCTAGGTCTTATGCATTACTTTCTTGGCTTAGAAGTTTGGCAAAAGCCAAATGAGATGATTCTAAGTCAAGGCAAGTATACTGTTGACATTCTCAAAAGGTTTGGTATGCTTGACTGCAAACCTATGTCTACACCCATGGAGTCTAATTTAGATAAGTTGAAAGAAGCTGCAGCTAGTTCAGAACCAGTGGATTCTACGATGTATAGACAGTTGATTGGTTCATTGATGTATCTAGTTAACACTAGACCTGATATCTGCTATGCAGTGAGTGCACTTAGCCAGTTTATGTGTGAACCAAAGCAAATACATCTTGTAGCAGCTAAACATATCCTGAGATATTTATGTGGCACAATTGGATATGGGTTGAGATATTCTTCAAATGTGGATTTGGAGCTGCATGGTTTTACTGATTCTGATTGGGCAGGATGTGTCTCAGATCGGAAGAGTACTTCTGGTTGTTGCTTCAGTTTGGGGACTGCTATGATCTCCTGGTGTAGCAGGAAACAGTCTTCAGTGGCCTTGAGTACAACTGAAGCAGAGTATATTGCAGCTTGTGTGGCAGCTCGTGAGGCAGTGTGGCTTCGTAAGCTCCTTGCAGGATTGTTTGGTCAATCAATGGAGCCTACTATCATACACTGTGATAATCAAAGTTGTGTGAAGCTTTCTGTCAATCCTGTGTTTCATGACAGAACAAAACATGTTGAGATCAAGTACCACTATATTAGAGATATGGTGCAAAGGAAAGCTATACAGTTGAGGTGCAAGCCCTTGTTAATACAATTCTCTGTTGAGAGAGAGTTGAGGTGTAAGTCCTTGATAATGCAATTCTCTGATTAGAGAGAGTTGAAGTGAAAGCCCTTGTTTCCACCCTCTGGGAGAAGCTATGGTGGATGTCATGTGTGCGACTCCATGACAACATCACGTGAGAGAATCCGTGATGAGTTTTTACCATCTATGGGAGTAGCCATAATGGTTAATATCACGTTGAGGTGATATTTTATTTTGTTTTCATTCTAACATAATATGTCTTGTGCAGATGGAAGTTCATCCCTAGCTGAGAGGGAGTGTTGATGTTAATACAGCGTCGGTCTTCACTAAGTCTCATATTAAATATCAACTAGAGCATGGGCCGACCCTATTTTGAGTTATATCATTTACTTGTTGACTGGCCGACTTAAGTTATATTTATTCATTTATTATTATTTGCATAAAGGCCAACCTAAGTGAAGAGGCGCCAAGAAGATATATATACAAGGTTACTTTTGGTTATTGAAGAACAATTTGAATATATCAAGAAGTTCGCATCTTATTGGCAGAGCAGAATTCGCAGTCCTAAAAGAAGTTCATACTTAATCAGCAGATCATCATCCTATAGCAGCAGATCATCATTTTGTAGCAGCAGACCGATTTCAAGGAGAAACATATTCATTTGTATCTTTGCATCTAGGAGAGGTGCTATTATTCATTGTATCGAATTCGGCATTGTGTTGGGCCTGAGTTCAAGCAGATTTCTGCTCTTATTCCTTCAATATATAAGAGATATATTTGCTGGGTTTTTCTCCCTCAAGAGGAGGGTTTTTCCCAGGGTATCTTGTTGTGTTCATTGTCTTATGTGTTGCATTTCTTTTGTTCAAATTGATTATATAATCTGATCTAAGAAACACTAACACAGACACTCTTTATTTTCTGTTATGAATGGGCAGGGGCGAATCAATTAAGCACTTTATTCAAAGACAAACTAGCAAAAAAAAATTATGCTATGTTTTATCTTTAAAATGCATCCTGTGGTTTTTGGTCTTATGTTATTTGGGGACACTCATAAGAACATGAACCAGGTCCAAATCCCTTGATAGGAACAAGGTGGCCGATAACACCTATGGACATGTGGCAGGCTTATTATATAACCGGTGGGGGGTCGAGGGAGGCATTATTATTGTTTGCCATGGAGCAACAAATCATTCATGTTTTTGAAAAGTTAAACAGCATTTACGGGGCGCTGTACCCCACACAACGGGCCACTAGGGCCAAAAAAGGACTAAACATAACCAGAAAACATTACAGAAAAAGAGAAAAAAGCCAGAGACAGCCCAACGACAGCACACCAACAGCCAACAAACAGTCGACTGACCAACAATAGGAGCAGCTAATTGGCCTCATCCCAGTTCTTGAACAGGAGATCAACCGCCTCATCACCAACCCACTCCTTATTCTCCTGGCTATTATTCCCCGCTAATTCCTCTTTTATGACATTAGATAGCGCACTAGTAACAAAGTGGCTCAATTTCATCGTGAATCGGATCAAACCCCTGAATCTTTTATCCAAGGTGTTCAGTCTCTTCGCCAGCACTTCAGCATCTTCCCCAGCATCCCTAGTTTTCAGAAACGAACTGGGCTCATTCACCAACGGAGTGTGCGAGTCAGAAACATGGCCAGAAAACTTGCTGTCCATCGGAGTAGGCAGAGGCTTCTCACCCATCTCATCACTCTCATCTTCGGAATCATCTTCCTTATAGCCCTTGCTCCTACTATCAACATATCAGACTCCTACTATATCGAGGGGCTTCTTCCTAATATAACATTAAAGTTACAACAATCATAGGATTAGTTCAAGTGTTACCCCATGTTCACAGGCCTTCAGAACATAGTCCAAACTTACCCACACCATGTTAAATGTAGCACATGGCCTCACCCAAATTAAACCAAGCACAAAAAACTATTGGGGTGAGATGACTTTTAATGTCTTAAAGACCAAAATGGTCCACAGAACCCATCAAAGTATGTTTAAAAGTTCTTCTAACATAGTCCTAGCTTACCCCATGCCATGTTAAAAGCAGTTCCCATACTCACCCAAATTGTACCAAGCACAAAAAAATACAGAATTGAGATGAGATGAGTTTTAATGTCCTAGAGGCCAAAACGGTTGCTAGAACCTATCAAATTATGTTTGCATGTCTAGAAGATTGTTTCCATGGGAATTTGATCTTAAATTAAATGCTCCTAAGCTTTGATTGATTGTTTTGACTCAAGGTTTCGCATGATATGTTATGACTGCATATCCTCATAATTGTGCTTAATATATTGTACAGCAGGCTGGCTTTAAAGGAAATATATTGCTTCTATGAGTTGGTAGTTTTAATACAAATTCTCCTATTGTTGTATGATTGTATTTATTTGATATTTCGTGATATAACTGTAATCAACTGTTTAATTGCACCTAATAACTTCATCTAATAGTCAGGTTTAAAGGAAATGCGTTTCATTTTCTACATCATTTAAGTTACATACCTTATCTTAAAATCAGCAAAAACGAAACTTCTTTTCAACCATACATACCTGTTTATTACACCAACTAAGAGCTCAACCAGTGCCTCAAGATAATGCATAGATCTATGAAGGCTGTCTGTAACAATCATTACTGATGTAGCTGCTACCATCATTTGCTCTTTCAGAGCAAATGTAACCATAACGCCATCAGCAGGAGCCTGAACAATAGCCTTGAGAGCCTCAACCACGCTGCCCAAACCCTCATCTGCATCTGCATCCGCAATAAGAACATCGGCATTCTCTTCGACAAATGTAATAAGCTGGGATTTCAAGGGAAAATTATAATCTTTCTTCACCACTGTGTAGAGTGCAAGTTCTAGAATTGCCAGTCCTGGGTATTGAGACAGCCATTTCTGCTGAGACCCAGATTGGAAATCATCGATCATCAGCTCCCAGTCCTGCCCTGAAAGCTGCTTTCCCACCTTTTCCATTGTACCCTAACACTAAAAATCCTAATCTCATGAGCATCAAAGATCTGCTATGGCTCAAAGTTGGCGGAAAAACAAAATTCGTTCCACTCACAGAACAAGCAAATGAAGATCAATCATCTATATGATAAAATCGAAACCCTGATTTCCTTCACAACACAGGTTTCAATTTTCATGAGCATCAAAGATCCGCCACTGTAAAAGAACCAACTGCCCTTAAACTGTGTTTGCCATTCAATTTGAAAGAAGTGAAAAATCAATTAAATTTGAAAGAAGAGAATAATCACAAATTTCGTGGGTTGTCTTAATATAATCTAGGTATATGAAATCGAATCACTCCTTTCCAAATTATAACATTTACTATTATCTGCGATCGGATCTATATAAAGATTAGAATGTACAGTAAAGTACAGGCTGATTCTTTAAATTTTTAGATTAAGTGCACTTTGGTGGCTTTGGAAAAAATATATATATGATGAAATAAAAATATAATATATTTTTTATATAAAAAGTGAGTAGAATGGAATCACACTTCAAAGTTTAAATGGGAAATAAAAATATGAAAAGTGGTTAAACAACTAAACTGTCATAGTTTTATGAGCAAGAGGGGTTTTTTTCAAGAGGAGTGTCCCAACTATTTGGGAGATCTTGGCCATCAAGAATGGGCTCCCAATTCATAATGGCTTCATCTATATCTTTATCTTTTCTTTGAGTAGGATTAGCACACATGAGAGAAATAGCAAGATCTAGACAAGAAATTTTTCTAGTCAACTTGTATGACCACACTAAGAAGTGGAAACACATCCACGTGGTAGGGGAGACCACCCTTATATATATGATAAGGAGAGCCCTACAAACCATGTTTGGAACTATAGTTGTGGTCATGCTGATGCCCGCATGGCAAAGGGGCATCCATGTTGGTAGGAGAAGGCAACACATGAGCAACCAGACAAGGGGTATTAGCCCAATGCTTAATGAGAGTCTACAACAAACTTCTAAAGCCACTTTATTAGCCTAGACCTATATTTGTAACATGATATTAAAGCATATAATAACTTTAGCATACACAGAAAAATGCTTGTCTGTGATCAGATTTCTCTTTCCAAATAGAAAAATAATTTCCACTCCAAAAGCATGCCAAATTTGAGTATGTCTTGCCAACAATTTAGGTTAATCTCCTAAAAAATCTAAGAAAATGGATATGTTCTAAAGGGCTTAAAAAAATAATAAATTCATCTCAACCTAGCTTGGCCTCATGAGCAAAACTAGACCAAATACTTGAGATTTTCCATATGTCCACAAAAAGGATATAGGGGAATGCAAACACCCAAGTGGACAAAATGAGGTTCAATGGAGAGACTTTGATATAGAAAACACCAAGAAAAATGAGACAACTTAGGCTCCACAAGAGTGGACCAAACTATTTGAAACTTGTGGTGTCATTAAGAAGCAATGGACTAGAGATTTCACATAGCATTGATCTTTGAAACCATTAGCAAATAAGGAGACAACCAAGAATATCCCTTAAAGTGTGTGTAATCCCTAAAAGGAGTATCTCTATACCATTTCAAATCCTTCCACCATAGATTGGTGCAAAAAATTCTAACCTTACAAATCATATCAAGAGGAATTGATTCTAAAATGGTGTTGGAAGACTCCAAATTCTAGTTACCAAGCTCATTTTTGGCTTTAAATTTAGCCCAAGGAAGCCAAATCTTAGTGTCTCTAGAAAAAAGTTATGAAAGTATAAATCCCACATTTGTGCAACCTTAAAGCACAAACCCAAAGAACTTTGGCAAGGGGTCTATTCTAACAAGTGATCATAAGAGATAGCCAAAAGTATTGCTAGTTGTTAGAAATCCTAGTTATAAATCCACTCCCATTCCAAATAAATCATGAATTAATAGCTTCCTAGACTTGCCAAATGATTTTGGCAACAAAAGTGCCTTGAATTTGTGCTAGTTCTTACATGACGAGGATTGTGTGAAATCCCAAGTCATGCCAAGCTTTACATCCATAATAGACTCTAAAAGCAATATAATGCATGAGGAGAATTTTTGGGCTTCATTACCTTTTAGGGCTTGGATAATCCACTTAGTGCACAAATCCAGGGCTTGGATAATCCCCTTAGTGCACAAATCCAACCCATGTTTGTAAGTGTCAATTAAGCCAAAGCCACCAAAGTCATGGGGAAGACAATAGAACTCCTAAGCAACTTTATGGAATCATTTACCTTTCCAAAGAGGCCTAAAGAAAATATTTGAGAAATCATTCCAACTTCTAATAGGAGGCTTTATAAGGGGCCCAACAACAAGAGTAGTAAATATGAGTAGTAGTAAAAACCTACTAGCAAGGGAAGAGGTTTGGCAACTCAAAATGTAATTTATTTTTAATGCATGAGAGCAGAACTTGCAAAAGAGTCACATAAGAGGATTGAAAGGAAAAGGGGATGCCAAAAAACCTAAACACCTCCACATGAGCAATCCATTTCAAGAATCAAACTAGGTGAGTTTAGGTAGGAAAGATTAGCAATAACATCATTTTTTCTTGTATTGGATGCTAGAGCAAGAAGCAAGGCAAAAAGTATTCAAACTATAGAAAATAGGATAGAATTAAACAATTAAGGTATGTTGAAAAATTAATGCATTCAAGCTCATAAACCATGATAAATCAAATGGAAATGTGTTACCACATTTTTGATTGCCCCCTTTTCAAAAATGTGTCCACCCCCTTTATGCAAAGTTAACCATATCTAGTTGGCATATTTAAACCTTGGCTTCCAAAGTTGTGTCAGGCATCGACTGAGTTTCCACAACCCCTCCCTCACCTGACTTTCTAAAATTTTAGTTAAGATTATCTTTGCATGACCCTTGTCAAGTTTTGGAAAAAGTTATCGGGTCTTGAGATGGTTCTCATAACTTGGGCGTATGTTGATGAAACTGAAAGTTTAAGCAAAATCAAGTTCTTTTGAAAACTTTTGTTAAGTTTCAAAGCCTTTGTCGGTTACCGTTAGGATTTCAAAAACCTAACTCTTACCCACACCTAATTTTCTAAGGAGCTAAGTGTTTTTCCCTTAGACCTCTTCCTAAAGGCTTTACCAAAGGGGGCCCTGAAAAGTACTTCAAAAGTTGGTCTTACACAAGATTAGTTGAGTGGGGGATGGTTTCATTTCTTAAATTACAAGCAAACTCTGGAAGCATTTTGAAAATTTCACCTAGAGTCTGGCATTCATGCATTCAATTTGTTGTAAGTTATTATTTGGAAATTCATTTACAGAATGAAATAATGATAAAAGAAGCAAATACATTACAAAATTATTGACACATTGCAAATATGGAAAATGAAAAATTACATTACAAAAGAAGTGAAAGCACAGAACTAAAAGTAGAGAATCTCAAAATTGTCACATCACATAGAATAGGATTGAAAGCCAAAAAGATTATATATATATATATATATATATATATATATATATATATATATATACATATATCATATTACAAGCCAAGATTGGAGATTTCAATATATGGGTTTTCAAACACAAAGAGTAAACATGAGGATCTTGATGCCCTTTATCACCTCCTGGAGGTGTTCTATCTACGTAGGAGAGAATAGATTCTCATTGAATTCCACAAAATGAGCGAAAGTCTCCATCATATTGTGCTCTAGCCCAGTGTGGAGTAAGATAACCACTTGTCTGGATTGCTCATTCCTTAAGGCAGTGACAATGCAAATTGCATCGCCCATCAGATCCATGCATAGATATTTAGACAAGCTTCCTAAGGAACCCTCAACACAGGGCAAATAAATCGGTCGAACCAGATGCTTAGCAACCCTAACTACCCACTCCAACTTACTAGAGGTGTGAATGATATTATAAAGGAAACGCTCTAGTGAGGATGAGTTGTGCACATGCACTTGAGATAAGAAGTGCTCGTTGATTATCTTCCTGATAATTCCCTCTTCCACATCACTGTAGATGAGGAAGACCTCCTTGAGTTGGTTGGGACCAACCTTCTCATTGCGTTGCATTCTACTCCCTCAATATAGAGGAAGTCACTCGTATTCTCAGAAGTGGCATCACTGGAATTGTTTGACATTTCTGAAAGTGTAATTATCATTAAGAAAAATGAAAGCACTTTGGTTGATTTATAGATGGTAGTAAGCTATTGGAGTTCGCTCAAGAGTAGTTAATGAAGCAAGGACACTCAAGTTGCTTCTAAAACTTAGCCATTGATGTGATGTTAATCCAACAAAGTGTGATTTGGCATTAGGGAAACCTTTTGTATTTAAAATTCTCACATGAATATGCTCCTAGTTGTCATGTCATTAATTACCAGATTGAGACAATATAGGTTTTTCACATGAGTTGATGGACACGGTGCTCATCTGCAAGATTGGTGGTTTATTCCCTTGTCCCAATCAATCGAAAGATGTGACGCAATCATAACCATTCTCAAAAATAGCCATTAATGCTTATGTGCCTTCATCAGATGGAGATCATCCAGCCTCCAATGAAACACTTATTAGATGATGTGGCGGTTACAACTCTTCCTAGAATCAATTTTCAAGAATTCATTGAATATTATGATGGGAGATTTTTAAATATGCTTTCATCGAACATGAAAAAGGGTCTGAATTTTGATCCCCCTTACACTGTGATGCATAAGTGAGAATTGATATTAAAGAAGGATCAAGTTTTGTAATTTTGATTATTTTGTGAAGATGTTTATTATCTTTGAGTAGTAACTTTGAATTAAGTACTTAACATTTATGAATAGGTTTGTGAGCTTTGATAAGCGTTAGGATATTCCTTCTCTTTGTGGATGTGGTATCCATTGGTGTTTCATTCATATATATTTAGTGAATGTTGAAGTTGCATGGTTTCGATTCAGTTTGTTGTTAGTAATTTGATCTTTGAGTCATGGTATTGATAGCTTGCAAATCTATTTTCAATTAAGTTATTAGCTTTAAATTTGATTTCCATCTCATTTTCTCCATGGCTATGAGCTGGTGTTAGTCTTCCTTTCCTGCTTTCTAGTTAAAAGCATACACCCCCATTTCTATAAAATTCAAAAAATCAAAATTTATCATACGAGGGGGTTGTACCTCTATCAAAATTCAGAGGAATATCACCAATGCAATGGTGATCCCTCCAACTATTGGTGATTGATTAGTCTTTCTTTTTTGGCAGAATGGAGTCAATTTGAGTTAATCTTTAAAAGAAAAATTTGTCAACCAACAGATTTTTGGTGACTCTATTGGGGAACTAAGTAAAAGCTTAAAAGTTTCCTTGACATGTGTAACAATGGTTTTACCTCATGAATTTTTTTTTCCTATGTTATAGCCAGACCTAGATTGGGGTAACTCTAAATAGGAAGATATTATCTCTGAGTTAAACACATTAGCCTGGAGATACCGAAGGAGTGTTGTAGAGTACATGCAAATTAATTTTCTTCTTGAGGAGGAAGAATAACAAGCGCAACGACCCGCTCAAAGAGTGGTTGCAAGGTTTCCAAAGATAAAGATTATGTGGGACCCTCATCTACAACGTAACCCAAATCAAAATCAAGATCCCCTCCTAGATCGTGGCACACCAAGAAGTTGATGCATAGAAGGGATTCTCAAAGTAAAGAAGAATATTATCTCCTTGTAGAGGGAGGTTGGTGGCTCTACGATTAAAGCTTCCTCTACTTTTATAGCAATCTCAAGTATGCATAATGGCTTTAGTCGCTCCATGACCATGACAGGCTCACTTCAGTCCCTAGATTTATCCCAATACTCACCTCTGCCCCCAGGGTCAAGGGAGCATTTTTCAAAGTTCACTGGGGAAGGTCTCTAGAATCTAGAAACCCACATCCAAGCTTTTCCTATTTCATGCGGGACTTTGGGAGTTATTGAGGAAAATTTCGTTGTGTGACTCTTTGTAGAGTCTCTAGTTGGCAAAGCAACAAATTGGTTCCAATGTTTAAAAGATACACTGGTTGGGACATTTTAGAGAGAAGGTTTATTACGAGATTCAAACCAATCATTGATATTAGGATTATGTTAGGTTGTCTGTTTTGAATCCAAAAGGGAGAGCATGAGAATATGAGGGACTTCGTTGATAGATTTTCTCAAATATTGAAATGGATTCCTTGTCCTAACATGCCTACTTAGTCTAATCTATCGATTATCTTCATGGCGGCCCTACACCCTGAGGTACAATTTCACTTGAAGTGGAAAATGATATATGAATTTGAAGCTACTAAACTAGAAGCCATCAAGATAGAGGACAATCTATTGTTGTCAGGATACTTCACTTGAGGCTAGATTGGGATATCGTTAGACAAGAGGCTCACTTCGAAGAATGGTCCCATAGCATCAGATGCAAGGAGGTTCTCATCCTATACAAATGCATGCCCGGGTCTAGTCTTATGCTAAGAAGGTCACTCAAATGGACTCAGTGCAGATGGAAGAAGTGAGATGTATTTCAAGCATTATGGAGATGATAAAGAGGATTTAAACTATTCTAACGATGATGACGATGATTCTCCTCAAGTTGCACTAAGCTCTACCTCCATATCTTCAATCCTGACAAACATAGACACTAGACAACTATCTGGCTCTATAACTCAAGCTATCTTCACACCCCCAAAGTTTGAAGCATTTACTTTCAGGCTCGATGAGTCAATCAATTAGCTCGTGATGGTAGTCAGGGATTGTGAGCAATTTGAAAAGCGTGGGGATAGCAACCACAAAATATTATCGAGTAATTTTAATGATTTGTATGTACCTAATAGTGTGGGAAAGAATTTTGAAATCATCGATAATCCTCTATTCGAGTTGCGTGAGTCTGAATTAGATAGTTTGGAACTTCTTGCCCCTATTTTCATTGATGATGTGAAGGGTGATAGTAGCGGAGAACCTAAAATAGATGTTGAATCTAAGAAGGGTTTATTTTTGAATAGTGTCTCTATTAAAAATAAGATCTCTCTTCCTCTTAATCCATATTTGAAGATACCCTTAGAGGAGCCTTTGTAGAGGAAAGGTGTATTTTCATTTGAAGTTGTGTTAGTGAATGAAGGAGGGAGTATTGAGTGGATGTTTATAAAACTCATGAGAATCATAGAGTGGAGGTATACTTGATCTACTACTAGATAGGTTATGTATCTATGGCATGTCTTCATTGTTCTAATACTTGTAACACCAATCAGTGAGCTCTTGTTGAAGAAGGTTTGCAAAATCAACCTCAAAATCCTTGGAGTCAATCCTTTATGTTACCCTTTGTTGTTTTTATCACTTGCTAGATTAGACAAACATAAAATTTCAAAACCTTAGACAAATTTAGGCTTGAATTGAAAAAAATATGTCTCAAAGTCAAAGCAATTCTTTTGATTGTCATCTTGCACTACTTCTGTTTGCATCTCAATGCATTTGATTTTTCAAATTTGTGCCTCTATCTATAAACCTATGTGTTTGTGCAACTCGACATTTTTTTCTTAGAACAATCTTCTATCAAAATCCTAAAAACAGTATAGTGATGCTTTTGACTACCACACAGTGACGTGTTTGCATATAAACCAACACTTTTGAAAAACATTGTCACTTCTCTTAGGGATAGTGCACTAATTCTATTAGTTAAGTTGATGCTTTTGCAGAGCAACACATTTGACTATCAGTATCCAAAATTCTAGAATTATCAAAAAAATCAAATTCTTGTTTAAACCAACAATCAGCCTAGGATAAGAGACCTATTTAATCAAACTTGTAGTCGTCACCACCATAAAAAAAAACATACAAGATTTCATCTCCATCCCATGTCATTAGTTCATTTTGGAATTATTTAAACACCTCTTAGTCATCTTTGGATCATAATCAACCTCATCAAACCAACAAAAAAAACTCATCTGAAACAACAACCTACATTTGACATTGGTCATTTGGTTTAGATCTTTGTATCTCATCCCCTAGTTTAGCTTCTTGCTTGGAAAACAATCTCCTTTCAAGTGTCTAGTTAAATTAGGGTCAAATATTTGTGAGCTATCTTACTTTGGAGTCATAGTCTACTCTAAAGTGTATGACCTCGTTATCCTATTCCTTAGCTTGAATTGATCAGTCTAAGCCAAGTATAGATTATCATCAACATACCATCAACATGAGATCTAGTCAAAACTTTGCATAATTAGAGGTTTTATATCTTCCACCCATCCAATCATCATCAAAATGTTGGTCCAAATCTACTCAGGTGTCCTTTTGTAAGTTCATCTTGAAATTTATGAAACATGTCAATATCACTCCACTATCAACATCTATTTCCATTTTATCCCTCCATTAGGTCATCACATCCTACTTTCTCAAATGTCATAACAACTGTGGGTGTCCCTAATCAAGAGTATGGAAGGCTTTATCACTTGTTAGATTTCAATCAATGTCAAACCTCACAAATCAATCAACCAAATCATCAAAACATGAATCCTATAACAAGAACATCATAATCCAACAACACCACCAAACGCGAGTACACTCTTTTAGGGGAGCGAATCAAGTTCATGTTGAACAAGCTAGTCCAATGAAATTTTATCAATCTTCCAAATTCACAAGGTTATTATGAACTTCAATTCAAACCCATATGGTATAATGAAAATTATTATTGTGAATACCATAGAATAAAAGGTCATTAAACGTCAAATTGTATAAAACTCAAGAACCTCATACAAGACCTTATTGACCAAGGTGCACTCAATGTTGAGGTTTGTCTTGAAAATCTATCCACAAACAATCAGATTAACAATGTATATACCTCACATAATGAGAAAGTTGACATATACCAAGATGCTTTTCTGAAGCATGATCAACATTATTCATCAATTCCTAGCAATGCATCATCGCATGAAATATCTACATCATGTGACTTCATGATAACACATATTGAAGAAGCTTGCCCACAAAAGAATCCCATATTTAATTCAAATCCATCCTCTTCAAATGAACCTCAATCCATACCATCCTCATCAATAAATCCATCAAACAATGACATATTTCCATCCATCAAAGATGTCCACCAATACAAAAGAAGGCTTCAACATCGACATACAAAGTATATGAAAATTTGGTACTAAATCCAATCAAAATTCTATATCCACTTTTTGTTTCTCCTTATCCCAATTTTGGAGAATAAAAGATCCACTATCCAAACTATCAACTAATCCATCTACGTCTCATATCCCTCATCCAAATCTACTATCCATCTTAAAACCAATAATTTCCAACTCTCGCATTAACCGTGTCATGGTAGAAACTCTATCATAAGGAATCTAAGGGCACTCTATTGTGATGTGTGCATTTAGATAAGGCTAACTCTAGTGTCAACAAAGATGACAAGAACATTCAGGGGTTATATACAAGTGCATGTATCTTGGCAACAAAAATTCTTTAGGTAAGACATTGTTGGAACATAATGAAAACAACATCTATATCAACACCATCAGGTGGTTTGACATAATCATCCAAAATCAAAAAATAAATAGTAAAGAAAAAAATCCTCCAGTGAAAACCACTTTGGTCGCGCTTTGGACAAGTACCTTGATGAAAACCTAGAAAATAGGAATCATGCGTAGAATCGAGCATCTACGTGCACCATTCCGGGTGGAAGCATCTTATCTCATCCATAATAAATCCAATATTTCATCCCTTCCATCTAATAAATCTATAATCCATCTAATCCATTTTCATCTATCTTCTTAATCCATCTTGATCTTGATAAAGATTAGGATCGTATACTTCAAACTTGCTTTTGGAAAAATCTTGACATGGTCATTTCCTTTATTATGTCTTATCTCATGCAATACCAATCATCTACATATAGTGTTATCCAAAAAAACATGCTCTATCCAAACATGTTATCCTATCATGGGATAGTCCTTAGCATCCTCCACATATATATCCATCTATCATGCATCCATTCATAGCATTCCATGCATTACTAGACACTTGGGGCGGGTTTTTACATCTTTCTTCAAAATAAATATTGATCTACGTCTTCTAACTCAAGTTGTGATCTAGGAATCATCCAAACAATCCAAAAACTCCATATCACTTTCATCTTATTGGTGCTTCAGCATAATATCAAACCATCTAACAGATTTTGTTCCTAGCCTGGCTACAAATCTTGATCCATCTTATTTGATCAATCCATCATCATCTTAGGATGTATCCTTCTCAATCCTCCTGATTTTCCTATCTTGACAACACTATCCTTGCATTGTTGTGTATCCTCAACAATGTTATCACTATCGACAATCACTCAATTAGATCAATCAATTTTATCTTGGCTATTAACAGGATCTCAAAAGACAATTAATATCCCTACACTTTGATATATCTTTATTGTCAATCATCATCATCCAAAAAATCTCAAAAACATCTAGATAATTTCAAAATATCCAAAACATCCAAATAATGTCAAAATCCAAAAACATCTGGATAAGGTTGAAAAAACTCAAAAAACATCCAAATATTGCAAAATACAAAAAACAAATTAGAAAATATCAAAAGAACAAAAACAACCTCAAAATATTTGAAACATTAAAAAACATTTGATTTTTTTTGAAAAAATAAATCACTGATCACCAATCATCCATCTGCAATAATAATTGACATCCATAATCAACCTATTGTCACCCTCATCTTTGACAAAGAAAACTAAAGAAAATATATCAATCATCAAAACACAAATGTTCATGTAAAATCACTACCATTGATCATTGTCAAAATCTATCAACTAGCTTTCATATCAACATCCTAAAGCATCTAAATCAACATCCAATGAATATCTTAATGGATATGTCTTTCCTACAATAGACATCATTTCAAATATCAAGTATAACAACTCTCTCTAGCAAGAGATAAGATGGCATTGATGTGTTTTATTAGTTGGTATTTTCTTTTAGTTTTATCTTTTGTCTCATTCCATTGCTTTCTCGAAGCTACCTTGATCTTCAATATCTTGGTGTGTCTAGAGGGGTACGTAATGGGGCACAATCATTTCTTTCATCTACAATGTTTGAGGGATATTCTTGTAATAAGACCTTGGCAAATACTTGCCTTGTGTGTGTAGGGATAGTCTTCAGTAATACAATGACTACTACATATCAGGTTATTTATACCTTTTGTGTATTGGTCTACTTGCTTGGATGGCTTCATTCTCTCACATGATAAAACAAGGTTTTCGTATGTCAGGTATGAATAAGGATACGAGCCTATTTGTATGTAGAACTAAATTCCATGTAATAGATATAACACCACTTTAGTTATCTATACCTTGGTGCATGCTATCTACTTTCTATATCAAAATAAGGATTGCTCTATGTTAATTAGCATAACCTAAAATCAAAATCAAAATCATCTATCCTATCTCATCACATATCCAATAAAATCTTGAATCCATCTAATAATAATATACTTATTATTACTTGATCAACACCATACATCATTCATTTCATTATATTATATCTATCTAATCATCCATTCTTCTATTTCATTCACCATACTAAAATTTATATCCAAAGTATCATGACATACATAAAAAATACATCGCATCTTATATCCATAAACTATCAATAACATCTCATATCATCCATCATGCATAGTCATCATATATAGCATCAACAAAATACAAAAATAGTATTATGTCCATACATCATGATATCATATCATACATCTTGCATCCACAAATCATTGGCATATCATTAGCATATCATAAGCATACATCATACATCATCATATCATCATGAAAGCATGAAATATCAAAAGCATACATCCATTTATCATATGCATCCATAATCAATGTATTGCATAACATCATAATCATAGTTGCATAAAAAATGATCATCTCATCATATATCGTAGCAAAAAATGAATGGCATGATTTAAAACATCTGATACATTGAATGTGTGATACAATAATATGCACCAAAAATACATCTAAAAGAGGCTATCCATCGTCGATGAATGTATATATATCATAAATATGTATATCAAAAATATCTATATAATGCAACTTCATGGAGCTCCCCTCTCCTCTTGATCAGGAGGAGGTTGAGGAGGTGGGGGACCCATCAAATGCTACTATTGTTGATGTCCCTATCCTTGTGACCCTTGTAATTGCTACGAGGGACTACCCACTAGTTCATCATCAAATTGGCCTAACCCACATTATTTTATCCTTGCAGAGAACCTAGGTTGCCTATGCTCTCATGGTAAAACCACCAAATAGAGAGTACAATAATATGTTGCCTCCTAAGTAAGGGTCTACACCTCCTACATATGTTGGGTCATGGGAATCACATCGCCCTATCCATTATCCAACTGTATCCTCCTCAATCTCACCACATCTCTCTCATCTATCAGTTGAGTGACATGTGCTTCTTCCTACTGATGATAGGTAATCTCTACATCCCTCTCCATGGCACATTGATCTCTCTTTGTAATACATTGATCCCTGCCAATTATCACCTAATCTCTCTTTGTAGTCCTCTAAATAAGTTGCACTACCAGGCTGTCATGCTCTGTACAATATCCATCTCACTCTCAGCAAGCTTGGTTTCTCTTTGATAACACTAATGCAATCCATTCATACTAGTCCTCCTATCTCCGATCATCTCTCCTAACCTCCTCTGCTCAAGGTGCCACATCGGGCAAGGCTTGTTGCTTTTGACCATGATCTCCTCCATCCCTACCATCGTCATCTCCCTTAGCTACCTCTGCCTCTACCTTAGCTCTCTACCTCTGGCACTAAGCTCACTTCGAATCTATCTCTTTCTATCTCCAAACACCTATGGCTCTAGCCCCATCTAGATGGGCGAATCGAAACAGTCTCCTAGATACCCACCATACATCATAATCGAGTGTGGTATCGAGATCCTCTAGCCCATTTGTCCAAATTCAAGCTAAGGGAGCCATCTATGTGAAATCTATGACTGCTACCTATGGTACTGCCATAGGACCCCACTCAATTATCTCTCTGGTAGTCTTGATATATATGGAATGATAGTCATTTTCATGAACATCTTCCATCTCCTCAAACTGACGGTGCACCCTATCTAGTAGATATCTCTCCAATATATGAGTAGTATACCCAATGAGCCATCGTGTAGACCTAACAGAAGTATGCTAGGTGGATATGGTCATCATTCCAAGCCTCACATCATAGCCAAGGCCACCATACAAACTAATCCATATCATCAAAAATCCCTCTCCAAATTTAAAGATCCCCCATCTGTTGATGTGTCGGTATAGTATCATAGAGATATACATCTGGATCACCCTCTGCTTTGTCTACCTCTCCAATAGGTTGAGTAACTACTATATGCTCCCATACCCAAACATGGAGTAGTGTTACCCCGTAGATAGCTTGATAGCAACTCTGTAATCTACCTGATGCATGTCATGGTAAAAGTGCACAAGGACACAAGGTCCCCACACAAACATGGTACCATCCTGAA
Organism: Sequoiadendron giganteum; assembly: GCA_007115665.2. Lineage (NCBI taxonomy): Eukaryota > Viridiplantae > Streptophyta > Pinopsida > Cupressales > Cupressaceae > Sequoiadendron > Sequoiadendron giganteum. The sequence goes on from VCHN02000014.1 coordinate 24,598,686, forward strand.
TCATACCCTTGATCATGAATCCCCATCCAATAGAAAAATCTATAGCTCTTAATAAATCATGATCCAACCACTGATCAACCTTGCTAGTACTAAGATAATGTCAACTATACCAATTTAAGGTCTCAAGTTGATCTTTCCATCATCAATCTCTAGCTCATCATCTCCTAGAAACCTCTCCAATGGCTTTGTCCCTCTATCTAGGTTGTATACTACTTTGACACTATCAATAGGAATCCTCAAAATACACCAAACATCCTCCAAAGTGATGGTGACCTCTCTTGTAGGGAATATTAAGGTTGAAATCTTTGAGTGCCATCACTCCATGATAGTAGTCATGAAATATCGATGCGCTTGAATCTCATACATGTATGCGATATAGTAGAGGCCAATCGACGATAGGAAGTCTATGTCAACCCTGGCCAAGAGAGTCATTTGGTCAATAATCTTTAGTCTCCACTCCCAAGAATAAATGGGATGTATTACCACCTATAAGCATAGCACCCATGACATCAATTTGTCAAATTTTTGATAAAAGCCTAAGTCTATCAAGCCATAAAAGAAAAAGTAACCTTTTACTCAAACATATCATTTGGTAATAGCCAAAAGAGGTCACATATTCAAATGCACCACTTTACATTTTCAAAAATGAGCATTTTCTCAAACGTGTCACTCTATAACATTCAGACGCGATCCAAATTTTACAAATGTGACATGTTATCTCAAATTGCAACATGCTATGAAAAACGTGATGCTTCACTAAAGAAAATGTGGTGCATTAGGTTTCATACGCGCTAATCCTAAATCGATGCATTTTTTTTCCTACATTTAGCTAGAAATTAATGATCCTAAAACTATGTGCAAAAGAAAAATAATCAAATATGTACTGGGGGTTTTGCTCTAGTGGGTCGCTGGAACTGACAGACCATGTTTGCATGATGTGGGGCATAAACTACATGAGCCATAGCGATCAAGTCTCTAGACAAAAAATCACTTAGAGCTCTAGAATTTTCAATCTCTCAAGGTACAAATGAGCCTGAAATGAAACCAAATGCCTATATATGCCTAGACAACCCTAAGGTTTTGCCTACTAGCATAGTTTTCAACATTGAATATCCATCTTGATTAGTTTTTAGGACTCTTAGGAAATTAATTTTTTCCCTCTTCTCTAGAGAACTAGTCCCATCATCCTATTGTGATTTCGACCTGATTTTTTTTTTTTTCCAACCAATCTCTCAAGGGGGAGCCTACCATCCTTCATCCGCTGGGGCATAGTGGGGCATCAAGTACTTAAAAAAATAGAGCAACATCATATCTTTGAAACAATGTAAGAAGTACATTATCTCAAAGAGGGGCAAAATGTAGACACCTAAAATTTGAAGGGAAAACGGGTAGGATCTAGAGACCCAATAGTGTAGAATACATTCCCTTAGCACTAATACAACATAGGAGAAGAGCATAAATAGGTTTCAATAGCATCTAAAAAATACTTGAGATAAAATACATGCAACATAAAAGAGATTACACCAATTGAGCATTCACAGATGACACGGGTATTTAACATGGGAAAACCTTTCCAGGTAAAAAACCCACCACACCAAGCAAAGAATATTTTGTATTACAGTAATAACAATATTACATACAAATCACAATCTTGCTTCTGTTCAACTCACAACAACCACTCTCTGTTAACTCTCACTATTACAAGTTTATTTCTAACATACAGTTTGAACAAAAAAACTCAACCTTTTGCAATCACGTACTCGACTTACTGAAGTCATACGTTGCAATCAATTTTATCAACCAAGCGCCGACCATCAGGTTCATGAATCTATCAATCCAATCATGCAACCGATCTGCCCATACTGATCTCTTTGCATCGAGCCACCTAGGCATTAATGCCATCACTCAAATCGGGTTCTGTTCGCCACCCTGAGTCGACTTGCACCTGTTGCAATAACTATTTTGGTTTCCAACCAATTATCAGTCTGACACTAAGCCATGCATCTATAGATTATTTGTCAGTCGATGTTGACTCTTGTTGATGGTGTTTTTATGCACTTCACAACATAGGTAATGCATAGGTGCATTACCTCTCTTGAAAGACAATCTTCCACAATCAAATTGCAGAACACTATCCCAAGGTCTCTCGGATGTCAGGTCTTGACAGTGCTTGGAATATTTCAGTTGTTTATGTGATTTGCTGGAATCACAAGGTGGGCTTACGTAATTAAAGCTGTAGGGAAATTGCGTCAACCAATAGAGTCCTATAGATCTGGAATTACATGCTTTGCTGTAGGTTCAAGCAGCAGTCTTGGACTCTAGTATTTCGTCTAGTTTGGCTTTTACAATGCACAACGAACCTTGATACGAATAGTTTCTTAAAGAAAGGAAAAAGGGGAAAGGGGCGAAGAAGAAAGATGTTTCCTAAACCTGCAACTACCGATGAACAGTGATCATGGAGATTCTTGCCGTGGACAGTTTCCTTAAACGGGATTTCACTTAACCAGAATTCTCACAATATCATGAAATCTGTGCTATCTTCTAGGGACTGCAAATATTCATTGTTCATTCACTATGGAAGCATGGATGAAGATGAAATTCAATGAGCAGCAATGGAATAGGAGTCAGACTAACTTTACATAGTCATCTACCCTCAGCAAATGACCAAAAGTATGGACAAGGAAAGCATACACACAACAATTATTTCCAAGATCAGAAATATCATATCAAATCTATCTAACTCAAAGCGAAGATGCTAGAACAGCAGAGTAACTTAAAACAATCTATAACTAAAAGGGAGAAGAATCATGAAACTTATTGAGAAACTCAGAAAATACACCAAAATTGACTGTATTTGCTATTTATAATTTTTGCAGCAAGTCTTTACAACAACTCAACTCTCTAAAATGAGAGGAGGAGAGCTCTATTTATAGATTCAAATAACAAAATGTATGGCCAAGATTCATCTTACATCAGGGTCTCACCTACCCCCCAAATATTACAATTAAGAACTCATTTTGTCTCTTCCCAATCTCGTCATCTAGTGACAACATTGTAGCGGATTTATCTTTCAGCTGTTTACTCTTGGCTGTAGCTACTCTTTAAGGTACTGTTCTTCGATGACCGGATTGCCTTCTTGCTTCCTTTGTGTTGCATACTCCATGAAGCTCAAGATCAAGGTTTGGAGCTTTTCTACCTCCATGATATCAGACTTTAAGATCTGATAACTCCATTCTTGAGAGTTGCTGTTGAGCTTCTCCCAGTCTGCTTCATATTTGGTGCTATTTTCCTTGTAGACCTCTGATTGTGCGAATGCTCGAGCAGCAAAACTCATGAATTCAGTGGTGACCTCAGCAGACATCCCATCCTCCATGGTCTTCAAAAAGTGGGGTTTGAGGTTCTCAGGATTGATCTTGACGGCAGGAACCTCATACCCTGTCATCAATTTAAGGTATTGGGTGCACTCCTCCCTGGATTCCCTCGCCCATTCAATATCTGGAGCAATTCGTTCCAAGACCTGCTCCAGCCTCCTTTTTCTATGGTTGTAGTCCCTCTTCCAAGTATCCACCAGCCAATGGTTGTCATCCTTGAGGGCGAGATCCTCCTCCCATACATCACTTGGCAATGCGAGGATAGCCTCAATTTTCGGGTAGGCTGCGTCGTACTTCCCTGGGAACTTTTCACAGATTTTTCTTGTGTCCTCAAGAGTTTTTTGGACCTCTAGAAACTGATTTTCTGATCGAACAACTATGTTGATACCTGTGTTCCCTATATCCAGAACTTGATGGAACCAGTTTTCTGTGGTTTTATCCAGGTTCCATCTCCTCTCAAGTTTCTTAATTTGTTCATGGGAAAGCAGCTGAGGCGGGGCTGACGAGGTTGTAGGTTGCTCATCCGGAGACGACCACTGCTGGATGTAAGCTGTTAGATCTGCAACCTACTCTTTTAACTCGTCTTTTGAGCTTTTGTCTTGCCGGATGAGGTGTACAACCGTGGCGACCGACTCTTGGAGGTGTTCGACCTTTTGATCCCTCGTGGCCACTCCCAGATCAATGGTGGAAACGTTGTAGGTTGTGCCTTGTTCCCCAACCACCGACGTTGCTAACTGTACTGCTCTTGATCCCGAGGCGTCCATAGTTATCTTTGACCTGACCTTTGGCTTCTTCTCCTTTCGGGTGCTGATATGCGCCCTGGCCATGATGGCTTCCAGCCTCACCTTGGGATCCTTTGAAGTGGGAGTCTTTGGCTTTAGTTGTCTTTGCAGCCAATCGGGCGTTTGGGAGTCCTTTCCTGATCCCTCATCTATCGTTCCACTGTCCTCCTTTTCTAACCCAATAGTTCAGACGATGATGGCCCTTTTACTGGTTTCTATATCTTCCTTCTCTTCGGTGAGAACCTGCTTGGATGTCTCATGTTTAGCCGGGGACTCAGCGTGTGACTGTCCTTTTGGAGAATCCTCCTTTCTTGCATCCTCTTCCTCGCTTGAGATATTTTGATATTTCTCTGGACTTTCTATTTGTTTGTCCTCGGGGAAGAGGGTTTCTTTATCGTGCTCTGGAGTCTGGCCACGTTCCTTAGCTGGAGATCTATCTCTTTCTGCCTCTGTAGCAACAGTCTCCTCCTCCTGTGCGAGCCGATCCTCGGCTTCCTTGTCCTCGATTTCTTTGAACTGCCGTCCCCATTCTTCGTTGAGCCCAGGATCATTTGATTCCCGGATTAGCTCAGCATTATGGTCTCTGCTGTCCTCACTGTCACCGCTTGAAGCCTCATAAGCTACCGTGTCAAACTGCTGATGCTCAAATGGGGGATTCTTAGGACCCTGAAACTCTACGGGCTCTGGCACCTTTTCAGCTTCTAGCTGTTGTCATTCCCGCTCGTCCGATATTTGCATCGTTGCTTTCATTCTTGGTGACTCGGTAGAGGGGGATGCTGCTGGGGTGGAGGTCATAGCTTGAGCTATTGCAGCCTGGACCATTGGATTGGCGAGCATCCCTGAAAGCTCTGATGGCACATTCTGCATGTATTTTGCCAAGGACTCTGGAAGGCTTGAGGTTGGCGTTGTGGCAGTGGGAACGGAAGGAAAGGAAGGAGACATGGAAGGAGAGGTCAAGGGTGAGGTGGCAACAGATGGTGAGTCCGTATGAATAACCTGCATCCCTTGAGAAGTAGGAGGGAGGTGAACAGAGATATCCACCGCAGGTGGGGAGGATACTGAAGCTGGAATCGAGGTAAGTGGAGTGGCGGGTGTGATGATGATAGGTGGAGATCCAAATGAGATGGATCTTTTGCTGGAAATCCCAAGGGGTGAATCTTTGGACATCATAACCGTCGCCATGCCTCCTGTTGTTTTCCTTTTCTTCTTCAAAGGTTCCAACTTAGATGACTTGCAGACATAAGTCTTTGGCTTTGGGAGTTGTTGGCCAACGTCCTTCCTTTTCTTGGACTTCGAAGAGGGTGGGGCTTGCGATGTCTCCCCAGCTACAGCAGTGGCTTCTCCACCTTCGGAACCGCTTGGTTCACTAACGTGTTCGCTGACAAGGTCGGTGTATGTTAGTGCGACCCCTTGTTGTTTTAGTTGGGCAACCTTGCTGTTTATCCATCCTCTTGTCCTGGCCTCGACGGACCTAGTGAGTACACTGACATCACTGAGTTCTGGGGTATCCCAGTTGATTGCAGGCAGTGGCAGGTTGGACACTGTATCGTAGATCGGGTCTAGAATTGTCTCCTCATCCTCCTCTACCTGATTAGGAATCGGGCATAAGTTTACCGTTTGCACATGGACTACGGTCATACGCATATAATAACGCATCCATACTTCAAGATCGTCCTTGCAATTAGCCCATAAGTCCTCGATGTTGTGGAGGTGGGCATACTCGCATCCCAACACCTTGCGGACATGGCCATAAGGATCCATCTGTGGCCTTGCTGTGTATTGCTCGAAGTTGTACTCGGCCAGCTCCTTTTCAGAGTATCCTGCACACTGGGAGGTATGAACCTTATACATTCCCTGACCCAGATTCATTGGATAGATAGGGCCTGCCAGATGTTTCTCACCTAAGAGGCTGTGGATGGATCGCAGTTGCCGAGTCAACTCCAAGAGGATAATTCGATCGTTTGGATACCGAGGCAACTTATTTGGCTTATCCAAAAAACCCTCTGCACGGATGTAGGTGAATCTGGGGAACTGGATGTACCAGAAGGCATACTGCCTAAGGAGGACTCTGGCACTGTGGGACATCCTCCTATGGAAATCCCCGCCTACCGACCTGATTATGTGGGCAATGAATGCATCATTCACCCTACGGTAGCTGCTTTTGAAGTTCTTGAATTACAACTGGGGGTACCTATCGTAGGGCTTTAGCTCCGGCCCTGATGGATCACTGGGCATCTATGTCAATCCCTGGTAGTGCCTCTGATTGGCAAGAGAGTACACCAAGTAAGACGTCATGAAGAATTGATTAGTCTTCTTTACTGTGGTAAACTGCTCATGGAAGCAGTCGCTGATTATCTCTCCCCAGTAGAAGACGGTTCCTTTCCCTCAGAGAATCTGTTCTATGAAGTAGAACATCCATTCCTGGAAGAACATTGCACCAGGTAGGCCCATGACTCTACTGAGCAGAGTCACCAGATCATGGTAGTCCTCGTGGAAATCACTACGGAAAAGCTCATGGGGAATTTTCCCGGCGCTGCCCCATTTATCCTTTAGCCAACACTGATTAATGAGTCTTTTGCAGTCCAACGGGTTGTGTTCCCATATACTGATATAGTCTTCCTTGGTAGGGACCTCCATGCTCTCGAAGGTGGGAACGTGGAAGGTTTTGGTAATGCCTGACGGAGACATATCTGTGAGGACATTTCCCTCGTGGTCTATGATAATTCTAGTGTCGGACTGATACGCCTTGACACACGCCATTACCAGCTCTGGGGCCACTAAGGCTGGTGGGAAACCTGTTGCCTTGGCGAGTCCACTGCTTTTAATAGCTCTTGCATTTGTTGTTTTGGGGTTCATCCTAACCCTCTGAATGAACTCATCAACATCGACCTGTCCGATGTTGGTATCTGAAACATCCCTCCAAAGGGAGGTAATCCAGGATTGGATGGGGACTCCCTGGAATTTGTACTTCATTAGATCCCGATCTTCTTTGCCCCTTGGTGGCTTTGCGGTTCCTTTTCCTTTCCTGGCAGCACTGGAAGTTTCTGGGCTAGATTCCATGAATTCTGCACAAAAGGCAAGAGTCAATAGTGAAGAACCTGTCATAAGAACTATTGACGAATCCCTGCACGTCAAGATTAGTCCAACAATCATAGTAGATATTTAATAAGCACTTGAAGTTAGATACTTTATAACCCTAGAAGTTTGTACAATCAATCCGGGGTTCTCAGGCCGGAAATCCCCTGGCAGAATGCTGTTTGGAGAGACAAAACAAGAATGGAATTCCCATATGCACCTCCCGGGGTTGGATTTCAAGTTTGAAGGTTGGAAATAGAAGACAACGGAATTTTAGCAAGTGGGTCGAAGTCCGTTTCGAATTTGGAGGTCATTTGACCCCCCATTTGAAGGTTCGGGTATCAGTGGCAGGCAGGCCGTCTGAAAATGGCGCAAAAGAAACGGAAATCTGGGTCTCGAAATTCCGTAGAAGGAAATCCGAAGAGGGAAATTTGAACAATGAAACTTGAAACGGAATCCGGGAGAAATGTGGAAGAAAATGGAAGTTTGAGTTTGGAAGAAAATTCCACGGCCGGGAAACGGGATCCGGGAAGCTGCCAGCTGGATGCCGTGCAAAAGGTAAAAATAGACGGATTCCCGAAAAGAGAAGTCCGAAAGGGGAATTCCGGGAACGGGATCCCGAAAACGGAAATTCTAAAGGAAAAGATGGAATTTGCGAGCAAACTTATGAAATTTTGATAAAGGTTCCGGGGAAAGGCATCCGGAAAGCCGCTAGGTTGGGGCCGTTAAAAACAACGAAAAGGAAACAGAGTTTCGGAGCAGGAAATCCGGATGAGGAATCCCGACAAAGGAATTCCGGAGAAGGAAAATTAGTAGGAGAAGAAAGGGCGGTTGCGGGAAGACCCGGGCCTGGAAGATGCCGGCACCGTTCCGAAGAATGGCTGCGACACAGGAAAGTTCCGGATCGATCCGGAGGTCGATAGAAGGCGGATTTTTGAATTCAAAGAAATGGGTTTTGTGCGCAGTGAGGATATCTACTAAGTTCGGACTTCATTTTTTATTTATCCTTAACAAAATCTCAAAAAAATGCGAAAAGAACTTAGGGCGCGGGACAGAAAACCTACCTCAAAAACTCGAAGAACAGGCTGGTCGGATGCACGGACGTCGTTGGAAGAAACAGCTTGAAAAACGTCAGAAAGGAAGCTAAATTGCCGGGAGCTCTGGAATGCGCTTCTGTTAGTCGAAAATTTGATAATGACAGTCGGAGAACATTTTTATAGCAGAAAATGCCATTAGTACAGTAATAAATGCTCTGTATGGTTGCAGGTGGGTTGGTGAACTCCGAAAAAAGGAAGGCGGTGGGACATCTGGAATCGGATGTCCGAAAAGCTGTTCCCGGGAAGACGTTGCCTGGACGCCGTGAAGAACGGTGAAACCTGAAAGGAAACCCGGAAGGGGAAACCTGACGAAGGAAACCCGAAAGGGGAAATCTGGACAAGGAAACCCGAAAATTTTAGAAGATGTAAAAAACTTTTGATGTGAAGTTTCCGGTCAAGGCGAGATTTTTTAAATATAACATTGGGAAACGTGCCACCTTTATTGAAGGGAAAAAAAAGAGGGTCCCCGTTCCGAACGGGGCGTGTGTGCAAAAAGGGGCACAACAACTCTGAGTCTAGCTCGATCAACCCTGTCAACGAGCTCATTTGAGCTTCCGAAAGTCCTTACCGCTCTACTGCCGAGCTCGTTCGACATACTTGCGGTATGGCGGTGAGCTCGATCGAGCTCACCTCGACTTCACCGAGCCTTGACATTCCTTCCCACCACACTACCGCAACCGACTTCAAGACTCACTGCAGTAAGGCAGTAGTCATCTTGGTTGACCGTTGGTGGTCTTACCGCGGCCACCATGGTGAGTGAACTCACCGACCACGGTGGTGGTGATAACCACCAAGACCACCGCAGGCAGTCTCACCGTAACTAGCGTAGGCGGTCTCACCATGACCACCGTGGTGAGTGGATCCACTGCTTGCGATATGGTGGTAACCGCCAACAAAGCAGTAGGCGGCTTCACCGCGGCCACCGCTGTGAGTGAATTCACTAACCATGGTGGTGGCGGTAACTGCCAAGACCACTGCGGCCACCGCGGTGAGTGGATCCGTCACCTGCGGTATGGCAGTAAACTGCCAAGCCTGATGGAAAGACCATTATTGCGGCCACCGCGGTGAGGAAGGAGACTGGGCACGGTAACGAGGTAATCGCCAAACCCTTCACCGTGGTACCGCTAGAGCAGAATGGAAGACTGCCGTGGTATGGTGGTAAAGGCAAAAAAATGAATTTTTTTGCCAAGTCTGAAACAACAGAGGTCCAAGCTGGTAATTGAGGCATTGTTTCTCAACAAAATTATCTGAACGTATCAAACATCCCGATTTCGCTTATTAACATCATTTTCCTCATCATCTCCTAATTCCTCAATTTTAGTTGAATATTTCTAATTATTTGATTAAATTCACATTTTACTCTATTAGTTGAATAATTAAGGTTATTTGATTAATTCACCGAAAGTTATCATTTTCTCACTAATTTCCCTTGATTAAATAATGCTCAATTATTTAATTAAATTCAATTTTCCTCTTTCCACCATGATTAAATAATTTTGATTATTTAATTAATTCCAACTTTCCTCAATCCCACTTGACTAAATAATTTTCAATTATTTAATTAAAAATCCTAATTCTCTCTCATCCTCACAATTAAATAATTTTATATTATTTAATTCACTAATTTTCCTCCAACTTGCACAAAGAATATTCCTTTTCTAAAAGAGAATATTCCCAATTCAAATTCAAATTCAAATTTGAATAGATAATTTCCCTCCAAAATATCTTCAACCAATTTTCCATGAAAATAGGGATATTTTGGGATCTCATGGAATCACATCCCTTCATCTCCTTGATTTCCTCTCATCCATTGATCTTCAAATTCAATCTCCATCTTTGATCAAAATCCTGAAATCTATAAAACAAGTCAATTCTTCATCAAAATCATTCACAATTATCATGAGCATTCATAATCTTAATCATTTTATCAATATCCTATGAATCAAATCAAGATCACCCATCTATCATCACCAAAGCTTTTTGCAATCATGGGTTAGGCTTAATAGAGCAACCCACATATATTTGGAGCATAAATCCCCAATGGGATTGAAGGTTTGCATGTTCTTTTAGATTTAATTGTCATTTGAATCGATTTCATGTCTTTTGGTTAACTTTTTGAAGCATTGCTTACTAATTTCATTGAGTATGGCTTATAATGATCTTAATATTGTAATTTTTTAGTGTTTTATAAATCTAATGGCTTTAACCATCATCACATATTTACCCTATGACAGAGGGTAAGTGCGCAAAGATGGGGGACCAAAAAGCGGTCTTAAGCAATTAATTTTTTTCTTAAATCATGAAAGATTGACCTTGGATGAGAAATTCAAGATAGTTAAACTCAAAATTTGAAGATTCAAGAAAAATAATAGTCATAGTGCTCTGAATCTAATTTTTAAACTACTATTTTTTTTAAATGGTAGAGATTAAGGGGTTCAAAAAGGGGGGCCACACAAAGTGGTCCTATTTTTTTCAAAAAAAACATAACATAGTGTCTAGTGCGGCCCCCCTAAAATGTTTACATTTTTTCAGTGTTTCAAAAATTGCTTCAGTGAGAAATTATCTAATACCATGTAGCTTATGGCTGATTTTTCTAGTAAATTTTTAATGAATATACGATTTTTTACTAATTTTCAAAGTGGACACATCCTGAAAAATAGAAAATTGAGCATGCTCCCCCCTAAATTGTTTGAAAATTGATTGATTTTTTTTTGAATATGCGTAAAATAGAGCTTAGTTTCTTTAAATGTAATGTATTTGAAATTTTGATGATCAGTTAAAAATACCACACATTGATTTTTGACAAAAAAGGATACACTAACAAAAGAAATTAAATATGAAAACCTTAGCATACACAAAACACGAAAAAAATTAGATGGTTAGATAGCTAAGAGAGAGCTTAACATTATTGTGGTATTTCTTACTTGACATTGAAAAATGTACAAACCTAATGGGGAGCATGCTTGAGATTATGTCAATTTTATTACTATTTGCAAAAACACGTCTTTGGAAGTTGAAAATTCTCTCCAAATCTTTGGGTTGGTAGCCCAAGGAAAATCCAAGCCAAAGGCTTGGAAATTTCCAAAGAAAAACATTATGTGAGAGCATTATAATGTGCTCAAGTTATGTTTTACTTTGAATATTCATATCCCTCACATTCTCTCCCCCACTCTTTATTGATCCTTCCCTCTCTCCATCCCTTTGTTCTCTCTCCCCTCTTTAGGTCTCTACCTCTCTACCTCTCTCTCCCTCCTTACCCCCCTCTCTATTATTCTCCCCCCATCTCTTCTCTCTCCCTCTCTAGGTCATTACCTCTCGCTTTTTCAATTAATGGTACAGATTTTAGGATTGAGGGTATAAGGTTTAGGGTTGAGGGTATAGAGTTTAGGGTTAAGGGTTTAGTGTATAGGCTTTAGGGCCTAGGGTTGAGGGGTAGTTTTTAGGCTTTAGGGTATTTAAGGTTGAGTGTATAGGGTATAGGGTTTAGGATATTTGGTATGGACCGACATCAAGAAAATTCACTACCAACAATTCACCATCGAAAAATTCATCATCAACAATTCACCGTGGGAAAATTCACTACCACCAATTCACCGTCACGAAAAATTAATCACAAAATTTTAATGCGATGAATTTTTCATGGCGGTGAATTGCTAGTGGTGAATTTTCCTTGAGGTGATTTTGTCATGGTGGTGAATTTTCCTTGAGGTGATTTTGTCATGGTGGTGAATTTTCCCATGATGAATTGTTGGCGGTGAATTTTTCGACAGTGAATTGTTGTTGGTGAATTTTCTATAGCTATTCGGTATAGGGTTTACAATGGAGGGTATGAGGTATAGGGTTGAGAGTGTAGGGTTTAGGGTTGAGGGTATGGGTTAGCGATTGAGGGTATAAGATATAGGGTATAGGGTGTAGGGTTGAGGGTACATAAGGTTGAGGATTGAGGGCATATGGTTTACAGGTTAGAGTATAAGTTATAGGGTTGAGGGTATAGGGTATAGGGTTTAGGGATGAGGGTATGGAGTTTAGGGATGAGGATATGGATTTTATGGTCAAGGGTTGAGGGATGGTGTTTACTGTTGAGGTTATAGGTTTGAGTGTATAGGGTATATAGTTTAAGGTTTAGGGTATTGGTTATAGGGTTGCGACTATAGGGTTTATGGTGGAGTGTACAATGTTAAGGGTATATAGGGACATATATGTGCATTATGTGATAGAGAATTTTATCTTAAATATAGTAATTTTTTTGATGAAAAAGGGATCCTAGGTCTAATACATGGAACACTAGAATCAAGCCTTTCTCAAGATATCATTATAATAAAAATCAAGGTGATTAGATTGAATTTCAACCATTAAGGCGAGTCAATCAAACCTAGATCCGATCCTTTAAAGCCTTGGAAATGGATTGGAAATGAATTTATTTTATTAACCTAATTAAACTACATTCCCTAATTTGAAAATGCAATATTTTGACAATTGGGAAATTGTAACAAAAATTCTGACACTAGATCTAAGAAAGACAATTTTATATACTTGTGATGTAAATTTGAGCCTAATTTTTTAGGATGTTTCCTCTAGGGGTGCCACTATCTTGGTAGGCCTTTTCAGATCTACAAATATGGGTCTAAAGTTTTTTGTCCACTCTTCAATATTTGTCCTATAAATTTCTATTTTCGGATTTGGACCTGCAATAAATTTGCCAAAAGGAATGGTGGATGGTGGCTATATACGAGTTTGCCTAAGTAAAACCCCTATTTTAGTATTTCTACCTCCACAATAGCCAATAAAAATGATTGATAATAGTGTGTGTGCCCTAACCTTAAGTGTGTCTAAGGTTGTTATGATTTGAAAATACATAAAAACCCACTCAAGTGCATTAGAGAAGGATTCCTATATGAAAATGACAATATCTACCTAAGAGGAAGTCAAAACACTCTTAGCGAATTTGAAATATAATGATACCTTGCCTTGGCTACAAGTGGAATAAATATTGAAGATGAGAAAACTTAGGAAACAAGTCATTAGGTTGAAAGAAATGGCAAAATGCATCTCCCAAACCTAGAATCCATCATGCTCTTCTATTGGCATCAACCTTCAATCATGGAATAAGACTTGATTAAATATACAAAACAAGCTTGAAGACCTACAAAAATGATTATATGTGAATTTTTTTGATGATCTCTTGCTTCTTCTCTTTCTCCAAAATTCAAATTATTGCTTTTTCTCTTCTTCCTCTAGTTTCAAATGGTGAAAATACTAGGTATTTATAGACGTTTCTCTAATTTCCCAAAAATAAAATCCTGATGGATGAATTTAGATATTTTAATTTCAAATAATAAAATGCCAACACTGACATATTTAAACTTGGAGCCAAAATAGGTGGACATAGGTGCCCTAGGCGACAATGTCCCAACCCTATTTTTTAGAAATTAAAGTTTCGGGGATAAAGTATGAAATGAGAACATTTTTTTATGCTTGCAAATTCTTGAAAATGATAAAAATGGGCCACATAATGCATAATTTTGGAAATTAAGGCCTAGTTAAAGGGTGTTTGAAATGCATTAATGCAAGAGTCACTAAAGTAGGTCTAAACTAAGTGTGAAATCATACTAACACATGAAAGGGAGTATAATTTATGATGCTATATTTAGCCCCCACTTTAGCAACCATATGACACTACGTGCATATGCAAGCTAAAGTACTAAAAGTAAATCATATTGTCAAAAGGATACTCATAAAGATATTGTGAATCATTAATCAAATGGGAGGATGAATCCCCTAGCATAGTCATCTAGAAAACCACAACATTAAGAACCGTATCCTGTAAAAATAATTCATTAGACATTCAAAGAAACAAACATGTTAATCCCAAAACTTCTAAGGAGAATGAAATTTGAGGGTAGATGTATGCCCCCCTTATTCTGCTTGCTTTATGGAGGTGGAATCAGGGTAACAATCTAACCACATCGAATTGTTAAACTTGGTTAAATAGAAATATCTACCATAGTGTCATGAGGATCATAACACCAACTATTGAGAAGCATATGATATGAACGGGAACAAAAATATGAATCCAACACAACATACAACATCAAAATTGGAGTTCACTAGCCCCCACTATGATGAATTGAATGATATGTGCTATGAAAATGTAGTTACTAAATTTGACTATAAGATATAGCAAAATTACCATTTTTACATTCATTTTCAATTTTGACATATGAATATCTAGAGAGTGCCATCACTAACCCCAAGAGCGAGGATGTCGAGTTGACGACCATATAAGCCCCTAAGACTCGAGGTCCTATAAGAAGATGCTACATGAGGTGAGGTGATGCCAGTGGCGAGTTGTTCTTCACTTCCCTATAATTTATTTCCTTATTTTGCACTATTTTTGATGATTTTTTTAAATTTTGTGGCACTAGTGTCCTTATATGGCACCTATGTCCTTTTTGGGCATCACTATCCCACATGGGTGCCAATGTCCTAGAATGGCACCAATGTCCTAGAATGGTGCCAATTTCTAGATTTAGATTCTTTTATGCTTAAAGTTTGTGGATTACTATTTTGATGCACAACTAATGATTCCTTTTGCCATGTTCACATACCCCATTGCACGCACGACAATGTCTAGGAGGATGATTGTTTTCACTACTCCGAGAGCAAGTATCATGACTTCCACTTGAGGATCAACAACATTTGTGCACTATTAGATTATATTGGGTGTATACTATGCCTCTTATGAGATATCATGATGCTATGTTGATGGCAATTGCTGAGTAGTTAGATGCAGATAACTCTACCTTCCATCTTCCAATGAGAGAGATGACCATTACACTTGATGATGCACACTGCATTTTTCAATTACCAATGTGGGGAAATCTTGTGTATCATGATGAATTTTGGTTCCCTCAAGAGACTATGAGGGATCAATTTTATTGTATCGATCGACACATAGAGATTGATTCTAGGGGATAGATTCAACTTAAGTGGCTTTTACCATTGATTCAACAAATTATGATTGTCACTATTGTACCCACTCTAGTGCCTGATGGATGAGACACACACTAGGATGGTAGGCTACTTCATACTATACGAGCGATGGAGGAGGAGCAAGAAGTTTTTTCTTGGGGATGTAGTATGCTTGCGCATGTTTATTATGATCTAGGGTGCTTTGTTTATCATGATGCCCACGACATTATTCTTTGCACGCTTCTTCAGGTATGGGATTTTGAGCATATTAGCTGCACAAGGCTAGCTGGATACCCTATGGTAGCACCATATACAAATCTGTAGGTATTTTCTTATACACTCAGGTGACCCTAGCAATACGAAGATCTATTACACTAGAGAATCACCTTTGGTTGATTAGATAGTGATGTCATTGTTTGGAGACCATATACGACTCTTTCAGAGTGATGAGGTCTAGCACGATAGCTAGTTAGGATGAAATGAGATAGACTGCTTGTTGGTCAACATGATTATATTATTGTGACATTCTACTTTGATCGAGTGATGATATAGTTTGGCCAACTTCAGATGGTGCCCATCCCATGGCCCACATCCATGCACAATGGCACTAGGCCACATGAAATCCATTGTCCCACCATTACAAACGTCGAGTTGAGTGACTCGAAGGATTAGGAGTGAGATGTGTACCCAACATCTAGCAAGGATGATGTCAGCACCTCAACTAGATATGATAGATGGTGGAGGACTATATATCACAAGTGTGTCTTCCCTATTGGTCATCCTACTAATGATCTTTGGTGACAGTATTGAGAGAATCATGCAGATAAGGAAGAGGCTATCAATGAAGATAGTGGTGATGATAGTGTTGAGGAGGATCAAAAACTCGCGAAGAGGGATCTTGAGGAGCATGTAGTGGCCAAAGATGCCCCTAAGGAGAGACCTACATCTCACCCTCGTGTCTCATGAGCGCATTCTATGACTCTAGAGAGAACACGGGTTCACAATCATGGAGGGAGTAGCCATGCAACTCCTTCCACACCACCAACCACTTAGGGGAGTCTCAGTGCACATACCATAGTATCCTACTAAGATCCTGATTGGTGAGTCGGTGATCCAAGTGATGTGATATGTTATTTATCTTTGTGTCATATGATTAGCTTTAGTTATGTTTATGAATTATATCTTTTTTTGATTTATTTCATGTTTTCTTTGTTATAGTTGGGACACAAGATTAGCTTGATTTATTTAGTCAAGTCATCGTAGACATGGTTCCACCGATGCCCCCACATTAGCCAATATGAACTGAGCATAGGCCAACACCGAGTGTGGGATTCCATGCTATTTTTTTGAGCCCCTATCTTGGTGGAGGACATCTTATGATGATTCAATGAGGACCATTGATGAGGTTAGAGCTAAAAATGAGGAGGTCTGAGCTAGAGAGGAGCAGGTGAGAGATGCCTACGACGAGCTTCAAGCTACACGTGAGGAGCTTATGACTACACACAAGGAGGTTAAATCCACTTGAGTTCCCACTAAGAGTGAGGAATAGGCCATTCTATGGGTGGAACTAAGCAAGGTATGAGCAAAGAGGGATTGGATCGAGAAGGAGCGTATCACAACACTTGTACATGAGGTTACAATAGTAGGCTAGTTAGAGGGTCTACAAGAGAGGATTAGATCTAGGGGATATTCTTAATCCATTGTCTCATGAGGAGCACCACCACCAAGCCCCAAGGAGTCTGGTAGTCATTGAACTACTTAGATGTATTTTGATGTACTTTATTCTGACACACCACATTTTTCTACCGTGGTGACTATGACGCATATAAACTTTATGATTTATATGGGCATATTTGTATTTCTATGAGTTATGATTTCATATATTAGATTAGATGTTAATGTGATCTATTAAGCAACTTGATAAGATTATTTAATAATGATTCCATGATCTAATTGCTATGTGATTAATGTGATCTAATAAAACATTCATATCTACTTAGATGCTACATTTTTTGGTTGTGTAATTATATTAAACTAGATGCCCTTATGATCTAATTTATAATTAAATGCATATAATGATCTAATTTAACATAACACACACATGATTGAATAGCATGCATAAAGAAGTAATCATCCAAATGAAATGAATAATTACTCAAAATAATTCAAGACACAAATGTTTGTCAAGAATGAAGCAATGTGAGATAAAATAGAAAACTATCAACTTAATCTAACAACATGGTTTAACACAATACTATTCAAAAAGATTGTTATTTGTAATATCTAAAAAAATGTGCAGTTTTTATAGGTTCTTTGAGAGGTGTATCATCTATTTCCTTAAGTTTATATGCTCTAGACCCATAGACTTCATCAATTATATAAGGTCCTAACCAATTTGGTCTGAGCTTTCCTTTTTCATCTGGAGTCACATTGACATTGCATTGATTTTTCATATAACACCAACTCCCATTTATTAAATGAATGAGGAATTCCATTATCATTGTGCATGTTTTTAGAATAGGCTTGAAGATTCTTGGGAGTGTTTGTGTTGCTAATCAAGCATTTAAAGTTGTTGTAATTGTAAGTGTTACTATCAATAAGGCCACTAAGAGAAACTCATAAAGAAGGAATTTATAACTCTAATGGCATTATTGCATCTGAACCATGAAACAAGGATATATGGTGTGTTTCATGTAGATGTGTGAACACTTGTGCAATAAGCCCATAATGCATAAGAGAGTTGAGTATGCCAATCCTTGTTATTTTTGCTAACTATTTTATGCAAGATTTGTTCAATTGTTTTTTTGGTTGCTTCTGCTTGACCATTAGATTGTAGATAATATGGTGTAGAAAAATGATGTTGAATGTGATTTTTTTCCAAAAAATTCTTAAATGGTTTTATGTTGTCTATAACTAGAGTTGAAGGATGACCAAATCAAGCGATGATGTTCTCTAAGATAAAATGATAGATTGCATTAGCAGTTGTAGAATGGAGATGAATTACCTCCACCCACTTCATGAAATAACCTGTAGTGGTGATTATGAACATATGTCCTGAGGATGAAGGAGGGGATATTTTTCCAATTAGATCCAAACCCCAAACTGAAAATGGCCAAACAGAGACTTGAGCATGAAGTTTAGATGCAGGAGCATGAATCAAATTGTTATGTTCTTGAAATTTATGATACTTCTTGACATGATCAAAACAATCTTGTTCCATGTTAAATTGCTAATAATAACTGATACAAATTAGCCTTTGAGCCAAAGATTGTCCTCCAAAATCCCCCCCACAAGCACCTGCATGAGCTTCCTTAAGGGCTATAGGAATTTTTAGATTTTTTTAAACATCTAAGGAAAAGACCATTGAATGATCACCTATACAAAACATTGGCTAGGATCATATAACGAGCTACCAACTTATGTATATGAGCCCTAGTGCTTTTAGTTGTCGGTTCAAGAAAAATACCATCCTTTAAATAGTTAAATATCGATGCATACCACTCATTATGAATTTCAACATTGACAACTATTGTCTCTTTTGTGTTTTCATTTATTGATGGCTCTATAAGAGTGTGAATAACAAATGTAAAGTCCAAGGAAATATCATCGAGAGATACAAGGGAAGCGACACTTTCCATTGCATCTACATATCAATTATCCTTTTGTGGAACATTGTCAATAGTGTATGATGTGAAACGTTAAAATATTATCAATGTGAGGTCTCTATATTTAGACAACTTATCGTGTTTTTATTGATAAGACTCGTTAATTTGTTCAATGATTAATTGAGAGTCTCCAAATATACAAATGTGTTGAACACCTAAGGACAAGGCTGCACGTAATCCTACGATAAGAGTCTCACATTCAATGGTGTTATTTGTACATAGGAAATTTAGATGATAGGATAAGGGAATTGGCTTCCTTGAGGGATGCATTAATATAACTCCAACACCAGAGCCAATTCAACACTTAGAGCCATCAAAGTATAATTCCCATGTTTCATTATCATCAATTTTCAATAGGCTTTCATTAGGAAAGGAATCTTGATTTGGTAATACTAATGGTGAAGGAGCCTTAACTAAATGGTCAATTAATGCTTTCCCTTTGATTGATTTTTGAGAAATGAACTTAAGATCAAACTTAGTTAATACCATAACCCATTTAGCTAGGTGACCTGATAAATTAGTTAATCATGTTCCTATGTAAATTCAGAATGTCATCAATGATACTTTGTAGAGCATGTCCCGCAACAATTTGCATAGTAGTAATGATTGACCCACAAGTAGTAGACAAAGAAAAATATCATTCTTGAGCATAGTGCCTCTAGTTTGTGACATCATCGAGGTACTCCCGAGAATTGATAACAACAATCAAGACACATCAATTGCATATTTGTGTTAAATTAATCCAACCAAGATTCAGAAGCTGATTCATTAGTGATGAGTTGATTTGTTTTGAATTGATAGTTGATTTGATTTGGATGATTGATTGGATTAGATCTATTTTTGATGCTCAAATTTTTATGGATATTATGATTTTTGTTTTGATGTTGTGGTTTGCTGATTGCTTGTTTGTTGATTTAAGGTCAATGGTGATTTTCCCCTAGTGAGATCAGGATTTTGCCCCCAGTGAGAACAAACCAAATTTATTATGGATATGTACAATAAAAACCAATCCAGAGTGGGATGACCGTGTTAGCCGAATATGAACATGAAACTCGCTATAAGATATGCATGAATGCGCAGGGGTGGTAGAAGTGGATGGTCAACACATGCTCGAATAGATAGAGAAGCCGACCTATCATAAATAGTGCCTATTTACCAGGTTTTCACCATTTGTTTTTATTGCATTTTTCATATTTTATGATTTTTTTTTCTGTTACTAAGATGCTTGTTTGCCAGGTTTTCATCAAGGTAACCATTTTTTTGATTTTTCACTTTTTTTTTGTATTCTTCTCTTTTTCTGATTTCTTTGATTTCTTTTGATTTTTTGATTTTTATGTTGTCACCAAGATGCCTGTTTGTCAGGTTTTCATCAGGGCGACCATTTTTTCAGGACTTTTCTTCTTTCTTTCTTTTTTTTAGGATTTTTTCAAGACATTTTCTACTTTTTTGGATTTTTTTCAAGACATTTTTCATTTTTTGCTTTTTAGGATTTTTTTCAGGAAATTTTAGGATTTTTAGGATTTTTTCAGGACATTTTATGCTTTTTAGGATTTTTTTCAAGACATTTTATGCTTTTTAGGATTTTTTCAAGACATTTTCTACTTTTTAGGGATTTTTCAGGATATTTTTTGCTTTTTAGGATTTTTTCAGGACATTTACATGCACTTGATGCATCAGGTATATAACTTCTTCAGGTGAAGGTTGTTCATCGGTTCTTCAAAAAGATCCCCCTCGGGTGTAGATAACTGATATGCCCCTGATCCAAAGACTGACAACAAAAGGACCTAACCAATTAGGTTCAAAATTTCCTTTCTTTTCTTAGTCCTGTTGATTATGAGGATTTTCCTTTAGTACTAGATCACCTACTTGAAATGTCATAGGTTTGAATTTATGATTGTAACTTCAGGACATTCTTTGTTGATAGAATTTCAGGTGATCCACTGCCAGCTGACGACGTTCATCCAACAACTCTAGCTCCTGCAGCCTAGCCACATGATATTCTTCATCTGTAATGAGACCTTTCAAGGATACCCATAGTGATGGTATCTCAACCTCGATTGGAAATACTGCTTCAGATCCATAAACAAGTGCATATGGTGTGGCCCCTATGGGTGTTCGAATGCTTGTACGATAGGCCCACAAAACAGGGTTTAATTGAACATGCTAGTCACGTCCAACATTGTTAATGGTTTTCTTTAAGATTTTCAGTATTGTTTTGTTTGAGGCCTCAGCTTGGCCATTCCCTCGAGGGTAGTAGGGTGTAGAAAACCGATGCTGGATATGAAACTTTTCATAGAGTTCTTGTACGTCCTAATTCTTGAAAGGTCTTCCATTTTCAGTGGCAATGGATTGAGGGATACCATATCTACATATGATGTAGTTCAAGATGAATGAGGAGATCTATTTCCCTATGATGGTGATCAAAGGTACAACTTAAACCCACTTTGTGAAGTATTATGTGGTTGTGATGATGAATTTGTTTCCATTGGATGAAGGTGGGTGAATTTTACCCACAAGATCCAACCCCCATTGACAAAATGGCCATGTTGATGCAAAGGGCTGCAATTCTTGTGCTGGTGCATGGATAAGATTATCGTGGGTCTAAAATTTTTGACATGTCTTGACAAATTTAAAGGGTTCTCTCTCCATAGTTGGCCAATAATATCCCAGATGGAGGATTTTCTTGGCGAGGGTTAAACCACTTGAATGAGCTCCACATATACCCTCATGGACATCGTGTAAAGATGTTTTAGACTCATCGCTTTCTAGATATCGTAAAAGAGTTCCATCAAGACCTCGACGGTAAAGCACATTTGCTATAAGGGTATGACAGGAAGATTGGCATATTAAGTTTCATTTCTGATTGTGGGAAAGAATGGGAGGAAGGATATCATCTTTTAGGTAAGCATAGATATTTTCGTAGATGGAGGTATTGGCATCATCTAGGTGGCAAATAAGTTGGGACTCAGAGTCATCGTATGCAGGGGTAAACAATTGCTCCACCATGAACTCATAGCGGCCATGTTTTTTTGGAATCTGCAACAAAGAAGCAATTGTAGCCATAGCATCGACAACCTTGTTGTCACTTCTTGGGATTTGACCAAATTTGATGTCGACAAAATAATTCTTGAAGTCATCAATCATTCTCTTGTAAGGCATTAGCTTGTCATCTTTGGTTTGATAATCATTATTGACCTGATTGATAACTAGTTGTGAATCCCCATAAACTTGGAGCTCTATAATTTTCCACTCCACAACTATCTTGATTCCGATGATGAGTGCTTTGATATTCGACTGTGTTGTTGGAGCAAGGAAACATCAAGTGATAGGATTCTGGAATGGTGTTCCCTAGGGGAGTGATGAATAGGATCCTTGCTCTTGATCCATGCTGAGTGAAAGAACCATCAAAGTATAACACTCATTGTTTTGTTGTTATTGTCAGGACATTTGTATATAGAAATTCAATATGGAGTGGATGATTGTCATGAAGTGGTGCCTCAGCTAGTTGATCAGTGATGGCTTTCCCTTCGATAGATTTATTGTTGACATATTGGATGTCAAATTCACTGAGTACCATTACCCACTTGGCCAGTCTTCTTGTCAGATTTTTTTTGCTTAGGATATACTTTAGTGAATCAATCTTGGCTATGAGCTTAATTGTATGAGTTAGCATATAGTGTCACAATTGTTGGGTAGAAAACACTATAGCTAGACAAGCTTTCTTAATGGATGTATAATTGATCTCATATCCATTCAAGGTTCTACTGATGTAATAAATTTCTCTCTCTTTCCCCATTGAATCTTCCTATGCCAACAAGGCTCCCAATGATCGGTCAGTAGTGGTGATGTACAATAAAAGAGGCTTCCCTTCTGCTGGAGATGCTAGGACTGGTGGAATTGTTAGGTATTTTTTTAGTTGGTTGAAAGCTGCTTCACACTTCTTGTCCCATTGAAAAGAAAAATTCTTGTGCAGGAGATGAGTGAAAGGATGTGTCTTGTCAACTAGTTGTGAGATGAATCTTCTGATTGATTGAAATCTGCCTTGGAGGGATCTTAATTGACTGATATTTTTTGATGGAGGAATCTCCATTATAGCTTTCACCTTTACGGGGTCTACTTCAATACCTTTCTCTAACACTATATATCCAAGTAGCTTTGTTGACGTTACCCCAAATACCCATTTATTTGGATTTAGGCGAACATTAAACTTCTCTAGGTGAGTGAACAGTTTATCTAATATCTCCATATGTCCTTCTCTAGTGTAATATTTTTCCAACAAGTCATCCACATAGTCTTCCATGAAAGTATGCATCATGCCATGGAAGATGGTTATCATAGCTCTTTGGTATGTGGCCCCTACGTTTTTTAACCTGAAGGGTATGACGTTCCAAAAAAAAGTTCCCCATGGGCAAGTGAAAGTTGTCTTATCTTTATCTTCAGGAGCTATCTTGATTTGGTTGTATCTAGAAAATCCATCCATTAGTGATAACATGCCATGTCCTGCTGTCAAGTCCAGAATGATGTCTATGTTAGGCAAGGGGAAATCATATTTTGGGCAAGTCTTGTTGAGATCTCTAAAGTCGGTACAAATCCTTATGCTGCCATCAAGTTTTGAAATAGGCACAATATTTGATATCCACTCTGCATAATGGGCCTAATGAATTTGACATCCAATAACTTATTTAGTTCACCCTTCACCAATAGGGCAATGTGCGGATGCATTTTCCTCAAATTTTGTTTGATTGGTTTGATTCCTGAAGGAAGGGATAGATGGTGCATGCTGAGGTCTAAATCTATCCCTGGCATGTCTGCATACGACCAGGCAAAATTGATTTGTTGATCTTCAAAGAACTTGATAAAGTTGGGATTTTTTTATTTATGCCAATGATTCTGCTAGATGAAGAGTTCTTACTATTTTTGCACTACTGACATTGATGGACTATATTGGTTCAATCAGAACTTTCAATCTCTCTTGGAAGTGCTATGGGAGAGTGTCAAATTTCCCATCCTGTGGCATTCAAAGAGGTTTTCACCATCAGATGTGCTCTTTAATTTTACTATTTCTGGATCTGACACTGCCATAAAATGGTTTTCACCATCAAATGTTTCTTTTGTTACATTTATTTTGCAGTTGGGAAACTTGACAATCTCCTATTGTGAAGCTCCGCTATGATGTTCAATGGTGGAGACTATTTTGGGATTAATAACATAGAGAAAGTTTATGATGGCTTCATCATTCAAAAATGTTGGAATATTGATAGGTTGGGTTTGGTCCCAATCTATTAGTTCAAGATACAGTAATGGTAGGGTGTCATCAGATGGGTTCAAGTCAAATGTCGTGAGTGTCCTAATAGAAATGTTGCCGTCAAGAAAGACTAGGGCCAAGTCGAGGTCTATAATGTTGCTCTCTTCCGAGGGATCCATCTCGCTATGAGTTTTCTCATCCTCACTCGAGC
The DNA here is from genome assembly GCA_007115665.2 of Sequoiadendron giganteum. Lineage (NCBI taxonomy): Eukaryota > Viridiplantae > Streptophyta > Pinopsida > Cupressales > Cupressaceae > Sequoiadendron > Sequoiadendron giganteum. Next base: position 24,623,104 of record VCHN02000014.1, read on the forward strand.
CATCAATATTGTATGATTCTAATTCAAGTGGTCTAATTCCTAAGCCTTGTCCCTCCTCAAGCATGGGAGTATAATTATGAATTACATCAATATTCTTGTCATGACATGATTCTTCCGACAATGAATCCCACTCATATTTATTTGAATCTGTTTCATAGTGGTCATTGGCTTGGAGCTGTAGGATCCGTTCAACAACCTTCTGCTTCAAGTCTTCCTTTGTTTCTTCATATTTCTAATGTTCTTTGTATCCTAACCTTGTTTTGTCTTTTGGATTAGTTATAACGGGTTGGATAGGTTCTATGATACCCTCTTTTCTTTTTTTGCTAGGTCCTTGTTCGTCGTATCCCATTTTCTCCAGGATCGAGAATCCCTTTCCATACTGAGTGGTTTGGACATTTGTTGTTGTAGCTTGAGAATCAGTTTCATCTTTGTAGAGCCAGTTTAAAACATCTTTGTCATCGGATTCCTCTGCTTGGGTGCCTGCTTTTATGAATCGACCATGAAAAAGCATGATTGGTTGTGCGGATGTTTGGGATGAGGTTGATGGTTGACCATAGGATTTTGGTGACATTAACTACAAGAAGTAGAGGGATTGTTCAATATAATATTCACCGACACCTTTGTCTTTGATTTGGACTTTCTCTTCAAATTGTTTGGTTAGGGTATTAGGCCGGGCTTCAGAATTGGTGGATGCGGAGGAGGTGGGTTCTTCATTTTTCTCTGACTGTTTCGATGATGAACTTTACTGACTTCCTTCATGGGAGGATGTGGCTAAAGGATTGGCTTGACTAGAACTATTGGATATATCAGGGGTGGAATTAGGAGCTTCACGATTATGAGGCACAAATACATCCTGGACAACCTTTAGAGCATTGCATTGTTGAGGATTATTTGAATCAACAAGAATAGTGATTTCTTGGCCATTACATGGAAAATTTAGGCATTGATGGTATGTTGAGGGTACAACCTGCATTTCATGGATCCATGGATGACCCAAGAGTATGTTATATGTTAAATCCTTGTCCAAAACTTGACAAACCACACTTTTCTGGATTGGCCCTACCTAAATGGGAAATATAATCAGACCTTTTGAATCTCTCTCTTCATCATCATATGATTTGATTGTGATCTTTTTTCTTGGATATATTGCATTTTCAGAGAATTCTAGTGCCTGGACAAGTTTTAAAGTACAGATATTAAGTCCAGCTCCTCCATCTATAAGAATGCACTTGAGACGACTTTTATGGATTAGAAATTTGATATGAAGGGCCGTGTTGTGAGGATGGGTGAGTGATACATCATCATTTTCTGAAAAGGACAAGTAGTGAGGCGCGACTAGGTGTCCCATCATGGCTTGGAAAGCACATAATTCTAGATCATTTGGCACTATCATGTTGACTAGGGATTTTTCCAGAATCTCTTTGTGAGCAGGAGAGTTTTTTAGGAGCTCCAATATTGATATTTGTGCGAGAATTTTTTAGTTGATCGAAAATGTTGTATTGATGAGATGCAGTAGCAAGTCGTTTGGAAGTGCCACCATTTAAAATATATTTGGTTTGAGACCTTGTGGTCATGTTTATGGGCACACTGTCTTGTTTTCCATTGATTTTGATGACATTAACTTGATTATTCATTACAACCAGGTCTTGTAGGATATCGAGGACTTGATTAGAAAGGATGTTGGTGTTGTTGATTGGATGATTGGTTGCAATAGGATCGAGTGTGTCATTGATGTCATTTGTGTGATTTTCAATGACAACGATATGATAAATGGTGGTATCATGAACATAGTTCACATTTTTGCCTTTGTCATTACTGTTAGAAGATTCTCCTTTGTCATAATTTGGTAGAGAGTTTTTGAGTACCCCATGGTCAATGTTCGTTTGAGGCTCCTTGATCCTTATTATCTTATTGTCTATCAAATCTTGTATCTTATGCTTCAATTACATACAACTGTTGGTGAGGTGGCCTTTACATCGATGAAACTCACAATAATGGGCGTCATTCCACCATGATGATTTTACGTTGGGTTCAAAACCTCGAGTATCAGGTAAAGTGATGAGATTTTTCACAATGAGTTCCCTCAAAGCGGATTCATGTGATTGAACCAAAGGCATAAACTTCCTATGATTGTTTGATGTTTGATAAGGTAGACTCTTGGATGATGATTGATTATTTTGATTATCTCCTCGATTAACATTTTGGTTGTTATTTTGGTTGGTAGTTTGGGTGATATTTTGATTTGCGTTCGAGGAACTCCCTGACAAATTGAAAACTAGTTTGACATTATGCATTTTAGTAGAGGTATCATTGCCATTATTTTTATACTTCTGCCAAAATTTTGTTTTATCATTGTTGGAGGAATTAGATGAATTGTTTTCATTATAGATCTTTAGAATTCATCATTTGACTAAAGCCTCCTCAATCTTGATTCCATTTTCAATAAATTTCTCAAGGGTTGGAGGGCATTGTAAGTCAAGTCTATAATTAATGTCAACATTCAAGTTATCAATGAATACCTCTATTTTTTCCTTTTCCGGTATGGGTCAGGGATATCTTGTGAATAACCTTCTCCATCTTTGTAAGAATATGAGGAATGATTCTAATTTCTTTTTTTTCACATTACAAAGGTCTTTCATCGTGACTTCGTGTTGAATGTTATACGAATATTAGGTAATGAACTTGTTTACTAATTCCTCAAAAGACCTGATCCCCGAAGGTAATTGTGAGAACCACTGTATGCATTGCTCTCCCAAACTATGTGGAAATAATCTCATTAAATATGTATCCTCATGGGAAAATTCAAGACTCATCGTTCGAAATTCCCTTACATGATCTATCAGACCAATTTTCTCATTAAACTTGTCATATTTAGGAAATTCACAATGTTTAGGGAATGGTATCATGTTAATGCTTTGATCGAATGGGTAGGGACATATATATTATATGGAATATCTCTTCGTAGTCCCGGTTTGCATGTTCTGCATTTGTTGTTGAAGAGTTTGGATTTGTTGTTTCAAAATGTCCATGGGATCATTGGTTTTCACTTCATTGTTTGATTCAATTTGGGTCTTGGTTTCCGCTTTCTTTAGATTTCTTTTCAATTTGTTAATATCAAAATCATTGGGTAACTTGACTCCTTTGTTTTCCAACATCAAGAGGTATCTTTCTCCATCCTTTTCAAAAACCTTTTCTAAGAATTTATGGAAATTTGGGTCTTGTTGGGCTTGTTGGACATCTTCTTCATTTACCTCATCAGTATCAGTTGAACGTATATTATGAAAGGGATTCTCTTCTTGGTCAGCCATGATATCTTGGGTTTCAATTTCTTTTCCTTGAAGGTTCAGCTTTTGGGATATTGTTTGGATGGGCATATAAGTGATGATGATGTTCTAAATACTTGACCAAAGTTTGAGAGTGCCAAAAGGGGCTGGTTAAAAATATGGTTAAGCAAGCTTTATTTCGGGATGAAGGATGACGAATCCTAATGAAGGATGATAAATCCTGATGGTGAAATTTGGTTGCTAAATCAGATATTTGATGTGATAAGGAAGGAACTTTGTTTTGTTTGGTCAAGGATTAAATGAAGGATTTTCACTTGAAAATGCTAGTTTCAACAAGATTGAGCTCTATTGTAGAAATTGATTAGGATGATTGAAATTGAATCATTGGTTGAGGAATGAAAGAATGACGAATAGGTTGACTATGATTATGTCTTTGTGAAAGAGCCCTTCATTGATAATAAGCTCATGAAGATAAAGGCTCTAAAGCAAAACCGTTAATATATCCTCTATCAAAGTCGTGATACCTATGGATGAAGGTTCGATAATTGAGCAAGACTTTCCTACTTTGATATAAGAAGTGTCTTCTTTTCAAAAGTTTCTTATAGCCAAGGTGTTTCTTCAGTTTCTTGATTCTTTTGGTAAGGGATTTCTTGATAAATTTGGTTGATTTTCAATCCCTTAACATAAACTTTAGGACAATGAAAAGGTGTTGCTTAAAAGGGAAAATTCGAACTAGATGTTGATTGGCTAAAAGGAGGCCAAATTTAGGTTTTTGCTTGAAAAGTTACTAGATGCACTAAAACAGGGCCCAAATGTGCTAAAACAGGGCCCAGATGCACTACAAAATGTTATAGATGTGCTGCAGGAAATATTGGATGTGCCAAAATAGGGTATGAATGCATTGGAGAATGGTTTATATGCACTAGAATAGGGTACATATGTGCTGAAAGAGAATATGCTAGGATATATAAATGAGATGCACTAAAAAAAAAAATGAATGTGCTGGAGAATGGTAAGAATGCACTAAAATAGGAGCTAGATGCACCAAACTGGAAAGTGTTTTCTGATTTTTGATAGTTTGACAACTTTTTTCTGGTTTTTTACAGTGAATTTGGACTATTTAAGTTGGATTTTCTTTTGAATCAGTGATTGAAGCATTTGTTTGATGTTTTATTTCAAAATTAGTTTAAAAACACATTGGTAAAACACATCAAACAAGCATGTTCCCTAAGCCGTGTAAGACAATATTATTTTGGGTTCCACACGGATTTTACTCCAACCACATATTATTAGCGGATGAATTCAGAAGCTTGGCTACATGGGCTCCCCCTTACAGTGCACTCACTTCTTAGGCCAACCAAGCTTCCAACTCCCATGGATCTCCCATGGCAAGTTGATCATCTGTACTAAAAATTGTGAAAATGTGGATGCCTTCACAACAACCGTTGTTGCACCAAAGAATAGAAAGGTAATTGGGCTTACTACAACAAAGGGGTTTTTAGTAAGGGCGTTTTGTTATGGGTGGGTTATACATACGACAAGATTAGATCCATTAAGGAGGACTCCTGGCTTGTAGAGGTTAAGCTCTACAAGTTTTTACGCACCTCACAGGTACGAAGGGAATCACTTGTCAGCATAACCATTCGTGGTCCTTGAACTTTCCTCAAGTACCAGTTTTATATACCAATTGGAAGGGCTTGACCTTAGCTTGTTACCGGTTTGGGTCATTCCCTTGGGGTGATTACCTCTTGTCTCACCAAGGCAGGCCCTCTAAGGGTGAAAAAAAATAAAAATAAATGAATGGGTCTAGCTTTCTGATCACCCAGTTAAGGGGAGAGCATACTTTCCTACCACTCCAAACACAACAAACATGGTGTAAATTCTTCCTTCTAATTAAGCTAAATTCCTATCTTAACCAAAGGAAATGAACAATTAAAATCTCTGCAACCAAATATTAGTAGGTTTCAACTTTCAATCTTTGAGAACGTTCTTTTAAGTGTTTTTGCAAAGTCTCTGATTGCATATTGAGTTCCTGGAACACATAAAAACATAAATCAATTTCAGAAATCTAGAAAATTGACAGTAAAAACCAAATGTGCTATTACAGAGACCGAATGCACTAAAACTTAGACTGAATGCCCTAAAATATTGGATGTGCTGAAAGAACAACTGAGTGCACTAAAAGAACAACTTAATGCGTTGAAACTAAAAAATGACAAAATTAAAGTTAAACTCCCTGATGCACCGAAACAGGGTCCGAATGCACTGAAAGAAATTCCAAATGCGCTGGAACATGAGCCAGATGCATTGAAAGAGCAACCAGATGCATCAAAACAAGAAATTGGATGCGTCGAAACAGGTGCCGGATGCGTTGCAAAAAAAATAAGATGCGCCATTTCAGATATTTTAACAAAACTTGCAAAATAAAACTCAACAAAAAATTGATTAAAATAAGGGGCTTCACCCCATGATGGGTGCCAATTTATGTGTGTCATGAAATATGTCTTGTAATGTTAGTATAACACACCTTCATGAGATGTATAACATGAAAGGAAAGTCTAAAAAGTAGAAATAAAAGCTACAACTATCCTCTTAATCCATTCCATGGTTCTCTAATCTCAAGGAACCCTACAAATCATGCTCTCAGATCTTATTAATGCTATACATGAAATTGCAAAGATTGACAACTCAAGATATGAGATGCTAATGATGAAGTCTACATGCCCATGTTTTTGGATTTTTGATATTTGATGCTTGAAAACTAAATGATCCTACGATGAGATAATGCTAAAATCTAGATGTTGAGATTGATGATAATGATCTAATGGAAATTTTAAATAAAAGATAAAATGAACTAAACTATCCAAAGAAAAATTGCAATTATAACACTAAAATGAGCTAAAATGAAAAACTAAGCTAAAAGGCTCTCCAAATTCTCTCACAAATGCACTAAAATTCAGCAGCATAAGTTTGTCCAAATCTTCCTCTTGAAAAGCTGTAGCAAAGGGTCCTATTTATAGATTTTCTAAGGCTCAAGATGATGTGGCAACAATGGATGGTCAGGATTGTGATCCTCCGACATTAACGGTGGAGCATCAGGAGGTTAGAGGGAATCAGGGAGATGGTTCCATTCAACAAGACAAATTTCCAAGTGTTAAAGGGAATCACAGAGAAGGAGGAGCCATGTGTCTCAGTTAGTTCCAAATTGGTTGCAAAATTTGTTGAAGATATTTCATATTTTCCAATTTATAAAATTCATTTTTGTGAGACACATGATGAGGTGGGAGGTGAGTTGGAGGTGGTTAGAGGAAATATGTAGAAATATGCTTAAATTGAATTAAAAATTTAATTTAAAAGGAGATGGTAAATTAGAAAGATGCCAAATTAATTCATTTGTGCATCTTAACCAATTTTAGAAGAATATGCCAATTTGAATTTAAAAATTCAAATTTAAGAGGAAAAGGGAAAATGAAGAGGGAAAACCAATTAAATAACAAATTGATTAGTTTGTCCATTAATTAATTTAGAAAGAAAGTGAATTTTGGAAAAGAAGGATTAGAATATGAACCATATAAATAAATTTAACAATTTATTTATAATAGTAGAGGAATTAAGAACATTAATCAAATAGCAAGTATTTAATTAATATAATGCTCCAGGCCATTTTTGTGTGCATATAGGTATTTTACAGGATAAAATTTTGTGATGAATTACACTTCGGTATTTAATAAATAGTGTCTTAACTTATTGGTAGTGAACACAAGAGCCAAACATTGTTTTTCTAGAGTTGTGTAACAAGTTTCATAATCAATTGATGTTTGAATAATATAATACATAGGATGCTCTTTACCATTCTCATCTTGTTACACTAATAACATCGCAAGGGCATGGGTGGAAGCCGATATATAGAGTATAAAAGGTTTTCCTAGTACTATTGGTTGTAAAACTAGAGGATTGGCTAGATATTGTTGGAATTCCAAGTTGAAACTTGCAGCAATAGAACTTAATAATGTGTTTGTAAATTTTAAAATATGTTTACAAGATTACCAATAATGTATTATGTTATTGATAATTCAACAATGAAAGAAAAAATAGCAATACCACAAGTTGCCAAATACAAGTGACACAAGATATAAGTGGAGAAACCCTTGCGGGAAAAAACTCCACACCCAAAGAGATCCAATGTTTGTATTAATCTTCAAATGAGGTGCAACAATACAACACTTCTCTCTATATTCTGACAACACTTCGTCACTTTGACAACTTGCAAATAAAATATTCAAACCACAATATCAAGGCTCTAATATATAGAAGTTTATGGGAGAGAATACTGTAAATGGTATCCCAAAACAACACACAAAACCACCTGGAAAAACCCATGCCCCCCTTAGTGGAAAACCCATAAACATGACATAAAATAATGAATAATCACATGGCCTTCACATGGGTGCCTAACCCATAGCCAATCAAAATTGGTCAATCCCAAGTGCTCCATAACTCTTTGACAACTTAGATGGCTTCGTGCAAGAGCGTGCACTAAAATGAAAACCTAGGTGCCCAAACATGCAAGATCATGCAAAAAATGCAAATAACCTATAAGGACATACACAAAAAAGTGGTCCCCACTCACAAAGTTGGACGCCCAAAAGGAATATCCTCCCAAAATTCTCTTTAACCGTCACCGTAATAGGTCCACCTCTTTCAATGCAATTAAAATTTATCATAGGAAAATAAATAATAAATATTTTATCCCTCATGTCCTCTAGAACACATTCCAAAGAATGTGGAGACACACAATCATCAACTTAGGATAAAAATTATAATGTCACCTATCCTAACATTCTCCCACTTGACATTATACATTGCAATTACATCCATGAGATACAAATAAAACATATAATCAAGTACAGTGATCAAGGCCCATGGACTTTCTACACCAAAAGAACTTATCCATGGCCATTGGCTTTGTGAGAGAATTTGCAACATTATCCAAACTGTCAACTTTCTCAATCAAGACCTTACCATTCTCAAACATTTCTCACGTAAAGTGATATTGAACTTCAACATTCTTAGTACGAGCATGATATATAGGAATTTTAGCTAAACATATGGCACTTTGACTGTCACATCTAGTCCTCACTGTCTTGCAGTAAAAAATAACCATTACCAAGTCTCTATAAAAAAATACCTCCTTAGAGGCATGCGTAGCAGCCATATACTTTGCTTCAGTGGTGGAAAATGCAACTGTAGGTTGCCTCTTACTCATCCAACTCACTACACCTCCAAATAAAGTAAAACCATAGGCACTAGTGGACCTTTTACTATCCAAGTCACTTGCCCAATCTACATCAAAAAAACCTTGTATGTCCAATGAATTAACCACACCATTAGTACCATGATAAACCAAATAGTAATATGAAGTACCCCGCAAATATCTAAACACCCTCTTAACAAAATTTTAATTCTCTCTACTAGGGTTAGACATAAACCTACTCAAAACTCCCACTTCTTGGGCTATATTTGGTCTAGCATTGCATACATCAAACTACTAGCAACACTAGCATAAGGAGTGCTAGACATCTCTTCAATATCATCATCAAAATTAGGACAAATGTCTAAAATCAACTTAGTACCAATCGGAAATTAAATATTTATTAGTTTAAAGTCATGTATATTAAACCTATGCAAAAATGGTATCAACATACTTACTTTGACTTAACCAAAGCTTTTTGTGAGCCCAATCTCTACTGATCTCCATCCCAAGGATATATTTTGCAACCCCCAAATTCTTCATATAAAATGTGTCAGAAAGCTGATTCTTTATCTCCCTAATCATCACCTTGTTGCTACCCATAAACATGTCATCAACATACAAGACAATGATTAGAATCTAATTGTCAATAACCTTAATATAAACACAATGACCCTTCTCACTTCTAAAAAAATCAAAATTCAATGCAAAGGCATCAAACTTCTGGTACTACATCCTGGGCGACTGTTTCAAACCATATAAAGATGTCTTTAACTTGCAAACCAAGTGTTCTTTTCCTTTCACAACAAAACCATCAAGTTGTCACATAAATTTCTTCCTCAAGATCCTCATGCAAGAAAGCAGTTTTAACAACCATTTGCTCTATTTCAAAATCATAAGTAGTAGCAATAGCTAATAGGAATCTAATAGAATTTAACTTAGCAAAAATAGATAAAATTTCACCAAAATCAGCTTCCTTTCTCTAGGAGTAGCCCTGGGCCACCAATCTGGCCTTGTATCACTCTAACCGACCATCTTCTCCAATTTTTTTTTTTATATACCCACTGGAATCCAATGGGATTCTTTCCTTTGGGAAAACTCACAAGATCCCAGGTATCACAACTATCCAAAGACATAATCTCCTCTTGCATATCCTGCATCCAAGACTCACTTTCTTTTGAAGAAAGAGCTTCCCTGTAGGATCTATTTTCATCATCAATACTCAACAAAGAAAATACACAACAAAAATTAGATGGGCTATACTTGTCAACTGGATTTCATTGTCTTGTGGATCTTCTCAAGGTAGGAGTAAGGGGTTCTTGTTGCTCTTCTTCTTCTACATGCTCATCCTGCACATCATCTAAAGTCTCTGAACCCTCTTCTTCTCCATCCTCTAATCCATCTGGTTGTTCTTCCACATGTGCATCTTCTTGCTTCTCAATCTTTATCTTGAAGTGCACTATTTTTGTCTTATCTTTCTCCTTTGTTTGTTCTTCACCTGAGTAAGCTCTAAACTCCTTGAAAATCACATCTCTAGAGAAAACCATTTTATGAGTTAGTGGATTCCAAAGCTTATAACCTTTTACATTCTCAATGTAACAAAAAAAATGCATTTTTGTACTTTTGGATCCAACTTAGAACACTTGTCTTGAGGTACATGGACAAAATCCTCACAACCAAAGACCCTTAAATGTGAAACAAAAGGCTTTCTACCTATCCACACTTTATAAGGAGTTTTATCAACAAGATTTGAACAAGGAGATATATTAACCAAATAACATGTAGTACTTACATCTTCTTCCCAAAAACTTCTATCAAGATTAGCGCCACTCAACATGGTCCTAAATCTTTCCATCAAGGTTCAATTAATTTTTTTTGCTACCCCATTTTGTTAAGGTGTATAAGGAGTATTCTTTTGCTAAACAATACATGCATACTTATAGAACTCATCAAATTCCCTAGAACAATATTCACCCCCGTTGTCAGATCTCAACACCCTTATCTTATAATCCATTTACTTCTCAATTAAGGCTTTAAATTCCTTAAACTTAGTGAAAACCTCAGATTTTGCATGCATAAAATAAATCTAGGTGTATCTTGACACATCATCATAAAAACTAACATAATAACAAGATTTTCTAAAAAATTCAACATCCACTAGTCCAAAAACATCTAAATGAATGATCTCTAATAATATCTTAGATTTATTAGTCCCATTAGGAAATGATGATCTATTCTATTTACCAAACACACAATGCTCCCAAAAATCATTTTTTCCATCAAAATAATCAAAAATATTGTGAACCAAATTTTTATTCAAAATAGTCTTAAGACCCTTTTCACTTATGTGACCCAATCTATGGTGCCACAACATACATGCATTTTTAGTGTCAGTTATATTGGTAGAGTTACAAAAAGTGGAAGCATTAAGCCTAAACAAAGTCCCAATCTAAGATCCTTTAGCTATCACCAAACTACCTCTTACCAACCTGCAACCAGACCTGTCAAATTTCATAATTCTAGAATCATTTAGCTTGGATACTAAAAGTAAATTTCTCACAAGTACTAGAATATGTAAAACATGATCAAGGGTTTTAACCCTTCCACCATTGAAACACAACTTTACCTTTCCCTTACCAACAATATTCTTCATGTTGTTATCACCAAGGAAAACTTCTCCCCATCATAACATGAATATGAAGTAAACCACTCCTTGTGAGGAGTCATATGTTAGGAGAAACCTTAATCAATAAGCCATGCATCATCACTAATAGTGTTAGAAAAAATTAAAAAAGCATCAGAATCACCATCTTCTGAGGACTTTTCTGTGGAAGTATCCAAACTCTTTTTCTTGTTTCTACACTCCTTCACATGCCCTATGTTATCACAATTCCAACACTGTACTCCATTCTTCCTTGGGGTTTTATGACATCATTTAGACTTGTCTCTCTTTTTGTCCCCTTTAGGCCCTCCTTTCTCTTTGAACCTTCTTCACACATGCAAGGCATCTTGTGAGCCCACATTCATGGAATTTATCTTCATCTCTTCTGAAAGAAGTATTGCAACTTATGACAAAAAATAGATTTCCCAAGACTCGGGTAAAGACCAAAGTATCAAAATACATTTATCTCCATCTTAGATCTTAACATATACAGATGCAAGATGACTTATAATCATATTAAAATCATTTAAATATTCTGCAATAGAATCACCATCCTTCATTTTCAAAGAATACAAATGTCTTTTGAGATACAACTTATTAGTTAGACTTTCAGTTTGGTAAATATCACTTATCCTCTTCCACAAATTGTATGTGATAGATTCTTCTGAAACATTCAAGATGATAAAATCTGTAAGACATAATCAAATGGTTCCTTGTGCCTTGTTCATTTTCTTCCAATCTTCATTAGACATTGATTCTGATTTCTTCTAATTTGAAGTTGCCAATCAATGATCTCTCTCTTCAAGGAGATCCCCCATCTTCAACTTCCACATCTTGTAACCAGTGCCATTGAACTTCTCAAAATCTAAGCGATAGGTAGAAGCCATAGTTTACAATCTTCTTCATAATTTTACAAAACCCACAATGCACAAGCTCCCACTACAACCAAAAAACTTTCAAACTCAAAAGAAAGGCATCCCTCTCTTAATAGAACCATTAGCTCCGATACCAAATGTTGGAAATCAAAGGTGAAACTTGCAGCAATAGAACTTAATAATGTGTTTGAAAATCTAAAAATATGTTCACCAGATTACCAATAATGTATTATATGTGATTGAAAATTCAACGATGAAAGAAAAAACAATAATACCACAAGTTTCCAAACACGAGTGACACAAGATATATGTGGAGAAACCATTGCAAGAAAAAAATACACACCCAAAGAGATCCAATGTCTGTATTAATATTCAAATGAGATGCAACAATACAACACTTCTCGCTATATTCTAGTAGCACTTCGTTGCTTCTACAACCTATAAAAACCTCTTCAAACCACCATCTTAAGGCTCCAATATATAGAAATTTGTGCTAGATAATACCACAAATGGTATCCCAAAATAACAAGAAAAACCACCTAAAAAATCCCACACCTCCTTGGTGGATAACCCATTGTATAAATAATGAATAATCAGATGGCCTTTACATGGGTGTCTAACCCACAACCAATTAGAATTGGTTAATCCTGAGTGCTCCATAACTCTCCACCAACTCTGACAGCTTCATGCAAGAGCATGCACCAACATGCAAACCTAGGTGCCCAAACAACAAAGTAGTCCCCACTCACAAAGTTGGACACCCAAAAGGAACATCCTTCCAAAATTCTCTTTAACTGTCACTGTAATAGGTCCACCTCTTGGAATGCAATTATAATTTGTCATAGGAAAATAATAATAATATTTTATCCCTCACATGTCCTCTAGAACACTTTCCAAAGAATGTGGAGACACACAATTATCAACTTAGGATATAAATTATAATGTCACCCATCCTAATAAATATTGTTTCAAAAATTCAAATGCTTTGTGACAATCTTCATTCCATTTCAATTCTGAATCTTTCTTAAGGAGTTGAGTGAAAGGAAGAGTCTGATCCGCCAAAGATGCCAAAACAGTAAATAACTTGAATCTTTCCTTGTAAGCTACGCAATTGTGAAATGTTCTTAGGCAGTGGCATGTTTATTATTGCATCAATATTCTTTATTTCCACCTCAATGCCTCTATGTGACATTATAAATCCCAACAACTTTCCACTATCCACACCAAAGACACATTTCTTCAGATTCAATCTTATATTGTACTTATAGATTATTTCAAATATTTTATAAAGGATTTTGACATGATCTCGATGTGTTATAGACTTAGAAAAAATATCATCAACATATTCTTCCAAAATGTCGTGTATGAAATCATGAAATATTAATGGCATAGCTCTTTGATATGTTTCTCGAACATTATTCAATACAAAAGACATGACTACCCAACAAAATGTTCCCCGAGGTTGGCAAAACTTGTTTTATATTGATCTTGAGGATTAATGAAAATTTGATTATATCCTTAAAAACCATACATGAATAATAATAAAGTGTGTCTTGTGGTTGAATCCACTATCATGTCGATGTTTGGAAGGGGAAAATCATCCTTTAAAGATGCTTTATTAAGATCTCAAAAATCTGTACACATCCTAATGTGATTATCAGGTTTTTCCTCTGCCACAATATTAGATATGCAAGGTGAATAATCAATGGGGTAGATGAAACCATCTTGTAATAGCTTTTCAATCTCAGCCTTAACCAATACAACCACCTTAGGATTCATCTTGTGTACTTTTGTCTCACGAGTTTAGCATCTTTTTCAAGGACAATGTTATGCATGACTATCTTAGGGTCAATACTCGATATGTCCGAATAAGTCCAAGAAAAGATTTAAAAAAATCCATATAACAATGTTGCATGATCCTCTTGTTCATCTTCATCAAGGAATTTTCCAATTTGTATTACCTTCTCCTCATTATATGGATCCATTGGAATGTCTATGGTGTCTCCTACAAGTAATGCATTACAATTTGGAACATCAGGAGTTGCTTTAGCATCATCTTGTTCATCATCACATAGTTAATTTTATTTCCCAAAGTATCCCTTAATATTCAAACAACAAAAATTTTGTTCATTTTGATGCTAACTCAGTAAGGTATCATTCATACCCAAAAACTCCTTTAGGGACTCATTATTTTGCAAAATATCCAATGACATATCATCGCATGTAGTGTCTATCATTTCAAGATGCGCTAAGTTCAAAGTTGTCTTAGAAGAGTCTTGTGTGATAACATTGACATTAAGTGAAGGTATCTTTGATGCTTTCATTTCTTTTGACGAGCAATAGCCAAGACCTCTTGTTGTTTCTTATGTATTAACCTCTATAGGAATACAAATGCGTTGTTCTTTCACTCCACATCCTTTTCCATTATAGCCAAATTGTTTTAAGATTTGGTACCCTCTTCCATAAATTGCTTCCATTTCTTTCAAGGAAGGTGGTTTTTCATAATCACTGTCATCATAAGTAGATGTGTAATTCATGGTTTCTTCATTACTAGAAGTTGTGGATTCTTGTATCTTGGATGTTTCAATGATAGATTGTGTTGATACTACTGCGATTTCTTTCTCTTTTTCCTTCGCTTTTTTTTGGTTTTGATTGCTTAATCTTGTATTCCCCCATGAATGTAGGTATGAAATCTAATGAACCTCAATCACCATCCAATAAATTTGTCATAGATGAAATATATTCCTCTTTATCTTCAGGTTGTAAAGGTTCCACTTTTGTAGTTGGTGCCAATGTTCTAAGAGGATTCTTCATTCCTATTATAGTTTGTAAATAATTTTTAGATTTTGGATCATATTTTATCGCGTAAACCTTATTGTTGTAAGTGTATTTCATTAAGCGATGCAACATTGAAGGCACTCCTTTCATCTCATGAATCCATGGCTTGCCTAAGAGAAGATTGTATGAAATTTCATGGGGCATCACATGGATGGGGGTTTGCAACACAACCTTACCAAATTTGATAGGTAATGTTATTGCACCAAACAATTGTCTTCCTACATTGTCAAAACTATGGATAAAAATAGAATCTGGTTGAATTTTAGTCTTATCTGCTCTAATTTTATCCTAAATATTTATGCTACAAATGTTAAGCCTTGAACCATTGTCAATAAGGGTATGTATAATCCCAACCCTATTAATAATAGTCATTATCATCAAATCATCATTTTTTTTGTGTCTCCAAAGGGGGTCACTCATTTTCATGAAAGGAAATATCCACATTGAATGGGATCATACCCTCAAGTAAAGTTGTGACATCATTTGGTTGCACACTAAGAGGGATAACAACTTTCTACAAAGAATTTTGAAGCATGCTATGATAAATAGGTGATGTTTGAATTAAATCCCACAAGAATATCTTATCGAGAGTAGCATGAAGTTGTTCCACAAGATCATACTCCTTTCCACTGTGTTGAGGTATGAGGTGTGCTAGGTAAAACTAGTTATGGGAGTAGTATTAATGGGGGAATAGCTTGTGTTTGTCTAAGTTGCTTGTTATTCCTTGTGTTATATGTATGAGCAACAATATGATAACTTGGTTGCTATGATACATTATTTGCATTGTTTCATTGGGTTATTTGCTTTGCATAATTCAAGATATGACCTGGAGGTTTTGGTTTGTTTTGGCATGGTCCTATGATAAGCATAGACTTGTTTTGGACTTGAGGTTGCTTCATAGGTGGGTAAATGATAAGTTGAGGTGTGATTGCATTAATTACTCTTTGGTTTGTTGAAACATTAGAATCTTTAATGGATGGATTAAGTAAGATGAAGTCCTCAAGGGCTTCATCTAGTATGTCAAAGTCATCACAACTAAAGGGTTTCATAGGTATGAAATGCCGTTGTAGAAAGAGATCTGATATGATTAGATGACTATGCTTTCTCCAAGTTTAATCATAAAACTTCAATTTCAAATTACGTGTACTCTTATTAATGCAACCTAGGATTGAAAAAAAACTTATAGACCTATTACAAACACAAATCTGGAAATCAAACTCCAGATTTGAAAACTAATAGCAGGTATATTTCTACACCTAAAATTTTAGACAAATTTGGTAGGACAAAAACACCTAGGGTGATTATGTCCCAGTTAGGGTCTTTCTGAGATTTCAATTTTAGAGGCACATGTTATAGGAAATAACTATGTGATAGTGTGTAGACCTTGGTTTTGAATTAAATTTATTTCTATTTTATGAGTTTCCAAGTTTTGCAATGTAATGTAACAACCTAGGGTTTTCAAAATTTACAAAAGTAAAATGCAATTTATCCCAATTATGCAATATTTCAGAAAATACATGCAATGCACAGGTATAGATTTAATAATTTCCAATACTGAAATATAGTAATCTTTCACAAATGCACACAAAATGACACTTTTTATTTTTAAATGCAAGGACACTTTTTACAAGCAAAAGACTAAATTTTCTAAATTTTTGACAAAATGCAATCTATTTCAGATGTAAATAATACTAAAAAATCTAAAAATTATGAATGATATTTGAAATTCAACCTATAATGCAATATTTTATGCAATTTTTTGAATTTTCATGTCTTTTATGATTGAAGAATGAATGCATGAATGAACAAAGAAATGCTAAACCTAGACCTAAAATGAATTATTTCATATTTTAGAAGGTTTATGATATAAAAATGTTGGGTTCACCAAAATTTTTTGATGAAAAAGGGGTCCTAGGTCTAATACATGGAACACTAGGATCAAGCCTTTGTCAAGAGAACATTAGAATGCAAATCAAGGTGATTAGATTGAATTTCAACCATGAAGGTGAGTCAATCAAATGTAGAACTGATCCTTTAGAGCCTTGGAAATAGATTAGAATTGAATTGATTTTATTAGCCTAATTAAATTATATGCCCTAATATGAAAATGCAAGATTTCAACAATTGAGAAATTGTAACAACAATTCTAACACCAGATCCGTGAAAGACATAGTTATGTATACTTGTGATGTAAATTTGAGATTGATTTTTGAGGAAATTTCCTCTAGGGGTTCCACTATCCTAGTAGGCATTTTTTTAGATCTAAAAATTTGGGTTTGAAGCTCTCTGTCCTCTCTTCAATCTCTTCCTTGCAAATTTTCATTTTTGGATCTGGATATGTAATAAATCCACCAAAATGAATGGTGGATGGTGGCTATATAGGAATTTTCCTCAATGAAACCCCTATTTTGGTATTTCTACCTCCATAATAGCCAATATAAATTATTGATAACAGTGTGTGTACCCTAACCTTAAGTGTGTTTGAGGTTGTTATGAGCTAAAAATGCATAAAACCCCGTTGAAGTGCATTAGAGAAGGATTCCTATATAAAAATGATAAGGTCTACCTAATAGGAAGTCAAAATTCTCTTAGAAAATCTAAAACATAATGATACCTTGCCTTGGCTGCAAGTGGAATAAAGCTTGAAGATGTGAACACTTAGGAAACAAGTCATTAGGTTGAAGGAAATGGTCAAATGCATCTCCCAAACCTAGAATCCATCATACTCTTCTATTGGAATCAACCTTCAATCATTGAATAAGACTTGATTAAATTTTCAAAATAAGTTTGAAGACCTGCAAATATGATTGTATGTGAAAGAATATGATGATCTTTTGCTTCTTCTCTTTCTCCAAAATTTGAATTATTTCTATTTTTTCTTCTTCTTCTTCTAGTTGAAAATGGTGAAAAGACTAGGTATTTATATGTGCTTCTCTAGTTTCGTAAAAATTAAATCTCGATGGCCGATTTTAGATTTTTAAATTTCAAATAATAAAATGTTCACATTGACATATTTGAATTTGGAGCCAAAACAAGGGTACATAGGCACCCTAGGCACTAGTGTCCCAACCCTATTTTTTGGAAATTAAAGTGTCAGGGACAAAGTATTAAATGAGTGAATTTATTTTATGCTTGTAAATTATCTCGGAAAATGATAAGAATGGGCCACAAAATGCATAATTTTGGAAATTAGGGCCTAGTTAAAGGGTGTTTGAAATGCATTAATGCAAGGGTCACTAAATTGGGTCCAAACTAACCGATCAAGAAAGTTAGGTCCAAACTACGCATGAGATTGTACTAACACATGAAAGGGAGTACAATTTACGACATTACAATAATAAAGGGCTTATCTTTCATTTGAGTATTTTATGGATAGATATCAACAAATATGATTAATGTTGAATACGATTGAGGTTAATATTTTGTGTATTGTTCACAAGATTTCATCATAGTTATCAAGGTTATTCATTTAAAGCCAACCCAATTAGTTTGCAACTTTATATGTCCTTCCTTATTATGGTGAATGTTGAGATGAAAATATTTGAGGTAACTATACCACCTCTGATGTTGACCATTCTACAAAATTTCATATATTTATATAAATTAAGAGGCTTATGATCTATGTGAATAAAAATTTTATTCACCAAGATATAGTAATTTTATGTTATTTACAGGCTTGAACAATGGATAAAACTACTTGTCATACATGGGGCATTTATACATGTAGCATTAGATAAAATATCACTACATGTTAGGAAATTAGATGACCACATTGAGTCAAAGCTACTCCAAGTGCATATTTGGAGGCATCAACCTCAATTTCAAAGGAATATTTCAAATCAATAAGAACTAGTGTAGGTCTTAAATATATTCTATATTTCAATTGTGTGAGTGGTTGTTATAGTCTCTCCATCCAAGGGATTTTTTCTTTAACTCTCACTTGAATGCTTGGTTCATAGGTCATGCCAAGTGTGATAATCTCATTTACACAAAAGTCTAATATAAGTTGGACAATCCTAAAAGCCTATAATGCTCTATGACATTTGTATGAGGTGGCCAATCTCTAATTACCTCTATCTTTTTATGATCCACATAAACACAATCCTTACATTCATAATGTATCTAAGGTAATAAATCCTTTCCATACTAAATGAATACTTTTCTAAATTATTATCATATAATCCATGTTGTTGTAGAGTTGAAAGTATATACTAAATATGATGTAGATGTTCCTCCTATGTATTGCTTAATATGAGTATGTTATCTAAATAGAAAAATTAACAAAGAAAAAAGTGAGAGGCCTAAGTGCATCATTCATCACTCACATGAAGGTGGCAAGTGTATTGCTCAAGCCAAAGAGCAAGGCTATCCACTTGAAAAATCCATTTGGATTTGAAGATAGTATTTCACACATCTAATGGCTCAATGGTAACTTGGTGGTACCCAAAATTTAGTGAAAAAATTAGGCCCCTTAAGTTGATCCAAGAGGCCATCAATGGAAGGAGTTAAATACCTATTCATTATAGTGATCTTATTGAAATATCATATGTCAATTGAGAGGAATAAATTTCCATCCTTCTTCTTAGAAAGTAATTAAGTTTTCATAGGATAAGGCACTTGGTCAAATGTTACCATTTTGAATCAATTCCTAAATCTATCATTTTATTTCCTCATTCTCTCTGATTCATCTTCTATATCTAATGGCCCATTTGGTAATGGTGTCCTTGGAATAAGATTAATCAAATATTGTATGCAATTTTGTAGGGTCTCCCTTGTTAGTTAGGTGAATAGATATTGATTCCCTCTAATAATATCTATTCCATCTACTTTTTTTTGGTATTCATAATGGTTGTTTTAGCATGAGTGGTTACTATAATTGATCTTACCTCCTTAGGTTAGAACAACAATAATATGAATTCTCTAATTTGAGAAATAGTATGTTGAAATTATTTTAAAACAATCAAAGATTTAATATTTGAAAATTACTTCTACTATTTGATACTTCTATTCACCCAATTCATGTACCTACCTAAATATTTTACCCTTAACTCACTCATCCCATTGACTATTGTTATGGGTGTAGTGTTGTCTATAGGTTCAATCTCTTAAAAAAATAGTATATATCAAACTTGTTTTACTTCCACTTTTAAAAATTAATTGCAGATCCTTCCCATTCACCCACATATATGAGTGGAATAGGAGTTCCTTGTCCTCCCCAAGTAGCACTTCCGAGTTGAGGGTATAAGGTATAGGGTTGAGGGTGTAGGGTTTAGGTTTGAGGGTATTTGATTTATAGTTGAGGTTATCAGGTAGAGGGTTTATAGTTGAGGGTATAAGGTATATAGTTGATGGTGTAGGGTTTAGGGTTGAGGGTATTTGATTTATAGTTGAGGTTATTAGGTAGAGGGTTTATAGTTGAGGGTATAGGGTATAGGGTTGAGAGTATTGGGTACATAAGGTCAAGGGTATAGGGTTTATGGTTGAGGATAAAAGGTATAGGGTTGAGGGTATAGGGTTTATGGTGGAGGGTATAAGGTTGAGGGTGTAGGTTTGAGGGTATAAGATATAGGGTTTAGGGTTGAGGGTATATGGTATAGGGTTTAAGTTTAAGGGTATTGGGTATAGGTTTGAGGGTATATGGTTTAGGGTTGAGCATATAAGGTATAGGGTTTAGGGTTTAGGGTATGGAGTTTAGGGTTGAGGGTTTAGCATATATGATTTAGGGCCTAGAGTTGGGGGATGGAATTTAGGGTTGAGGGTATAGGGATTAGGGTTGAGGGTATTGGGTATATAGGGTCAAGGGTATAGGGTTTACGATTTGGGTATAAGGTATAGGGTTGACGGTATAGGTTTTAGGGTTGAGGGTATGAATTTTAATGTTGAGGGTATAGAGTAGAGGGTTGAGGGTATAGGATTAAGGGTATGGAGTTTAGGGTTGAGGGTATAGAGTGGAGGTTGTAGCATTTAGGATTGAGTGTATTAGCTTTAGGGTTATATGTATCCATAAAAGAAATAACACATTCATGCCTTATTAAAGTTAAAACACACTCATGATTTAATGCGAGTGGGTTTTAGGCATTCTAAAAAATGGTTAAAAGGCATGTCACCCATGATTAAATCCCACATTCTCTATTATTCTCTTATTTCTACACATTATCCAAAAAATACACACTTTTTGATGGTGGTGACAAAAACACAAGCATATTTTACATATTCCACCATATTTCCACCACCTTTTTTTTGTTTGACAATGTAGAAGAAGGAAAGGCCTAAGTTTTTAGATTAAATTTGATTATATGAACTAATATTTTCATTTTTCTAGTGTTGGAATTCTAATTATGATTTTTTGTTTTAATTTCATAATATAGATTTGTTATTTTCATAGTTTTTACTAATTCTATTATATTTATATAGAATTGAACATTATAAATGAAGGAACTTGGCAAAAAGCTCAATTTTTTTAGGTGTTTGAAGGAAAAATATGAACTAGACATAAATATGAAGTTTATCAAATTCAATCTCTAATTTTAAGTTATGTTCTATTTTTCCTTCTACCTTTTTGTGCATGCCACCTTGTCCACTTCCCAGTTCTCAAAAGATTACCTGCAAAGGATTACACATTTGTTGAAATAGTATTACTTGTATATTGACAAATATAGTTGGGAAAATAAAATAAAAATCTTTCTAACTTAGAATTCACATAATTATATCAAATTTGTGTTATCCTTATTAGATTCCTTCAAAATAAATAAAACTACAACATTAGTTTTGAATATCTATGTACTTCATCATCATGTATAGAGAATATTCACACATCCCTTTTAGAGGCATATAAGTTATGCATACACCTCTCTCATAGTGTTAGAGTGTAAGTATATCACATACATACCCTAGCATTCCTAGGAATTTACATGAAGATAATTATCTCAATCCATCGCCTAGGAGCTTAAAAATAACACATAAAGTAATAACAAATGATATGAGTACAAGGGGGTTTGTCAAGGAATTCCACTTAGTTTTGAAAATCAATAATTGTTGGTTATAGTCAAATACATCTTCACAATCCAAACAAAATTACACAAATACATAGATAAGTAAAACAAACTAGTGTTATTGGTGCAAGATGAAGATTATTATTCTATCCACTAGGAGGAAATAATTTCACATCACCATACAAGCTTTGATAGTCCTTTGTGTTGTGTACAAGAACTTACAATTTTACACATTCTATTGTAGAAGCTTCAACAACTCTTTGCACCCTATGTAAGCACATACGTATTTTCACATGATATCATGCAAACCTATATATAACTTTATATTCTTACACAAGGAGCTACAATTCTAACTTATCATGACTTCACACATTGTCTAATCATGTTCCATCACACATGACTTCATGCAACTCTTTATCATCAAGAAACCTCATCCATGTATCATCTAGTGAGCTATCATGTATGATTTGGAATAACTTTATGTAAATACCTTTCCAATTTATTAGTTCTCCATGTGGGTAACTTTAAGTATGTGGTACAATGCCAATCATTAAGAACCACCATTAATAGGTAGTTAGAAGGCTAGCTATTATGGAGTATTTGTTATGCTTCTTATTCTTGTTTTGTAATTGCAATAGAATGCAGTATTTATATTCACATGAATATCTCACATTAAATAAAAGGAAGAAAACTATATAGTCATGTGCAAACTAGTTTAATGTGTTACCCATTTCTAGCCACATCAATCTTCATTATTGTTCACTTTATTTATAAGAATCCACTATCAACCTATGACCGTCCTAATGACATAATGATTGTACTAATGAACCTATGACCATCCTAATGAAGTTATGGCTTTCATAATGAACCTATGACCATTCTAATGAAGTTATGGTTATCCTATTGAACCTATGAAAATCCTAATGAAGTTATGAATGTCCTAACAAAGTTATGATAGTTCTACTAAAGTTATGATTATCCTAATGAATTTATGATAGTCCTAATGAAATTATGATTGTCCTAATAAACCTATGATCATCACATCTCAAGCTATGACTATCCTAATAAATTTATAATAGACATAATGAAGTTATGACTATCTTAATGAGCCTATGACCATCCTATTGACGTTATGGATGTCTTAAGTAAGTCATGATTGTCCTAATGAACCTTACATCATCCTAATGAATTTCTGACAATCCTAATTTGATGATTATTTTAAAATTTGTGTATGAGATTTATTTACTCTTTAGTATTATGATGTAACTAATATTTATGTCATACTCATGACACATAAAATTATTCATCATGTTGAGGAAACGAGAAAAGACTCTAACACTAAAGGAGCATGAAGCCAAGAATGCAAAGAAAAGAGTTGGAATGAGGAAACTTCATGAAAGTAGGAAATTTATCACCATAGAAGAAGACATTTCAATTCAAGATGAACATGAACCATCCATTCAATGTAAGAGAGATATGGAATTGGTGGCACAAAGGAAACAAATGTAAAACCTTTGTGTGATGAAAAATCTAAATCTCGAAGTTGGAGGCACGTCATCTACCACATGTGAAGTTGGAAGAATACCATTGAACCACCAAAAATGAAGAAGGGAAAGAGCATTCCCCAATGAGCCTCTAGGGTTTTTCACCCTAGAAACTAACTTTTGGATGGATGGCTCTTTCACACTTCTTTCATCCTAGGGTTCATTCAAAGAGAGGGATTTGGGGCTTAATGTGAATGTGTGTGGAGTGCCCTAAATGTTACAAACATAAAATGAAAGCTAAATATGAATGAAATGTAACTACAAATGTAATAAACAATGAAATGTAACTATGCAGGAAAACACATTGTGATATGCAAGCATACACAAATGACCTAAGAAATATGTACAAACTGTTACAAAAATGGATGAGATTGAAGAGGGGTGCACCTGGAACCTTGTAGGAGCTAGAAATGTTGCTAGATTTGATGTTGGAGCCAAAAGGGACACTTGTGCCAAGTGGGACGACTTAGTCCTTTCGGAAAATTCTGGAAAACTAGTTCGGAGCCCATTTTAACCAAAAGGGTATCCAAATCTACCAATTTTTTTGGAAAATAGCCTCAGTGGGACTACATCGCCCAAAGTGGTGACCTAGTCCTCTTTTGAATTTTGTGAACCAAAATATGAGATATGAGGCCTTTGGTTTGTATTTCCTGCTCCTTTAGGTATTTGATCCCGAAAGTGCAAAATCTAGTCTATGGGAGTCTTCCAAGCTTCAACTAGGGTTTCTCCAACCTTAGTGAGCTTGGATGAGTTATTGAATTATCTTCCACCTACAAAATATCTAAATTTTCAAACACACATGCAAAGAGGAGAAAAGGGTTAGGGTTAGAGATTAGGGGTTTGCCTTGGTCAAACCCCTTTGATGATAATCAAATCCAAATGATGAAAAGATAAGGAAATGAAGCATGAGACAAAGGAGTGAGAGAGTTGTTACCTTGCCATGATGTTTGATCTTGAGTTGTAGCAATGAAGGTTCAACCCGTGAATGCTTCAACCTTGATATCTTGTTGACTTGGAATGTGAAATCCTAGCTTGCTTGAGAGAAAGAGGTGGATGAGATATGAGAAGAATGTGTGATGAGTGATGCACCTAATGAGAAATTAGGGTTTTTAGGCTTATTTATATAAGTTATGCCCTAATTTCCTGAAATAACACCATATAGGCGACCTTAGGGTTTTAGAGACAAGAATCCCAAAAGAAATTAACTTAAAATTGAAATTTATGCCACATGGGACTAGGTTGCCCAAGGTGGCGACCTAGTACACCTAGGAATTTTTCATTATTTTTCAGAGATTAAAATATGATTATTAATGTTTGTCAGGATTGTCTTCTGAAAACACACTAAAATAAGTCTTTATATGAGGATTAAGGGGTTATTTTGGCATAATAATGTATTAATTAAGTGACGATAAGCCTAGGAGAGTGTGAAAATGATTTGCAACATATTACAACACTTTGTCACAAGGCTTGGAAATAGGTGAAATAGGATGAAAATGGTCCAAATTCCATAGGCAAAGGTCTAATTGAGCAAAAAGTGACAAAGTCCTCACTTTTTGGCGACACATTTAGCCCCCACTTTAGTGAGAGGATGAACTTGCTTCAAAATCACACTAAAGTAGCCTAATGGAGATGGCAAAGAATGATGAAGAAGAAGAACATGAAAGAAGAAGGAGGTGGTCAAGCCCCCAAGGTTTCAAGATTCTAAGTCAACTTGACATCAATGCAAAAGACATTCAAGGGTGAATGCATTAGGACAAGACAAGATACATGGTCATGCAATGACAAGGTTGAGTGTGAAGAGAATGGAAAGGGTGAAAAATATGTGCTCACTCTGGGGCCACAAAACATTAGGTTGTCCATAGGGTGAGCTGTCCTAAAAGAAGGTGAGAAACATACACACAGTTGGTATGTACTCACAAAGATGGCCATGGGGAAAGTCAAGCCACTTGTTGAGCTTCCCGCTCAAACCATACCAAAGTTATATCTTGTGATAACTTTGATAAGGCGCCACAAAAGAAAGTGATGTTTGTAATGATTGTGTTTCAAAGGGATTTTGTTTTGTTCATGTGATGTATCAACCTAGGA
Organism: Sequoiadendron giganteum; assembly: GCA_007115665.2. Taxonomy (NCBI): domain Eukaryota; kingdom Viridiplantae; phylum Streptophyta; class Pinopsida; order Cupressales; family Cupressaceae; genus Sequoiadendron; species Sequoiadendron giganteum. Next base: position 24,648,635 of record VCHN02000014.1, read on the forward strand.
AACATTATATGTAATGTTACCAAGAGAGGCGAAGTGCAAATGTACTCATTTTGTATGCAAGAGAGGCAAGGGCTCATCTTGTATGTAAAATAGGAAAAATGCAAGTGTCTCAATCCTGAACAACATTGTGTGTAATGTCTTCAAGAGAAGGAATTACAAGAAAAAGAAGATAGCATAGTGAAATGTGAGTGGTGATGTATGCCCCCACTTTAAAGGAATTGTGAATCACCGTACTGTGAGCAATTGCTTTAAAGTAGAAGAGGAGGACATGAGAGCTTGTTCGAAAATACCTATGCCATGTCATATGTTTATGAGAAGTTGCGTCATGAAGAAGGGGTGTATGTCACATGTGAGTCAATCTTAAGACATGTTGTCCACATCCCAAGCTTGCTCTTATATGTTCATGAAAGGTTAACGACAAGCCGAAGGAGACAACGAAAAGTGGCATACAAGGGAAGAAGGCTAACTAACCTCTTGCCCCCACTTAGTGTAGGACAAGAGTGAGCTGAAATGGATTGAGGGGAATGCAAGGTTGAGGAAAATCAGTATCAATTAGAGGAATTAGGTGCCCCCATAGATGGAAGAACACCTAATGCCTTAAGATGTCGGATTGTGTTGCTCAAGGCCTTACACTCGTTAGTGTGATGGACATGAATGCGGTGGTAGGCACAAAAGGAATGGTTGTGAAAATATTTCTTTCAAGTGCAAGGAGGAAGAGAGATCAAGTGGTCTTGGAGGAGTCTTGACAAGATACCCTCTTGATCAAGGGTAGAAGGGGATCCTTTGGTTTTGGACAAGGAAGGGTCTTGCTTAGTAGAGGATGTCATACCTACACAAGGCTCTATGAATTGTGAGATTTTGTATACTCCTTTGGAGGAGTGTGTAAAATATGAATCAAGAGGAGGTTGCAAGATGACATGAGCAATAAGCGAAGAGTCCTTTGTTGGTCTCAAAGGATCACTTTGGAAGATTGGGTGAGAAGGGTGATTCGGGGTAGAGTTGGTGTTGGAAGAAGGTTGGATGAGTTCAATGAAAGGATAGAATCCAAGACCATGATGTGTTGATTTCCTGTTAGGCTCTATAGGGTTGTGGATTCCTTGTTCATTAGCACCACAACCTTGTCCACTATAGCCAAGTTGCTTCATGATCTCATAACCTTTTCCATAAAGCTTTTTCAGATTTTTTGGATCAGGTGGTTGTTCATTATGTGCTTCATTGGCTGAAGTAGCTAAGGTGGATGCTTGCAAGGAATCAAGTGAGTCATGTGTGGACAAGACTATGTTTCCCTTGTGAGAGTCTTGGTTTGTTATGATCTTGGATTCACCCATTATGGGAGGGATAAAGTCTAAGGAACCCCATTCATCATCTAAGAGCTTGGTGATTGGCTCAGGATGTTGACCGTTATTAGAGTTGTCTGAGGGTTCCACGTGGGTGGTTGGTGTTAAGGTGTGAAAATGATTCTCTTTGGATTTTTAAATGTGTAAGAAACTATTAGGTTTGGGATTGACATCGATTGTGTACACTTTATTGTTAAAAATGTACTTTATCTTTTGATGAAGAGTGGAAGGCACTCCATTCATAGCATGAATCCATGACCTACCTAAGAGAAGATTATATGAAACCTCCTGAGGCATAACATGAATTGTAGTGTCTAATGTGGCCATTCCAACTGTAAGAGAGATAGTGATCACATCGAGTGGTTTCTTACTGACATTGTCAAATCCTCTGACAAAAGAGAATCGGGTTGGATGTGGGGTCTATCTATGCCAAGCCTATCCAAAAGGTGCACACTACATACATTGAGGGCAAAACCCGCATCTACAAGATTTATCTTTATCCCTTTTGTTTTTTATTGAGAGATTATCATGAAAGCATCATTTTATTTTTGTACATCCAAAGGAGGAATCTCACATTGATGAAAAACAATATCAACATTTATTCCATGAATAATAGATGTTATGTCATTTGATGGATCATTAGAAGGGATAGGAAATTGTTGTAAGGTTGCTTGCATCATGTTGTGATAGTGAGGGGAGACTTGAATAAGGTCCCATAAGGATATTTTGGCGGGAGTATTCTGTAGTTGGTCAACAAGGTCATACTTCATAAGGAGGGAATTTAGGCGAGGGGCAACAGGAAGAATGGGAGGATTAGGTAAAGGTAAGGGAGTGGAGGGTGATGATTGGGAACGTGGGTTGTTACAAGTAAAATGTGTATGAGCAACAATAGTAGGAATCGATTGCTACAACATCGTAGGGGTGGGTGGGTAAAGGATGAATTCAGGTTTGGGTTTGGTTGAAGGGGGGTAAAGGGTGAATTGAGGTTGAATAATATTAACATAATTGAGAAAGGAAGAGGCCAAGGGTGTCTCTTGAGTGGTTTCTAAGGATGTAATATTATTAGTGTTATGGTTAACTATGTTTATGTTGTCATGGTGGGTAAGGTCTTGTACACTAAGAGAGATAGGAGGAGAGAAACAACTAGGATTCTCATAACTCTCATTAATTGGTTCTTCTAACAAAATATCTTCATCACCAAGAGGAGAGATATTAGGAGAAGAACTAATATGATTGTTAGGAAAGTACAAGGTTGTTTCTTCACCCACTACAACATGCTCACAGGGAGAGGGGAGTGAAGTGTGTGTAGCATGTCCATTTATGTGAGCTACTAACATTGTTTGAATAAAAATGAAAAGCATATGTAACCAATGTATGCAATATTTCAACAATATAAACAATGTATATGCAATAATACAAAACATTTTTATCCAGTGTATGCTAAGCTTTAAGATTGTAAAGAATGTACATGCTACAAGGAAAATTAATTTTAACAAACTAATGCTAAGTTTTATGAATATAAGCATTGCATTAGAAAAAGTAAAAAGTACTTTTATGAATGAGATGCAAAATTGCAGAAAGGGAAGCATTTTCAGATCTAATGAAATGATTTTAAGAATGACTACCCGAAAATGGTGTTTTGAGCTTCGAGGAGAAAACCTATGTTCTCGAAACTTTCCAAACTTATAGTATATGATACTAGGAGCCTAAGAAAGCACAAAAATGAGGTTTTTGGTGCTGTATCAGACAATGAAAAATCTGGATAGGGACTAGTCTCCCAAAATGGCGAATTAGTCCCAGTTAGGTTTTTTTTTTTTAAATTTCCAGAAATTTGTAATTGTTATGGATGGGTATGATGTTGGATGACCAGAGGAATAAAGGTAGGTGCAGATTTTGGAGGAACGGCAATGATTTGAGATGCACAAATGAAAATTATATACACTTTTATGCATGCAAAAATATGAAACCCTAGAATCCAAAAGAACAATGCAATCATGCAAACCTAGGATGAAATCCAAAATTAGAAAGTTAACAAGTGTTGGATAGCCGGGTTCACCAAAATGAACCACCAAAAATGAAGAAGGGAAAGAGGATTCCCCAATGAGCCTCTAGGGTTTTTCACCCTAGAAGCTAACTTTTGAATGAATGACTCTCTTTCACACTTCTTTCATCTTAGGGTTCATTCAAAGAGAGGGATTTGGGGCTTTTTGTGAATGTGTGTGGAGTTCCCTAAATTTTACTAACAAAAAATGAAAGCTAACTATGAATGAAATGCAACTACAAATGTAATAAACTATGAAATGTAACTATGTTGGAAAACACATTGTGATATGCAAGCATACACAAATGACCTAAGAAATATGTACAAATTGTTACAAATAAGGATGAGATTGAAGAGGGATGCACCTGGAACCTTATAGGAGCTAGAAATGTTGTTGGATTTGATGTGGAGTCGAAAGGGACACTTGTGCCAAGTGGGATGACCTAGTCCTTCTTCGGAATTTTTTTGGAAAATTGGTCTGGAGCCCATTTTAGACAAAAGGGTATCCAGATCTACCAAAATTTCTAGAAAATAGCCTCAATGGGACTAGGTCAGCCAAAGTGGTGAACTAGAAGATGGGATCTGAGGCCTTTGGTTTGTGTTTCCTGCTCCTTCAGGTATCCAATCCAAAAAGGGTTGAATTTGGTCTGTGGGAGTCTTCCAAGCTTCAACTAGGGTTTCTCCAACCTTAGAGAGATTGGATGAGTTGTTGAATATTCTTCCACCTACAAAATACCTAAATCTGCAAATACACATGCAAAGAGGAGACAAGGGTTAGGGTTAGAGATTAGGGGTTTGCCTTGGTCAAACCCCTTTGATGATAATCAAATCCAAATGATGAAAAGATAAGCAATTGAAGCATGAGACAAAGGAGTGAGAGAGTTGTTACCTTGCCATGATGTTTGATCTTGAGTTGCAACAATGGAGGTTCAACCCTTGAATGCTTCAGCCTTGATATCTTGTTGACTTGGAATGTGAAACCCTAACTTGCTTGAGAGAAGGAGGTGGATGAGAGATGAGAGGAATGTGTGTTGAGTGATGCACCTAATGAGAAATTATGATATTTAGGCTTATTTATACAAGTTATGCCCTAATTTTCCTGAAATAATACCAAATAGGCTGACCTTAGGGTTTTAGAGACACGAATCCCGAAAGAAATTAACTTAAAATTGAAATTTATGCCACATGGGCCTAGGTCGCCCAAGGTGGCGACCTAATACACCTCAGAATTTTTCATTGTTTTTCAGAGATTAAAATATGATTAATAATGTTTTTTTCGAGATTGTCTTATTAAAACACACTAAAATAAGTCTTTGTATGAGGATTAAGGGGTTATTTTGGCATAATAATGTATTGATTAAGTGACGACAAGCCTAGGAGAGTGTGAAAATGCTTTGCAACATCTTACAACACTTTGTCAAAAGGCTTGGAAATAGGTGAAAATAGGTGAAAATAGGTTGAAAATGGTCCAAAGTCCATAGGCAAAGGTCCAAATGAGCGAAAAGTGATAAAGTCCTCACTTTTTGGCGACACAACCATCTATGACATATCAAATTGAAATTGTATCATCATCCACATATGAAGATGGAGTTATGCCATCTTTCACATCTCAAGTTGGAGACACACCATCTTTCACATCTCAAGTTGGTTGCACACCATCTTTCACATCTCAAGTGTAAGGTACACCATCTTTTCCATCTCAAATTCAAGGTACAAAATATTTTTCATCTTATATTGAAGGTATACCATCTATCCAATCTCATTTAAATATTGATGAAATTCATAATGTTGAGGAAAATTTACCTTTGAGAACACCTCATAGAGTTTTTTATAGAAAGCCTAAGTTTTTTATTGATATTAATGAGAATATTTTGAAGCTAATGGTTGAAAATATTCCAAAGAATACTTTTCAAAGATATGCTAATAATATTTGGAGATTTTTTTTGAGAAAAGAAATGAAACTAAAAAATTTCAACTATTTGTTTTTTTAAGAAAAAGGTATTTCACCTATAAATTATATTATATAAATAAAATATTACAATACTGCCGAAGTAGGAAGGCTACTGCCTATTGATTACAAAATTTCTAGGACCAAATAAAACTAGCTCATATGAAAATCTTATCATATCGACTTATACATGAAACTACTAGAGAAATACAAAATTAAAATTAACTCTAAGCAGTTTTAACAAAATTCTACCAAATTAACATAGATTTTCAAACCATATCACCATTTTCCATTGAATTCTCATCATGACCCTCTTGAGGTGAATCATCCTCATCATTTTCATGACCCAAAACTAGCAGCTGAGGAGGAGTGTTCACATTGTGATGCCTACAATGAGAATGGAGGAATGAAATGGAAAAATACTTGTCCTTTATTTCTTGTACCAGTTGAATTCCAATTTCTTCAGAATGTGTATCCAAAACCCTGTATAGGTTTCGTGTGCAACTCATTTTCGAAGCTTACTAAATTGAATCAAAAATAGCCACAAACACTCTCTTGTGCTTCAAGTAGGATTTTGGAAACAAAACACCTACCCAAACCTTCCCCTTATCTAATTCATACTTTTGTACATTGCATAACATACCATTAACACCCAAAATTAGCCATAGACCACTTCATACACTATCGGCTTAAGATATTCAAAACATTGCACAAGATCTAGGACATTAGAGACAAAAATTGATAGTACTTGGGATAGGAAAATGATGTGTGGAGCTTGGCTTCAGTATATATCTTCACCAAGAATGATTTAAATTCATTCTATCACACTTGGGCAATAAACATTAAATATTTGGATCAATTTTTCATTTGAAAGGTACCCATATAAAGGTTGTTCCTTATTTTTGCACATGAAATGGCACCTTGAGATTCTTTGACCTTGATAACCCATAATCTGGTAGCTAATTTGAAACATGGAGATAGAGAGAATGCACCACCCTGATATACCACCTTCGTGATATATGAATTGGTGAACAAACTACATTAGAAAAAACTGAGTGAGAAAGTGTTGATTAAGTCCTTTTTAATCCCACAGCATGACTTGTTAACTAATGAAAAACCACTGATTGACATCTTCTTAATTATTTTTATCTTATCATAGCATGCGAGTGAAGATTTGTCACATTTGTTTATAGATTTGAGATCCTTTAAAATGTGCTTTGGTAATACTAATAAATGAGACTCCCACTTCAATCAATTAATTATCCTATTAGAAATTAAAGGTTAGCTCAAGAGAAAATGAATGCAATTTGGTGTGTGACGTATACCACCACCATTCTATAGTAGTTGATAGGACTTCAAAGAGAATTTTGGTGGAATTACAGAAAGGACTCTTGGAAACTATATTAATACTATTTTATATGTGACATATGCCTTTGCCAGCTAGAGCACATTAGGATTTGGCACATTTATTGATAGATTTATCTACTTTGAAATGTATATTAATAGCATTAGTAACTGAGCCTCCGAACATGAAAAATTAATGATCTTGCAAGAAAACAAAAGTTACTACCACAAAATGATTACAATTTGATGTGTGATAATTTCTACTACCATTCTATAGGAAGTGAAAAGACTTGTAGGTGAAGCCTAGTGGAATTGCGGGGAGGCACTACATTATTACATTTGATCCATGATGTATGCCTCTTCCATCTAGATCCATTTTTGAATAAATGATTTGTCCTTTAAATATGATCCGTACCATCTCCTTCATAACACCATTAACATATGTTTTTAATATGCTAACACATGCCACAAATTGATTACCATATGATGTGTGACATTTACCACCACCATTTCATAGAAAGTGAAAGTAGGAAATTGAACACCATTAAAAAAGACATGCCAATTCAAGAGGAACATGAACCATCATACTCTATATGTAAGAGAGATATGTAATTGGTGGCACAAATGAAACAAATACAAAACCTTCATGCAATGATAAATTTGAATTCCGTATTTGGAGCTACGTCATCTACCATATATCAAGAAGGATGCACACTATCTACCACATCTTAACTTGAAATTATATCATATTCACATGTGAATATGGAGGTACATCATCTTTCACATCTCAAGTTGGAGGCATGCCATCTTTCACATATCAAGTTGGAGGCATGCTATCCTTCACATCCAAAGTTGAAGGTACACCATCTTTTCCATCTCAAACTCAAGGTAGATTGTATTTTTAATCTCTAAACCATCTATCCCATCTCATTTCAATATTGATGAAAATTTTAATGTTGAGGCAACTTTACCTTTGAGAACACCTCTTAGAGTTTTGCATAGAAAGCCTAAGTTTTTTATTGATATTGATGAGAATGTTTTGCAATCGATGGTTGATAAGACTCAAAATCATACTTGTCAAAGATATGCTAATAAGATTTGAAGATTTAAAAAAAATATATATATGAAATTGGAAGATGTAAAATATTTGTAGAAATGACGAGAAATCTAAATTTTTTATGTCCATTATGAATTTTCTTGGGCTAAGAACATTGGATGCTTCAAGTGATGAATCTATTGTAAGGAATCTAATAAGTGCATATAAGAGTGTGGGTTCCACCTCACACACCAAAGATAGTAATGTCACACAATGTACTATTACATCAACAATAGTAAGCAATCAAACCATGAAATCTTGTCTCATTAGAAAGACAAGTGAAGCATTGAGAATAAGTAGAAAAACTCTAATGAGATCCATCAAAGGAGTCAAATAGTGGAAGACCCAAATAAAAATGAATTATGAGCATTCTCCAATAGACTCCCATGGAAAGATAAACCAATTATTGAAGCCTTGAGATCCCTAATTGAATAATTTTGGAAGAATAACACATGCAATTAGAAAAAAACTAGTAGAATTTTGGAAATATAAGACAATGGCTTACACTATAAAATATGGTAAATAAGCAAAAAGGTGTGAATTAGTTAGTGAAAAGATTCTAGTGTATCAATTTATGTCTATTTTCAAGAGACTAGTATGTATGAGTATGCAAGGAATACTTATAGAGCTTGATGGTTGGACTTGCAATTCAAAGTATGCAAGTACATTTTTCCACTTGATATCATTATTTCAGTTGTTAACTTTGTAGAGAATTATACTTACAACCAAAAAATGAGGTGCAAGCATAATATTACAACTCCACATAGGTTGCTATATTTGTGCATATATAATTTATTCATGCAAGTAACGGTATAGAGGATGATAGGAAGATCTTAAGCGAGTATCACTTTTATATCAGTGATGATCACACACATTCTATAGAGTTTGTGCAAGGTTTCTTTTAGATGTTCTATCATGATTTTTCTAGAAGAGGCATATCATTCCTTTAGAATATCATATGGTTAGATAATTGTGCATCACAATTCAAGAACTCATGGATGTTCTATTAGTTGAGCAAGATGCTTAAGATCATTGGTGTTCAACATATGTGGAATTTCTTTGAGGTTAGACATGGAAAGGGCAAGCATGATTGTGTAGGAGCATGTACTAAAAGAGCCTTCACATGAGAAGAGTTGAAGCACAAAGACAATAAAAATTTGATAGATGCAAAATCTATCATCAAATGGTGTAACTCTACAATGAGTCCAAGTAATTAAGGTAATTCTACAGTTCATAGATTTTTTTGGTTGGTAGATGACACTAACATTATAAAATATGAGGATTGTTGTACATTGATAGGATTGAGTGAGATACACTCATTTAGAAGCTATAATGCAGGTTCATGGAGTATTCATATGTGGAATGTGGTATGATTTTGTTCTTCATGTACAAATCAAACTTGGAATGAGTTTGATTTGAAGGAGTGGGTTGATGAATAGTCTACAAGAAGTCTAAGCCCACTTGAGACATATTGACTCATGGTGGCACTATAAATCACAAATATGGAATCATCAGTTGAATTTGATCACATATCAGATCTAGTTCAACCAGGTAATATATCTAAATGCATAGTTTAAGAAATTCCTACTTTTATCTTATTTTATAGTTTTTTGTAATTCTAATTGGATGGACATATCAATACAAGACATGCTTATGCAATTATTACAGATGAAGACAATAAAGAAGGAACAAATTATTATTTTTGGTGTTGTGTTGAGGCAAAAAATAAATTGGAAGCCCTTATTATAGATGGAGAAAATATCAAGTATCCCACAAGGTTAGTGGTTGTTATTGGAACATGGCTTAGAAGGTACCCAATTAAGAAGTTTGATGTGTGGTTGTTTGAGGACTTTGACATGCATTTGAATATTCTTCATTAATCTAACCTTGTCGTGGCATAAAATGTTCATTTGATCAAATATGGGGGTAGACCACTGAACAAAAACTTGTGTAAGGTTTGTGAGTCTAACCATGAGGTAGTACTTGACACATTAAACAATAGAGAAGATTTGTATGGTTCCTTGGATTAATTATAAATGGAAAAATATTAAAATCAAGCTGATTTATAAATATGTACATCGAATTTTTATATTTGTACATAGATCCATGCCTTGTCATTCAATGAATTTATACACATTTGTATGACTTTATTTTAGAATTTCATGTAAAGTATGCATTAAATTTATATGATTGTGGGAAGTTTTTGTATAATTTGTGTACATAAATTCATAGCTCAAAATTCATAGAGAATAAAATAATATTTATGTATAGCTAGAAATTCAAACATTCTATCATTGCCACCATAATAATTAAAAAACTCCAAAGTGGATGAAAAATCAATTCCAATAATAAGAAAAAATAATCTCAACTTGAAAAATAAATCAATAATGACCAAAAAGGTCTCAAGATAAATAGATATAAAAAATTAGTGCCTAGACTACTCATAAATAAGATAATAAATCTATCCTTTCCTTATAAGACATTTAAATAATTTAGATCAATAATAAAAAGAAGTATCAAAATACAAAAGGTACACTTTACATGCATTATGTGACTAATTCTAGTCACAAGCAAGGGAGTAAGATGCTACACTACACCTAGATTCTTCATAATCCATAACATGTTAGATAACATGCTTAATCAAAACAAAGTGAATAAGTCATGATAGACACCATGAAATTTTATGAGAAAATATTACGCTAAGGTAATATTTGACTCGCATGCTAAGATGAATCAACACATTTTATCATGATTAATGGAGTAAGTAACATTCATCATCATATTAGAGTTCATAAATCAAATTATATCACATGATTTCTATATAAAAGATAAATAATTTGGCTAGGACATAAGTCTTGACCCAATATTCCACCTTATAATGCCTCAATTTTCTACCTAATGATATAAAAAATACTTGTAATGTAATATTCCATAAAATAAGAATGAAAAACATAAATTTTAATAAATGGGGAAATTTCATGAGAATACCACTATACTCACATCCTCTACAAAACACTTGATATTCTTCAAAGAAATAACAATAGGGTGTTGTAGTTTGGTTGTCATTGATGCCAAAATTTCATTGGAGTATGTTACAGTTTGGCAATTTAGTTGCCAGAGTCTCTAATAAATGCTCTACATTTCTCTATTGATGATGTTTTTCTCTCACATTTTGGAGGTTTTCTTTAGTTTGTGTCAATACATGTGTGCTCCAAGTTTTAAATCATTTGAGTTACCATAAAGGTGCTTTTGATAGTGACAAACTTAAGTTTGTGTTGATTTTGTGAGGATGTTCTTAGAGGTATAAAGATTAGCTCTGCATATCTTCACATTGTCGATATGGTTTTGTCATTCAAAATTTAAGTTCATGGAGATGTGAAGGTATTATATCCAAGTTTTTATGTCAATATGCCTTTCATAGTGAATTTTGAAGTGATAGAGTGCATGACTATGTTGTCTAGTGGTTGGCTTTAACGTCCGTCTACTTGCACCAACAAAAGGTTGTGAATTTTAGTTGTATGAGTTTGTGTGGACATTCCACGTGTCTCATAGTGTGTAAGGGTTGAAGCACATGAATATCTTTATTTTTTTAGTATCGCACAAATGTTTCAAGTCATTTTGTGAAGTTATGCTCCTGTAGAGGAAGTCTAAGGCATGTTGATGACGTGCACCATAAGTTTAAGTGTGTGTGGAGCTTATGGAGTGTTTGAAGGTGTTATATGGGTCATTTTGAATCATATAAAAGAGATGTAATTAATTCTTTATCGTTCATATGTGTCACTAATTATGTGAAGGCCGACATACTACAAGTTACATGTTTTCTTGCTTAAGGCTGACATTTTTTGAATTTGTGAAGCATGCAAATGATTCATATTGAAGATCAAATGTGTGAAGAGATTTTAGGACCATGTTAAGCATGTGTTGGAATTTGAAAGGTGTGTTCCTATTCTTGGTGTTGTGTGTAGTCTTTTGGGTCTTGTCCTCTACACATTTCATATTGTTTGTTTTATCTTTGGTTGACTTGTAGATGTAATATTTTTTTTGTAGGTCAACATGTGAAATGTAATCAATGTAATACCATGTATAAATTATAAACCTAGTTGATCTAGGGTGATGGATATAAGTGATGTATTATGAAAATTGTGTAAGCAAAAGAAAGAGAAAGAGGAGAATTGATAGATCTTGTTTGGTTTCATCTTGATCATATCTCTGTGACAAAAGGGAAGTGAAAAAGTATGCTTAATTGTTTGTTGGAGTTAGTGAGTCAAAGGCAAGACTTCTTGATTGCTAAAAGAAATGAACTAGTAAGTAGTTGAGAAGACATTTGAAGAAGTGACAAAGTAGAATTGCAATCATCAAAAGATAAATGAAAAAGAAGAATTGCAATCATCAAAAGGATTGAGCTTAATTGTTAGTTTTAGACAGTGGAAGGATTGTCATTCTATAATTATTCTTGAGTGTGTTCTCAGTTCAAGGAGTTGTAGCTTCCTTGGGTTGTAGCTCTAAAACAAAGTGTAATCAAGGAGTTGTAGATTCCTTGGGAGTGACCCTAAAACTATAATTAGGGAGTTGTAGATTCCTTGGGTTGTATCCATAAATAAAGTTATAAATATTGTTCATCCTGTGTGACTAGATTAGGACAGTAGTTCCTAGTAGCTTTTCTCACCATTTTTTTCTCTTGTGGGGTTTTCCACATATATCTGGTGTTGTGTTGTGCATTATCTTCATCTTTCATGTTCTTTCTTATGTGGTAGAGTTTAAAGTATTTGTTTATTTTAGAGGGTTTGAGATTTGATGGAATACTGATTTACCCCACTCTCATTATTCCAGTGTGATCAACATCGGGAACTCTATCCTAAACCATTCCTATGCATAACTCCTTTTTCTATGCCAAATATAAATTAATAAAAAAGAGAATTCACTAATGCCTCAATGGAAAAAATTAACAAAAAAAATTTATTAAGACAACCATAAGTTCATTAGGGTTGTCATAAATTCATTAAGACAGTCATAGGCTCACTAGGATAGTCATAACTTCATTAGGATTGTCATAAATTCATTAGGATAGTCATAAATTGATATGTGACGATCATAGGTTCATTAGGATCGTCATATTTTATTAGGACTATCATAAATTCATTAGGATAGTCATACTTCATTAGGATAGCCAAACTTGATTAGATAGAGGAGCCTTTTCACTTATAGTAAGGTTTTGAAGAAACCATCATTGACAAAGTCTCAAGTCTAAATTTTATTTTAGAGTGACATAAAACTATAAAAATAAAAAACATATAAAAAACTAGAAAATTGTAATCTAAATCTTTGTCCCACAATACTATATATTTATCACACAATCTTGAATGAATCTTTTGATGAAGTGTACATGGACTATTAAAAGTGTACATAATTTTCATAGTCCAAGTCTATATAACTCAATACTTATGTTGATCCCTTTGAAGCATACTTAGTGACATACAAAACTCTTATGTTGATCCCTTGGACTATTTCCTCATGAGTGTCCTTGAATATTATTATAAATAATGTCAAATCATGTCCTTAATTGTTTGACTCAAGGAAATTGTCCTTTAATTGTCTCCTCAATTCATTATGACTGCCATATCTACCCTATGTTTTCTTTACTCAAATTCCATCACAGTTTAAAGTAAGGTTTTGAAGAGACCACCATTGCAAAGCAAGCTTATCATGATATGTATGCTCTCAAACTATTGAAACAATGTCACATGTCATTATTTCTTCTTCTTTTCATATCCACACCTTCATTTCAAAGAAAGTTACTATCCTCTATATATTTGATAGTACCATCTATTTTATAAGAGTTTTACTCATACTAAATATTAAAAGATATTACAAGTTTTCCTTTATAATGATTTTATTTATTTTTCATAAAGAATTTTGTATTTCATTCATTACGGGGCCAAATCAATAATTTTGACACATCCAAATGGTTGGGTTTCTGCTAGGAAAGGTCATATTTCACACCCCATCTTTCCCGATCATTCTAGACTACATTGTGTTGATGCTTTCTCTTAAGAGCCCTAAGTGCTAAAAAGTATAAAGCTTTGATGGGATGTTTCTTGGAAACTATAACACTTAAAAATTTTCCATATAAAGGTACATGGTTATGTAGGGTCCCTTCATTATAACCTTGCTCATTTTTAGAAATCTCCAATCCACTTGACCATGGCGACAATTTTTTAAATGTTACAAAAAACATCCTTTATGTTTAGTAAAAATGTGTCAAGAGCCGTAATTTTCATTTCATGTGTCATGGGGCCAAATTGACAGTGGATACATGTCTATATGGGGGGTTTTATGCTAGGTAAGGTCCTATTTTTCACCCCATCTTTCCTAATCGTTCTAGACTACATTGTGCAAACATTTTCTCTTAAGAGCTCTAAGTGCCAAAAAGTGTCAAACTTTGACAGGTTGTTTCTCACAAAATGTGGAACCAAAAATTTTTCTATTTAAATGTACATGGTTATTTAGGGTCCCTTCAAAGTAACCTCTCTCGAAATTTCAAAACTCAAATCCATTTTTTCGTGGCGAAAAATATTTAGACGTTGCAAAAAGCATCAAATGTATTGAAGATAAAGTTGCAAGGAACCATATTTTTTGTTTTTTGCATCATGAGGCTAAACCAATAGTTCCAAAACATCTAGGTGGGTCCGTTCATGCTAGGAAAGGTCTTATTTTTCACCCCATCTTTCCCAATCATTCTAGATTACATTGTGTTGACACTTTCTCTTAAGAGCCCTAAGTGCCAAAAAGTGCCAAACTTTGATAGGTTGTTTCTTAGAATTCGTGACACATTCAAAAGTTATTTTTGAAGGTACAAGGTCACATAGGGTCTCTTCACAATAATTTCCTCTCTCAAAATTTCAAAACTCAAATCCATTCGGTCATGGCGACAAGTTTTTAGACGTTTCAAAAAGCGTCAAATGCATTGAAGAGAAAATTGCAAGGTAGCATAATTTTTGTTTTTTGTGTCATGGGCCAAAATGATAGTGTTGACACATACATGTGGGCAGGTTTATTCTAGGAAAGGTCCTATTTCGCACCCCAACTTGCTTGATCGTTCCAAACTACATTATGTCAATGCTCTCTCTTAAGAGCCCTAAGTGCCAAAAAGTGCCAAACTTTGATGGGTCGTTTCTTGAAAATAACGTCACCTAAAAATGTTCCATCTGAGGGTATAGGGTCATGTAAGGTCCCTCCAAAACCTCTCTCAAATTTTTAAAAATCCAATCCATTTGGCTGTGGCAACCAGTTTTCAAACATTGCAAAAAATGTCAAATGTATTGAAGAGAAAGTTGCAGGGTAGCATAATTTTTGTTTTGTGCATTGTGCAGTCAAAATGATAGTGCTGCAATGTTTGGGTGGGTGGATATATGCTAGGAAAGTCTTATTTCTCACCCTGTCTTGCCCAATTATTCTAGACTACATTGTGTCGGTGTTTTCTCTTAAGAGTCGTAAGGGCCAAAAAAGTGTCAAAATTTGATAGGTTGATTCTCATAAACCATGGAACCTAAATTTTCTTCTAAAGGTACATGATCACCTAGGGTACCTCCACAATAAAAATCTCAAAATTTAAAAAATCCAATCCATTTGGTCATTGCAACAAGTTTTTAGATGTTGCAAAGAGAGTCAAATGCATTGAAGAGAAAGTTGTAAGGTAACATATTTCTTTTTCTATGCATCATGGGGCCAAACCAACAGTGTTGACACATTTGGGTGGGTGGGTTTATGCTAGGAAAGGTACTATTTTTCACCCCATCTTTCCCAATCCTTCTAGACTATATTGTGTCAATGCTTTCTCTTAAGAGCCTTAAGTGCCAAAAAGTGCCAAACTTTGATGGGTTGTTTCTCAAAAATTGTGGTGCCTAAAAAATTGTTTGAAGGTATAAGGTAATGTAGGGTCTCTCCACAATAAATTCTCTCAAATTTTTAAAAATCCAATCCATTTGGTTGTGGTGATAATTTTTCAAATGTTGCAAAAAGTGTCGTATTTATTGAAGAGAAAGTTGCAAGGTAGCATAATTTTTGATCTATGCATCGTGGGGCCAAATTGAAAATATTGAGCATGTGGTTTTATGCTATGAAAGGTCCTATTTTCCGCCCCATCTTGCCCAATCGTTTTAGACTACATTGTGTTGGTGCTTTCTCTTAAGAGCCTTAAGTGCCAAAATTTGACGAGTTGTTTCTCAAAGATTGTGGCACCTATAAATGTTACAGCTAAAGATATAGAGTCATATAGGGTCCCTTCACAATAAGCTCTCTCAATTTTTTAAAACTCCAACCATTTGATTGTCGTGACAAATTTTAAGACATTGCAAAAAGCATCAAATGCATTGAAGAGAAAGTTGCAAGGTAGCATAATTTTTGTTAAGTGCATCATGGGGACAAATCAATAGTGCTGGAACATCTAAGTGGGTGGTTTTATGCTAGGAAAGGTAATATTTTTTTCCCTAGATTGCCTAATCATTCTAGACTACATTGTGTTGGTGCTTTCTCTTAAGAGCCCTAAGTGCCAAAAAGTTCCAAAATTTGACGGGATATTTTTTAAAAACTATGGCACCTACAAACATTTTGTTTAAAGGTATAGGGTCATGTAGGGTCCCTTCACAATAATTCTCTAAATTTTTTAAAACTCCAGTCCATTTAACTATGGATCCAATTTTTTAAACGTTGCAAAAAGTGTTAAATTCATTGAAGATAAAGTTGCAAGGTAGCATAAGTTTTGTTCTGCGTGTTGTGGGGCCAAATCATTAGTAATGACATGTATAGGTGGGAGGTTTTATGCTAAGAAAGGTCCTATTTTCATGCTAGCCTAATCATTCTAGACTACATTGTGTTGAAAATTTCTCTTAAGATCTCTAAGTGCCAAAAAGTGTCAAACTTTGATGAGCTATTTTTTTTGGAAACCATGGCACCTAAAAAAATTATGTCTAAAGGTACAAGGTTATGTAGGGTTTGATGCACAAACAATTTTTGTTGCACCGAAATATCGACCTGTTAATGCCCGATACAATTGTTAGAGTTAATGAATATACAAGAGGTGATTGAGCCATGTCATGAACTTGAGCGCTTTGTTGCACAACACAAGGAGACCAAGGGCACACACCTTAAAACAATCCCCCCAACACAAGCGAGAGGTTTGAACCTATAACCTAGGCTCTGATACCAATTGTTGCACAGATAGTTACTGTTGCACCAAAAGATTGACTTGTTAATGCCTGATACAACTGCCTGAGTTAATGAATCCACATGAGGTGGTTAAGCCATGTCACGAATCCAAGCATTGCACTGCACAACACAAGAAGACCAAGGGAACACACTATGCAATAGGGTCCCTCTATGATAACCTCTCTCAAATTTTAGAACTTCAATCCATTTGGGTGAGGTGACAAGTTTTTAAATGTTACAAAAAACATCAAATGTATTGAAGAGAAATTTGCAAGGTACCATAATTTTTGTTCTCTCCGTCATGGGGAAAAATCAACAGTATTGAAATGTCCATGTGGGTGGTTTACACTAGGAAAGATCCTATTTTTTTTCCATCTTTTCCAATCATTCTAGACTACATTGTGTTGGCCCTTTCTCTTAAGATCCCTAAGTGCGAGAAAGTTCCAAACTTTGATGGGCTATTTCCTAGAATCATGGTACCTAAAAAGTGTTTCATTTGAAGGTATAGGGTCATGTAGGGTCCCTTCACAATAACCTCTCTCAATTTTTAAAAACTTTGATCCATTTGGCCATAGCGAATGATGAGTCTAGTTTTTGGGTTAGTTATGGGTATAATCTATATTCTATTTGCTGAAGTTACCATGGAATTTGATATTACATGCTAATACTTTTATATAGTTTCTCTCAAACCATAAGAAATTTGGGTTTAATTCCATTTCTGCCAAGTTTAATGATATTAACCTATTATGTGGACTATCTATATTAATCTTGCATGTGGTTAATGAATATTCTTTAAAGGTGGTTATAGCTATGCAATTATTATGCGTACTAACATTTCCATGCGAATATGATTGAGAATGTTAAGTTGAGAAACACAAGCACCAATTGGACATGCAGAGGAAACACATGGAGGGCAATTGAGGACGACGGTGGGAGATTCCTATGATAGTCGCATGTAATCGCCTTATTCCAATCTTTAATGATATTGAGAAATGAGGGCATTACTATAGTGGTCAAGTCCATGTTTGGGCATGCATGTCTGAACGGATTCCCCTGCATGTGTAACCGCTCTGCCACTCTCTTCTTTGCTTTCCCTAAATGGCGTCCTCTTAGTTAGTGGGAGTTGACTACCCTGTTTAGTTGATAAATAAGGTTGGATCCTCCTTCTCAAGGGGTTGTTGATCACCAAGCTACTGTACAATCTGATAATCAGACATACTTTTGTATTGGCACTTTCCAATGAATGAAATAAGATTTTGAGTTGAGTATTTGAGTTTGCATTAGTTTTAGAGGATACTCATCCAAGGGTACCCACTTGGTGAGTAATCTGTTCCTTTAGTTTAGTTAAATTAGTAGTAGCTTCTGTTTAGTCCTTAGTTAAGAATTTGGCATTGACTGTTTCTGCAACCACTAGAATTCCATTCCGTGACTGTTCCTGCAGACAAAGCGAGAAGAGTAGTTTCCTATTTGATGCTCATATTTTCATTTTTGTTATGCATATTCAGTTTGAAGTAGTGTTCAACATTTACTTTATTTCTTTCCATGCAATTTAATTTTAGTATTAAGTCTCTCTTAGTTGTAGAATGAAGATGATTACTTTGAAGTTCCTAGTGCACATACTGTGCTTACCCATTTCAAGTTCACGTCCCTGGGTTGACAATTTAAATGTACCTTCATGATGGTTAAAATGGCTATTCAGGTTGGATGTCCAATCTCTAAATCATGACTGTAAAGGCTTAGTTATTGAAATCATTGTAGGAGGCCGACATTTTTGGTGCCATTGTTGGGGATGGTGTCAAAATAGGGAGTCCTTTGGAGTCATTGATAGTTTTACTAAAGTATTTCCAAAATTTGCTCTTAGTATTAGATTTATGATCCACTATTTTCCCCCACCCATTCTTTGTGTGAGTTGGCTGATATTGAGTTGATACTGTATGCATAGAAGAAGAAGAGATGCCTATGGGAGATTCCTTCCTAATAATCTAGATCCATTTGAACTAGTAGAGCTTCCAAATCAGCCCAGAAACGAGGAATAAGAAGAGCCACACCCATTTGCTGATATATTCCCTAAATTGACCAATTCTGAAGTTTCCCTTGAAGATCAAAATCCAGTTGAGGAACCCTTTATTCTGAAACTTCATCAAGTAGGTATGGATGATGCAAATGGAGACAAGCCTAATAGGAAGAACCAACCATATTTTCCTTTTCCCATTGCTCAAAATAATGAAGTAGATAACATCAAGAATATCCCTGCTTTAGTCCTTCTTGAGTTATATGGAATTGTCACAAAAGATCATGATACATTCTTGTTTGAGTTTGACATACTCTGTAGAAGCTATGATTATACCACTGATGCCCACAGACTTAAGCTATTTCCTACCACTTTGAAAGAAGCTGCACTGAGATGGTTTATGGGCCTTGGCAGAAACACTATGGTGACTTGGGAAGATATGAAGACAAAGTTCCTTGAAAAATATAAGGAGTATTGCAAGGGTAGTGACATGAGAGGAGGTGACATTTTCAGAATGCAACAAAAGGAAGATGAGAGCCTAGAGGATTTCATTACAAGGTTTCTATTTTCTCTGTAGAAATCTCCACATCATACACTCAATGAAGACTCACAAAAGTTTCTTTTCCTAAGAGGAATTAGTGAAAGTTGCACTGATGCCTTGGACCTGATGGCAGGAGGAGATATCACTGAAGTTCCTTGGGAGGATATCAAGAAGCTATACCAAAACTATTCTAGGACAACTTCAAAGAAAGGAAGAGCTTACCAATCCTCTATGCATAAGTCATCCACCAGTGGAGTCTCAAGGATGGAGATTACTAATTTGCTGGCAGATTTCAAGCAGGATATCATCAACAATCTAGCTACTTAGTTGGATACACTTCAATCTAAGAAGAAACATGAGGAGGTAGAGGCAATGATGAAAAAGTATTTCCCTCATTATAGATAGAAGAAGAAGGACTGTAGATGCAAAGTGATAGCCAACATTGACAACAAGTAGATTCCACCTGAGTTCAAACCAATTTAGACTGAGGAAGACCAAGTCTACTTTGTTGTACAAAAAAGGCTATGGGCTTGAAGATAAGGTATGCCACCAAATCCATTATCTTTTGTTGGACCATATTTCAATTCTTATTTATCTGGTAACCAGTGGCAAATCCCTATCCATCAAACTATGGAGAATATCCACCACAGTGTTGGAGTAACCCTCCAAATTCTTGGTCCAATTATCAAAATTCCTCACCTCAGTGGTAGCAACCTTAGGGGAAACTGCAGTAGTTTACCTTGGCAACCATCTTCAGGAAACTAGCAGTAAAAATATCAATGGAGAGGTAGCCAACAATGGCCAAACCATACAACCAACTACATGCAACCATATTCTCAACCCCAAAAACTTGCTATAATACCTCTTCCTGCTAATCCAAGTGCAAATGTACCCAAACCTACTCAATTACTAGCCCAACCCACACCCAACCCAAATAATAAACCATAACAAAAACTTGTATATTCTGTTGATCCAAATCAATTTCCTACATATGCTGTGCATTTGAGTGACATACGTTTGCGTTCAGGAACTACCTTTTCAGCTCCTTCCACCCCCATTATCACCGAGCTTCCTGTGGAAGAACAAGAAGAATCTCTTATTGATGTGCACCTAAAACTCCTGAACTAGTTCCAACCAATCCAACAACACAAGAACCACCATTCCCCCAGAGATTGGAAGTTTCCAAACAAAGATAAGACAAGGAGGAAATTGGTTTTGATATTCTAGATCAACTGAAGCATATATGTGTCCAGATACCCCTATTCCAGGCCATGAAAGATGTTCCTATATATGGAAAGGAAATTAAATAAGCATGTCTTAAGAAACTAGGTAGGAAAAAGAAGGACCCAAATACAGTTCATGTAGCGGGCCAATTGGCTGACATGATGCTTGGAAAAGTAACTGTCCCCAAGTATAATGATCTAGGTAGTCCCGTGGTTGAAGTTATTATAAATGGAATCAAAATAAAGAATGCTTTGATTGACTTAGGTGAAAAAATCAATGTGATGAATAAGGACATCCTATAGAAACTAAATATTGCAAGCATGAGATCCACACCTACTATCCTGCAACTTGCTAATAGTTCCACTATCAAGCCTAACAACATAGTAGAAGACATTGTGGTAATTCTAGATTCTTGGGAGTATCCACCTGACTTCATGGTTATTTCTCCCAAAGCTACACTAGGTGGGTATCCCATTATCCTTGGTAGGCCATGGTTAGCAACTGTAGATGCTTATATTGGATATCGATCAGGTGACATGACCATTTCTGATGGCAAGAACACAAAAAAACTTGTTCTTTATCCTCCTTCTCAACCATCCCATGATAAGGACAATTCTGTATGGCCACATATTGGTGAAGAGTATGAGGAAGTTAACTCTGTGGCGCAACTCATGATGCTACGAATAAGTCCTTTCCTCGAGCTTCAAGATGAAGATGAAGTGTTATCTAATATTATTCAGAACTATTGTCAGATAGAGGAGACATCACCCGATCATGAGTTTGGTTTTGATGACCTCATGTAAACACTTTTGTCAGTTCTCCCTAATCTACTAGTAGATAGACTTCTTGCAGCCACTATCTTTGTAGATAGACTTCCCGCAACCACTCTTCCAATGGACAGACTTCCTATAACAACATTTATGTTTCACACGATGCTGCCACTTGAACTCAATGTACCATGTGTTAATGAAACAACTATGATAGAGTTATTTATGCAAGTACCAGTGTCTGAAGGATTATATTTGAATATCAATAGTAAATTGAGTGATGGACAATAGTTTACATTGAAAACCCATCAAAAAGAATTTTCCTGGGATTATCATGATATGAAGGGGTTGGATCCAAAGCTTTGCACTCATAGGATATATTAGAGATGAATGTACACCTGTAAGGAATCCACAAAGGAGAATCAACCTTGCACTGAGAGAAATGATCAAAATAGAGTTGCAAAATTTACTAAATGCAAGATTTATCTACCCTATTTCAAACAACCAATGGGTGTCTCTATTGGTGATTGTGCCTAAGAAGGGAGGAAAATAGTGATTTTGTGTTGACTATAGGGAGGTCAATGCTTCTACTAAGAAGGACCATTTTCCCTTGCATTTTGTAGATCAAGTCCTAGACTCTCTTGTAGGAAAGCAGTACTTCTGTTTTCTTGATGGATTCAGTGGTTACAATCAGATTCAAATTGCACCAGAAGACCAAGAGAAGAAAAAATTCACATGTCCATGGGGGACATATGCCTATTCAATAATTTCCTTTGGGTTATGCAATACACCTGCAACTTTTTAGAGAGCAGTCATCAACATATTCTCAAACATCTCCCTTGACTGCATGGAGATCTATATGGATGATTTTACCACCTATGGTGTTGATTTTGATGAAGCATTAGAAAATTTTAAGGTCCTATAGAGATTTGAAGACCAAAATCTATCCTTAAATAGTGAGAAGTGATTCATGATGATGCAGGAAGGTGTAGTTCTTGGACACTACATTTCCCACCATGACATTGAAGTTGATCCTGCAAAAATTGAGGTAATTAATAATTTGCCTATACCTGCAAAACAAAAAGATGTTAGGAGTTTCTTGGGACATGAAGGATATTATAGGAATTTCATCAAATATTTTAGCAAAATAGCAGCCCCACTGTATAGTATCTTGACTAAAGATGCTAAGTTCCACTAGACAGAAAGTTGTGATAAAGCATTTTCTGATTTAAAGATAGCTCTGACTCATGCTCATGTACTTAAGGGACCAAATTTGGAAATTCATTTTTACATCCATACTGATGCCTCAAATTATGCCATAGGATCAGTCTTAGGATAGAAAGAAGAATCCGTTGAAATTCCATCTATTTCGTCAGCAAAAACTTGCAGGGAGCTGAATTCAATTACACAGTAATAGAGAAAGAAATGCTGGCAGTGATCTATGCCCTGAAAAAATTTAGGCACTATATAATAGGCTATCATATGTTTGTGCACACTGATCATGCAACCATTATATATCTCATGAATAAACCCCTGATCTCAGGAAGGTTAGATAGATGGTTGTTGTTGATGCAGAAGTTTGACATAACTATTGTGGATAAATTAGGGAAGGCCAATGTCATTACATACTTTCTTTCAAGGCTAACCACAAAAATAGATAGTTAAGCCATAGATGAATCCTTTCTTGATGAGAATCTATTCTCCATTAGTGTGTAGACACCCTATTATGCTGACATAGCTAATTACCTTATGATAGGGAGAGTTCCTCCTCACTTCTCTCCAAAAGAGAGGAGTGCTGATTGAAAAATCTTTCCCTTTTTCATGGATAGTTGGATGCCTATTTACATTGGGCCAGATCACGTTATGAGAAGATGTGTGAGAGAAGATGAGACCTATGAAATTCTACATGCATGCCATGATGAACCATGTGGAGGATATTTTTTAGCCAAAAGGATAGCAATGCAAATATTGAACACATCATACTATTGGCCAACACTCCACAAAGATACTAGAAGATATACAAGGAAATGTGATAGATGCCAAAGGATGGGTAGGCCAACCAAGTCAGATGAGATTCCACTCTATACACAAGTAGTAGTCACTCCCTTTGACAAGTGGGGATTGGACTTTGTGGGACCAATTGATCCCCCGTCAAATGGTAAGTCTTATATTTTGGTATGCACTGATTATAAACATGTCATCAAAAATGTTACAAAGTGTCCTTTTGACAGAAACAGTGACAAAAATGATTGAACAGGGGTTTTGGGAGAAAGATTAAAAATATCAAATGCACCCATTCATGACATGGAAATATTGAATCTGGTAGATGAAACATAGAGCTATAAAAAAAAGTAAGAGTTTTGGCAGATCTGGGGAAGGAAAATACTATGCACCTATCACAAAACACTATTTTTGGAAGCTGTCTTGGGACTCATTCGCCTATAGGTGAATGGGTCTTTGGAGCTTAGTTTACCTCAATACTTGTTGCAACACTAGTTAATGAATGTAACATAAGGCACAAAAAGTCTACTACTTACCACCCTCAGGCAAATGGACAAGTTGAGGTGACAAATAGAGAGATTGAGGCCATCCTAACAAAAATAGTGGGTTTTCACAAAAAGGATTGGGCAAATAGATTATCAGAAGCAGTTTGAGCTTCTAGAATGACCTGGAAGAAAACTACAGGCTTCACACCATTTGAGCTACTATATGGGAAGATAACCATGATGCCCATCGAATTCGAGCACAAGACCCTAAGAACTACAGTAGAGTTGTGAATGGAAATTTATGAGGCACAAAAAGAAAGGATCATGCAATTGAATGCATTAGATGAGATGAGGAAAACAACCTTGCACCATACTAAAGTTGTGCAGAGTCAACGAGTCAAATGGCATGACAATTTTATCAAAGAAAATAAATTTCAGCTAGGTGACTAGGCACTACTTTATGACTCATAGTATCAAGATAATGTAGGAAAATTGCAGACAAGGTGGCTAGGACAATATGAAGTTGTCGAGGTCTTTCCCAATGGAGTTGTGCAACTCACCACCATTGAACTTGTTAGATTCAAGTTACTTGTCAATGGGCTTGTCTCAGATTGTATAACAGGCCAACTTCCAAAGAAGAGTTCCTGTAGTAGTTCATCCAACATGCAGCACCCGAGCACAATTCCTATAGCCGAAGAGTTCCTACAACCAAAGGCAGTGGACCTAGTGTCCCTCCTTCTTGCTAATTAAGGTACATACTTTTCATAATAAAGACTTCTACTTTTGTAGAAGTTCATTTCTTCACCCATCCGCCCATCCACCCATCCGTCCATCTGTACCACCTTTCTCTCTCTTCCATCACTTCATTCCACCTCACACCATTTCACCTCATCATCATTAATTGCTCAATTATTTCTTAAAAAGGTGAAAAATACTTTCTCCATGATCATTGCAATGAATCCTCTACGCAATCATGTTTGTACACATTCAGGTATGTGCACATTAATTGCATTCTTAATTATATTTTTGAGTGTTTCATTTAATCACTGTACATTAGTATGGACATTCACATAATTTTTATCACCCCCTATCAAATCACTGCTGCCATCTCGCATGTGTGGACACATGTCCAAATTTAGGTTGGGGGGAGGAGTAAGAAAGATGCAGATATATTGCCACATGTCAGTCCATGATTATTTGCATCAACAAATCTTGCTGAGCTGATTTGAAATTTCAAATAAAAGATGACTTACATATGTGATGTGACACTAAACTGCCACTGCCATTTCCTTTCATCATAAATGCCTTTTATTACCATTTCTTGCCATTATTAACCCTATCATAATCTTAAGATGAAAATGGTAAATGTGAAGCTCCAATGGAGCAATAAAATGTAAAAGAAGAAAATATATTCGATTAGGTAGCCAAAATGACCCTGGAAGATCTTGCTGCCCTTGTAGAAGAAGTTGAGATTCAAGAACACAAAGAAAGTCAGGGGGTTCTTGCAGCAAGACCAAGACCAGGAGTTCCTGCAACAAAATGAGAAAATAGATTAGGAGTTCCTGCAAAAATTGCAATAATGAGAAGAAGAGGCCTTGCAGCAAGAGGAAGAAAGAGAAAATGTACCTCTACAGCTTGAACCAGTGGGACATCCTGAATCTATGTAGATAGTTCTATATGGGGAGCAGTCGTCCACAAAAATCTTGGTAGGAATCCATAACCCTCCTGATTTTTCAATGCATGCAACAATTTTAAATTTATGGAAAGAGATACAAAGAAGAGAGGAGGAATGGAAAAAGGAAAAGAAAATATTGAAAAAGGAAATCCAAGAGGGATGAGATTATTGAGGAAAAGAATGAAGAGATTGTCTTTTTGAAGGAAAGCGTGAGCAACATTGAAACTTTGGTGCCACAAATCCTAGAATGTAGAACCCC
This sequence comes from Sequoiadendron giganteum, assembly GCA_007115665.2. Taxonomy (NCBI): domain Eukaryota; kingdom Viridiplantae; phylum Streptophyta; class Pinopsida; order Cupressales; family Cupressaceae; genus Sequoiadendron; species Sequoiadendron giganteum. Next base: position 24,674,568 of record VCHN02000014.1, read on the forward strand.
TCCAAGGGTTTATGCTCTACACCTAAAAGAGAAGTATCTCTCCTTTAAGTTGTCAAGAATTATATCAAGTTTGAACCCCTCCATTGAAACTTGCCAAATATTTCAATGCTTACAAAATTGCCTCCCTTGAGATGAAAAATTTATTATTTGAAGTTTATATACACAACTTTGCTGTAACTAAAGACCAAGACTGGAACCCATTGTTGTATGTGGGGGACATCCAATTGAGAGCATTATAGGGATAAATTTAGGAAACCCCCCCCTCAGCGAAGGTGTAAAATCCTGGTGAATCTTATGCACATTATTAAATTTTTTGTAAAATCCTCGCGAATCTTAATGAATAATTGGTAAAAAGGTGAATCCTAATGAATAATCACTAAAACGATTAATTATAATGGCAAATATCTCCTTTAAAAATTTACATAGTTGTTCGGCACAATTCCCCCATTTTTTATATATTTTTTAAAATATTGAAGTAGGGGCCCAGGGATGGAAGCCATTGGCGGGGTCAAGGGGTAGAGCCCCCTTGTGGGGGTCGAGGGTGCAATGCCCCCTTGAGGGATTCAGGGATAGTGGCTCCAGCGCGCTCCTATCGTGATATAGGTGGGGTTGAGGGGTAGAGCCCCTCGCCACCAAGCATAAATTCACTATTGAAAATGCATTACAGATGAAGCGTTTAAAAAAAATATCACTTGAAAATTAAGACTAAATGAAACTTGAAAATTTTACCATCGATTAGCTTTTAAATCAGACGACTGCAAGTTCATTCCATGAGAGAATATTGGCATGAGTGAACATCATCGGTGGGAGACTTAGGGATGTCCCACCAATACAATGATGACGACATATTTCATGAACTATTGGCAACAGTGAACGGTGGAGATCAAACAAAGATTTGATCGGATGTCTTTCCAGGAGCTTGGCACAAATATTGTAGATTTCCTTCATGATTCTCTAGAATTACACAAGTTGTGTACCTATGCCTTGGTGGACCCCAAGTGGAGTATGAAAGCCTTATTGGCGTGAGTGAACATCATCGGTGGGAAACTTAGGGATGTACTGTCGATACAATGATGATGATGTATGTCATGAACTATTGGAAACAATGAACGATGGAGATCAAATTTCGGGCCTCAACAACCTTTTTAAAAGGCATGTGCATATAAAGTCATGGAATTGACTTACAACCATTTGATTAAAAAGCTAATCAATGGCAATAAGTAAAAACCCTATTTAAGGCTAAAATATCCCTAAAATGAAAAGGTAAATTATTATTAGTGGTGACATTTCCCAAAAATTAATTGTAGGAATATAAAATTAATGGCAAATATAATTAGTATTTGTAAATACAGTATAAACTACTGGCGAATCAGTTCCAATGACGCATCATTTAAAAAATAATGCATTAGCGAATTAATCGAGACAAATTTATTTTTTTGTAAAAGCCTGGCGATTTAACATCCTTTCTAACTTGTATTATTCGCCATTTTTGGAGGTTCTTCAATTTTTTCCAATTGGCGAAGATTCGCCACAAAAGTTTTCCCTGGAACATTCATGTCTTAGGTACAAAATGAGATTAGCTAGGATGAACAATATAATGCTTATAAGGGAAAGGAATCTAATATTCCCCTGGCCATTAGAGCTGAATCAAGGAACCCCAAGGGCATTTACACAGATTGGAATAGAATGCTTTTCCGAACAAGCTATGGTAACAAGATTATACCTTGGATTGAAGTAGTTTATAGTGAGTATGAGGTGAAAACAACAAAAAAAGAGGACACTATGAGAGGATACTTATCCCAGAGATGGAACACATTAAGTGATGAGCTAAAACAAGCTGAACCACATTCCATCCACAACTATGCTACTGCAATCAAGAGAATTGATAGGTATATCTAGATTGGGAGAACAAAGGGACGAGAATGGCTTCCCTTGACTTTTCAGCCGCCTATCCTTATGTGGTATGTACCAAATTTAGGTTCTTTCGGTATGACATTGCTAAGGAGCAACAAAGATGGAGAAGACTTGATAGGTTGGGAGGATTCTACTGGAACCTTGATTTGGCCACATCATATACTGATATTGGATAGTTATCAATTGTAGATTTCAGAGCCTTGACCAAGCAAAAGCATAACCCTTCCCCTATTGGAGGACCAACAAAATTTTAGGTTGGGGGGAGTGATGAGTCTAGTTTTTGGGCTAGTTATGGGTAGAATCTATAGTCTATTTGCTGAAATTACCATGGAATTTGATATTACATACTAATAATTTTATATAGTTTCTCTCAAACCATAAGACATTTGGGTTTAATTCCATTTTTTCCAAGTTTAATGATATTAACCTATTATGTGGACTATCTATATTAATCTTGCATGTGGTTAATGAATGTTTTTTAAAGGTGGTTATAGCTATGCAATTATTATGCATACTAACATTACCGTGTAGATATGATTGAGAATGCTAAGTTGAGAAATGCAATCGCCAGTTGGACTACAATGTGTCGGTGTTTTCTCTTAAGAGTCATAAGGGCCAAAAAAGTGTCAAACTTTGACAGGTTGTTTCTCATAAACCATGAAACCTAAAAATGTTTCTTCTAAAGGTACATGGTCACCTAGGGTACCTCCACAATAAAAATCTCAAAATTTTAAAAATCCAATCCATTTGGTCATTGCAACAAGTTTTCAGATGTTGCAAAGAGTGTCAAATGCATTGAAGAGAAATTTGCAAGCTAGCATATTTCTTGTTCTATGAACCATGGGGCCAAACCAACAGTGTTGAAACATTTGGGTGGGTGGGTTTATTCTAAGAAAGGTACTATTTTTCACCCCATCTTTCCCAATCATTCTAGACTATATTGTGTCAATGCTTTCTCTTAAGAGCCCTAAGTGCCAAAAAGTGCAAAACTTTGATGGGTTGTTTCTAAAAAATTGTGGAACCTAAAAAAATTGTTTGAAGGTATAAGGTCATGTAGGGTCTCTCCACAATAAATTCTCTCAAATTTTTAAAAATCCAATCCATTTGGTCGTGGCGATAATTTTTCAAATGTTGCAAAAAGTGTCAAATTTATTGAAGAGAAAGTTGCAAGGTAGCATAATTTTTGATCTATGCATCATGGGGCCAAATTGACAATATTGAGCATGTGGTTTTATGTTGTGAAAGGTCCTATTTTTTACCCCATTTGGCCCAATTGTTTCAAACTACATTGTGTTGGCGCTTTCTCTTAAGAGCCTTAAGTGCCAAAATTTGACGAGTTGTTTCTCAAAGATTGTGACACCTAAAAATGTTACATCTAAATATATAGAGTCATATAGGGTCCCTTCACAATAACCTCTCTCAAATTTTAAAAACTCCAACCATTTGATTGTCATGAAAAGTTTTAAGACATTGAAAAAAGCATCAAATGCATTGAAGAGAAAGTTGCAAGGTAGCATAATTTTTGTTATGTGCATCATGGGGACAAATCAATAGTGCTGGAACATTTGAGTGGGTGGTTTTATGCTAGGAAAGGTAATATTTTTTTCCCTAGATTTCCTAATCATTCCAAACTACATTATGTTGGTGCTTTCTCTTAAGAGCCCTAAGTGCCAAAAAGTTCCAAAATTTGACGAGATATTTAAAAAATAATATGGCACCTACAAACATTTTGTTTGAAGGTATAGGGTCATGTAGGGTCCCTTCAGAAATATTCTCTCAAATTTTTAAAGCTCCAATCCATTTAACCATGGATCCAAGTTTTTAGACATTGCAAAAAGTGTCAAATTCATTGAAGATAAAGTTGCAAGGTAGCATAAGTTTTGTTCTACATGTTGTGGGGCCAAATCATTAGTAATGACATGTCTAGGTGGGAGGGTTTATGCTAGGAAAGGTCCTATTTTTCACCCTAGCTTACCTAATCGTTCTAGACTACATTGTGCTAACACTTTCTCTTAAGATCCCTAAGTGCCAAAAAGTGTCAAACTTTGATGAGCTATTTCTTGGAAACCATGGAACCTAAAAAAATTATGTTTAAAGGTACAAGGTTATGTAGGGTCTGATGCACAAACAATTTTCATTGCACCAAAAGATCGACCTGCTAATTCTCGATACAATCGTTAGAGTTAATGAATCTATGATAGGTGATTAAGCCATGTCATGAACCCGAGCGCTCTACTGCACAACACAAGGAGACCAAGGGCGCACACCTTAAAACAATCCCCCCAAGACAAGTGAGAGATTAAAACCTATACCCTAGGCTCTGATACCAATTGTTGCCTAGATAGTTGCTGCTGCACCAAATATATTGACTTGTTAATGCCTAATACAACTACCTTAGTTAATGAATATACAGGAGGTGGTTAAGCCATGTCATGAATCCAAGAATTGCACTGCACAACACAAGAAGACCAAGGGAACACACCTTGCAATAGGGTCCCTCTATAATAACCTCTCTCAAATTTTTAAAACTCCAATCCATTTGGGTGTGGTGACAAGTTTTTAGATATTGCAAAAACCATCAAATGTATTAAAGAGAAAGTTGTAAGGTACCATAATTTTTGTTCTCTCCATCATGGGGAAAAATCAATATTATTGAAATGTCCATGTGGGTGGGTTTACACTAGGAAATATCCTATTTTTCTTGCCATCTTTCCCAATCATTCTAGACTACATTGTGGTGGCAGTTTCTCTTAAGATCCTTGAGTGCCAGAAAGTTCCAAACTTTGAAGGGCTATTTATTAGAATCATGGTATATAAAAAGTGTTTCATTTGAAGGTATAGGGTCATGTAGGGTCCCTTCACAATAACCTCTCTCAATTTTTTAAAAATCTGATCCATTTGGCCATAGCGACTGATGAGTCTAGTTTTTGGGCTAGTTATGGGTAGAATCTATAATCTATTTGCTGTAGTTACCATGGAATTTGATATTACATGTTGATACTTTTATATAGTTTCTCTCAAACCATAAGACATTTGGGTTTAATTTCATTTCTACCAAGTTTAATGATATTAACCTATTATGTGGACTATCTATATTAATATTGCATGTGGTTAATGAATGTTCATTAAAGGTGGTTATAGCTATGAAATTATTATGCTTACTAACATTGCCATGCAGATATGATTGAGAATGTTAAGTTGAGAAACGTAGTCACCAGCTGGACACATAGAGGAAACACACGAAGGTCAATTGAGGATGATAGAGGGAGATTCCTATGAAATCTACATGTAACCACCTTATGCCAATCTTTAGTGATATTGAGCAATGCGAGTGTTACTGCAGTGGTCGAGTCCACGTTTGGGAATGTATGTATGAACGAATTCCCCTGCATGCGTAACCGCTCTGCCACTCTCTTCTCTGCTTTCTCTAAATGTTGTCCTCTTAGTTAGTGGGAGTTGACTGCCCTATTTAATTGATAAATAAGGTTGTATCCTCCTTCTCAAGGGGTTGTTGATTGCCAAGCTATTGTACAATCTAATAATCAGACATACTTTTGTATTGGCACTTTCCAATAAATGGAATAAGATTTTGAGTTGAGTATTTGAGTTTTCATTAGTTTTAGAGGATACTCATACAAGGGGGCCCACTTGGTGAGTAATCTGTTCCTTTAGTTTAGTGAAATTAGTATTAGCTTTTCTTTAGTCCTTAGTTAAGAATCTGACATCGATTGTTCCTACAACCACTAGAATTCCATTATGTGATTGTTCCTGTAGCCAAAGCGAGCATAGTAGTTTCTTGTTTGCTTCTCAGATTTTCATTTCTATTATGCATATTCAGTTTGAAGTAGTGTTCAACATTTACTTTATTTATTTCCATGCAATTTACTTTCAGTATTAAATCTCTCTTATTTGTAGAATGAAGATGACTACTTTGAAGTTCCTAGTGCACATATTGTGTTGACCCATTTCAAGTTCATGTCCCTAGGTTGACAATTTAAATGTACTTTCATGATGGTTAAAATGGATATTTAGGTTAGATGTCCAATCTCTAAATCGTGGTTGTAAAGGCTTAGTTATTGAAATCATTTTAGGAGGCCGACATCGACAAGTTTTTAGATGTTGTAAATTTTTTTAGTTGTGTTTAGTAAAAAGTTAAATCTTGCTACTTCTGGATTTGATTGTGTGTAAGTTTTTTCCATCAAATTTTTGAATCACTCGCGATGATCCATCATCAGCATGAGAGTTGAAAAAATATCAACCAAACATGGGGATAAACCAAAAATTCCAACATGTTGGGGTGGATGGATTACAACTATTAGAGGTCTCATTTTCATAGCCAATCATCTTTATCCTTCTGAGCTAAATTAGACCAACCAAATCTTACTTGAAACACTGCTATCTTCAATTACTAACCCTTGAAGGTCCACATGCATGAGTTAAAGAGGGAGTTTGTTTTCTAGAAGAGTTTGAGTTTAAAAATAATAGGTCCACTTTAGGGTTTTTGGTCATCGTAGGTCTCTTTGCATGACATTTTGCAGTTCTTCATGGTAGATAGGGTTATCTTCAAAATTTGATGGGAAGCATCTAAGAGGTTTATGCTCATACTAACACCCCTATGTATTTAATTTCCATATTGAAAAGGGTATCACAGTTAGGGATAACGTTAAGAACCCTCCTCGGAAAAGGTTTAAAAACCTAATGAATCTTGTATAATTTTTTAAAGAAATATTAATTTTATTCACAATTTTTTTCTTTTTCAAGGAAAAATATAAATTCAGTTGGCAAATATTTTGTAATTACTTGAATTTTGTACAAAATCTTGGTGAATTATAATTTTTTTGAAACCAATAAAATATTTTCATTGGTGATTAAAACTTGTTTTGAAATCAATAAAATATTTTTATTTGTGAATTAAACCTGTTTTCAAACCAATGAAAAAACTTTGTGGTGAATTAAACTTGTTTTCAAATCAATACAATATTTTCATTGTCGAACTAAACCTATTTTGAAACCAATAAAATATTTTTGTTGGCGAATTAAACCTGTACTCAAACCAATAAAATATTTTCATTAGAAAATTAAACCTGTTTTCAAACCAATTTTTTTGTTGTTGGTGAATTAAACCTGTATTGAAACCAATGGAATATTTTTGTGGTGAATAAAACTGGTATGTGAATAAAAATCATAGTGTGGGTGGAAAAATATCAAATTCTATATATCATTCTATTTTGGGATGAATTTTCCACACACCCAAATTCCTACATAAAGTCTCTGGAATGAAGACAAGTGTCTAAATATTTATAAGTTTTGATCAGAAGTGAGTGAAATTTATTATGAATTTTTAGTGGATATTGATAATGATTAAGGTACAACAAGCCATTTAATTATCTATCTTTTCAATACTTCAAAGTACTATGCTTGAAACCAGATGTCAATCGAAACAACATTTGCAATGGCTCTCCCATGTGCTGACAAAGTGTGAATGCAACAATTGGCAATTTGGCTCACCTTTCAATTAAATTTAATTATTCTTTTGACAAAATTAAATTTAAAACATGTAAATCGAGGTAAGATAACAAGATGAATATCCTTGATCAGATTATGCAATATATTTTGTATTACATGTTTTAACTATCGACTTGTGCTTCACCATAGTGGGATGTAGAGCCAAGGTCCAAAATTTTCTATAAATTCAACTGGTATTACTAATGAAGTTCATCTAATCTTCATTAAATCTCTAGTTCAAAAATTGTTACGAAATTTGATACACCAATTTTTCTAACCAGTCCTCGATGACAATTAACCTTCCTAGGATAAATTACCAACAAAAGACTTACGCAGAGTTTCAGGTTACACAGTAGATGGACTATAGTCTTTATCAAGATGGTGTTGGGCTTCAAATTTGTATAAGCTGCAGATAGATATCAGGTGAACACTGATATTTCTTCATGGTTTGTGGCTTCTTTACTAGACATTCGAGTTTCATAGATTGATGTGTTGTTCCTGGTGAGTTTGATGGTTCGGCATGATTATCTAGGAGGCCTAGTGGATGTTTTGGCTATTGCACACATTAGAGTGGGAATCCCTGCTACAAGGGATATTCCACATTTCTAAAATGAAGGAGACGTTGTAACTTGGCATCCTTTTGTGTTGAATTTTTGTAATGTCACTTTAGTGGGACATTGTCAACTAGTCACAGTGGGATATAATTTCTGAGGAATGAATTTTTATCATAATTTTAGTAAAAGTATGTGAATATTTCCTTTTTCTACTAGTAGGATTATGTTACCCAATAACTTTCTTATGCACATTTTGCAAGAACCTTTATACATGCTACATTACCAAATATATAAATGTCAACATGTATATTTATATTATTTTTATTAATATTAGTTTTATATTATTATGTATTTATTCTATGTTATTTTAATGTAACAATTCAATAATTCTCTCATGTTATTATAATTAAACTTGTATGTGAATAAAAATCAGTGTGGGTGGTCAAATTATCAAATGCTATACTATTCTGAGATGAATTTTCCACACAATCAAATTCCTACATAAGGTCTTTGAAATTGAGACAAGTGTCAACATATTTATAAGTTCTAATCAGAAGCGAGTGAAATTTACTGTGACATGTTAGTGGATATTGATAATGCTTAAAGTACAACAATCCATTTAATTCACATGTGTTACTACTAAGTATTGATGTCTCCGTTCTTTAATTTTTCAGTCATATATTTCATGTTTGGCCCTTATTTTTGCCTACTTCTATTCTTTTTGTCTACTATAGAGCTTCTATTATTTTTTCCTGCTTCTATAATTCTATTTTGTTAGCTTGAAATAGGGTCATAGTTCAAAGTTTTTATCCCTTGTCGCCATTGGGAAGTGAGAGACAATTTACCTCTCTTAGGGGAGAAGCTATGTCATGTTTTCTTATATCAATGTGATTAAGTGGAGTCAATTGTTACAACAATGGTTGGTAAAGACTAGCTTCATAATAATCCTTTGGCTCTCCCATCCGAGGTTGCTTCTTTATTTATTTTAATCTAATGGATATTCTTTGGTGTGTAGAAATAGTCAAGTTCCTCATTGGGAGTTATCTCCAGCGTTCTATCTTCTCATTTTTGCTCTGTCTGAAGCTTTAGAGAGCTAAAATACTAGCTTTAGTTTATCCAAAGTGGGACTAAGTGGCTTTCTTGATAGGGATAAGTTACTAAATGGTGACAATAGTGTCTCAATTCTATATGTGATGGTTAATGGACTTGTTGGCGACAACCCTTCTGATTTTAGTAGATCTTTGAATGATTTGCATTTTGCTGTCAGTGAATCATTATATTTTGAGTCATATAATAATTTTAATTCAATTCATTTTCTCATAAAACATGCCGAAAAGGACCCACATGCATGTCCTCTCTTTTCACCACCTTCTAATCTTGCAAGCTCAAGTGAGATATGTATAGATTAGCCTTTGTATCAATGTAACATTTTTCTTAACTGCTTCAATTTCAATATAAATTTTATTGTGTATTCAATTTTTAATCATCTATAACAATATTTTGTCATGGTATGGAGGTCATGGTCAGTATTTTTTGTTTGTGGGCTTAGTTAGGCCCTAATTGTATGATGTATCTAGTTTTTGTAAACATGACTTTTTTGGATTAATCAAATACATGCAACCTTGGGTTTCTCTTATGAATAAAAAAGCATATACTCAAAAAATTCAAATTAATGTACAAAAATAATTCACCATTTGATGGATCGATGGACTTCTTCGATCCATTCTCGTTTTCTAAAGTTGTAATAAAAAAATAAAATTAATGTACACAAAATTTTCATGGTTTGATGAGCGTTTGATGGATGACTATAGTTGCATTCTAGAATGAAATGTGTGAAGCGCTAGACTTACAAACTTGAACCTCTAGAATCACCCTAGAGCTGTTAGATTTATAAAGATTGACATTTGACCTTTTATTCACGTGTATTATTAAAAACCTAAAAAACCTTACCCTTTTAGCCCCTCATTATAATCCTTCATTACCATTTTTATATGCCCTAAGTCCTAAGCTTATGTCCCATTTGTGTCATGAGATTCCCTGACCTCATTTATTTCCTAGTGCTCACTTAAAAATAATTTTCCACATGTGTTGAAAATAAATCACTTAAGTGAATCCACACTTTATATCTTCAATATAATATGCATTTCTTCAATATAAAAAAATACCAAAATTCACTAAGGAAGAGGGAAGCCGTGAAATGTCTGAAAGTATGTCATGTGTTTTATTTTTATTGATTTCCACAATTTGTTCATTGAAGAAAAAAAGGTTGTGGAACCACAAGTTAATGCCATAAGTAATTTCATGATGTTCTTAATTTAATGTGTCATTGGGAAATCTTTTTAAAATAAGAAATAATTTCCTCTTCTGATTTGAAGCGAGCAAAATGTATTGATTTGATAACTTTATATTGAAAACTATACGAGGTCCTATACATGATGATGCCATGAATCCAGTTATCAATAGAAATAAGATTTATAAATAGATTTCATGTGCTCACTTAAAAACACTTTTCTACATGTGTTGAAAATAAATCACTTAATTAAACCCATGCTTAATATAGTTTCCCCGCTTAGCAAACCTTTTTCACTAATTTACAAGGTAAAATTCACTAAGGAAGAGGGAAGCCATGAAAATGACATAAAGTATGACACATGTTTTCTTTTTTTATTGATTTTTTTAATTCCTCAAGATTATTGTTTATTAAAGAAAATGTGGTTGTGGAACTGTGGATTAATGCCATATGTACTTTCATGATGTTCTTAATTTAATGTGTTAGGGGGAAATATTTAAAAGATAAGAAATAATTTCATGTTTTGATCTGAAGTGAGTGAAATGTATTAATTTGATAACTTGATATTGAAAACTGCACGACTTATTGTACATGATGATGTCATGAATCCAATTATAAATTGAAATAAGATATGTAATAGATTTCATATCATTCGAGTGCTTATTGCTTGAGGTACTCTCAAGTGACAATTACAGTTTGCATGTAGCCAGACATTAATCAAAATAACATTGTAAGTGGCTCTCACATGAGTAAAGTTGGTTACTTAGTTAGTGCAAAAAAATCAATTATACCTCACATGACTCACGAGTAAATTTTATAGCTCATAAATAAGGATGGCGAGTTCAATTCAAATCATTATCATTCCTAAAAGTCCATAAAATGGTTTTACTTTTGAGTGCAATGTTTTGAATTTTGATAAGTATTTTCATTTTGTAAGGTTAATAAGGAATAAGATGATGTTGTGGTATTATTGGGGATACTTTAAATTCTCCTACCTCTAGTTATGTAGTTATAAGGTAAAAGAGAGACCAATTTCCTTCAAGTTTAGAATGGGTGGAATTGGAAAGAACTTGATCTGGTTCACCTAGCCCTTGAGCCAAGTTTTGAACTAGGATGAAGAGATCTAATGGAGATAAGTGCTTTCATAGAGTGTGACCACATAAGTATTTTAATCCTATTCACATTGAAAGTCATCAATTATTCATACTCCATTTTGACAGAGGCCCTCAAAGAGGAACTGTGGATTTTTAAATTCATTTTGTGCTATCTTGGTACCTTGGAGTTTCCTAAAGAGGGTGGGAGTATATCTACTACCCATTATCTTATGCATAATTCCAATTGGTAACTAGGGTAGGTACATTTTCTAGATTCACAGGTTCCATTTTACCAGCATGGTAGGTAAGTCTTATGGATTTTCAGAGTCATTCTAGGCTATCTTGGTGGGCTAGATTGATCAAATTATGCAATATCTTTTGTATTAAATGTTTTAACTATTGGCTCATGCTTCACCATAGTGGGATACAGAACCAAGGTCCAAAAATTTCTATAAAATACAAAACCGTAGTGATGGCTTGGAGCTATCATGTGAAATCCCAAGACCCCAAGCATGGTTGACAAGCCCTATGGTTTGAGAATATGATCTGCATCCTATAACACCACTACCAACTTGGAATCAATTGTGTTTGATGTAAAGTGACATGTATCATTTATACAAGAGCTTGCATTCTCTACTCATCTTTAAAAAGATATGTAACATTTTAATTCAATTGTAATAAAATAAATGTTTATGTTATTCTTTGTTATTCATTTATAGTAAAGAATTATTTTGTGTGTTCAGTGTCTATTCAAATAAAAATTAATTAGAATTAATGTTATCACTTATTAGAATCATAATCAATGATACTATCTCTGAATATCCACAATTTGGTAGTACTTGTAAAATTCCCAATGGTAGTACATTTTCACATTTTTAGGGCTCTCAATCTTTGCTCTAGTCCTAAACAACAAAAATTCAAATTATTGTCACTCTTCTAGGGTTTGCTAAAATGTTGCTTTATATGTGAATTCAAGTTCAAAAAACCCTGAAAATCCCTACCTAGTTTGCTCCACCCTACACTTTATTTCTAATTTTTCATTTACCCGCTCCCCCAATTTCTAGTGTCATTAGACATTTTATTATATCCTATGCAACATTAAGTTACTAGTCCCTTATCCTCTTCTAGTGATCACTTAAGAAAAATATTTTGCATGTGCTTAATTAAATGGCTTAAGTGAGCCCACACTTAATATATGGTTCCCATCACTTATTATGTCTTTTCACTAATCCACACAAAGTATTTTATTAAGGAATAGAACACCTGTGGAACTACAGAAGCTTTGAAGATTGAATCTCTTTAGTGGTTTCCTTTCGGCATGATTCTATGAGTCCATAGATAGTTTTATAAAGGTTAAGTTAATTGCTGCAAAATTGCAAAAGTGGATATGTGTTAATGTCATACTTTTTAAAGGGATTTTACGTGTCTATGAGATGATTCAAGAAGAATATGACACACAATCATGGAATAAGGGCACCTGGACTCATCTTAACGTCTCCAATGGGTTTTCTATCGAAGGTTAGGATTGTGAGCAATGGAATGACAAAATGTGGCACAATCTCATGAGGATTTTGTATCCTTGCACACTTTAAAGTTTAAAACAACTTAAAAAAATATGTTTATATTATAAATTACTCGATAGTTTGATGAAAATGTGATGGATGGCTGTAGTTGAATTCTAGAATGAAATACACAAAGTGCTAAGCTTAAAAACTCAAACCTCTAAAATCATGCTATAACTGTTAGATTTATAAATATCAACAATTGAGAATTTATTTGAGATGGAATATTTGAATGGAGCCACATCTCGCTAAAAGTGATCAATTAATAGAAGGTGCAGAAATGCATGACAATTATTGAATTTAATTTAAAGTGTTAGTACAAAATTGTAATGTACTAATTGTGTAGTCTGGAGGTAATATGTTTCATTCACTTTAATATTTGAGAAAAAAAGTGAAATTTCTATTACTAAGTAATTTTATTTTTAAGTGAGAGGGTCAACACACAGGGAGATTGCTCATTATAGTGCACCAAGGAGATCCTGGGTTCCAACATAGCCATTCCATGCCTGTCAATGTCTCTATATTCATCTTTTCAAGAATCTAAATCTGGGTAAGTAAAAGACATAAATCCTATGTTTCATCGTTTCTTAATTTTTCAATCTTGGGGTTAAGGGTTGAGAACTTGAGAGTTCACACTATACACACATGTCTACCACCATTAGGTCCACTACCAAACCAACTATTGGAAAAGGAAAATCAAAATCAAATAGAAAAATAGATTATGTTGGAGTGCTTAAAACCTCAAGTTTCACAAATGAATACCATGATATTTATGATCCTAAAATCTATGGTAGGCTTACCTCAAAACTTAGTTTTTCATGTGAGAATAAGGTTGCAAAAAAAAAAAAAACTACCAATAGTGAAACAATGCCAATTAATAGTATCACTACACCATGGGTAGCTAGGTTGGGGTGCATGATGTTACATGAGGTTTTCCCTTGCATGGAATTTATCATGGTCTGTGCGCATAATTATGATGATAAAAAAAAAGTAAATGTTAATAAATATATAAAATAAGAAATGTTATCCATTACTATAGAATAATTTAGAAATGTGCTGGGGTTTACAACTGAGGAATTTAGAAATGTCCACATTGAACTAGAAAAGCTTGCCAGTGATTATGAAGTAGTCGATGAAGGGGAGAAAAATACTTTTCTAATTAAAAATATAGCTTAGGATTGTCATAGTAACTTATTAAAAAATAATCATAAGCCTCCTTATGATTTAGAAATTTTTAGAACATGGGTTCAGGATACTATTTCCATGCTAGCATTTTGCCTCAGTCTGGATAGCAATCGGGAAGTGGGTGCAAGCCTCCTTGAGATGGTATTTAATATCCATTATGCTAAGTGACCTGTCAAATATAAATTTCTTGAGAATATTTGTAGAATCCATGTATAAGTTTTTTTTGATGAATATGTAATTATCTATATTAATAATAAAGATAAAAATACATATTCATAAAAAAGTGGGTGGTAAGAAGCCACACCCCGAGAGTCACATAGGAAACTCCCAAAAAGCCAAAAAGAACCAGTCACATGGGCCTAGCCCATAAGTCCATGATTATAAACATAAAGGAAAAAAGGCCATTAAGCATCCAAAGCAGTACCTATAACTATGGAAAATTAAAAAGGTTAGCATTATTAAGCATACAACCGAAACAACCAAAGCAATAATAAAGTGCAAAGGAAAATAGAATGAAAACAAATGGAACAGGTTCACCGATGCCTTCAATCTCCATGGTTGACCTCCATTACACCTTCTTGATTTGCAGCTATGTGAAGCATGCCCTCAGATCCTGCAAGCAAACTATTGAATATAATGTGGACCTATGCAAATATTTGAAGGATTTCAATAAAAACTTCAAAGTGCAAACAAATGCAATTTTGAAGTATATTAAGACAATGAAGACAAGAGTAAAATGAGCATGACTGAAATATGCCTAAGATGTCCGCCCTTTAAAATGTGAGAAAAATTGGAATTTTATAGAAAATGAAATTTTGGACGGATGACCAAGATTAAAAGTTGATGATAGCCTAAAATCAAAGGTCAAGATTGCATGTGACAACCCATAATTAGGGTTAGGGAAAAAATCTAAAGTGAGTGGCGAAGATGCAATTTGAGAAAATCAAATCGACGGTTGAAAATAAATGTGACAAGAGGATAAAGATTAGCTAGAAAAAGAAAGATTTTGAAAATCAAGAAGATAAAGATTGGATAGAAAGATAAGATTTGGAAAATCAAGAATTTTAGGAATTACTTGATTTATAGAAGAATATTACCATTTTGAATTAAAATTAATTCAAAATATGGATTTATGTGACAATAAATAATTGATTTTGAGATTATTTACTAAAAGAAGTGGCAGTTAACCATGTGAGGCCATTTTAAATAAATTATTTTATTTAAAATGAGGGAAATGTTAAATAAGGCAATTAAATAATTTTTTTTTTATTAATTTAGAGAAGGTGATCGATTAATTAAATAAATTAATAAATCTATTTAATTATAAGAAGACTTGAGAATTAGTGACATATTAAATAAATAATTAAAATATATTTATTTAATAATTAGGAAGACATAAATGAAAAAGATTAATTAAATAAATTAAGAATTTTATTTAATTATGAGAAGACATTAGATAATTAGTGACACATTAAATAAATAAAAAAAATCTATTTATTTAATAATTCTGAAGAATAAAAAGACATGAATTAATTAAATAATTATGAATTATTTAATTAATAGTCAAAGGTGGGCCAAGGACATAATTAAAATGTCATAATTATGCTAGGATAAAAGTGGTAAAATAGATCTTGTAGGCCTAGTCATTTTTATGTGTCTACAGTACCAATAGAGCCAGGAGGGTCTTTGTCATCCATTTTATTCCCCCATACATTAGCAGGGTTTGGAGTGACATTAGGAGGACCCCATCCATCATCAACTTATTTTTCTTTCTCTTCTATTTCCTCATGCCGAGGCGAGATTGCAAGCACTAGATGTGGAAAACATTTTCCAATTTTTGGCCAACTAGAGCCGCTACCAAGAGCATTATTAGAGGGCCACCTAGAACCACCACTGCTGCTCCCCACGGCTCCTCCAGAGGGCCAATCCTGTCCAACCCATGGAGGAGGAGAATGAGACCATTGAGGAGGGTGAGAACCACACTGAAGAGGAGGCTGGGAGTGGGGGCGAGCATAACCACTCCACTGCTAGCCTTGAGAGGGCGACCGACCATGAGAGGAAGTGGGCAAAGCAGGCACCCGAGCCATAGTACATAGGGCATTGCTCCAATGATCTAGAAGCACCTGCAGGTGAGACACCTCAAGTGCAAATTTATTGGCTTGAACTTATATTTGCAAAAGAACATTAGAGAAAATAATAGCTTTAGAATACAAAGAAACATTTTTATCCATTTGGCTATGAGAAAATATGCATAAATTCCTATCTTTCCAGATATTGAAGAGGATTTCCACCCTGAAAGTGTGCCAAAGCTGGGTGTATTTAGTAGGAAGCCTCTTGGACCCCCAGGTGAACAATCTGAGACCCCACAGGTAAGCCTTGGAAAAGAATACAACAAAAAAAGTGGGCGAGTTTAGGCTCAACACTTGCATACCAAGTGACAGAGAATATTTTTTCGCCAGACATGGGTGGAGGACCGAAGATGCCACCTTTGGTTCAGACTTTCAATCATAGGAAAGTGCAACGAAAGCCACATATAACCAAACGTAGGCTTATAATTCCTGAAAGGGGTGTCTGGGTACCACTTCTAGTCCTTCCACCAGGGCTTGGACCCACAAATTCCCACCTTATGAAGCATATCCCCAGGAATAAAATTCACCAGACGATCATAAGTATCATGATCCTAGTTTTGAAGATTGTGGAGAGCACAAAAATATTCCCACAACATAATGCACATCGTGGGTTTGTGAAACACATGTTGCAGAGTTTGAATGCCTTTCTTGTGGAGCCTTAGCACCTTAAGCCAAGGTGATTTGGCCAATGATTGACCATTATTGGCAAAGAGGGGTGACCGCCAAATGTTCTATTGATTGAGCGAAAGCCCATCACAGAAACCAGAGCCGACCCAACCAAGCCAAGGCTTAACTGCTTTCCAGGCTCTCCCAATTCTCTTGGCCACAAAAGTTCCCACAATTTGAATTGGCTCCTTCATAACCATAAGGGTTTGAAAGCCAATCCCCTTCCAGGTTGGTCTATGAATAGGAAATATGGATTGAATGCAATTCTTGAGGAAAATTTTCCAAGCTTCATCTCTAGTAAGGGCTCTAACTATCCATTTCACACACAAGGCAGTCCCTTGTCATTGAGTGGAGAGTAGACCAAGCCCTCTAGAGTCTCTAGGTAGGTAACAAAACTCCTAGGAAACATGGTGAAACCCTCTATGGGTTTCCATAGAGGCCTAAAGAAAGTCTCATAATAGCTTTTCAAGCTTGGCATAGGTGGCTTTTGAAGGATCCCAACAATAGGAGTAATAAACATGCGTAGCAACCAAGATCTTAGAGCACACTTGGAATTCCCTTGCTAGAGAAAGAGGCTTGGTAATCTAGTAGGCTAGCTTTTTCTCAATCCTTGAGAGAACAACTTGCCACAACTTAGTTGGAGAGGCCTAGAAGGCAAAGGGAATGCCAAAAAACTGAAATATTTCCCTTGGCCCAAACCATTTCCAATCATATTGCTGAAACTAGTGAGGAGTGGGCAGAATAGACTACCTATAACATTTTATTCCTTTGAATGGTAGAGCTAGATGCAAGATAAATTTTTGTAAGACATTCAAGAGATGCCTTAATATTATTCTCCTCCTCTAGAAGGGTGAGGAATGATTCATTAGTAAAATGGCCATTAACAATTTGATCTTGAGAATTAGGCAAGGCAATGCCTCTAACATGCTGTTGAGAAACTGTGTTGGCAAGAATATAGCCAAAACCTTCAGCAACAAGAACATAAAGAGAAGGAGCAAGCATACATCCTTGCCAAATCAAGCGAAATAAGCCAAAGATAAAAGATTGGTGGCTATTAATGGTGATGCAATCAAAGGCGTATGAGAAAATAATTTGGACAACTTGAATGAAGTTAGGCCCAAACCCCAAGGATTTCAACATGGCTAGAATGAAAGGCCACTCGATGCAGTCATAGGATTTGGCAAAATAAATTTTGAGAAAAATGGTTTTCTAGTCCAATCACCTAGCCCACTCCATACCTTCCCACACAACAATAATGTTATCCAAGATAAATTTGGATTTAATAAATCTGATTTGCTTTAGGCACACAATCTAAAGCAGAAGATGACAAATCTTCAGAGCCAAATATTTTTCTATTATCTTATAAGAGACATTGAGGAGCATGATAGGCCACTAGTTGCAGATATCCTTGGGATCTCTACGCTTAGGTATGAATTTAATATTTCCTTTATTAATAATGTTAACAAGGGTTTTGGAATGAAAATCCTTGAGATAGACTTTGTGAAGGTCTTGCCCAACACAATCCCAAAGGGCCTTGTAAAATTCACATGAGAAGCCATCAACATCCGGGGCCTTGTCATCTGCCATGGTATGAATTAATTCCTTCAAGTCTTCAATAATGATCAATTTCTCACAAAAATATTTCGAGGATGAAGATAACCTATTTGGCACAATAACAAGATAATCCTGAAGGGCTTATTGTCGCTCCAACGTGTACTCCCGGGTAGTGAAAACTTGTTCATAATGCCTAACAAAGGCCTGGAGAATGTCAAGTAGCTCAGAAAACACCTGGGTTCATTTTTAATTTTTTTTGATGCTAGGAGAAGAGTGTCTAGCATGTAGGGCCAAAAAAAACTCCTTGGAGGCATGGTCTCTAATTTTTAACTAGTGTAATCTGGCTTTGATTTGCACACCTTTGACAACATAATTATCTACAACTTGCTTTTTGTGGGTTAATTTTGCCACCCTGGCTTATAATGATGGGGAGAAAGGGCTGGCTGCTAGAGCCTTGGTAGCTGAGTCAAAGTCAGTTGTGGTAGTCTCATATGACCGATGGTGGAAAATGGCCAACTAACACCCATAAATGTAGAGAAATCTTGCTGTGTGAGTGATAGCATCATTCCACCAATTAATCCAACCTATATTGTGAGGTGGGCTACACTCCACATTCTAAACCCTAAGAATGTGGCCAACATGGGATGATAACAT
This sequence comes from Sequoiadendron giganteum, assembly GCA_007115665.2. NCBI lineage: Eukaryota > Viridiplantae > Streptophyta > Pinopsida > Cupressales > Cupressaceae > Sequoiadendron > Sequoiadendron giganteum. The sequence goes on from VCHN02000014.1 coordinate 24,693,675, forward strand.
AAAATATGTGTTAAAAAAGAACTGAGTCTTGCAGGCACAAGGCTATCTTGTCTTCCATTCAATGAGAAAAGAAATGGGGAAATGATTTGACAATTTCACATCAACTAATGGCTTAATTGGGAGCGAAGAGCTCTCAAAAGAGAAGAAAGATTGAGCCAAGATCACAACATGATCAAGGTACTTAAATATCCTCTTAGGTCCAACCCAATAATTACACCAAGTGTGCCACAGGGAATGAGAATGGTAGTGACCAATATTGGGATCAAAGAGCCCCAATTTATTACGTATGTAAAACCATGCCTCTTGTTCACCAGCTACCCATCTGAATGGCAGAGTTCCATATTTATCATACACCATCTCAACCATATTGACATCCCCACACAAAAGCCAAGTAGCAACTGGAAATGAATCAACAATCCAATGCCAAAGCAGAGAGTGTTCCACAACATCATTAGAAACATACACATTAATAATCCCAAAGGAGTGATTATCAATGTTAAGGAGGATCTAGACGAGCCAATGTGTGGGGTCAGACCCATGGTCAACCACACAAGTGTTCCATTGTGGGGAAAAGAGGGTGACAGATCCACCATGTCCAACTTAATGATTAGTAACAAATATTTGACTGGCTGGCCAAATAGAATGACAAGCCGATACAAGCAAAAAAATAGAGATTTCAACTTCTTAGAGATAAAGCACTTCAATACCGGTATACTTATGCAAATTATTCCTAATAGAATACTTCCTATAGAGGTCTATTAGACCTCGAACATTCCATGAGAGGAAATTCATGAGTGAAACTCCTCCATATCATCAGAGTTTGGCTCCTCATTTAAAGTAGAGAAGCGATTTTGCATAAGTTCTAGTAGAACTAACCCAATTTGAATGTTTGGAGAAGAAAATATCTATTTCTCCTGCACATATTCTCCTTCTTTTAGAGGTAGAGAAGGACTGCGAGACTTTCATTGAGCTCCCACCATGGGAGGAGAATCATTCAATTATGCTATCATGATGACAACAGGATGAGGCATAGCCTTAGGCCTAGGCCACATCGTAATATTGTCTGACCCTACCGAGGCCTCAATCCCCTTCTTCGAAGGGTTTGAAATATATTTAGCTAGCTCGAGGACTTTGGAAGCCATCCCAGAACCACTATACTTGTGTTTAGAGTGTAATTGTGGTCCATTTATCATCAAGTTTGGCAGTAAAATTATCCACCTGATGAGGCTTTTCAGATTCTCGTGGCAGAGGAGTATGAGGAATTTCCAAAGGGAAGTCTTGGATCTTGTGGTCTATGGATTGACATCTATGATATGTGTTTCGCAGATTAAAATAAGTGACCTTCTGGGTAGGCCAAAGAGCTCCAATTTGAATATCAATGAAATCCTTCAAATCATATGAAAGGTCCACTTCAACACATACATGTTTCTAGGGTCGGGCCTGAAAAAACCTATTTGGCTCAATACAAATGACCTTCCCCAAAGAGGATGCAATATGACTCAAAAAGAGAACACAAGGAAAAATCAAACCTAGAAACTCAATCCAAATTGGGACCCACAACTTGGTGTCATCCGAGACAACAAAGTTGTGGGTCCACGATTGGAAAACCAATAGAGAAGACCAGACATAATAGGGACCATGATTTAGGATTTCTTGAACATGATTGACCTCCGCAAAATTTGAAAAGGAAGAAAACCTTGGTTAAATTTTGGACCATATCAAGAAGGACCCCATGAGGGACCTGAGCCTTGTGGACCCACTCTTTAAGCACACATTTAGGGGGATTCCTCCCAAAAAAATACCCAATAAGGGTATGTTTCTCAGCCATTGACAAGTAGAATCAAAATCAAGCAAAGGTAAAACCACATCAGCTGGGGAATCAAAAGACTTACCTTGTGAAACACTTTCAGAAAAAAATTCTGGGGTTGTTTGTTCGGAGGAGAAGCCATTGAGAAAAGTCATTGAACTGCAAACACCAATAAGAACTATTGGGTTAGAGCCAGTTGAAGGCATATTAAAACAAGAAAACCATAGTAAATGCGGTTGTACTCACAGGATAAGAGAAACATCCTGCACCAATGGAGCGGTATGACACAAGGGGGGCCAAGGATGATCATAGACACAAGAAAACCCTACTAGAGCTCATATACCGTTCATTGAAAACATTTAGTATAAACAATTTTTAATGATTAAAGGAGGTTCCACTAAGAAATTTAGGTTCAAAATCTGCTTGTGCTATTTTTTTCTATTCAAAGTTAGTGGAATGTTTTTGACAAACAAGCTTAAGATTCAACCATATATGAATGCTAGCGAAAAATAAATGGCTCTAGTATATGATTGGACCACTAAGATAAGGATTCATGATTCTTAAAGGAACTACAATAATTTTTTAAACTACTTCTTGGCTCCATTGTATCAAGAAATCACAAATAATCCAATGCCTATATTTCCTATGTCTTGTAGAGATTCCATTCAACTAGGAAAAGAAATACAATTAGCTGATTGGTACTTCATGGAAGAATATACTGTGCTAAGATTTTATGGATCAGGAGTAGAGCCATACAAGCTTCCAATACATGTGACAAAAGGGGTTTTTGCATTAGAATATGTAGGCATATGGATAGCACCGATCAAATTACTTTTTCAATCAACAAAAGAAGAGCATATTTCCTTCTTTACCTTTTTCATGTTGAGGGTTCACATTCGAGAGAAAAAAATTTAGTGTGGTACATGAAATTTTGAAAAAAATTAATTTGATGTTGTCTCTCACTAGTAGTATGATCCATGTGGCACCATTAAATCAAGGATTGTGGCCAATAAGAATGTTGCAAGTAGAATTCAACATCAAAGTAAACCCTCGCTTGAAAACTTCAAAAGCAAGGATTCTCGGGATGAGGTCAAAATAGTAATGGAGAAAACTACTACCGAGAAAGGAATTTCTTTTGAACAATTATCAATAGAAATTATGGCATTGCACCAACAGAGAGAAGTAGAGAAGCAGATCAAGAGGTATGACAATTTTTATGAAAAAAGTGATTTACCATCTACTAAAGTAAAAATACCAGATTTTGTAAGAAGGGCTTGTAGAGAACAAAATTGGGAACACTAAAAAATTATTGTCTTTTGGTCTATGAGGAAGGATCTAGGTGAACCAAAAACTAGTGCAAAGTTTGAAGAGATCCAAGAAGATATGAATTTAAATTTTTTTGGAATAAAGATCATCCCTTTGAACTTGAAGAAATTGATGATGATAGGGAAGAACAAAGTGTACAATATTCAAGAAAAGTCAAATCTGGTTTAAGTGTGACCACAAAACAAATATATACTTTAGGAGAAGCCATAGCCAAGAAAATGGGTTATAAAGGTGGTGTTTTGGGGTCTAAAGGACAAGGAATTTGGGTGATTTACAAGGCATTGGAGTTGATAAAAAATACCAAGGGCATACAAGGATAATTAAATTAATTCATTTTATTACAACTTCAATTCCTAATCCTCATGGTTAGATACAATCATAGTGAAGACATGCCCATGGCGGAGAATCTAGTGCATATGGAACTGCCACTAGTGGAAATGGTATGGATAGTAGTACTAGTAGTGATCAACATGTGCTACAACAAAAAAATATGCACAAGAGGCCAATAATACAAGATACTACACAAACACCCAATAATCAAGGCATTCTGAAGAAGCAAAGGATTATGACAGGTCCAAGTCCAACTATCAGTACCACTACCTTAATTTCCACCCTAAAAGAGTTATTTCCATGCACTCCTCTAGTTAGTGTGACTACAAAAATAGTCTAATCCTCAGCTTCAGGCCTAGTCTCAAATAATTGGAGATGTTCCCATCACTACAAGTACTCCTTCACCATTCAAGTGTTCCATTATGTCTACAATCCTAGGTTTTGACTATAATGATGAATTTAAAAAGAAATCAAAAATGTATACAAGATAAAGGAAGCAACTGATAGAGAGTACATCTACTATAGCTTCAAAGCCTACAACAACTAGGGTAATACCCATATTTTACCTAAATACAAAAATCATGGACTACCTGTTTATTGTTCCCACAATTCAAAATAAACCAAAGAATCAAATGGATCACTCTAAATTTTAGGTAAGTAGTTTCCAATTAGATTTTTATAAATACAATTTTTTTGAGATAACTAATGTATCAAAAAAGAACAATGAATTGGTGTACACATCATTGCTAAAGTAAGAGAGAAAAAAATTTCAAATTCAAATAGAAAATTTACATGAAGACCTAGAAAATGAGAAATCAAAGAGGAAAACAAAAGATAACAAGAGCAATGAGTTAGAAAAAAATAATAAATTTTTTTCCTCTACATCTACAAGCAAAGAGGATAAAAAAGAAGAGGTGGAATTGAATGAAATGAAGCAAAGATTAGATGAGAGAAAAATAAATATGATGATGAAAATCCCACTTCATAAAAATTAAAATAAAACTTTGCAAAGTAAAATATTGAGAACAAAAAATGGAGGAAGAGAGAAAAACCCATGAAAGATTGGGGGTAGAGTTGAGGGAAGCAAAAGATGAAATAAAGTCTTGTTAGAATAAGTTAACTGCATTTCGTAGAGAAATAATGATTCACATGAAACAAAATATCTGGGAGGAAATAATGCAAAGGATTGGTCATTTGTATGAATTGTTTCAAATGATTGATGATATGATAGAACATAATATGAAGCTTAGGAAATACATAGTGGAGAACAAAAATGTGATTTCAAGAGAGAAAATTGTTAATCAAAATTTACAAACAATCTACAAAGCCATTGATAATGAATTGAAATAAAATGAAATACATGAATGGATTGATGCCTCAATGAAGGTGTCATATATCATTCAAAAGTGTTTAAGAATACATGAAACAAATGAATTTATGGATTAGGCTGCAAAAAAGATGAACAAGCTAGATAAAAAGGTAAGGAACTTGATAGAGCTTGGTTTACCCTCGACTTTTGACACAACAAAGTGATTAACTAGAAATGATGCTTTAGAAAGAAGATGGGCGATACAAAGAAGATTGATTTGGAGTAGTTTCCTCAAAACCCAGATGAGGTGAACTATTTGGATTCCAACAAACTACTAATAACCTTGAAAGCAACTTTGATTAAAACATTCAAGTCAAGTTCTAATTTCAATCATGAATTATTAACAAAATTTCAAGTCAGACACTATCGGTTACAACAAATGGTAATTTCATTAGATGAATAGTGGAGCATGCTACAAAAGCTAATAGAATGATTTGATAATATGAGTTTCCAACTGAACTCTGTGTAGAGTTATCTTTGAGCAATATTTTGCATTGCTTCTATGTATTCCTTCATTTGAAAATCAATACAAAACTCAAATTCATTAATATGTTCAATTATTTGTATTATTTATTTGCTTAATTTAAGAAAAACTCTAGTTTCTACTACTAGATAAATATTAAATGATTGCTAATTTTGTATATGCTACTGTTGTTAATATGTTATTAAGTATTGAGTTGAATGATAAATCATTGAGTACATGTAACACTTATTAGTATGACACAATTAAAATATGAAATTATTAATAATATGCTAATTTATTCAATCTGATTCATAATTTCATAGAATATAATATAAAATACCATCAACTATAGTTTGGAACATGAATCTATGGTTCATGAAATTCAGTATAAAACTTAAATACTAGAAACTTTTAAATCCTTGGACAACAGTTAAAATTTAGAATCTAGATTCTACATTGGAAATTGGAACAATGGAAAATAGAAGTACTTCAATTTATTCTTGAAATTTGATTCATGATTTTATGGAATATGATATAAAATATCATCAACAAAAGTTTGGAGTATGATTCATGAAATGTAGTATAAATACCTAAAATCTGCTAAATCCCTTGCATTTTCCAAATTACCTCATGGTCCTCACTTTGATGATGAGATTTAGAGTCATCTTGACTCCGAGTTTGGTCTTCATTTTATTTTCCCTATGTATGTCCACTTAATTGCATCTCAAGTTTAACATTCATTGTGTCACTTTCATTTGTGCCACTGTGACTAATGTTCAAAGTGTTGCACAACCCTCTTGTTTCACATATCAAATTCCAGATTGTGAGTGCCCTTTCAAAAGGACAAATTTAGATACTATACCTAGTTGTATACATCCTCAAGCAATTTTCCAAATTCTTGTCTAGTTTTTTTTTCTGCTAGAATTCTGGAGAGATTGTCATTGATGATGCTATTTGGCAGCATGAGAATGGAAGGTTCATAACGATGTGTTGCAGTGTTCTCATTGATGCCAACATTGTAAAAAATATATGAATATTTTGGCTGTAGACCATTTTGATTAGTTCTAAAAGGTTTTCAAGGTGTCGAGGAATACATTTTTGCATAATGGTTTGGTCTGGTAAAGATAGTTGTAAAGGGAAATTGACTAAGTGTCAATACCACTGATTTAGTGTAGTAGTGCACTAGTTTTTGGGTCCACACCACTCCATAAATAAATATTTCACTTTACACTTCTAACATATTTTTGGTAGATCTTAGATGTATCTGATTCCAATATTTCATCATGTTTTGACAAGTGGTTTGGAAGTTATGAGTAACATAGTTTGAGCCAAATTACAGTTGTTTTATGTACAATACAGTTGTGTGGGAGATTCCACATGTCTCCACGGATGAGTTTTAACTTTGTGATTTTTAAGATATGTTTCCAGATGGTAGTGGAGTATGAATTCAAGATGGCATAAAGTTTTGAGGTCCATGTATTGAGATGTGGATACACAATTGAAGGTTTTTGCTATTATGTCTTATGTCATGCTAACCTAACATGTTTGATGTTGTGCGAAGGTTAAGTAAGTATTGTGGTCTTATGTGGGATCAATTATAGGTCCATGTTGACCTATTACAAGTTTTTTTGAGTTTTGTATCTTGGCACGAGATATATATGAGTTTTTTGGAAGCCAACAAGTTATATTTTGGATGTTGCATCTAATTAGGTGACCTAATTGATGCTATGTTTGATAAAAATATATATGTTATATATTTCCAATGTTTTGATGTATGAAATGAATATATGATGTGTGCTGCAAATGTTCTACATAAAAATATCATAAGATCATAGGAAAGTCAAGTTGTGAATGTTAGGTTGAAGATCAGAGTTGTGTGAATGAAGAGCAAGGCAGAGTGTTGAATCAAAATCAAATAAAGTTTGTTTATTATATTTCAATGGGATTGTATTCATGCATATGTTAGATGCAATTGTAACTGTTAAAAATAGGATATGAGCCACCATCTCTCTTCTATCTTTTTCTCTATGGAAAGTGACTCCACTTATAGTGAGCATTTATGTAAATATACTATAACTAGTTATAATATATTGTGAACTAACCCTCACCGTGGTTTTTTCCATTTTGGGTTTTCCACGTAAAAAATCTTGGTGTTCATGTGTTATGCGATGTTGTGAATATTTCATGATTTCTTTCTTCATTACAGTTGAATATTCTTTGATAATTTCATGTTTAATATTTGAATAGTTTAAGAGAATACCGATTCAGCCCCCCTCTTAGTATTTTGGGTGTTCAACAATTGGTATCCAAGCTTGGTTCATTGGAAGGAGCTTAACTTCTTTGGGAAGGTCTTGGAGGTTGAACACATGGATGATAAGAAATTTCCTATTTCTCTAGAAGAGATTCTAATAGCTGGATTCATAGAAGAAAATTGCATGCTTGAAAAAGATGGAGAACTCAAAGTTTCCCTTGAAGACCTTGAAAATAATGAAGATGAAAACAAAGATTTGAAAGAAAACATCAAAGTAGAAAATGAATGCATCAAAAAATTGAGTGATAAAATAAAGAACTTTAGAGAAAGGAATAAGGAAGTCAATGATCAATTGAAGCAAGAAAATGAATCCATCACTGGTCTTTAAAAGTGAAAGTTGAAGAAAATAAAAGAATTAAAGAATGTTTGAATGCAATGGTGAAAAGAAAATCAAAGGAATGTACAAGGATTGAGCAAGAAGTGGTAAATATGAGATCAGATTTGGAGAAAGAAAGGAGTCATGAAGACAAATTCAAAATGAGTGCTACAAAGCTTGATGAGATGATTGTAGGACAAAAAGTCTCTAAAATTAAAGGTGGATTAGGGTTTGAGATTGGAGAAATTTCAAAGTTAGATTAGACATCAAATATTGAAGAGAAGAGTGAAGATAAGAAGAACAGTGGCAAGCAGATTCATAATCAAAGGAGACCACTGGTAAGACAACCAAATGTGCAAAGGTACCCATCTTTCAATGGTTTCTATTATTCTTGCAATAAATTTGGACATAAAGAAATGGAATGCAGAAGTAGAATAAATTAGAATGATCCATCCTTTTCTGGTCAATGTTTTAAATGCAAAAGTTTTGGTCATAGAGCTAGTGAGTGTAGAATTCAAATGATGAATAACTATAACAATGGTAGAATGATTTAATATTCAATGGATATTTCTATACATGCTATGGATTTGGACACAACGATGATCAATAAAAATCTAGAATGAATGGAAGGAATATTTCTTAGAAGAATGTTGCATGTTACAATTGTAGTAGACCTGGACATATTGCTAAGTTTTAAAGAAGCAAAAATACAAGGAAGGATAATCTGGTAAAAAGGAATTATCTAGTTAAAAAGCTTGATCCAGTTGAAATAAAGAAGGAAATGGAAAATATTTGGAGAAAGAAGGAAGAGACAAAAGTCAAGGAAGAATATGTACCATCCTTCAGTGCAGATGTTTCCTCTGGAAACTAAGCTAAGAGCTTTGGCTTAGGGGGAGCTTTAATGGAAATATTTTGTCCCCCAATAAAGAAGAGGTGCCGATGCCTCAAAATGAAGATATGTGTTATAGATCAACATGCTTGATCTATTGGTGAAGATTGCGGAAGAAAATATGATGATGTGAAAGTTTGCGAAGCTTCAAAAGTTGACTATGCATACAGATAAAGGGTTTCCAACTTTATTGTTTGAAGCATTCAATACAAAATTAGGTCAAATCGACGGATTATAAGTGATTCCCCTAAGGAAAATTCATTTCATAAAAGTATTTGAGAAGGATCAGAGTAGCGAGGAAAGAATTCAAAGTGTTCAAGGCAATCTGAGATTTAGTGCATCAAAAATTTAGTTCGGTGAACGAAGCGAAGATAAAGGTATTTACAAATATTTTTACCCTAGTTTTTAAAGAACTTTGTTGGAAAAGTAGTTTAAATATATTTCAAAATGGATACACCAAGGGTTATAGAGATAACAAAGAAAGCAAAACTGAAATTCAAGAAGTATCCCATGAAATCCATAGAAGATGACCCATTAGGCGCATTTTCACACATTCCTTATGGGATTTTACCAATTGAGAATATTAGGATCTACATTCATGGAAGGATAGAAGAATTTGATTATTCTAAGTTGGGGGATTTGTGGGTTAATGAGCTTACTGGAGAAATTTTTGCCCTAAAACCAAAATTTCAAAACCTAGTCGGAAAGAAACTGGATGTATGGCAAGGGTTTCCTAATTTTTATTTTGATGAAAAATGGGTTAGGATGGCTTTAAGAAGAATGCATGATAATTTTTTTTGGACTGATATGCCTCACATAATAACTAAGAAAGTGATAAGAGAGGTTACTAGTCTTTGATCCATCAGACCAGTTATTGTGCTAAAATCTATTAAGAATGAAGTCATTATGGAGAGGATAGGTGCTACATATGATAAAAGAGCTCTAGTAGTGAATCCCATTAGAAAACCAACTGTAAGATATGCAACAATGATGATTGGCTATAAAATTTATTTCATAAATAGGGATAATTCAGTAACTACCACCACAATCAATGTGGAATATGAGATGGTTGAGAATGGTGTAGACTATGATCTTTGTGAATTGCTTATGCAACAATTAATGGAGAATTTAAAGCAAAATAAGGAAAATAAATATGTATTCAAGTATGGAAATTTGGTACTGTGTTTAATTTTCTACTTTATAAAGCAACTACCCATAACTCAGAGTGTGACATGGCTCAAAGGTAGACCTATTTTCCATCAGATCAAAGACAATATAACTGGACTTGGAAATGTGAAGGCACAAGATGATGCTCTTGCTGCTTTCTTTGTAGTAATTAAAAGGAGAATGCATAAAAAGGATAGGATACCTAGGAAAATGTTTGAAAAATATCATAATGACATCACTTTCCTAGTGTCAACAGATGAATGTATGATGGAAGAAGTTGAATTGAGGAAAGTATGGATCCTTGCATTGGGATATGAGATCAGTGAACATGAAATAATTGGTTATGCTGATATTCGATTAAAGAGTCTGACGGATGAAACTAAAGCAAGGTACGAGACATATGAAGAAAATTCTATGGAAGTACACATGGAATAGAGGAAATTATAGATTAAGAAGAATGTTGATAAGATGGTTGATGTGTAAGAAAAAGAAATGGGCATTTCAAAAGAATGAGTGCAGTATGCAAGAGAAAGAGCTAAGGCTGATTTAAGTGTTGTAGAAGCATCTAGAAGCTCAAGAAGATTTGGTAGGATTTCTACCACTCATCCTACTATTCAAAAGTCCTTTGAGACTGTTCCAACCATTGGAGAAAAGAGAAATACTAATACCAACCCTCCAGTAAAGGAGAAATATCCTTCGTTAGCACAAACTACAAGGGCCGAGAAGAAGAAAACTGCCATTGTTGCACCACTTGCTACCCCAACCAAAAGAAGAGTAAAATAAATATCTATGAGAGAGAAGGGTGTAGGCATTAATTTTGTAGAAGAAGAAGATTTGGAAGAAGAGGAACCACTGTTAGTCCAAAGAATAAGAAGTGATGCTTCACAAGGTGAAGCAAGCACCAAAATAAGAAGAGTTGACATCATTGAGACCGAGAGTGAAGAGGAGATAGAGAACGAAAAAAGAAGGATTTAAGATAAATATAAGGGAAGAGAAGAAGAAAGCCAAGAAGGATTCTCCAGAGAAGAAGAAGAATGCATAAATAAAGAAGACTCTGGTTGAAGGAAAAAATAAAAAATAAAAAAAATTGGTAAGGCCTCATTCCCCCATGAAATTAAAGCCACTTTTAAATAGTATTTTTCAAAATGATATGTTGGAAGAAATCACAACCTTATATAAAGATGAAAATGAGATAGAAAAGGCCACCATCGTTGAAGCTATAGTCAAATACATTGTTTTTCTTGAGGTGGACATGCAAAAAACCAAGAAACATGTACCTGAAGATTTGTGGAACATATTGCGGAAAAGAAGGGAAGAAGTTATAAAAGAACATGAAAGGCTAAAAGAAGAAGCTTTGGAAAGAGTGAGTGCTCCTTTATCCAAGGATGATAGAGCTAAATTGGTCACAATATTTAGCAAGGAGCTAAGGAAAAAACAAAGGGTGACTACCCTTATGGGAAAATGTAATTATGATCTTGAAAGAATATGGAAGGAAAGTAATGAAAAAGCAGAGGAGATTACACAAAATCTAGGAATGATACCAAAAAATGAAGAATAAATGAATGTAGAAACTAATTCTCTAGAACCAAATATAGAAGAAGAGATACATACAGATGATTCTCAACATGAGCATGATGAAAACAAAGAAGTTTCATTAGACAACACTCCTTCGAAAGTGGAGGTCATGAAAAAATAGGTAGTTGAAGAAGAAATGATTGGAGAAGACATTGCAAAGGAAAGTATCATCACTCCTTTAATAAAATAAGAGGTTACTCCTTTGGTTATAAAAAAACCCTAATGAGGAAGATAATACAAATAAAAATAATAATGAAGAGAAGGTTGATAATGAGAAAGAAGAAGAGCATGAGAAGGAAAGTGAAGACAAGACTGAGGATGCTTCTGGAGATGCTCAAGAAAAAAAATAAAATGCAAAAGACTTTGAAAGTGTTGAAGAAAAAGGAAAGGCCATGGAAACAACTAAGGTTTTAGGTGAATCTTTTGGCTCCTTTGAAGATTCCTTGAAGAATATTTTAAGTATGTAACCCAAGTTCCAACCTATTGTGTCTTCACAACTGCTAAAACTATGGATGCAACAAGGAAATGTTGATCTGGATAAGATCTCTCCCATCCACAAGCTACAACTGGGAGATATGTTTCATGCATCTACAAGGAAAGAGATAATTGAAATACACCAAAAGAGCAGTGAAATGATGGAAGAAGTAGCTAAAGCACTTCATGAGCCCATACCCAGTGTGAATATAGACACATCTCTATCCAGTATGGAGAACCTAAAAATGCTAATTGATTCTTTAAGGTATACATATTGAAATTGAAGGAAGAATCAAAGAAAGAGGTTGAGAAAAGGATAAATGATAAGAGGATCCTTGAAATGACTAATAAATGTGCCATTGCACATAATTTTTTTTAGAGTTGTTGCAAGATACTAAAGGATGTGTTGACGAGGTGAAGGTTCTATATCAGTATGGGATAAAGTGGCTTGGAGCCACACAAAGCATAAGGAAAGAAATAGACTCTATTGAGTCTCAAATTAATACTACCTCAAGTGCTTATGATCCAGTAGCTGATCTAACCAGAGAGACAAGGAATATAATAGAAGATATGCATAAGAAATTCTTCCAACTGCAAGCATAGAGAGAGAACATCATCTTGTAGTTTGGAGAATTAAGGGATCTTGTCAATCCTAAATTCTTACTTGTCTCAAAAAGCTCTCCTGAGTGCGGACAAAGCTAAACAGATGAGTTTTGGTACCTGCCACTTCAAAAGAGGGAGAAGAGTTATTTATTGAGTTTGAAGGACAAAATACATTACTTATAGAAGCCAAGAGAGAATGGGAAGATGGGAGGCAAGAATGGAAAGCACATTTGTACAATTTGCAGACGTCAACCACCTTTAGTTGACTTTTTTCTCACTTTTTATGCATTTCATGTATTTCAATTTAGATTCTTTGTATATATGTGGACCTTATAGTACTATTTCCAATACAATTTTGGATTTTTTCTCTAGTATATGATTCAGGGGGAGTCAATCTATCCTTTTTAGTTTGTATATATGCTTACATTTCTCAAGGGGAGCTCTGGTGAAAGTCAGAACAATTTGTATAGGTGCCCTTTTCCCTTGATGTCAAAAGGGGAGAATATTGGAGAATGTTCTGGATATTTTTACCATGTTTCCATCAATGAAAAAGAGGGAGATTGTTGGAAGTTTGGAGAGATTGTCATTGATGATGCTGTTTGGAAACATGAACATGGAAGGTTCATAAAAATGTGTTGCAGTGTTGTCATATATGAAGATTTTGGTTGTAGACCGTTTTGATTAGTACTAACAGGTTTTCAAGGTGTTGAGGAAGACATTTTTGTATAATGGTTTGGTCCAATAAAGATAGTTGTAAAGGGAAATTGACTAATTGTCAATACTTCTGATTTAGTGTAGTAGTGTGCTAGTTTTTGGGTCTACACCACTCCATAAATAAAGAATTCACTCTATGATTCTAACATAATTTTGGCAGATGTTATATGTATCCAGTTCCAAGATTTCATCATGTTTTGACAAGTGGTTTGGAAGTTACAAGTAACAAAATTTGACCTGAAAAATTACAGTTGTTTTCTATATAGTGTGATTGCGTGGGAGATTTTGCACATCTCCATAGATGAGTTATTGAATTTGCACTTTTGAAGATACATTTTCAGATGGCAGTGGAGTATGAATTCAAGATGGCATCAAGTTTTGAGGTCCATGTGTCGAGATGTGGATACATAGTTGAATATTTTTGCTATTAGGTCTTATGCCATGCCGACCTAACACATTTGATGTTGTGCGAAGGTTAAGTAAGTATTGTGGTCTTATGTGGGATCAATTATAGGTTCATTCTAACCTATTGCAATTTTTTTTGAGTTTTTTATCTTGGCATGAGATATGTATGAAATGTTTTGGAAAATGAAAATTTATATTTTAAATGTTGCACCTAATTGGGCCAACCTAATTGATGCTATGTTTGATATAAATATATATGTTAGATATTTTTGGTGTTTTGATGTATGGAATGAATATATGATGTGTGTTTTTGATTAGGTAAGCATGGATTTTGAAAAGGCCCTGATCCCTTTTACATCACGAAAGATTTAGCAATAAGTACAAAAAGACCAAAAAAAACAACAAAATAAGACAAAAAAAATAAATTGCACTCAAACACAACAAGATAGAAAAAGTAGGACATGTGACAATGCCAATAGAATAGGCCATTAGGCCACAAAAATAATGCTAAACAAAAAGCATAAAATGTCAACCACCCTAGGGGTGGAAAACTAGATAGTCCTCAAACATTTACAAGTAGGAATAAATGGGTCCAAAACCCAATCATCTAACAAAACAAGCCTTAAAGCCAACAAAATAGGTCTACAAGGACCTGAACCCAAAAATTTCTTCAAATCAAGCTTCACAACCAACATAATAGGTCAACAAGCCACCCTCCATGCTGCCAAAATAACAACCTATAATAGCAATCACCCCAAGGGTGGGTAAGACAAACCATACTTAAAACCTTCACAAGCAGTATTTTATAGATCTTGAAACCCAAACCACCAAAAAAGAACTAAAGCCCTCAAAAATCCTCGAGAGACCCTAGGGATAATAACATAGCCAACATAATAGGTATACAATCCATCCATTAGGCTGTAAAAATAACATACCTTAATAGTATCCACCCCAAGGGTGGCCAAGACAACCTGAAATTCAAGGAAACTATGAGGAAACAACTTCCAAAGAACACCACCTTTAAAACAAAATCTCCTTTAAAGACTCCAGTCCAACATAGTAAGGGGATCAAAAAGCATAACAAAACATAGAGGAGAAAAAACCAGCCTAAAGCACCACTCCACCCATTGCATCAACTCCAACTCTACCTCAATAAGAGAGAGCTCCCCTCTATAGGAGATGATGAAATGTGAATCAAAACTATGAGAGCCAACAATCTCCTACACTAACAGGCTCCACCTCAAAAGGAAGTAGTAGAAAGAAAGGGGATGACCCACTGCAACTACATCAACCAAATCCATCGCAATAGGAGAGGGCTCCACCTCAGTAGGAGCAATCTCCACCCCCATAGAAGATCCCAATTGTAGAACCCAAAAGGAAGCCAAAACTTTGGTAGAATGAAAAAACACCTCATCCCTTAGCAACACGAGCTTCAAGTACCAAAAGAAAATTGTATGAGATAGTTCAATTAGTTGAAAAAATTGAGCAATCATTCCCCATACAAAATCAACACCCCAAACCACTAGAAACAAAGAAGCATTGCAACAGACAATACCATAGAAATGTTGGAAACAAACTAAACTAAGAGGGGGGGTGAATCAATGTTGTGCAAAAAATAACTTTATTAACCTTTATCTTCAAAGCACTTCTAACATTCAACCAAAATGCATGAACAAGAAGAAAACAATCACAACACCATAACACAAGAATTTTTATGTGGAAACCCTATTAGGGGAAAAACCATGGTGGATGGCCAATCCACAATATGATCTGAGTACACTCAAATGAAGTTTACAATATGGGGAATGCACTTGCATTCAGGCACACTGCCTAGAGCTCACTGCTCAAAGAAGACTCATTGTCTTACAAAGAAAATCAGATTAAAGACATATGAGAATTTGAACTGAGAAAATAGTATCTACATATTCTTGATTATAGTTCAGGTTAGGCTCAATACTCGATCTTCTGTCCTTCAGACTGATTTTGCACTTTCTGCTTTGTTCTACTCAAACTCACAACACAAATATTTTATGAACAAGTGAAATTGTGCATTATCGCTCTTTTGCTACGCTCTTATTCACAATTCACATCAACATACTTCATACATTTCTCAAAATAATGTGAACAATCTCATATATATATCCGCAACTAAGAATTAATCGCCCATATGTCGGCATCAATAGAACACAACAATATTTATAACTGTCAGCTCAAATCATGAGTAAAGTATAATGTGCATCCACAACAGTTAGCCACAACTTAGCTAGGACCCAAACAAAGATTCTCGAACACAAACATACTTGAACAGTTACTTCCCAAACATCTGCGACATGATACATTCACGAAGTTGGCTCTAGTATTGATAAAGTAGAAAATTAGCCAACTAGATCTTCTAACTCACACACGGATCAATACGAGGTATTGAGATTCATGTATAACACAAATAATACATCGATCAACATTCCCTAAAATATGCAACACAAAATATTAGCAGAAAATATTCATGTGAATTGATGAACACAAAATTGCCAGACGCTCTGTTCTTCCTTAACTATTTGTAATTTGACTACTGGTGTGATCAAATGATGATGCATGGATCCAATCACCGACTGGGTTTGCCATCATTGACAACACTAAAAGATATTTGCAGCATCTCTTACCAACAATCTCCCCCTTTAGCATTGATGGCACCACTTAGTGAAAAATGACTAAGTGTTGGATTAGTACCAACATCAATTACATTGCCCAAAATTTCAAAAACCAAACTCTTCTCCAAAACACACTTTCTCCCCCTGAGATGATTATGCATTTTTCACTCTACTACTCTCCCCCTTTGACATCAATGGAAAAGGCAGGAATCTGCATGAAAAAAATCAAACAAAACTATTATGAACAAATTGCTTATGTACAAACAGGCTTCTTCAACTTACATAAACTTGAAAATATCTAAAAAATATTTCTTCAGCAAAGTCAAATTCGTATCCCAAACTCTTTTGAGACTCTCCAAGATTTTTATGTGACCATAGACCAAGTAGGATTGTGTCTCTAAAGACTCCAAGTTTGTTGGATTACCAACTGCCTTAGCATCTTCAACTTCTTTTAGTGCACTTGACATTATTTCTATCTTTGGGCCAATTAGGCCTCTAAGTTCACAAGCTCTTGCAACAATTTTGTTATTTTCATGCTTCAAGCTCTTTATTTTATCAAGAAAAGATATCACTTCACCTTCTAACTTTCCAAAAACACCAGTTAAAGGATCAAACACTTTAGAAATAGTGGATAGCTATTTTTTGAGATCCTTAACCTTTTTCTCATTTACTTTATTAAATTTTGTCAAAGACAAACATGATTTGTAAATCTTCCCACCTTCAGATAGAGGATTTTGGATATTTTCCACATAGGTGGCTAACGGAGTTTTATCCTTTGATATCATTTATTTTAGCCCATTTAATCTTTTGGCATCAAATTCCTTTTGAACTTTAATCATAACTGATTTCTCATGTGACTTGAAGTGAGTACTTATAGAGTTGATGAGCTTCTGTAGTTCACTAGAGGAGGAACCGGTCAAATATTTGACATGAGTGGGCATTATCTTTTCTAGGACTATAGATGCAAGATTTAGAAGTTCACTGTCCTCAATGTGGGACTTCAACAGTTCTTCTCTAACTTTTTCTTGGGAATATGATGCTACCTTCATTTTCTAAATTGGACTTAGGGTAGATAGGTCGATCTGACCCTCAATCAATTCAAGATCAAACTCTTCTTTTTGTTTTACCAAAAATTTCTTCACTGCCTGTGCAGTGTCTCTTGCTTCCACTAGAATTTCCTTTACATCAAATTTCTTCTCTTCAACCATTGCTTCCTCAGTTGCAGGTTCTGAATTATCTTCAAGGATCTCCACTTTCTCAACTGATACAGTTTCCAAAACCTCAACTTCCATAGGTATTTATGAATTGTCCACTTCAAGAGGAATTTTAATATC